>CM052702.1:83731288-83748189 GCA_028551405.1 Uromys caudimaculatus
CCTGAGGACCCAGCTATACCTCTCCTGGGTATATACCCTGAAGATGCCCCAACATGTAACAAAGATACATGCTCCACTATGTTCATAGCCGCCATATTTATGATAGCTGAAGCTGGAAACAACCCAGATGTCCCTCATCAGAGGAATGGATACAGAAAATGTGGTACATTTACACAATGGAGTACTACTCAGCTATAAAAAACAATGACTTATTGAAATTTGCAGGCAAATGGATGGAACTTGAAAATATCATCCTGAGCGAGGTAACTCAGTCACAAAAGAACGAACATGGTATGTATTCACTGATAAGCGGATATTAGCCCATAAGTTCAGAATGTCCAAATTTCATTTAATAGTAACCGCTGGACTGAGAGTGAGGTACCAGATGGAGGGGTTGGAGGAAGGTCTGAAGGAGGGGAGGGAATTGGCAGCCCCATGGAGGGAGCAAGAGCGACAATGGGCCTGACCGTCCCCCTTGTCGGCCGGGAGTTCAGACCACCAACCAAAGAATACACATCTATTGACCCATGGTTTGGACTACATATTAGGCAGAAGATTCACCTCGATGGCCATCAGGGAGAAAGGAAAGGACTTTGGGCCTGAGGGTGCTAGAGGCCCCAGTAAAGGGGAATGTCAAGGTGGGAATATGGGAATGGGTGGGCGGGTAGGTGGGAGGAGGAATTCCCTCACAGAGTCGGGGACGGGGAGGGGATTCGGGGTTTCCGAAGAGGAGACCCAGAAAAGGGGAAACATCGGAAATGTAAATAAAGTACCAAAAATAAAAATTAAAAAAAAAAAAAAAAGAATTGATTGCTAACAAATATATTATATGGACATCATATAATGGCTAACAAATATATTATATGGGCATCATATAGTGTTAGACTGAACTGAAATTGGAATTATAGATAAATGTACATATTATATATGATATCCTGTATATATCATGTATAATACCATTAATTTTGTATATGTATGTATGTATATATACATGTAGATGTATATGTGTGTGTATGTGTGTACAAGTATGTTTACATGTATATGTATACGTATACATATGTGTGCACACACAGCGTTCTCTATGATAGACCCCCAGTACCTCCTTGCTGTCCAAGACTCCATCTTCCAGTCTCACTGCCCTTGTTTCCCCCGCCCTGATGCAGGAAGCCCCAGTGTGTGCTCCTCATTCTCTCCTCATCACTAGCCCTGCTCACCGTACAATTGCTGCCTATTCCATCTTCCTTCCTAACTGAGGCTTTCATGGAAACACATAGCCACCGTTGAAACCAGAATGAAGGAGTTCAGGCTTGAATGAAACTCGCATGTATAAGAATTTCCCCTTAATTTTAGACCTTAGACGATGTTCTTCTAATGACTTAATGCTGTTTCATCGAAGAAAAAGAAAAACAAAAGAAGTAAACAGAAAATAGAAAGAGAAAGGGAAGGAAGGAAGAGGAAGAAAGGAAGAAAGAAAGAAGGAAGAAAAGAAAGAAGGAAGAAAGGAAAGAGAGAAGGGAAAAGGAAACCAAATATTCAATTTTAGAAAAATTTTGAGAATAGCGTCACCTTCTGGCCTAGCCTGCAAAGAACAAACAGGCAACTTCTTTACAGAATTGTTTTCTGGCTGAGTTTCCTCCACATTAAAACAGACTTTCGCCCAGAAGAACTGACTTCAGTCTGGAAGACTCCATGTTCTTCCATCTCATCTTAGGAAGGGAAATCCTCTCGAGTCCACAGGTCATGTCTTCTGAACAATGGACAGATACGTATATATAGAAAGGTCTTTTGTGTCCCTTCCGTCTAGAGTTCTATAACTGAAGTTCTCTGGAGAGGGCGGGGTCTGTGTGCTGTCCCCTTAGAAGTGATAAATAACCATACTCACATCATTTTCATCAGTAGGTAATGCAATGGGAAATTGAGACAACCGATCCTGAGCTAGGAATTCTGTAAAGTGGCATCTGAACCCATAGAAGAGATTCTTTACCTGCTCTGCCTGCTGAGGCCAGCAACACTGAGTTTGGTAAATGCCCTGATTTATTGCTGTCCTTTGATCTGTGACCTCAAGAGTTTAGGTGACCTACCCCACAATGGCACATCCACATGGTATCTGTGTACCAGGCTGTGGGCAACTAAATTGATGCAGAATAACTTAGTTCATATTTCTATTGGGTCAAGATCTGTGATTTACAGGGGCATGGCTCAACATATCAGGGGCTCTTGACCCCATGGCCTCTTTGAGTTTTGAAGGACACCTGAACAGAGGAATACAATGTGTATCTGTCTGTGGAACTGACAAGGAAATGCTAGAAATTCAGTTCTTTAAGAGTATGCTATTATCTACCAATGGTTTCAAGGTCTTACCCAGGTGATGGTAGATGCTGTGAGTTCATGACTGTGAGAGCCATGTCATGTCCTAAGCTCAGCATTTACGGCTCTCCTCCCCCTCCTCCAGCTCTTATAGTCTCCCCCTCCCCTCTTTTCTGCTGATATTTTCTGAGCCCTGGCATGGGGTTGGGAGTTGATATGAGTCCCATTTAGGGCTCAGCCTCTCCGTCTAAACATTTGGCCTCTTCTGTATCTCTACTGCTGTTCACTATCCACTTAATCAGCTTCCCTGACAAAGGCTGTGGGCAGCCAATTGAACAGAGATTGTTACAACAACTACCTTCTTCCTGTGTCTCATGAACACGTGGCTGTGTATACAGTAAGTGATTAGTCATGTTCTGACAACTGTACTGGCCAGCTGCTACAGACTCACCTGTCTTTTCTGAGTTGACAGTGTTATTGCTACCTTACAAAAGTTCACATGTTGAGAAGATAGTTCCCCATGCGTTATGAAGCTGTAAACATCCCGCATAAAGATTCTGATTATTATTGGAGGTGGGTTCTGTGGTATGGTTGTTACTACACAAGTTCCAATAAAGGACGATTCAGCCATTCTCTCTGTTCTTGCATATGTTTCGTCTGCCTTCCTCTGTGAGTTATCAGGCCAAAAAAGGACAGTACATGATACTGGTCCTATATCCTTTACTTTGCTGCCCCTAGAACCATAATAAATACATCTCTGTTCCTCATAAATGAAAAAAAAAAAAAGAGTAAGCTATCAATTACAACAATTCCTCTTTGATGTTTTGTTCTGCCCCTTGACTCCATGGTCAGGAGAAAGATGTCTCTGACACTTGGGGTGATGAACATACTTATATGAGTGTCGCCATGTCTGATTCTACAGAAGGAGCAGAGAAATTGTTAAAAAAATTACATATGATAGGGACATATATTGGTGATCTGTGTATTTGGAGAAGATCAAATGGTATCAAGATGACCTGCAGATCTGGTAATTAAAGTGGACTTTGTAGGGATTGTAATTATTGGATAAATATCTATTGGTGTGACTGCTAAACATATGTCAGATATTACTCCTTGTATTGTTTCTTTGGTGGTTATTTTTAGTGTAATCTTTATCACTTTCATGGTTATATAATAAAAAATGTTATGAAATATCTGCAGATATCAACCTGCTCAGAAAATACATAATGTCATACAGTGTTTCACACCTGTGATTCAATAACCTGCTTTTAAAAAAATTATGTATATATTTTATGTATGTGAGTACACTGTAGCTGTCTTCAGACACAGCAGCAGAAGGCATGCGACCCCATTACAGATTGTTGTGAATGGCCATTTGGTTGCTGAGAATTGAACATAGGACCTGCAGAAAAGAGGTCAGTACTCTTAACCACTGAGCTATTGCTCCAGACCTGACAACCTGTTTTTATTAAGCAAAATTTGGGATACAAGAGACTGAAATGGAAGGACTGAGACAGGAGAGTGCAGTAGGTGACAAAGTACTGAGCTATGCTTCCTGCACACATAAGCAGACTTGATTCAATGCACACCCAGTTCACACAGAAAGCACCTTGGAGTCAGGGAGCATCACACAGCTGTGCATGAAGATATCTGTGTACAGTAACACCATGTAAGCTGGCTACTGCCACCTTTGTCAAGCTTCAGACTGAGAGTGTGGAAGTGGCCACACCCAGTTCTCTGAATCTGATATTCTTGAATTGCAGTGATCATTACCAACTGATGTAGAGCAGGACACAGAAACATCTTAACTAAAGGAGGAAGTCCACCCAATGATCTGGCCAATATCCTAGCTAAATCGGTGAGCTTGAAGGCCAGTGTGAGGCACTGTGAATAAGGCATCAAGAAGAGAGTTACAGAGCATACTTGACACCCATCCCTGTCTTCCATACTCACAGGCACATGCACAGGCCAGCACATCTAAAACTCTTTACACTTGGCAATGACTTGAAGCCTATTCACCACTTTCTCCTTTATCAGATTAAGTGTATCAAGTCATATATCAAGGTCCTTAATGCTAGGCAGTTCAGTTTTATTTTTTATAGGATAATGCATATGAATCAATTTTCACTCTTCTAGAGGGAATCCTCAAATTAGATGACCACTATTTGTTGAAGATGGTCTCTTATTTCCAGTGTGTACTTTTGTATTCTTTGCTAAAAACGTGCTTTCAGTAAGTGTAAGGAATTGTAACTAGGTCTTCTATTCTATTTCATAGGTCAACCATCTGTTCAAATTCCAAACCTGTGCTCTTTTTGTCGTTGTAGGTCTTTAGTACATTGTGAGTTCAAGTCTGGTGACACCTGTACAGTTCTTTTATTTTTCAGTATTTCTATAGAACTTGTACTCACTATATGAATAATAAATGGGTAATTTTAATTAACTAAAGCAAGTAGTTGTTACATGTTTTAGATGATAAGTCCCTATTGTACACACATACTGGGTGTTCACATTTGCATGTACAGTGGGGTCAGATGTCAATCAATGTCAGGTTTTTACCTCATTTTCTGTGTCAGGATCTCTCACTTAAGGGAGGGATCACCATTGCTGCCAGACTGACTGGTTTATGGCCTTTGATGACTGTTCTTGGATGTCAACTTGACTAAATGTGAAATTAACTGAAAGTCCAAAATATACCCCCATACCTGTGATCTAGGTTTGCTTAACTTGGAGTGGGGAAATCAGGATCTCTAAAATGGGAAGACACAACTTTAATTTGTGTCTTTGAGGTATGAAGACTCACCTGTACTTTGAGCCCGGCCTCTGCTGGAAGCCTATGTAAGTACATGAAGGAAAGATGGTCTGTCCCTTTGCCTGTGTGCGTTTCCCTTGCTAGCAGTCCACTCCTTCACTGGCAGTAGAGCATAATTTTATTGCAATCTGGCACAGAGCGAATACCAGCTAAGAATCCACTCTGGTGAACAATTACTGGATTCTTTGAATTTACGCTCAGAGGCAGACATTTTCTAAACTGGGTGGAACCCATTCTGTAAGTCATTTTAACACCACACATACACATGTGTGTGTGTGTATTTCATATATATACATATACATATATAGAGAGAGAGATTGTAAAAGAGAGAAATTCTTTTGATAAATTCACCTTCTCTGGAAAACACTGACTAGTACAGTACTTTAGGTTCATGTCTGTGTCTCCTCCTCAGGGTCAGGATTACAGACATGTACTCTCCTACAGGACTTTATGTGACTTCTGAGAAACCAATCAGCTATTTCTGCATTTACTACAAGAAAGTTCCTTACTCAGGTATCTCTCCATTGCCTACTTTAATTATTAAGTAAGTCTTCAAAATTGTGCAATATTTGTTATTTTGAAAAAGTGTGCGACATAGTGATATTCTGAAAAAATAAGTGACAAATAATGACACTGATATTTAACTTATAAAAACGGGAGATTGTGCTGTTTGCTAGAGGAAATGAAATAAGTAAGACTGAGTTTCTGATTCTTCAGTTTATTGAGATCGACTCAAAATATTATGGCTAGTCATGCTGCATTTTCAACGGTGTTAAATGACACAAAAAGAACAGAAAAACATGAGGGTCTCCAAGCAGGCACTGTGGTGTGAATACTGGTCTGTTTGGATTGTAAATCAATGAAGATTTCTTTCTTTCTTTCTTTTTTTGGATATTTACTTTATATACATTTCAAATGTTTTCCCCTTTGGAAACCCCCTCTTCTGTTCCCCCTCCCCCTACTATGAGGGTGTTCCCCCACCCACTCCTGTCTTCCTTCCCTAGCATTTCTCTACACTGGGACATCTAACACCCTCAGGCCCAAGGGCCTCTCCTCCCACTGATGGCCAAAAAGGCCCTCCTCTCCCACATATGCGGTCAGCACCATGGGTCCCTCCATGTGTATTCTTTGGTTGGTGGTCCAGTCTCTGGGAGCTCCATGGGTTCTGGCCAGTTGACACTGTTGCTCCCTCCATGGGGCTGCAAATTCCCTCAGCTCCTTCATTCCCTTCTCCAACTCCTCCATCCAGGAACCCACGCTCAGTCCACAGATTGGCTGTGCGCACCCACCTCTGTATTTGTCAGGCTCTCCCTGAGCCTCTCTGGAGACAGCTTATGATGCTTCCATCAGCAAGCACTTCCCAGCATCCACAAGAATGGTCAGGTTTGGTGGCTGTATATGGGATGTATCCCCTGGTGGGGCAGTCTCTGGATTGCCTTTCCTTGAGTCTCTGCTCCACACTTTGCCTCAATATTTCTCCCTGTGAGTATTTTGTTCACCCCTCTAAGAAACACTGAAACATCCACATTTTTGGTCTTCCTTCTTCTTGGGCTTCATATGGTCTGTGATTTGAATCTTGATTATTCCAAACGTTAGGGCTAATATCCAGTTAGCAGTGAGTACATACCGTGTTTGTTCTTTTGTGACTGAGCTACCTCATACAGGATGATATTTTCAAGTTCCCTCCATTTACCTAAGTATTTCATGATGTCCTTGTCTTTAATAGCTGAGTAGTATTCCATTGTGTAAATGTACCACATTTTCTGTATCCATTTCTCTGATGAGGGACAACTGGCTTGTTCCTAGCTTCTGGCTATTACAAAATATGACTGCTATGATCATAGTGGAGCATGTGTCCTTATTACATGTTGGAGCATCTTCTATGTATATGGCCAGGAGTGGTATAGCTGGGTCCTCAGGTAGTACTTTGGAGTCAAGAATGTGAATGACCCTGCTAGATTTCTGAAAGGAAAAGCAAAGTTCTGATTTGCTTGAAAAAGTTTTGAAAGTGGTAGTCAAAGACCAGGGTAGCTACAAGATCATGTAGAGTTAAAACAAATGAAATCAGAACACCAATCCATGAAACAAAAGAGAAAATCATGGAAACATTTGTATGAACACAGAGAAGAAACCTTAGACTGGAAGAATTCAGTATGTCAAAGAATAATGCAGACAGAGGTTCACAGCACACATGAGGTACCTTTGTCACAAATGAGTGAGTTTGTGATGGTGTGATTGTGTATGATTGGGTATGTGTGACTGAGAGAGAGAGAGAGAGAGGGAGAGAGAGAGAGAGGAGAGACAGAGCGAGCATGCACAAGCCTGCAATGTTGTGAATGGTGTAATGAGGGCTGCTGCACATGCATTGGTTCTCTGCTGCATCCGCGGGATCCAGGAATCACACTCAGCTCATCAAGTTTTACAGCAAGCCTTTTTTACCCTGCATCCTCATGAGGGCACTAAATCATCAGATAAAGAGCTAATACTCAGTAATTATTAGTTAAGTTTTATATAAATTTATATTACATTTATGAAGGCAATATTAAGAACCCAATTTTAGGACTTTCAATATTTTAAAGTTTACCATTACTTCAATGTATATTAATTGAGAGAAATTTACAAATATATATTATGATTTAAATACTTTGTAATCAATATAAATAAAACAAACATTAATTATAAAATCAATTTAGTTAAGGTTTATAGAATATTTTACAGGAAATTTTGATTTACAGAAAATATATAAATTTCAAACAAAGACAGTTTATTGGTGCTGTAATAGTTAATAAAAATTGAAATTAGAAGAAAACCCTGGAAAACAACTTTTGGTGGGAAGCAGTGAAAGAGGAAGCCATAATGAAAACAACAATGGTTTAGAAAAATGCCCAGACACAAGTAGAGAATGAGTTAAAGAAAGTGAAAAAGGCAATTGGAAACTTAGAGGAGGGCATTCAGAAAGTAAAAACTAGTGTTTGCCCTATTTAAGACACATCCACACAAGACAGTCTTCAGAGAACCTAGAGGGGAAGAATCAGGACCAAGCAGCCCAGAAGACCAGAAGCGCTGGCGACACTCACCATGGCTAGGCTCTGTGCTTTCCTGATGATCGTGGTGGTGATGAACCATTGGTCAACCTGCTGTCTAGGATGTGACCTGCCTCACATTCATAACCTCAGGAACAAGAGAGCCTTGACACTCCTTGAACAAATGAGGAGACTCTCCCCTCTCTCCTGCCTGAAAGACAGAAAGGACTTTGGATTCCCCCAGGAGAAGGTGGATGCCCAGTAGATCCAGAAGGCTCAAGTCACCCCTGTCCTGGGTGAACTGACCCAGCAAGTCCTGAACATCTTCACATCAAAGGACTCATCTGCTGCTTGGGATGCAACCCTCCTAGACTCCTTCTGCAATGACCTCCACCAGCAGCTCAATGATCTGCAAGGCTGTCTGATGCAGCAGGTAGGGGTGCAGGAACCTCCCCTGTCCCAGGAAGATTCCCTGCTGTCTGTGAGGAAATACTTCCACAGGATCACTGTGTACCTGAGAGAGAAGAAACACAGCCTCTGTGCCTGGGAGGTGGTCAGAGCAGAAGTCTGGAGAGCCCTGTCTTCTTCATCCAACTTGCTGGAAAAATTGAGTGAAGAGTAATGAGTCCTGAGACAGTGTGGTGAGGACTCTCCTGGACTAGGACACTGCATCTCACATTATAAGCTCTCCTTTAAAAACTCTCATTACTTTCAGTATGAATACACTCAACCTGCCTAGATGTATCAACAATATTGAGCAATTATTTTCAATATGTAAATCTATTTTTGTATCTGTATCCATTTGTTCTCATTTATTTATTTACTTATTTATTTATTTATTCTGATATTAATATCATTTAAGGTATTTATGTGAAATCTTTCACACTTATATTTTTAATGTAGCAAATAATTCCTAATAAAATTATTTGTATTCAAATGAATTTTCTTTATAAGACACTTCGGATTAGTTAATTTTGTATCTTTTTAACATTATCAAATATTTTTAATATTAGAGTCTACTTTGTAAATATTGTACAAATGAACAGTTTCCAAATATCAGAGAGGATAGACACATACACTTCACAGTATTTACACAAACCCTAAATATTTTTATCTTCTTGTGTCCAGTATGCAGTATTCTTCTGGATGAATAGACAACATCCCGGGGTGTAGAGAACTAGAGAATTTTGCACCTGTCATATTCCTTTGTTCACATTGACCAAATATTTCCTAGATTAATTTGGCATCTGATTTGCCTGACCTCATATATTGATCATCTACTCTTATTGTTAGTGCGTTTTATTGTTTTGCATTCTAAATAAGAGTTAGATCATGGATGGCAATGCAAAACAAATCAAGAAAAATGACTAGCCTGCCTATATAGCATAGAAAAGCAAGACAAATAGAACCTGGGAATTAACTCCACTCACAATAGCCTTATAAACCAGTCCTGGGAATAAATCCCACCAGGGAGTTGAAATGGCACTAAAATTAATAATTCCAAACTCCACTGTTTCTATTTCCTGGACCTTTCCTCTTGCCATTTTCCATTTATACACTGTCTGTTACTCTTCCTCCTCCTCCTCCTCCTCCTCCTCCTCCTCCTCCTCCTCCTCCTCCTCCTGCTTCTTTGTTCAATCTTTGAACTACTAGTTGTGCATGGCTAACTGCTCTCAGGCCCCATCCCTGAGGACACGTGAATCTCTTTCTCCCAGTAGCCATCAGTTGCCATAGTTCCTCTGCTGGAGGTGGAATTGACTCCGTTTTCTAATCTGATATTTTGTCAGCCTTGGTCTTTTTCATTCAGTCACCCCTACTCTCAGTCCAAGTGAGTTACTACTCTGTTGTGCCCAAGAACACAGCTTTGCTGCCATCATTCACTGCCTCGGACTCTTATAATTCTTTTACTCCTTGTTCTTCAATGATCCCTTCAATGAGTCATGAAGATAACAAAGAACAAGAGCAGCGCTACGTTCTTTCTGTCACAGTACCTGATCTGAAACTACAGCTTACATCTAAGAGAGGGTTCCGACACTAGCTAACTCTTGCCACAGAGCCCTCTTGCAGTCCATGTCAGTAAACTGAGACTCACAACTGGTCACTGAGCAGAAAGCAAAGAGCTGATTTCCTGGTCTCAGGGCTCATTGAAGAAGAGGGAGTTGAAGAATTGGAAGAGACAGAGGCAGTGGATGACTAGCAAAGTCATGCTCTTGGACACAACATGGAAGTTTCTCATGTGGACTCAAAAAGACTGGCTGTGACTGAATGAAGACCAAGGCAGAAAAAATGTCAGCTTGAAAAATGAAGGCAATTCCAGCTCCAGCTATGGAACTTTGACAACTGATGGCTGCTGGGAGAAAGAGATTCAGGTATCCTCATGGAAGGGACCCTGAGAGTGGCTATCCATGCACAACTAGTAGTTCAAAGACTGAACAAAAGAAGCAGAGGAGGACGAGGACAAGGAGGACAAGGAGGACAAGGACGAGGAGGACAAGGAGGACGAGGTGGAGGACTAGGAGGAGAAGGAGGAGGAGGAGAAGGAGGAGGGGGAGGAGGAGGAGGAGGAGGAGGAGGAGGAGGAGGAGGACGAGGAGGAGGAGGACGAGGAGGAGGAAGACGGCGACGACGACTAAGGTGATGAAGACAATGAGGACGAGGACAAGGAGTAGGACAAGGACAAGGAGGAGAAGGAGGACGAGGACGAGGAGGAGGACAAAGACAAGGAGAGGGAGGAAGAGTTACAGACAGAGAAGAAGTAGAAAATGGCAAGAGGAAAGGTCCAGGAAATAGAGAAGAAACAGTGCTGTATCAAAGGGTTGATTTTAGAGTCATTTTTCTTCCCTGGTGGGATTTATTCCCAGGACTGGTTTATGAGGCTATTATGAGTGGAGTTAATTCTCCGATTCTTCTTGTCTTGCTTTTCTATGCTATATAGGCAGGCTAGTTAATTTTCCTGATGTGTTTTGCATTGCTATACGTGATCTTGCTCATTTTTAGAACCCAAAACAATTAAACTCATTAACGATAGGAGTAGATGATAGGTATATGAGGTCAGGGAAATCAGATACTAAACTAATCCAGGGAATATTTGGTCAAAGTGGACTAAGAAATAGGACATGCGCAAGATCCTCTGGCTTTCTACTGAATAGCATGCTGTCTGTTCATCCAGATGAGTACTGCATACTGGAGACACGAAGGTGAAAATATTTAGGGTTTGTCTAAATATTGCGTAGTGTATGTGTCTATTTTCTCTGATATTTGGAAACTGCTCATTTGTACAATATTTACAATGTAGACTCTAATATTAAAACTATTTGATTATGTTAAAGAGGTAACAAATTAACTGATCCAAAATGTCTTATAAAGCAAATTTATTTTAATACTAAATAATTTAATTAGAAATGATGATTTGCTACATTAAAAATATGACAATGAAATATTTAACATAAATATTGTAAATTATATTAACAGCAGAATAAATAAATGAATAAATAAATAAATAAATAAAAAAGAACAAATGGGTGCAAATACAAAAATGGTTTTACATACTGGAAATAATTGCTGAAACATCTAAGAAGGTTGATTGTACTCATCGTGAACCTAATGAGAGTTTTTAAAGGAGAGCGTATAATGTGAGATGCAGTGTCCTAGTCCAGGATCATCCTCTCCACACTGTCTCACGACTCACTCTTTCTCACTCAGTCTTGCCAAACCTCGGCTGAGGAAGATAGGGCTTTCCAGACTTCTACTCTGACCACCTCCCAGGCACAGGGGCTGTGTGTCTTCTCTCTCAGGTACACAGTGATCCTGTGGAAGTATTTCCTCACAGCCGATTGGGAGTCTTCCTGGGTCACAGGAGGTTCCTGTACCCCAACCTGCTGCATCACACAGGCTTTGAGGTCTTTGAGCTGCTCGTGGAGGTCATTGCGGAATGAGTCTAGGAGGGTTGCATTCCAAGCAGCAGATGAGTCCTTTGATGTGAAGAGGTTCAGGACTTGCTGGGTCAGCTCAACCAGGACAGGGATGGCTTGAGCCTTCTGGATCTGCTGGGCATCCACCTTCTCCTTTGGGAATCCAAAGTCCTTCCTGTCCTTCAGACAGGAGAAAGGGGAGAGTCTCCTCATTTGTTCGAGGAGTGTCAAGGCTCTCTTGTTCCTGAGGTTATGAGTCTGAGGCAGGTCACATCCTAGAGAGCAGGTTGACCAGTGGCTCATCACTATCAGGATCGTGAGGAAAGCACAGAGCCTAGCCATCATGAATTTAGCAGGGCTGCTGGTGTTCTGGGCTGATTGGTCCTGATTCTTCCCTCTAGTTTCTCTGAAGACCATCCTGTGTGGATGCGTCTTAAATAGGGCAAACACTAGTTTTTACTTTCTGAATGCCCTCCACTAACTTTCCAGTTGTCTTTTCACTTTCTTTAAATCATTCTTTGCTTGGAGATGGGCATTTTTCTAAACCATTGTGGTTTTCATTATGGCTTCCTCTTTCACTGCTCCCCACCAAAGTTGTTTTACCGCATTTCTTCCTCTAAATTTAATTTTCATGAACTGTTACAGCACTGATATACTCTTTACTTGAAATCTACATATTTATTGTAAATCAAATTTTCTTGTAATGCATTCTATAAATGTTAACTACATTGATTAATTTTACATTTTTATAATTTTACAATTAAGTTGTTTTATTTATATTGCTTACAAACTATTTAAACCTTAATATATGTGTGCAAGTTTCTCTCAATTAATTTACATTGAATTAAAAGCATACTTTAACATTTCCCAAGACTTAAGTCCTACGTTTGGTTCCTAACGTTACCTTCATTAAATGTATGTTAGCTGTGTATCAGATACTTTAGTGCCCTCAGGAGCAGGCAGGGTGCAGAGGTCTTGCTGTTAAACTTGTTGAGCTGAGAGTGAGTCATGGAACCCACAGTTGCAGTAAAGCACCAATGCATGCATAGGAGACTTCATCACAGCATTCACAGTATTGCAGAGTTTTGCATGCTCTCTATTTCTTTCTCTCTCTCTCTCTCTCGCTCTCTCTCTCTCTCTCTGTTTCTCTCTCTCTCTCTCTCTCTCTCTCTCTCTCTCTCTCTCTCTGCCTCTCTCCCTTTCTCTCATTCACACACACAAGCACACACAATCACACATTCGCACACTCACTCTTTCTGACGAAGGCCCCTCATATGTGCTGTGAGCTTCTGTCTACATTTCTCTTTGACATACTTAATTCTTCAAGTCTAAGATTTCTTCTCTGTGTTTATACAAACTTTTCCATGATTTTCTCTTTCATAGCATGGAATGTTGTTCTGATTTTATTTGTCATATCTGTACAGGATTTTGTACCTACCTATGTCCCTGGCTATCACTTTCAAATCTTTTTTAAGCGAATCATAGCTTTGCTTTTCTTCTTAGAAATCTACCAGGGTCTTGCCATTCTTGTCAACAAAGCACCTGACAAAAGAAATCCTAGTTGATTTATAATCCCACCGAACCAGTATTCAACCACAGTGTCTGCTTGAAGACCCTCATTTTGTTTCCTGTCTCTTTGTATCATTTCTGAGGGTGGAAAATCCAGCAAGACTCGTCATAATGTTTTGGGCCCATCTCAGTGAACTGAAGAACCAGAAACTCTGCCTTCCTTATTTCAATTCCTGAAGCAAACAGCACAATCTCCCTTTTTTACAAGCAAATATTAGTGTCATTATTTGTCACCAATTTTTTCTGAATATCACTATGGCTCCTACATTTTCGTAAATATTGGAGACTTACTTAATAATTAAAATAGGTAATGGGGAGATAGCTGAGTCAGTAAGTGTTGTGGGAAGTATTAAAAAAGTCACAAGTTTGCACACTACACCCTGCTACCCTCTGCCCCGGACGTCTTGCTGGCCAGTTCTTGTCTCGTGGAGACTCTTTGACTCAGAGCTCCAAAATCTTTCCACCTGGCTTTCTATTTTCCCACTGGTGGGTCACTACCACACCAGCCCTATGCTTCAAAACCTCCACAGCTTTTGTGGTGCACATCAGGCAAACCCATGGTTTCCCACCATATCTTTCTCTCTGGAACCCAGTCTAGTGGCCATGAGAAGGAAAACACCAAACAAATGTAATTCAGAAACTATGGTAACTCAATGTCTGGACTCAACAACTAGAATCCTAATCTTGTAATCTATATTAAATCTAATTCCTCCAGTGGTGAATCCTGGCAGATCAGCCATCCAACCAGGAGACCCTAGTAGCTACATCTTGCCCTTTTACTATTCCTGTTCTAAAGTCCCTAACTCTCTCCAGCTTCCTCTCTTCCTCTGTTCATTCTGGAAGTCCTGCCTACTCACCCAGTGATTGGTCCCTTTATTCACTGGAGGAAGGATCACAGTAAGTCACCTGAGTACAAGACTCATTCCTTGGTCCAGGCAGCCCCTCCTGGGAAAGCAGAATTAACATCAAAATACAGGCAACACCAGCCCTTTCACAACAAGGAACTTTCTTGCAGTGAATGCAGAAATAGCTGATTGGATTCTCAGAATCTATGTAAAGGCCTGGAGAGGAGTACATGCCTATAATCCTGACACTGAAGAGAGGACACAGTAATGAACCTGAAAAACTGTATTAGTCAGGGTTTTCCAGAATAGATGAATTTATAGAAAGAACTTCTTTTCCTCTCTCTCTCTGTCTCTCTCTGTCTCTCTCTGTCTCTCTCTGTCTCTCTCCCTCTCCCTCTCCCTCTCCCTCACTTTATCTCTCTCCATGCATATATAATATAATATTTTATATATATATACAATATACATATTGTATATATATACATATACATATATACAATATACATATTGTATATATATACACATACATATATACATATGTACATATATATACATATACATATATACATATACATATATACAATATATATATTGTATATTACACACATGTATCTGTGCATCTGTGGTGTTAGAATGACCTACATAATGGGGTACAAAAAATTCAGAATATGTTTGCCTATAGTGTAAATTCAAAGAATCCAGTAATTGTTCACTATGGTGGATACTTAGCTGGTGTTCACTTTGCGCCAGATTGCAATAAAATTCTGCTCTATTGCCAGTGAAGGAGTGGACTGCTAGAAAGAGAAACGCACACAGGCAAATGGACAGAGCATCTTTCCTTCATGTACTTACATAGGCTTCCAGCAGATGGCCGGGCTCAAAGTACAGGTTAGTCTTCATACCTCCAAGACCCAAATTAAAGTTATGTCTTCCATTTTAGAGACCCTGATTTCCCCACTCCAAGTTAAACAAACCTAGTTCACAGATATGGGCATATATTCTGGGTTTTCAGTTGATGTCACGTTTAGTCAATTTGAAATCCACGAGCAGCCACACAAGCCCATAGACCAGTCAGTCTGGCAGCAATGGTGAGCCCTCACTTTAGTGAGAGATCCTGACACAGAAAATGAGGTAAAAACCTGACATTGATTGTCATCTGGCCCCACTGTATACACATGCAAATATGAACACAGAACATGTGTGTGCAATAGGGATTTTATAATCTAAAACATTTAACAATGGTTGATCTATGGAATAGAATAGAAGACCCAGGCACAATTCCTTACAATTACTGAAATATCATTTTTAGCGAAGACTACAAAAGTACACACTGGAAATAAGAGACCATCTTCAACAAATGTTGCTCATCTAATTAGAATGTTGCCTCTTAAAGAATGAAAATAGATCCATATTCATCATGCTGTAAGAAACAGAACTGTCTAGCATCAAGGACCTGGATATATGACTTGATATAGTTGGTCTTACAAAGGACAAATGGTGAATAGGCGTCAAGTCATTGCCAAGCATAAAGAGTTTTAGATGTGCTGGCCTGTGCATGTGCCTGTGTGTATGGAAGACAGGGCTGGGTGTCAAGTATGCTCTGTAACTCTCTTCTTGTTGCCTTATTCACAGTGCCTCACATTGGCCTTCAAGCTCACCGATTTAGCTAGGATGTTGGCCAGATCATTGGGTGGACTTCCTCCTTTAGTTAAGATGTTTCTGTGTCCTGCTCTACAGCAGTTGGCAATGATTACTGCAATTCAAGGATAACAGATACAGAGAACTGGGTGTGGTCACTTCCACACTCTCAGTCTGAAGCTTGACAAATGTGGCAGTCGCCAGTTTACATGGTGTTACTGTACACAGATATGTCTTCATGCACAGCTGTGTGATGCTTCATGACTCCAAGGTCCTTTCTGTGTGAACTGGATGTACATTCAATCAAGTCTGCTTATGTGTGCAGGAAGGATAGCTCAGTACTTTGTCACCTACTGCACTCTCCTGTCTCAGTCCTTCCATTTCAGTCTCTTGTATCCCAAATTTTGTTTAATATAAACAAGTTATTAAAACAAAGGTGTGAAAACACACTATGACATGTATTTTCTTACCAGGTTGGTATCTGGAGCTATCATAATATTTTTTATTATATAACCATGAAAGTGATGATGATTACATTAAAAATATCCACAAAAGAAAGAAAACAGAGAGTCATATGTGAAATATGTTTAGCAGTCAGACCAATAGATATTTATCCAATAATTACAATCCCCAACAAGTGTACTTCAATTACCAGATCTGCAGGTCACCTTGATACCATTTGATTTTTTCAAATACACAGATCACCAATATATGTCCCTGTCATATATAATTTTTAAAAAAATATCACTGCTCCCACTGTAGAACACTCATGTGAGCATGTCCATAGCCCAAAGAGACA
>CM052702.1:83748689-83767398 GCA_028551405.1 Uromys caudimaculatus
AGGCTTGTGCATGCTCTCTCTCCCTCTCTCTCTCTCTCTCTCATTCACACACACCCAATCATACACAATCACACAGTCACAAATTCACTCATTTGTGACAAAGGTACCTCATGTGTGCTGTGAACCTCTGTCTGCATTATTCTTTGACATACTGAATTCTTCCAGTCTAAGGTTTCTTCTCTATGTTCATACAAATGTTTCCATGATTTCCTCTTTGGTTTCATGGATTAGTGTTCTGATTTCATTTGTTATAACTGTACATGATCCTGTAGCTACCCGTGTCTCTGACTACCAATTTCAAATCTTTTTCAAGCAAATCAGAACTTTGATATTCCTTTCAGAAATCTACCCGGGTTGATCACATTCTTGACTCCAAAGTACTACCTGAGGACCCAGCTATACCACTCCTGGGCATATACCCAGAACATGCTCCAACATGTAATAAAGACACATTCTTCACTATGTACATAGCAGCCATATTTATAATAGTCAGAAGCTGGAAACAACTCAGATGTCCCTCAGCAGAGGAATGGATACAGAAAATGTGGTACATTTACACAATGGAATACTACTCACCTATTAAAAACAAAGACTTCATGAAATACTTAGGCAAATCGATGGAACTTGAAAATATCATCCTGTGTGAGGTAACTCAGTCACAAAAAACAAACAAGGTATGTACTCACTGATAACTGGATATTAGCCCAAATGTTTGGAATACACAATTCAATTCACAGACCATATGAAGCCTAAGAAGAAGGAAGATCAAAATGTGGATGTTTCAGTGTTTCTTAGAAGGGTGAACAAAATACTCACAGGGAGAAATATTGAGGCAAAGTGTGGAGCTGAGACTCAAGGAAAGGCCTTCCAGAGACTGCCCCACCTGAGGATACATCCCATATACAGCCACCAAACCTGGCAGTTCTTGGGGATGCAGGGAAGTGCTTGCTGATGGAAGCATGATAAGCTGTCTCCAGAGAGACTCAGGCAGAGCCTGACAAATAGAGAGGTGGATGCTCGCAGCCAACCATTGGACTGAGCATGGGATCCTGGATGGAAGAGTTGGAGAAGGGACTGAAGGAGCTGAGGGAGTTTACAGCCTGAGGGAGCAACAGTGTCAACTGGTCAGAACCCGTGGAGCTCCTGGAGACTGGACCACCAACCAAAGAATACACATGGAGGGACCCATGGTGCTGGCCACATATGTGGCAGAGGAGGACCTTTTTGGTCATCAGGGGGAGGAGAGGCCCTTGGGCCTGAGGGTGTTAGATGTCCCAGTGTAGGGGAATGCTAGGGAGAGAAGGGGGGAGTGAGTGGGTGGGTGAGGAAGCTCCCTCGTAGCAGGGGGAGGGGGGAATGGAAGAGGGGGTTTCCAAAGGGGAAAACATTTGAAATGTATATAAAGTAATATCAAAGAAAGAAAGAAAGAAAGAAAGAAAGAAAGAAAGAAAGAAAGAAAGAAAGAAAGAAGAAAGAAAGAAAGAAAGAAAGAAAGAAAGAAAGAAAGAAAGAAAGAAAGCAGAAAGAAAGAAAGAAAGAAAGAAAGAAAGAAAGAAAGAAAGAAAGAAAGAAAGAAAGAAAGAAAAAAGGAAGGAAGGAAAGAAAGAAGGAAAGAAAGAAAGAAATCTTCATTGATTTATAATCCAAACAGACCAGCATTCACACCACAGTGTCTGCTTGGAGACCCTCATTTTCTTTCTGTTCTCTTTGTGTCATTAAACAGCGTTGAAAACGCAGCATGAATAGTCATAATATTTTGAGTCCATCTCAATAAACTGAAGAATCAGAAACTCAGCCTTATTTCATTTCCTCTAGCAAACAGCACAATCTCCCGTTTTTACAAGTTAAAGATGTGTCATTATTTGTTACCTATTTTTTCAGAATATCACAATGTCTCATACTTTTTCAAAATAACAAATATTTTACAATTTTGGAGACTTACTTAATAATTAAAGTAGACAATGGAGAGATACCTGAGTCAGGAACTTTCTTGTAGTAATGCAGAAATAGCTGATTGGTTTCTCAGAAGTCACATAAAGACCTGTAGAAGAGTACATGTCTGTAATCCTGACCCTGAGGAGGAGACACAGACATGAACCTGAAGTACTGTACTAGTCAGTGTTTTCCAGAGTAGATGAATTTATCAAAAGAAATTCTCTGTTTTACAATCTCTCTCTCTCTCTCTCTCTCTCTCTCTCTCTCTCTCTCTCTCTCTCTCTGTATGTATGTGTATATATATATATATATATATATATATATATATATATATATATATATATATAAAATACACACATACACATGTGTATGTGTGGTGTTAAAATGGCTTACAGAATGGGTTCCCACAAATTCAGAAAATGTCTGCTTATGAGCATAAATTCAAAGAATTCAGTAAGTGTTCACCAGGGTGGAATCTTAGCTGGTGTTCACTCTGTGCAGGATTGCAATAAAATTATGCTCTACTGCCAGTGAAGGAGTGGACTGCTTGCAAGGGAAACGCACACAGGCAAATGGACAGAGCATCTTTCCTTCATGTACTTACATAGGCATCCAGCAGAAGGCCGGGCTCAAAGTAGAGGTGAGTCTTCATACCTCAAAGACCCAAATTAAAGTCGTGTCCTCCCATTTTAGAGATCCTAATTTTCCCACTCCAAGTTATGCAAACCAGGATCACAGGTATGGGAGTATATTTTGGACTTTCAGTTAGTTTCATGTTTAGTCAAGTTGACATCCAAGAACAGTCATCAAAGGTCATAAACCAGTCAGTCTGGCAGCAATGGTGATCCCTCCCTTAAGTGAGAGATCCTGTCACAGAAAATGACGTAAAAACCTGACATTGATTGACATCTGGCTCCTTTGTATGCACATGCAAATGAGAACACACAGCATGTGTGTGCAATAGAGATTATATAATCTAAAACATGCAAAAAGTATCTGTGTTATTTAATTAAAATTAACTATTATTCATAAAGTGAGTACAAGGTCTATAGCAATACTGAAAAATAAAAGAACTGTGCAGGTGTCACCAGTCTTGAACTCACAATGTACTAAAGACCTATAACAACAAAAAGAACAAAGGTTTGGAATTTAAACAGATGGTTGATCTATGGAACAGAATAGAAGACCTAGTTACAATTCCTTACCCTTACTGAAATCTCATTTTCAGCAAAGAATACAAAAGCACACAATGGAAATAAGAGAACATCTTCTACAAACGGTACTCATCTAATTTGATGATTACCTCTAGAAGGATGAAAATTGATCCATATTCATTATCCTGTAAAAAAACTGAACTGCCTAACATTAAGGACCTTGATATACGACTTGATACACTCAATCTGATAATGGAGAAAGTGGTGAATAGGTTTCAAGTCGTTGCCAAGTGTAAAGAGTTTTAGATGTTCTGGCTTGTGCATGTGCTTGTGTGTATGGGAGACAGGGATGGGTGTCAAGTATGCTCTGTAACTCTCTTCTTGATGCCTTCCTCACAGTGCCTCACACTGGCCTTAAAGCTCACAGATTTTGCTAGGATATTGGCCAGACCAATGGGTGGAATTTCTCCTTTAGTTAAGATGTTACTGTGCCCTGCTCTACATCAATTGGTAATGATCACTGCAATTCAAGAATATCAGATACAGAGAACTGGGTGTGGCCACTTCCACACTCTCAGTCTGAAGCTTGACAAACATGGCAGTCGCCAGCTTACATGGTGTTACTATACTCAGATATGTCTTCATGCACAGCTGTGTGATGCTCCCTGACTCCAAGGTCCTTTCTGTGTGAACTGGGTGTGCATTGATTCAAGTCTGCTTATGTGTGCAGGACGATTAGCTCAGTACTTTGTCACCTACTGCACTCTCCTGACTCAGTCCTTCCATTTCAGTCTCTTGTATCCCAAATTTTGTTTAATAACAGGTTGTCAGGTCTGGAGGATAGCTCAGTAGTTAAGAGTACTGACTGCCCTTCTGGAGGTCCTATGCTCAATTCCCAGCAACCACATGGCTGCTCACAGCCATCTGTAATGGGATTGGATGCCTTCTGCTGGTGTATCTTAAGACAGCAACAGTGTACTCACATACATAAATTAAAGAAATAATTCTTTTAAAAATGAGTTATTGAATCATAGGTGTGAAACACTGTATGACATCATGTATTTTCTGAGCAGGTTGATATCTGCAGATATTTCATAACATTTTTTATTATATAACCATGAAAGTGATAAAGATTGCACTAAAAATAACCACCAAAGAAACAATACAGGGAGTAATATCTGACATATGCTTAGCAGTCACACCAATAGATATTTATCCAATAATTACAATCCCTACAAAGTCTACTTCAATTACCAGATCTGCAGATCACCTTGATACCGTTTGATTTTCTCCAATTATACAGATCACCAATATATGTCCCTATCCTGTATAATTTTTTAACAATTTCTCTGCTCCCACTGTAGAAGTAGACACGGCGACACTCATATAAGCATGTTCATCACCAAAAGAGTCAGAGACATCTTTCTCCTGACCCTGGAGTCAAGGGGCAGAACAAAACATCACAGAGGAATTGTTGTAATTGATAGCTTACTCTTAAAGAACTGAATTTCTAGCATTTCTTGACAGTTCCGCAGACAGATACACATTGCATTTCTCTGTTCAGGTGTCCTTCAAAACTCAAAGAGGCCATGGGGTCAAGAGCCCCTGATATGTTGAGCCATGCCTCTGTAAATCACAGATCTTGCCTCAATAGATATATGAACTAAGTTATTCTGCATCAATTTAGTTGCCCACAGCCTGGTACACAGATTCACATTGTACCATGTGGATGTGCCATTGTGGGGTAGGTCACCTATACTCTTGAGGTCACAGATCAAAGGACAGCAATAAAGAGCATTTACCAAACTCAGTGTTACTGGCCTCAGCAGGCAGAGCAGCAGGTAAAGAATCTTCTTCAATGGGAACAATAACAACAGAAAGCCGACATACACATGGAAGCTGAACAATGTTCTACTCTATGATAACTTGGTCAAGGAAGAAATAAAGAAAGAAATTGAAGACTTCCTAGAATTTAATGAAAATGGAAATACAACATACCTAAACTTATGGGACACAATGAAAGCAGTGTTAAGAGGAAAACTCATAGCTTTGAGGGCCTCCAAAAAGAAACTGGAGAGAGCATACGCTAGCAACTTAACAACACACCTGAATACTCTAGAACAAAAAGAAGCTAATGCACACATGAGGAGCAGAAGGCAGGAAATAATCAATCTCAGGGCTGAAATCAACCAAGTAGAAACAAAAAGATGTATACAAAGAATGAACAAACCCAAGAGTTGGGTCTTTGAGAAAATCAACAAGATAGATAAACCCTTAGCCAGTCTAACCAGAAGGCACAGAGACAGTATACAAATTAACAAAATTAGAAATGAAAAAGGGAGACATAACAACAGATTCTGAGCAAATTAAAAAAATCATCAGATCCTACTACAAAAGCCTATACTCAACAAAACTGCAAAATTTGGATGAAATGGACAATTTTCTAGACAGATACCAAATACCAAAGTTAAGTCAGGATCAGGTAAACCATCTAAACAGTCCCATAATGCCTAAAGTAATAGGGGCAGTCATTAAAAGTCTCCCAACCAAAAAAAGCCCAGGATCAGATGGGTTCACTGCAGAATTCTATCAGACCTTCAAAGAAGACCTAATACCAATACTCTTCAATCTATTCCACAAAATAGAAACAGAAGGAACACTACCCAATTCCTTCTATGAGGCCACAGTTACACTGATACTAAAACCTCACAAAGACCCAACAAAGAAAGAAAACTTCAGACCAATTTCCCTTATGAATATCGATGCAAAAATACTCAATAAAATTCTCCCAAACCAAATCCAAGAACAAATCAAAATGATCATTCATCATGATCAAGTAGGCTTCATCCCAGGGATGCAGGGATGGTTCAATACCCGGAAATCCATCAATGTATTTCACTACATAAACAAACTCAAAGGAAAAACCACATGGTCATATCATTAGATGCTGAAAAAGCATTTGACAAAATTCAGCATTCTTTCAGGATAAAAGTCTTGGAAACATCAGGAATTCAAGGCCCATACCTAAACATACTAAAAGCAATACACAGCAAACCTGTAGCCAACATCAAACTTAATGGAGAGAAACTCAAAGCAATCCCACTAAAATCGGGGACTAGGCAAGGCTGCCCTCTCTCTCCCTATCTATTCAATATAGTAATTGAAGTCCTAGCTAGAGCAATTAGACAACAAAAGGAGGTCAAAGGGATACAAATTGGAAAGGAAGAAATCAAAATACCACTCTTTGCAGATGATATGATCGTATACTTAAGTGACCCAAAAACCTCCACCAGAGAACTGCTGCAGCTGACAAACAACTTCAGCAAAGTGGCCGGATATAAAATTAACGCAAACAAATCAGTAGCCTTCCTGTACTCGAAAGATAAACAGGATGAGAAAAAAATTAGGGAAATGACACCCTTCACAATCGTCACAAACAATATAAAGTATCTTCGTGTGACTCTAACCAAACAAGTGAAAGATCTGTATGACAAGAACTTCAAGTCTCTGAACGAAGAAAGTGAAGAAGACCTCAGAAGTTGGATAGCTCTCCTCTGCTCATAGATTAGCGGGGTTAATATAGTAAAAATGGCCATCCTGCCAAAAGCAATCTACAGATTCAATGCAATCCCCATTAAAATTCCAACTCAATTCTTCATAGACTTAGAAGAACAATTCTCAAATTCATTTGGAACTACAAAAA
The DNA here is from genome assembly GCA_028551405.1 of Uromys caudimaculatus. Lineage (NCBI taxonomy): Eukaryota > Metazoa > Chordata > Mammalia > Rodentia > Muridae > Uromys > Uromys caudimaculatus. The sequence goes on from CM052702.1 coordinate 83,755,482, forward strand.
ACCCAGGATAGCAAAAGGTATTCTCAACAACAAAAGAACATCTGGGGGAATCAACATCCCTGAACTCAAGCTGTACTACAGAGCAGTAGTGATAAAAACTGCATGGTATTGGTACAGTGACAGGCAGGTAGATCAATGGAATAGAATTGAAGACCCAGAAATGAACCCACACACCTACGGTCACTTGATTTTCGACAAAGGAGCCAAAACCATCCAGTGGAATAAAGACAGCATTTTCAACAAATGGTGCTGGTTCAACTGGCAGTCTACATGCAGAAGAATGCAAATTGATCCATTCCTATCTCCCTGTACAAAGCTCAATTCCAAGTGGATCAAGGACCTCCACATAAAACCAGATACACTGAATCTAATAGAAGAGAAAGTGGGGAAATCCTAGAACACATGGGTACAAGTGAAAAGTTCATGAAGAGAACACCAATGGCTTATGCTCTGAGATCAAGAATAGACAAATGGGACCTCATGAAATTGCAAAGCTTCTATAAGGCAAAGGACACTGTCAATAGGACAAAACGGCAACCAACAGATTGGGAAAAGATCTTTACCAGTCCTACGGCCGATAGAGGGCTAATATCCAACATACAAAAAGAACTCAATAAGTTAGACTCCAAAAAACCAAATAACCCCATCAAAAAAATGCGGAAGAGAGCTAAACAGAGAATTCTCAACTGAGAAAATTCGCAGGGCTGAGAAGCACCTAAAGAAATGCTCAACATCCCTAGTTATCAGGGAAATGCAAATCAAAACAAGTCTGAGATTCCACTTCACACCTGTCAGAATGGCTAAGATCAAAAACTCAGGTGACAGCAGATGCTGGTGAGGATGTGGAGAAAGAGGAACACTCCTCCATTGTTGGTGGGATTGCAAGCTGGTACAACCACTCTGGAAATCAGTTTCGTGGACCCTCAGATAAATGGACATAATACTACCTGAGGACCCAGCTATACCACTCCTGGGAATATACCCAGAAGATGCTCCAACATGTAATAAAGGCACATGCTCCACTATGTTCATAGCAGCCATATTTATAATAGCCAGAAGCTGGAAACAACCCAGATGTCCCTCAGCAGAGGAATGGATACAGAAAATGTGGTACATTTACACAATGGAGTACTATTCAGCTATTAAAAACAATGACTTCATGAAATTTGCAGGCAAATGGATGGAACTTGAAAATATCATCCTGAGTGATGTGACTTAGTCACAAAAGAACAAATAAGATATGTATATACTTTATATGATGTCCTTTATATATTATCTATAATACCATTACACACACACACACACACACACACACACACACACACACACACACACACACGTATGTTCGCGCAAACGGCTTTCTCTCTGATAGATTCCCTGTACCTCCTTTCTGTCCCAGACACTATCTTTCAATCTCACTACCCTTGTTTCCCCCTCCCTGATGCAGAAAGCCCCAGTGTGTGCTCCTCATTCTCTCCTCATTACCAATGTACAATTGCTGTCTATTATTTGCATCTTGATTTCTGACTGGAGTTTTTCCTGAAAATATATAACCATCTTTGAAACCAAAATGAATGAATTCAAGCTTTGTAAGAAATTCTCACGTGTAAGAATTTCCTCTTAATGTAGAACTTAGACAATGTTCTTCTAATGACCTGATGCTGTCCGTTTCATCAAAGAAAAAGAAAAAAAGAAAGATATGAAAAAGACATAAAAAAGAGAAAGAAATTGAAGGAAAGAAGAAAGAAAGAAGAAAGAAGGATAAGAAGAAGAAAGAAAGGAAGAAAAGAAAGAAAGAGAGGAAAAGGAAAGCAAATCAATCTTCAATTATGAGAAAAATTTAGAGAAGGAGAAATTGCCCTACTGGCCTGGCCTGCAAAGAACAAACAGACAAGTTCTTCATGAACTCTATTTCCTGGCAGTTTCCTCCACAGTAAAACACACTTCTCCCCAAAAGAGCTGACTTCATGAAGACTCCATTCCCTTCAATCTCATCTCAGGAAGGGAAATCCTTTCGAGTCCACAGGTCATGTCTTCTGATCAATGAACAGATAAGTATGTATAGAAAGGTCTGTTGTGTCCTTTTCCTCTTGCCTTCTATAACTGAAGATCTCTGGAGAAGGAGGGGTCTGTGTGCAGTCACCACAGCAGTGATTCACAACCAACCTCCCATCATCTTGATCAGTATGTAATGCAATGAGAAATGGAGACAACTAACCCTGAGCTACGAATGCTGTAAAATAGCATCTGAATCCGTAGAAGAGATTCTTTACCTGCTGTTCTACCTGTTGAGGCCAGCAACAGTGAATTCGGTAAATGTACTGATCTATAGCTGTCCTTTGATATGTGACCTCAAAAGTTTAGGTAACCTACTCCACAATGTCACATACACGTGGTATAATGTGAATCTGTGTTCCAGGCAATGGCCTATCAAACTAATACAGAATAACTCAGTTCATATGTCTACTGGGGCAAGATCTGTGATTTACAGGGGCATGGTGCAACCAATCAGGGGCTCTTGACCGCTCAGCCTCATACAATTTTGAAGGACACTTGAACAAACAAATACAATGTGTATCTGTATGTAGAACTGACAAGGAAATGCTAGAAATTCTTCATCTCCTCATAAGAGTAAGCTGTCAATTACAACATCTTCCTCCTTGATGCATTGTTCTGCCCGTGACTCCATGATCTGGAGAAAGATGGTTGTCTCTTTGGGCTATGGACATGCTCACATGAGTGTTCTACAGTGGGAGCAGTGATATTTTTTTTTAAAAAAAAATATATGACAGGGACATATATTGGTGATCTGTGTATTTGCAAAAAATGAAATGGTGTCAAGGTGACCTACAGATCTGTTAATTGAAGTATTCTATTTGGGGATTGTAATTATTGGGTAAATATCTATTGGTCTGACTGCTAAACATATTTCACATATGACTCTATGTTTTCTTTATTTTGTGGATATTTTTAATGTAATCATCATCACTTTCATGGTTATATAATAAAAAATATTATGATAGCTCCAGATACCAACCTGGTAAGAAAATACATAATGTCATAGTGTGTTTTCACACCTTTGTTTTAATAACTTGTTTATATTAAACAAAATTTGGGATACAAGAGACTGAAATGGAAGGAGAGTGCAGTAGGTGACAAAGTATTGAGCTATCCTTCCTGCACACATAAGCAGTCTTGATTGAACTCACGCCCAGTTCACACAGAAAGGACCTTGGAGTCATGAAGCATCACACAGCTGTGCATGAAGACATATCTGTGTACAGTAACACCATGTAAGCGGGTGACTGCCACATTTGTCAAGCTTTAGACTGAGAGTGTGGAAGTGACCACACCCAGTTCTCTGTATCTGTTATTCTTGAATTTCAGTAATCATTGCCGACTGCTGTAGAGCAGGACACAGAAACATCTTAACTAAAGGAGGAAGTCCACCCAATGATCTGGCCAACATCCTAGCTAAATCGGTGAGCTTGAAGGCCAGTGTGAGGCACTGTGAATAAGGCATCAAGAAGAGAGTTACAGAGCATACTTGACACCCAGCCCTGTCTTCCATACACACAGGCACATGCACAGGCCAGCACATCTAAAACTCTTTACACTTGGCAATGACTTGAAGCCAATTCACCAGTTTGTCCTTTATCAGACTAAGTGTATCAAGTCATATATCCAGGACCTTGATGCTAGACAGTTCTGTTTCTTACAGCATGATGAATATGGATCTATTTTCATTCTTTAAGAGACAACATTCTAATTCGATGAGCACCATTTGTTGAAGATGGTCTCTTATTTCCAGTGTGTACTTTTGTAGTCTTCGCTAAAAATGATATTTCAGTAAATGTAAGGAATTGTGGCTGGGTCTTCTATTCTATTCCATAGATCAAAAATTGTTAAATGTTTTAGATTATAAAATCCTTATTGCACACACATGTTCTGTGTTCATATTTGCGTGTGTACATAGCGCAGCCAGATGACAATCAATGTCAGGTTTTTACCTCATTTTCTGTGTCAGGATCTCTCACTAAAGTGAGGGCTCACCATTGCTGCCAGACTGACTGGCCTATGGGCTTGTGTGGATGCTCATGGATGTCAAATTGTCTAAACGTGACATCAACTGAAAACCCAGAATATATGCCCATATCTGTGATCTAGGTTTGTTTAACTTGGAGTGGGGAAATCAGGGTCTCTAAAATGGAAGACATAACTTTAATTTGGGTCTTTGAGGTATGAAGACTCACCTCTACTTTGAGCCTGGCCTACTGCTGGAAGCCTATGTAAGTACATGAAGGAAAGGTGCTCTGTCCATTTGCCTGTGTGCATTTCTCTTGTTAGCAGTCCACTCCTTCCCTGGCAGTAGAGCATAATTTTATTGCAATCTGGTACAAAGTGAACACGAGATAAGAATCCACTATAGTGAACAATTACTGGATTCTTTGAATTTATACTATAAGCACACATATTCTGAATTTTTTTGTACTCCATTATGTAGGTCATTCTAACACCACAGATACACAGATACATGTGTGTAATATATATTATATCATATATATATATAATATATTATATATGTATGGAGAGGGAAAAAGAGAGGGAGAGGAAGGGAGAAAGAGAGAGAGAGAGAGAGGAAAAGAAATTCTTTCTATAAATTCAACTACTCTGGAAAACCCTGACTAGTACAGTTTTTCAGGTTCATGTCTGTGTCTCCTCTTCAGTGTCAGGATTATAGGCATGTACTCCTCTCCAGGCCTTTACATAGATTCTGAGAATCCAATCAGCTATTTCTGCATTCACTGCAAGAAAGTTCCTTGTTGTGAATGGCCTGGCGTTGCCTGTATTTTGATGTTAATTCTGCTTTCCCAGGAGGGGCTGCCTGGACCAAGGAATGAGTCTTGTACTCAGGTGACTTACTGTGATCCTTCCTCCAGTGAATAAAGGGACCAATCACTGGGTGAGTAGGCAGGACTTCCGGAATGAACAGAGGAAGAGAGGAAGCTGGTGAGAGTTAGGGACTTTAGAACAGGAATAGCAAAAGGGCAAGATGTAGCTACTAGGGTCACCTGGTTACATGGCTGATCTGCCAGGATTCACCACTGGAGGAATTAGATTTAATATAGATTACAAGATTAGGATTCTAGTTGTTGAGTCCAGACATTGAGTTACCATTGTTTCTGAATTACATTTGTGCGGTGTTTTCCTTCTCATGGCGACTAGACTGGGTTCCAGAGAGAAAGATATGGTGGGAAATCATGGGTTTGCCTGATGTGCACCACAAAAGCTGTGGAGGTTTTGAAGCATGGGGCTGGTGTGGTAGTTACCCACCAGTGGGAAAATAGAAAGCCAGGTGGAAAGATTTTGGAGCTCTGAGCCAAAGAGTCTCCACGAGATAAGAACTGGCCAACAAGACAACCGGGGCAGAGGGTAGCAGGGTGTAGTGTGCAAACTTGTGACTTTTTTAATACTTCCCACAACACTTACTGACTCCGCTATCTCCCCATTACCTATTTTAATTATTAAGTAAGTCTCCAATATTTACTGAAAACGTACGAGCCATAGTTATAATCAGAAAAAATAGGTAACAAATAATGACACTAATATTTGCTTTTTAAAAAGGGAGATTGTGCTGTTTGCTTCAGGAATTGAAATAAGGAAGGCAGAGTTTCTGGTTCTTCAGTTCACTGAGATGGGCACAAAACATTATGAGGAGTCTTGCTGGATTTTCCACCCTCAGAAATGACACAAAGAGACAGGAAACAAAATGAGGGTCTTCAAGCAGACACTGTGGTGTGAATACTGGTTGGGTGGGATTATAAATCAACTAGGATTTCTTTTCTCAGGTGCTTTGTAGACAAGAATGACAAGACCCTGGTAGATTTCTAAGAGGAAAAGCAAAGTTCTGATTCGCTTGAAAAAGATTTGAAAGTGATAGCCAGGGACATAGGTAGCTACAAAATCCTGTACAGATATAACAAATAAAATCAGAACAACATTCCATGCAATGAAAGAGAAAATCATGGAAAAGTTTGTATAAACACAGAGAAGAAATCTTAGACTTGAAGAATTAAGTATGTCGAAGTAAAACGTAGAGAGATGCTCACATCACACATGAGGTACCTTCGTCAGAAAGAGTGAGTGTGCAAATATGTGATTGTGTGTGCTTGTGTGTGTGAATGAGAGAAAGGGAGAGAGGCAGAGAGAGAGAGAGAGAGAGAGAGAGAAACAGAGAGAGAGAGAGAGAGAGAGAGAGAGAAAGAAATAGAGAGCATGCAAAACTCTGCAATACTGTGAGTGCTGTGATGAAGTCTCCTATGCATGCATTGGTGCTTTACTGCAACTGTGTGTTACATGACTCACTCTCAGCTCAACAAGTTTAACAGCAAGACCTCTGCACCCTGCCTCCTCCTGATGGCACTAAAGTATCCGATACACAGCTAACATACATTTAATGAACGTAACATTAAGAACCAAACGTAGGACTTAAGTCTTGGGAAATTTTAAAGTATGCTTTTAATTCAATGTATATTAATTGAGAGAAACTTGCAAACATATATTAAGGTTTAAATACTGTGTAAGCAATATAAATAAAACAAAAATTAATTGTAAAATTGTAAAATTGTAAAGTTAATGTAGTTAACATTTATAGAATACATTACAAGAAAATTTGATTTACAATAAATATGTAGATTTCAAGTAAAGAGTATATCAGTGCTGTAACAGTTAATGAAAATTAAATTTAGAAGAAAAATGCTGTAAAACAACTTTCGGTGGGCAGCAGTGAAAGAGGAAGCCATAATGAAAACTACAATGGTTTAGAAAAATGCCCATCTCCAAGCAAAGAATGATATAAGAAAGTGAAAAGACAATTGGAAAGTTAGGGGAGGGCATTCGGAAAGTAAAAACTAGTATTTACCCTATCTAAGACACATCTACACAGGATGGTCTTCAGAGAACCTAGAGGGAAGAATCAGGACCAAACAGCCCAGAACACCAGCAACCCTGCTAAATTCACGATGGCTAGGCTCTGTGCTTTCCTTACGATCCTGATAGTGATGAGCCACTGGTCAACCTGCTTTCTAGGATGTGACCTGCCTCAGACTCATAACCTCAGGAACAAGAGAGTCTTGACACTCCTCAAACAAATGAGGAGACTCTCCCCTTTCTCCTGCCTGAAGGACAGGAAGGACTTTGGATTCCCCCAGGAGAAGGTGGATGCCAAGCAGATCCAGAAGGTTCAAGCCATCCCTGTCCTGGTTGAGCTGACCCAGCAAGTCCTGAACCTCTTCACATCAAAGGACTCATCTGCTGCTTGGAATGCAACTCTCCTAGACTCATTCTGCAATGACCTCCACCAGCAGCTCAATGACCTCAAAGCCTGTGTGATGCATCAGGTTGGGGTACAGGAACCTCCCGTGACCCAGGAAGACTCCCAATTGGCTGTGAGGAAATACTTCCACAGGATCACTCTGTACCTGAGAGAGAAGACACACAGCCCCTGTGCCTGGGAGATGGTCAGAGCAGAAGTCTGGAAAGCCCTGTCTTCCTTAGCCAACTTTCTGGCAAGACTGAGTGAGAAAGAGTGAGTCCTGAGACAGTGTGGAGAGGACGATCCTGGGCTAGGACACTGTATCTCACATTATTTGTTCTACTTTAAAAACTCTCATTAGGTTCAGGATGAGTACAGTCAACCTTCTTAGATGTTTCAGCAATTATTTTCAGTATGTAAAACCATTTTTGTATTTGCACCCATTTGTTCTTATTTATTTATTTATTTATTTATTCTGCTGTTAATATAATTTACAATATTTATGTTAAATATTTCAGTCTCATATTTTTAATGTAGCAAATCATCATTTCTAATTAAATTATTTAGTATTAAAATAAGTTTGCTTTATAAGACATTTTGGATTAGTTAATTTGGTACCTCTTTAACATAATCAAATAGTTTTAATATTTGAATCTACATTGTAAATATTGTACAAATGAACAGTTTCCAAATATCAGAGAAAATAGACACATACACTACGCAGTATTTAGACAAACCCTAAATATTTTCACCTTCTGGTCTCTAGTATGCAGAATTCATCTGGATGAATAGACAGCATGCTATGCAGTAGAAAGCCAGAGGATCTTGCGCATGTCCTATTTCTTAGTCCACTTTGACCAAATATTCCCTGGATTAATTTAGTATCTGATTTCCCTGATCTCATAAACCTATCATCTACTCTTATCGTTAATGAGTTTAATTGTTTTGGGTTCTAAAAATGAGCGAGATCACGTATAGCAATGCAAAACACATCAGGAAAATTAACTAGCCTGCCTATATAGCATAGAAAAGCAAGACAAGAAGAATCGGAGAATTAACTCCACTCATAATAGCCTCATATACCAGTCCTGGGAATAAATCCCACCAGGGAAGAAAAATGACTCTAAAATCAACCCTTTGATACAGTACTGTTTCTTCTCTATTTCCTGGACCTTTCCTCCTGCCATTTTCTACTTCTTCTCTGTCTGTAACTCTTCCTCCCTCTCCTTGTCTTCGTCCTTCTCCTCGTCCTCGTCCTCCTTCTCTTCCTTGTCCTCGGCCTCCTCCTTGTCCTCGTCCTTGTTGTCTTTGTCACCGTAGTTGTCGTCGTCGCCGTCTTCCTCCTCCTCCTCTTCCTCCTCCTCCCCATCTTTCTCTCCTCCTCGTCTGCCACCTAGTCCTCCTCGTCCTCCTCGTCCTCCTCGTCCTCCTCGTCCTCCTCGTCCTCCTCGTCCTCCTCGTCCTCCTCGTCCTCGTCCTCGTCCTCGTCCTCGTCCTCCTCCTCCTCCTCCTCCTCCTCGTCCTCGTCCTCGTCCTCCTCCTCCTCCTCCTCCTCCTCCTCCTCCTCCTCCTCCTCCTCCTCCTCCTTCTCCTCCTCCTCCTCCTGATTCTTTTGTTCAGTCTTTGAACTACTAGTTGTGCATGGATAGCCATTCTCAGGGGCCCCTTCCATGAGTATACCTGAATCTCTTTCTCCCAGCAGCCATCAGTTGCCAAAGTTCCATAGCTGGAGCTGGAATTGCCTTTGTTTTTCAAGCTGACATTTTTTCTGCCTTGGTCTTCTTCATTCAGTCACAGCCAGTCTTTTTGAGTCCACATGAGAAACTTCCATGTTGTGTCCAAGAGCATGACTTTGCTAGTCATCCACTGCCTCTGTCTCTTCCAATTCTTCGACTCTCTCTTCTTCTATGAGCCCAGAGACCAGGAATTCAACTCTTTGCTTTCTGCTCAGTGACCAGTTTTGAGTCTCAGTTTAATGACATGTACTGCAAGAGGGTTCTGTGGCAAGAGTTAGCCAGTGTTGGAACCCTCTCTTAGATGTAAGCTGTAGTTTCACATCAGGTACTGTGACAGAAAGAACACAGCGCTGCTCTTGGTCTTTGTTATATTCATGGCTCATTGAAGGGATCATTGAAGAACAGGGAGTAAAAGAACTGTAAGAGTCAGAGACAGTAAATGATGGGAACAAAGCTGCGTTCTTGGGCACAACAGAGTAGTAACTCACGTGGACTGAGAGTAGTGGTGACTGAATGAAAAAGACCAAGGCTGACAAAATATCAGATTAGAAAAGGGAGTCAATTCCACCTCCAGCAGAGGAACTATGGCAACTGATGGCTACTGGGAGAAAGAGATTCACGTGTCCTCAGGGATGGGGCCTGAGAGCAGTTAGCCATGCACAACTAGTAATTCAAAGACTGAACAAAGAAGCAGGAGGAGGAGGAGGAGGAGGAGGAGGAGGAAGAAGAAGAGTAACAGACAGCGTATAAATGGAAAATGGCAAGAGGAAAGGTCCAGGAAGTAGAAACAGTGGAGTTTGGAATTATTAATTTTAGAGCCATTTCAACTACCTGGTGGGATTTATTCCCAGGACTGGTTTATGAGGCTATTATGAGTGCAGTTAATTCCCAGGTTCTACTTGTCTTGCTTTTCTATGCTATATAGGCAGGCTAGTCATTTTTCTTGATTTGTTTTGCATTGCCCTCCATGATCTCTCTCATATTTAGAATGCAAAACAATTAACCTCACTAACAATAAGAGTAGATGATCAATATATGAGGTCAGGCAAATCAGATGCCAAATTAATCTAGGAAATATTTGGTCAATGTGAACAAAGGAATATGACAGGCGCAAAATTCTCTAGTTCTCTACAGCCCAGTATGCTGTCTATTCATCCAGAAGAATACTGCACACTGGACACGAGAAGATAAAAATATTTAGGGTTTGTCTAAATACTGTGAAGTGTATGTGTCTATCCTCTCTGATATTTGGAAACTGTTCATTTGTATAATACATACAATGTAGACTCTAATATTAAAAATATTTGATAACATTAAAAAGATACAAAATTAACTAATCTGAAGTGTCTTATAAAGAAAATTAATTTGAATACAAATAATTTTATTAGGAATTATTTGCTACATTAAAAAATATAAGAGTGAAAGATTTAACATAAATACCTTAAATTATATTAATAGCAGAATAAATAAATAAATAAATAAATAAATAAATAAATAAATAAATAAGAACAAATGGATACAGATACCAAAATAGATTTACATATTGAAAATAATTGCTCAATATTGTTGATACATCTAGGCAGGTTGAGTGTATTCATACTGAAAGTAATGAGAGTTTTTAAAGGAGAGCTTATGATGTGAGATGCAGTGTCCTAGTCCAGGAGAGTTCTCACCACACTGTCTCAGAACTCACTACTCTTCACTCAATTTTTCCAGCAAGTTGGCTGAAAAAGACAGGGCTCTCCAGACTTCTGCTCTGACCACCTCCCAGGCACAGGGGCTGTGTTTCTTCTCTCTCAGGTACACAGTGATCCTGTGGAAGTATTTCCTCACAGACAGCAGGGAGTCTTCCTGGGACAGGGAAGGTTCCTGCACCCCTACCTGCTGCATCAGACAGTCTTGCAGGTCATTGAACTGCTGGTGGAGGTCATTGCAGAAGGAGTCTAGGAGGGTTGCATCCCAAGCAGCAGATGAGTCCTTTGATGTGAAGATGTTCAGGACTTGCTGGGTCAGTTCACTCAGGACAGGGGTGACTTGAGCCTTCTGGATCTGCTGGGCATCCACCTTCTCCTGGGGGAATCCAAAGTCCTTTCTGTCTTTCAGGCAGGAGAGAGGGGAGAGTCTCCTCATTTGTTTAAGGAGTGTCAAGGCTCTCTTGTTCCTGAGGTTATGAGTGTGAGGCAGGTCACATCCTAGACAGCAGGTTGACCAATGGGTCATCACCACCACGATCATCAGGAAAGCACAGAGCCTAGCCATGGTGAGTGTTGCCAGTGTTTCTGGTCTTCTGGGCTGTTTGGTCCTGATTCTTCCCCTCTAGTTTCTCTGAAGACTGTCTTGTGTGGCTGTGTCTTAAGTATGGCAAACACTAGTTTTTACTTTCTGAATGCCCTCCTCTAACTTTCCATTTGCCCTTTCACTTTCTTTAACTCATTCTCTACTTGTGTCTGGGCATTTTTTCTAAACCATTGTTGTTTTCATTATGCTTTCCTCTTTCACTGCTCCCCACCAAAGTTGTTTTCCAGGGTTTTCTTATAATTTGAATTTTTATTAACTATTACAGCACCAATAAACTGTCTTTGTTTGAAATTTACATATTTACTGTGAATCAAAATTTCCTGTAAAATATTCTATAAACCTTAACTAAATTGATTTTATAATTAATGTTTGTTTTATTTATATTGATTACAAAGTATTTAAATCATAATATAAGATATATTTGTAAATTTCTCTCAATTAATATACATTGAAATAATGGTAAACTTTAAAATATTGAAAGGCCCTTGGGCCTGAGGATGTTAGAGGCCTCAGTAAAGGGGAATGTCACGGCGGGAATATGGGGATGGGTGGACGGGAGGGTGGGGTG
>CM052702.1:83774671-83801572 GCA_028551405.1 Uromys caudimaculatus
TCTGTTGGTTGCCGTTTTGTCCTATTGACAGTGTCCTTTGCCTTACAGAAGCTTTGCAGTTTCATGAGGTCCCATTTATCTATTCTTGATCTTAGAGCATAAGCCCCTGGTGTTCTGTTCAGGAACTTGTCACCCGTACCCAAGGTCAGGATTATAAGCATGTACTCCTCTCTAGGCCTTTACATAGATTCTGAGAAACCATTCAGCTCTTTCTGCATTCACTGGAAGAAAGTTCCTTGTTGTGGATGGCCTGGTGTTGCCTGTATTTTGATGTTAATTCTGCATCCCCAGGAGGGGCTGTCTGGACCAAGGAATGAGTCATGTACTCAGGTGACTTATTGTGAACCTTGTTCAGTGACAAAAGGTACCAATCACTGGGCGAATAGGAAGGACTTCCAAGTTGGACATAGGAAGAGAGGAAGCAGGAGAGAGTTAGGGGCTTTAGAACAGGGATAGCAAAAAGGCAGGATGTAGCTGCTAGAGTCTCCTGGTTATATGGCTGATCTGCCAGGATTCGCCACTGGAGGAATTAGATTTAATATAGGTTACAAGACTAGGATTCTAGTTGTTGAGCCCAGAGATTGAGTTACCATTGTTTCTGAACTACATTTGTGTGGTGTTTTCCTTCTCAGGGCAACTGGACTGGACTCCAGAGAGAAAGATATGGTGGTAAATCAAGGGTTGGTCTTATGTGCACCACAAAGGCCCTGGGGGTTTTGAAGCATGGTGCTGGTGTGGTAGTAATCCACCAGTGGGAACATAGCAAGCTGGGTGGTAAGTTTTTGGAGCTCTGAGTCAAAGAGTCTGCATGAGATAAGAACTGGCCAGCAAGACGTCCGGGGCAGAGGGTAGCAGGGTGTAGTGTGCGAACTTGTGACTTTTTTAATACTTCCCACAACAGTTACTGACTCAGCTATCTCCCCATTACCTATTTTGATTATTAAGTAAGTCTCCAAAAATTTACAATGTTTCTGTTTGAAAAAGTACGAACCATAGTGATATTCAGAATAAATAGGTGACAAATAATGACACTAATATTTACTTGTAAAAAAGGGAGATTGTACTGTTTGCTTCAGGAAATGAAATAAGGAGGGCAGCATTTCTGATTCTTCAGTTCACTGAGATGGGCACAAAACATTATGACAAGTCTTGCTGGATTTCCCACCCTGTGAAATGACACAAAGAGACAGGAAACAAAATGAGGGTCTTCAAGCAGACACTGTGGTATGAATACTAGTTGGGTGGGATTATAAATCAACTAGGATTTCTTTTGTCAGGTGCTTTGTAGACAAGAATGTGCAATACCCTGGTAGATTTCTAAGAGGAAAAGCAAAGTTCTGATTTGCTTGAAAAAGATTTGAAAGTGATAGAGACACAGGTAGCTACAAAATCATGTACAAATATAAAAAATAAAATCAGAACAACATTGCATGCAATGAAAGAGAAAATCATGGAAAAGTTTGTATAAACACAGAGAAGAAATCTTAGACTTGAAGAATTAAGTATGTCAAAGAAAAATGTAGACAGAAGCTCACAGCACACATGAGGTGCCTTTGTCACATAGAGTGAATGTGCGAATGTGTGATTGTGTGTGTGAATGCAAGAGAGAGAGAGACAGACTGAGAGACATAGGGACAGAGAGACAGAGAAAAACAGAGAGAGCATGCACAAGTCTGCAGTGTTGTGAATGCTGTGATGAAGTCTCCTATACATGCATTGGTTCTTTACTGCAACTGTGGGTTCCAGGTTTCACACTCCCCTCAACAAGTTTAACAGCAAGACATTTCGCACGCTGCATCCTCCTGATGGCACTAAAGTATCAGATAAATAGCTAACATACAGTGATTATTAAATTAAGTTTTATACACATTTATATTACTTTTAATGAAGGTAATATTAAGAACCCCAATTTAGGACTTAAGTATTGGGAAATTTTAAAGTATGCTTTTAATTCAATGTATATTAATTGAGAGAAACTTGCAAACATATCTTATGATTTAAATACTTTGGAAAGCAATATAAATAAAACAAAAATTAATTATAAAATCAATACAGTTAATGTTTATAGAATATATTACAGGAAATTTTCATTTACAATAAATATGTAAATTACAAGTAAAGACAGTTTATCAGTACTGTAACAGTTAATGAAAATTAAATTAGAAGAAGAAATACTGTAAAACAACTTTTGGTGAAAGAGGAAGTGAAAAGCAGTGAAAGAGGAAGCCATAATGAAAACCACAATGGTTTAGAAAAATGCCCATCTCCAAGCAAAGAATGATTTAAAGAAAGTGAAAAGACAATTGGAAAGTTAGGGGAGGGCATTCAGAAAGTAAAAACTAGTATTTACCCTATTTAAGACGCATCCACACAGGATAGTCTTCAGAGAACCCAGAGGGAAGAATCGGGACCAAACAGCCCAGAACACCAACAGCCCTGTTAAATTCACGATGGCTAGGCTCTGTGCTTTCCTCACGATTCTGATACTGATGAGCCACTGGTCAACCTGCTCTCTAGGATGTGACCTGCCTCACACTCATAACCTCAGGAACAAGAGAGCCTTGACACTTCTCAAACAAATGAGGAGACTCTCCCCTTTCTCCTGCCTGAAGGACAGAAAGGACTTTGAATTCCGCCAGGAGAAGGTGGATACCCAACAGATCCAGAAGGTTCAAGCCATCCCTGTCCTGGTTGAGCTGACCCAGCAGGTCCTGAACCTCTTCACATCAAATGACTCATCTGATGCTTGGAATGCAACCCTCCTAGACTCATTCTGCAATGACCTCCACCAGCAGCTCAATGACCTCAAAGCCTGTGTGATGCAGCAGGTGGGGGTACAGGAACCTCCCCTGACACAAGAGGACTCCCAATTGGCTGTGAGGAAATACTTCCACAGGATCACTGTGTACCTGAGAGAGAAGACACACAGCCCCTGTGCCTGGGAGGTGGTCAGAGCAGAAGTCTGGAGAGCCCTGTCTTCCTCAGCCAACTTTCTTGCAAGACTGAGTGAGAAAGAGTGACTCATTTGACAGTGTGGAGAGGACTCTCCTGGACTAGGACACTCACATTATACGCTCTCCTTTAAAAACTCTCATTAGGTTCAGGATGAGTACAATCAACCTTCTTAGATGTTTCAGCAATTATTTTCAGTATGTAAAGTCATTTTTGTATTTGCACCCATTTGTTCTTATTTATTTATTTATTTATTTATTCTGCTATTAATATGATTTATGGTATTTATGTTAAATATTTCAGTCTTATATTTTTTAATGTATCAAATCATTATTTCTAATTAAGTTATTTTGTATTCATATAAATTTGCTTTATAAGACATTTTGGATTAGTTAATTTGGTATCTCTTTAACATTATCAATTTTTTTAAAATTTATTTATTTATTAATTTTTTTGATACTTTATTTACATTTCCAATGTTTTCCCCTTTCTAGGTCTTCTCTTTGGAGACCACCTATCCCTTCCCTCTCCCCCATCTCTATGAGGGAATTCCACCTCTCACCCACCTGCCCACCTACTCCCATATTCCCACCTTGCCATTCCCCTTTACTGGGGCCTCTCCTCCCCCTGATGGCCAACAAGGCCCTCCTCTGCCACATATGTTGTCCGAACCATGGGTCCCTCCATGTGTATTCTTTGGTTGGTGGTCCAGCCTCCAGGAAGACCGGGAGGGGGGGAGTGTCAGGCCAGTTGACACTGTTGCTCCCTCCATAGAGCTGCAGACTCCCTCAGCTCCTTCAGTCCCTTCTCCAACTCCTCCATCTGGGACCTCACTCTCAGTCCAGCGGTTACTGTAAAGTGAAACTTGGGTATTCCAAACGAATATTAGAGTCTACATTGTAAATACTGTACAAATGAAGTTTCCAAATATCAGAGTAAATAGACACATACACTTCACAGTATTTTGACAAACCCTAAATATTTTCATCTTCTTCTCTCCCATATGTAGTATTTCTCTGAACATATAGACAACACGCTGTGCAGTAGAAACTCAGAGAATCTTGCTCCTCACATTCCTTAGTCCACTTTGAGCAAATAGTCCCTGGATAAATTTATTATCTCATTGCCCTGATCTCATATGCTTTCCATGTACTCTTATCATTGAGTTTAGTTCTTTTGGGTTCTAAATATAAGTGAGATTATGTATAACGATGCAAAACTAATGAAGAAAAATGACTTTCCTGCATACATAACACAGAAGAGCAAGACATACACTTCACAGTATTTAGACAAACCCTAAATATTTTCACCTTCTTGTCTCCGGTATGCAGTACTCATCTGGATGAACAGACAGCATGCTATGCAGTAGAAAGCCAGAGGATCTTGCGCATGTCCTATTTCTTATTCCACTTTGACCCAATATTCCCTGGATTAAATTAGCATCTGATTTCCCTGATCTCATATACCTATCATCTACTCCTATCATTAAGGAGTTTAATTGTTTTTGGTTCTAAATATGAGCGAGATCATGTATATCAATGCAAAACACATCAGGAAAAATGACTAGCCTGCCTATTAGCATAGAAAAGCAACACAAGAAGAACCTGGGAATTAACTCCACTCGTAATAGCCTCATTAATCCCACCAGGGAAGTGAAATGTCTCTAAAATCAACCTTTTGAAACAGCACTGTTTCTTCTCTATTTCCTAGACCTTTCCTCTTGCCATTTTCTACTTCTTCTCTGTCTGTTACTCTTCCTCCCTCTCCTCGTCCTAGTCCTCTTCCTCCTCCTCCTCCTCCTCCTCCTCCTCCTGCTTCTTTTGTTCAGTCTTTGAACTACTAGTTGTGGATGGATAGCCACTCTCAGGGGTGCCTTCCATGAGGATACCTGAATCTTTCCCAGCTGCCATGAGTTGCCAAAGTTCCTCAGCTGGAGGTGGAATTGCCTTCGTTTTCCAAGCTGATATTTTTTTCTGGCTTGGTCTTGTTCATTCAGTCACAGCCAGTCTTTTTGAGTCCACATGAGAAACTTCCATGTTGTGTCCAAGAACATGACTTTGCAACAGCCATCCACTGCCTCCGGTTCTTCCAATTCTTCTCCTCCCTCTTCTTCAATGATCCCTGAGACTAGAAAAACAGACCTTTATTTTCTGCTCAGTGACCAGTTGTGAGTCTTTCTGTTCACTGACATGGACTGCAAGAAGGTTCTGTGGTAAGCCTTGGCCAGGGCAGGAAACCTCTCTTAGATGTAAGCTGTAGTTTCAAATCAGGTACTGTGACAGAATGAACACAGCGCTGCTCTTTTCTTTGTTACTTTCATGGCTCCAGATGTATTTTAAATATGATACTTCTGATAGAAATATTACTGAAAGTTTAATTTGGATTGTATTGATCCTGATGATCACCAGAAAATATAGTCACTTTCATAACATTATTTTTTACTGGCCATAGATCCCGTCCTTTTTATCTTAGTACCTAACATTTTTGCCACTATTTTTGTGGTTAGATGACACATCAGTTCCTTTTTCAAATTTCATTTACAATGACATCAGTGCCACAAACCAACATCAGTGTTTACTTTCTAGGAAAGTAGAGAAGAGAAATAGAACAGAACTGGAGACTTTGACCATCAAACCAACACCTCAGGAAAGAAGAAAGAGTACATGGGAAAGCACAGAGAGTTGAGGCACTAAACGTCCTGGCTGGCTGTCATAATAAACTGAACACTTCTGCCATTAGACACATTAACCACTGAAATCAATATTCAATAAGAATTGATGGCTGAAAAATACATTATATGGGCATCAGTGTGTTAGACTGAAACTGATACTGATAAATGCATATATTATATATGATATCCTGAATATATGATCTATAATACCATTTTATGTATGTGTGTGTATATATATATACACACATATATACATATATATGTGTGTATATATATGTGTGTGTGTGTGTGTGCGCGTGCGTGCGCACAGCTTTCTCTTAGACACCCAGTACCTCCGTGCTGTCCCAGACCCCATCTTTCAGTGTCACTGCCCTTGTTTCCCCCTCCCTGATGCAGAAAGCCCCAGTGTGTGCTCCTCATTCTCTCTTTACTCAGCTCTGCTCACCTTATAAGTGCTGTCTATTACATCTTGCTTACTGACTGGAGGTTTTGTTTTTGTTTTTTTCCTGAAAGCATATAATCACCATTGAAGCCAGAATGAAGGAGTTCAAGGCTTGAAAGACACTCTCATGTATAAGAATTTTCTCTTAATTTTAGACCTTAGACAATTTTCTTCAAATGACCTAATGCTGACTATTTCAACAATGAAAAAGAAAAAGACAGAAGAAATACAGAAAAAAATGGAAGGAAAGGAAGGAAGGAAGGAAGATGAAGGAAGGAAGGAAGGAAGGAAGGAAGGAAGGAAGGAAGGAAGGAAGGAAGGAAGGAAGGAAGGAAGGAAGAGGAAGGAAGGAAGGACAGAAGGAAGAAAGGAAGAAAAAAGAAAGAAGAAAAGAAGAAAGGAAAGAGAGAAAGGAAGAGGAAACTAAATCTTCAATTATGAGAAAAATTTAGAGACTAGCGCCCCCTACTGGCCCGGCCTGCAAAGAACAAACAGGCCAATTCTTATGAATTCTGTTTCCTGGCTGAGTTTCCTCCACACTAAAACAGACTTTTCCCCAGAAGAACTGACTTCAGTTTTGAAGACTCCATGTCCTTCCATCTCATCTTGAAGGGAAATCCTTTCGAGTCCACAGGTCATGCCTTCTGAACAATGGGCAGATACGTATGTAGAGAAAGGTCTTTTGTGTCCTTTCCGTCTAGCCTTGTATAACTGAAGATCTCTGGAGAAGGAGGGGACTGTGTACAGTCTCGTTAGAAGTGATTCACAACCAAACTCACGCCATTTTGATCAGTAGGTAATGCATTGAGAAATGGAGACAACCAATCCTGAGCTAGGAATGCTGTAAAATAGCATCTGAACCCATAGAAGAAATTCTTTACCTGCTGCTCTGCCTGCTGAGGCCAGCAACAGTGAGTTCAGTAAATGCAATGATCTATGGTTATCCTTTGATATGTGACCTCAAAAGTTTAGGTAACCTACTCCACAATGTCACATACACGTGGTATAATGTGAATCTGTGTTCCATGCGATGGTCAGTCTAAGTGATGCAGAAAACTCAGTTCATATGTCTACTGGGGCAAGAATTGTGATTTACAGGGGCATGGTGCAACCTATCAGGGGCTATTGACCCCTCAGCCTCATAGAGTTTTGAAGGTCACTTGAACGGAAAAATAAGATGTGTATCTGTATGTAGAACTGCCAAAGAAACGCTGGGACTTCATCAGCTCCTCTCAAGAGTAAGCATTCAATTACAACAACTTTCTCTCTTATGTTTGGTTATGCCCCTTGACTCCATGATCAGGAGAAGGATATCTGTCTCTTTGGGCAATGAACATGCTAATATGAGTGTTGTCATGTCTGATTCATCACAGGGAGCAGATAAATAGGTAAAAAAATTATATATGATAGGGACATATACTGGTGATCTGTGTATTTGCAGAAAATCAAGTGATATCAAGGTGAACTGCAGATCTGATAATTGAAGTAGACTTTGCTGGGGATTGTAATTATTGGATAAATATCTATTGGTGTGACTGCTAAACATATTTCAGATATGACTCCCTGTATTGTTTCTTTGGTGGTTATTTTTAGTGCAATCTTTATTACTTTCATGGTTATATAATAAAAAATGTTATGAAATATCTGCAGATATCAACCTGCTCAGAAAATACATAATGTCATACTGTGTTTCACACGTGTGATTCAATAACCTGTTTTTAAAAGAATTATTTATTTAGTTTATGTATGTGAGTACACTGTAGCTGTCTTCAGACACACCAGCAAAATGCATCAGAACCCATTACAGATTGTTGTGAGCGGCCATGTGGTTGCTGGGAATTGAGCATAGGACCTCCAGAAGGGCAGTCAGTACTCTTAACCACTGAGCTATCCTCCAGACCTGACAACCTGTTTTTATTAAACAAAATTTGGGATACAAGAGACTGAAATGGAAGGACTGAAACAGGAGAGTGCAGTAGGTGACAAAGTACTGAGCTATGCTTCCTGCACACATAAGCAGACTTGATTCAATGCACACCCAGTTCACACAGAAAGGACCTTGGAGTCATGAAGCATCACACAGCTGTGCATGAAGACATATCTGTGTACAGTAACACCATGGAAGCTGGCGACTGCCATGTTTGTCAAGCTTCAGACTGAGAGTGTGGAAGTGGCCACACCCAGTTCTCTGTATCTGATATTCTTGAATTGCAGTGATCATTACCAACAGATGTAGAGCAGGACACAGAAACATCTTAACGAAAGGAGGAAGTCCACCCAATGATCTGGCCAACATCCTACTAAATCGGTGAGCTTGAAGGCCAGTGTGAGGCACTGTGAATAAGGCATCAAGAAGAAAGTTACAGAGCATACTTGACACCCATCCCTGTCTCCCATACACACAGGCACATGCACAGGCCAGCACATCTAAAACTCTTTACACTTGGCAACGACTTGACGCCTATTCTCTACTTTGTCCTTTATCAGATTAAGTGTATCAAGTCATATATCAAGGTCCTTGATGCTAGGCAGTTCAGGTTTTTTTTTTACAGGATAATGAATATGGAGCTACTTTCATTCTTAGAGGCAATCATTGATTAGATGAGCACTATTTGTTGAAATGGTCTCTTATTTCCAGTGTGTACTTTGGTATTCTTTGCTAAAACGGAGATTTCAGTAATTGTAAGGAATTGTAACTAAGTCTTCTATTCTATTCCAGAGGTCAACCATCTGTTTAAATTCCAAACCTGTGCTCTTTTTGTCGTTATAGGTCTTTAGTACATTGTGAGTTCAAGGTTGGTGACACCTGTACAGTTCTTTTATTTTTTAGTATTGCTACCGACCTTGTACTCACTTTATGAATAATAGTTAATTTTAATTTTGCAACTATACTTGTTACATATTTTAGATTATAAAATCCCTATTGCATGCACATGCTCTGTGTTCATATTTGCATGTGTGTACAGTGGGGCAGATGACAATCATTTTCTGTGCCAGGATCTCTCACTCAAGTGAGGGCTCACCATTGCTGCCAGACTGACTGGCCTGTGGGCTTGTGTGGCTGCTCTTGGATGTCAACTTAAATATATTAAAGTATATCTTTACCACAATGTATATTAATTGAGAGAAATTTGCAAACATATATTATGATTCAAATACTTTGTAAGCAATATAAATAAAAAAATTAATTGTAAAATCAATGGAGTTAACATTTATAGTATATTTTACAGGAAATTTTGATTTACAATAGCCATATAAATTTCATACAAAGACAGTTTATCGGTGCTGTGACAGTTCATGAAAATTCAATTTAGAAGAAGAAACCCCAGAAAACAGCTTTAGGTGGGGAGCAGTGAAAGAGGAAGCCATAATGAAAACCACCATGGTTTAGAAAAATGCCCATCTCCAAGCAAAGAATGATTTAAAGAAAGTGAAAAGACAACTGGAAAGTTAGAGGAGGGCATTCAGAAAGTAAAAACTAGTATTTACCCTATTTAAGACACATCCACACAAGACAGTCTTCAGAGACCCTAGAGGTGAAGGATCAGGACCAAGCAGCACAGAAGACCAGAAGCACTGGCAACACTCACCATGGCTAGGCTCTGTGCTTTCCTGATGATCGTGGTGGTGATGAACCATTGGTCAACCTGCTGTCTAGGATGTGACCTGCCTCATACTCATAACCTCAGGAACAAGAGAGCCTTGACACTCCTGGCAAAAATGAGGAGACTCTCCCCTCTCTCCTGCCTGAAAGACAGAAAGGACTTTGGATTCCCCCAGGAGAAAGTGGATGCCAAGAAGATCCAGAAGGCTCAAGTCACCCCTGTCCTGGTTGAGCTGACCCAGCAAGTCCTGAACATCTTCACATCAAAGGACTCATCTGCTGCTTGGGATGCAACCCTCCTAGACTCCTTCTGCAATGACCTCCACCAGCAGCTCAATGACCTCAAAGCCTGTGTGATGCAGCAGGTGGGTGTGCAGGAACCTCCCCTGACCCAGGAAGACTCCCAATTGGCTATGAGGAAATACTTCCACAGGATCACTGTGTACCTGAGAGAGAAGAAACACAACCCCTGTGCCTGGGAGGTGGTCAGAGCAGAAGTCTGGAGAGCCCTGTCTTCCTCAGCCAACTTGCTGGCAAGACTGAGTGAGGAGAAATAGTGAGTCCTGAGCCAAAGTGGAGAGGACTCTCCTGGACTAGGGCACTGATCCTCACTGCTCAGATTCTACCATCTCAAAACTGGCAATCATTTTGGCAGGAATTTAAACTATTTGCTTAGACATTTCTGTCAAGGCATATTTTTCTTTATGTTCAGTTCTATGTATGTATGTATGAGTGTATCTACCGATTTATTTATTTATTTGTTTATCTACTTATTTAACTATTTATGTGATGTAACATATATTACAGCATAATTTGGCATAGATATGTTTTTCCGTAAATTATTACTAAATGTAACTTGTTTTCTTTGTTCATTATTTAATTATTTAAAATATTTTGTTTACACTGATATTTTTCAGTAAAGAAACTATATACCTAATCAAGCTGCCAAGTATTGCATCGTGTTCAGGCTATTAGATATACTTGTCTCTTGCTTCTCATCCACTCATGGTTAATTCCTCAGTCTTTCCTTTTCTCCTGTGTATCATGTTTTCACAACAAAACTGCAGTGTGGAAATAAAGTGAAATTGCCACACCAAAATATTCAGAACCTAAGCCAGTCTCAGGTGCATAGCACTGACTTTAAAATCCCAGTGCCTTCTCTTTCAGTGAGAAAGGCATCATGTTAATCCCAGGATGCACTGAAAATATCTACCTTGGCTTTCAACTTGGATATTTCTGGCTAAGACAATGACTAATAGCATCCTTCACTTAACATCACACATTGTGCTAAAGACATTGAAAACCAGCAGCAGAGGCTTAAGTTCATCACCTGAGCACTGGCTCTCATGGGACTGATGAAATAGACATCCTCATTCCTTTGTATTGGTCCTTACTCAGGTGTATTGATCCTCATTCAGTTGTGTTGATCCTCATTCAGTTGTATTGATCCTCATTCAGTTGTATTGATCTTTCAGTTGTATTAATCCTCTTGTCCTGTACTTTACTTGTAGAGCAATAGAATGCTCTGGAGGAAAACGTCCCCTGAGCATTGCTGACTCAGCAGCACTCAGAGGAGAGAAGGAATCCGTAAATGGAGGAGGGAGTCAGGCCCGGATGGTCCAGGGAATTTCTTAGCTCTGACCAACTAGCAACCTTCTGAAGCTCTGACTGACTAGCAACCAGACTGCTTCCTTATTTACACAAGTTTCTTAGAACAAAGACAGACTCATGATTATCTAAGAAGTACAGATTATAGATCTGATTTTTCATTACATGTCCAGGATTATAAGTTCAGTCCCTATTAGAAAATACAAACAGAACAGATTTTATTTTTATTATCAGTCCTATAACTCCAATCTAAAGAATTTGAAAAATGTCTCCTCCAAAACAAACTCATTTATTATATGACAGTATGCTTCATCCCCTATCATTCCAACCTCTCAATCTTTGGGAACCAAGTTTTGGTAAAGCCACCACCTCTGCAATTATATAACATCATTTCTATATGATCTCTGCTATTTTGGGATTCTGCCTATATTTTCAACTCTTTCAATTATGAATAAATTACATTCAATAGTTCTATGAATGTGTCCATACTCCCAAATTTCCCTGAGATTCTTTAGATGTATCATGTTTCATAAGGCAAAGCTATTGACTTGTTATGCACTCATAAAATTATGGAATTAGGAAGTTGCTCTATTGGTTGGAATGGTGAGGAGTGATGTTGACCTGCCTGCTCACCAACATTCCTCAGCAGGGACAGACTTTAGTTCTGGTAAGAAACAGCTATTCCATATAACAAGGACCTAGGGTTACAGGGAACACTGACTTCCTGAATATGCAGACCTTGGAGGAAGATCACACACAAAGTTAGATGTAGTTAATCACTATTTTGAGCTTCAATATTCAGAACCAATGACTGAGGCTGTGATTTGATTTTTTTCTATTTGCTGACTCCCAAGATGCAGTAGTCAAGATCAAAGAGAGATCTCTGCATACACAGGTCATTTCCCAATGAACCAGTTAAAAGTATAGGAGCCCCTCTTTTCACCTCCAGGTGTTTCTTCACTCTGACTCTGCCTGAATACCCCAGAGTAAGGGACATTCGTTTGCACAGAAAACCAAAGTGTCCTCTAGAAAGAGGAAGGAGATGAGATGACCACTAGCAACCTTAAAATGTGGAAGGAAAGCCGAGCTGCTTAAACATTTCTAGAACATTCTAAGAGACAAAACAAGACCAATGGGCTATGAGGAGTCAACCATCTAAACATTTTCAACTTTAAAGAAAGGTGACTGCAGAGGCTTCTGAGAGACCAGTGCTGTTCTAGGGAGAAGATATTAACAGCCAGTGTCCCCAACAGGGGTGACTCGGACCACAGAAGCCTGTAGACTATTTAAAAGAAGCTATTTAGCTTATTCTAGCACCCTTTACAGATGTGTGGGGGGTTTCCCCCTAAAACAACAGGTCATCACAGTGTAGAGAAATTTATTCATGGAGTCTAGGCAGCCCATGAGACACTCTTAGATTCTATCCACAATTCAGCTTCTTTACATTACAAATGCTGTGTGTACCCCTAGGGTCATAGGAGCCTCTGAGTACATTCAGCAAGAAGTGGTGCAGGGCCTTCCCAGCAGGACTAACACAATGCATGGATTGGAAAGTCACAGTTGCTACTGCAGCAAAGCCTTGCAATGTTCACTTAGTGAACTCACTTAGTTGAAAAGATTGCTTGACTCAATCAATTCTCATTTCTTCCTCCTGCTTGGTGCCTTCTGCTCTGAGAAGGTATATTTAAATGTGGACTCATTCTTGAGGGTTAGGGATGATAAAGAACGATGAGGATTAGGGTCCACACAACAGAGAACATGAAACCTTTATTAACAAATTAGAACCATCAGCCGTTAACGTTAGTAACGTAAGGTCAATTATGGACAGTGTGACAGCTCATTTTGAACCTGGTAATAGTAAAGTCTTTAATAATACAAATAAAAATGTCTGGGTTTTTTTGCCATTTTACTCATTCATTCTTTTAATAAGGTGCCATGTTGCTCATGCTGAAATGAAAATCTCGGTGTACCACAGGATGATCTTGAATGTCTGATCCCCACACCTCTCCCTTCAGAGTGCTACCATTATAGGCTTTTGCTACCACACTCAGTTTCATGTGGTGTTACTGATTGAACCCATGGCTTTGTGTGTGTAGGTGAAGACTCTACTGTGTTCGCTGTACCCCAGCCCTCCATTCTGTCTTAGCTTCTCCACTAATGCTGAGGATGAAGCCCTAGACCTTATGCAGAGTGGAGAATTGCTCTTGCACTGAGCCAAACCTCTACTCTTCTTTCTTTTATTCTTTATTCATTCCAGTACTAGGGACTCTAAGGAGGACCTCACTCATACTAGCCAAATGCTCTCCCCTAAAGCTATATACACATCTCTTTTATTATGTTTTTTTTGTTTGTTTGGTTGGTTGGTTGCTTTTTTCCCTTAATTTTAGGGCAGGGTCTTGTAAAGTTGTCCAAGCAGGCTTGAACTTGGAGTTCTCCTGGCCCACCTTTGTGGGTTGCTGTACCACCAGGTCCAGCCTGTCTCCTCTTTTAGCAGAAGGAAACTCCACTGCAGTGGAACCTACTGAAGAGTCCTCAAGAGCTCGACTCACAGTGATTTCCTATGAAGCAAACAGACTCATCACTGCCAGCCCCAGGGCACCATCCCAGCTCCCCAGGTATCTGTCAAGGCCCAGTGACAGCACTGTGGCCCAACCAGGATGACCCTTGATACATGTAAGCTTTGGCAGGTTCATCTGGGGCCAGGAGAGATACTCTATGTGACACAGTCTAGTGACCATCTGCATCTGTCACAGAGAGGACAGCACTTCAGACATGACAGATTTGTTACAGATTTGTTAAAAGTCTGTACAACCAGGATGACAGCTTATAAAGCTAGAGAAACTCATGATACAGGGACAAAAATGTGGAGGAAATCTGCTTTAATGACAGTTGTAAACAAAGATAAAGACATTCAGCTACCCACGGTACATGTACACACATACACATAAAGTAAACCTAAAAGGTATTTGGAATTCCATGTAATAACAAACATCACATTTCATCAACATGTATAAGAATGAACTTCTTCATGTTACTTACTAAGCATTTTATTTTGTTTAATTCAGGGAGCTAAAACCTTTTTACATCATGGTTTATTGAAAGCAAATTCAATACTTATATTCTGTGAACCAAAATAAAGAATGTGAATATTTACTACCGTTACATATATAAATTAAGTATCTAGCTGTTTGTGGGTTTGAGTTCAAGGAATAAAGATAGAAAAACAATGTTTCTGCTGTTTGGATCTCTCGTATTATGAGAAATAGACAAAAATGTATTCATGTTTTCAGTTATTATGAATGATATAGAGAGAAGTAAGGGAAGGTCTCACAGCAGATAGCTTAGGTATGAAAAATATAAATATAGCTGATAAATTTTCAAAAAAGAACTGTAAAAGAAAAGTTCAAATGTAACATTATAAAAGATAGGAGAATATGCAAACACTAAAGATGCAATTAGGGAAGCAATACCCAGGGTGAGTAAAATATTTGTTGAAGAAATGAAGATCATGAGAAAGACTAAAATAGAAATACTGCAATTAGAGAATTTCATGAGTTAAATAGAAGTCCAGCTAAATACAGACCAGACCAAAAAAAAAAATGCCAAAGAATTTCTGAACTTGAAGAGATAAGGGAGACTATGCCCTAAACAAATATTCAAATTATATATATTCCAGGAGACCAAGAAAAACCAGAAAATCAATGAAGTGATATTTCCTGCATGTTTGAAACAATGCAGATATCTAAGTTCATTCATGATTCCCGAACTCCTGAATAAATTTGAACAAAAAGTGCAATTAAAAAGAAATCATTCAATTGAATGATTCGTTGAATCATTCATTGAGGTATTCAAGGGAAACCCATCTGACAGATGGCAGATTTCTCAAAATCTCAACAGCCTAGGAGAGACTCTACTAACTAGGAGTAGCTTGCCCCTGTGCTGGCTTGATTTATGTCAACTTGATAGTCCAGGAGACTGAGAAAATGCCTGCATAAAATCAGGCTGAAGACAAATCTGTAGAGCAGTTTCTTAACTAGTGATTGATGGGAAAGGACTCAGTCCATTGTGAGTGGTTCTGTTCCTGTGCTAGTGGTCCTATGTTAAAGAATCGGGCTGAGAAAGGCTTGGGGAGCAAGCCAGTAAGTAGCACCCCTCATGGCCTCAGCATGAGCTCCTGCCTCCAGGTTCCTGCCCTGTTTCAGTTTCTGCCCTGGCTTCCTTCAGTGGTGGACTACAATGTGGAAGTGTAAGCCCAATAAACCCTATTCCTCCCCAACTTGCTTTTTGGTCATGGAGTTTCATCACAGCAATAGAAACCTTAACTAAGATAGTCCCCTAAAGCTACCCCTCAAAAATGAAAGAGAAGAAGATTTTCCAAGACAAACATAAACTGTCGGAATTCAACACTAAATCAGAATTAAAACAAATTTTATTTTATTTTTTCTGAGACAGGGTCTTTCTACTATGCTGCCCTGGCTGACCTGCCACTTGTTTTGTAGACCAGGTGGGCATCTAACTCACAGAGAGATCCTCCCATCTCTGTCTCCCAAATGCTGTGATTAAGGTTGACATCACCACAATACATTAAGTTCTTAGTGGACTTCTCCATCTAGAAGTGAAAGGGTGAAGGCTATTACCATGAAACCATACAACGGAGTAAAAATTATTGGTCAGGAGATACACAAATGAATAAGAAAATGATATTTGTCACTTTAGAAAAGCACAACTAGAAATTATATGGGTAATGAAAAGGAAGGCATGATTTCTAGGACAACAAGGAATCAACATTTAGCTGTATCTGTTTTTGTGAGACCACTGTCCTGCAAACCATCATGCATGGGGGGATGCTGTTTGTTGAGCCGAGTTAGAAGATTGCTGTGGCCACAGGAATAGGGTTTGCTAGCACGAGACTCACTGGCTTCCTTGTGAAACAGATTCCAATTATCCCAATAAGCCCAACAGTGTGAGAGCTGAATACTTTCACATCTTGGGAACTGTGAACAAGCGAGAATGTGAGAAGCTCATGAAGTAAAAATTTGTCAATATGTTGTGTTTTTCTTTTCTTTTCTCCTTCTAAGATGTTTTCTATTTTTAAATCAAAGTAATTTTGAAAAAATAAAACAGAATTTTACACAAAAATATTTTAAATGGAGAAGTAAATTCTCACTTATGAATAACAACCTTATTAAATCCTCCGTGTAGAAGACACAGAGTTGACTGATAAAACACAAGCCTAGTACTTGTCGAGGTGGTTCAGTTGTTCATGTTTGCCACATAATCATGGATAGCCATGTTTGACACCAGCTATTATGAAATCTGAGCATTGTAAGCCGCTGATGGTAATCCCAACATCTGGCAGCTGCAGATTTTAGCAATTTCCTGACTAGCCAAACCAGAAAGCCCCTCAACGGGAAACACGGGGGGGGGGGATAATGTGTGTAAGGAGGACATCAGACATCAACTTTCACATACACATGCACACTTTACGTGACCTCCTGATGTTACCTGTTTGCTTTAAAGTTTTCCTGCCTTTTAATTCTTTAACTGGCATTGAGCTGGATCAAAGCCCCTAGATGGTAGTGACACGTCTACTTTCCATGTACTTTAGCATCTCCCAAGATCACTTGTCTTTGAGAGAGGGGACAGGGGAACAAAGTCTGGGCACTCATGTAGGGATCTCCATATCTCCTTTATTCATCTACCACAGCCCTGGCTACCGCAGCATTATTCTGCCCTAGCGCCATGGCTATTAGGAACAAAGCCCAAGATGGCTCCATGCTGTGTTCTGAAGAGAAAGCAGTCATTCAACAAGGGGCTAGCCCACCAACTGGCTCCACCGTTTATAGGTTCTACACCCCACTCCCTCTTTCTTCTCTCTCCTTCCCTCCCTGATCTTCCCTTTTCTATTTTCTTCCCCAGAAGAATGCAGGCTGGGCTGGTTTGCTGCAGGCTCTCTGTAGTGTAGCCTCTTCAGCGCTGGGGTATGGCACAAGGATGTACATCTCTCTTTCTTTCTCAGTCAAACTTCAGCCAAGACTACCCCATCCTCTGTCCTTTACCACCACTTTTATGGAAATTCCAACCAGGAGGACTGAGAAGGAGAAGGCACCTGGAGAAGGGGAGAGACTCCAGGTGGGACCAAGCTCAGGTTTGTAAAGGTCTGGTAGTCTCCAACAATTTCTTACAGCTTTGATAGCCTATACGCAATGGTGTGACTGAGCCCTACGCTGGTCCCCACCAAAAGGGGTTTGGTTTGTTTTTTTGTTTTTTTCTTAAATAACAGTTGATAGATGTTTGCAGGACCAAATAGTTTCAGGTAGTAATGGAAACAAACAATCTTTTGCAGATACCTATGCAAAACATTCCTTCCTTAGCAAACATGGTCAGTAGTGTGATCTTTGACCATATGGCTGTTATAATCAATCATTCCAGGCAGTTTCTTGCTTTGTCTTCTGAAGATAAAGGGCAGGATTAACTTTAACTCTTCTTTTACTTAATCTTACAGTTTCTAGGTAAGATTGCTACGGAGCAGTAGTAGGATTTTGTTAGGTTTATGTATGAGGAATGTGTAATATACATATACAATCATAAGCATTTCTCACACACTCCAATTCCATCTTCTATCTACATGTCCTTCATATTTTTTTCTGTCAACTCAATACTAGTCAGTAGTATTACTTTTGTTTTTGTTTTGTTTTTTCTTCAAGACAGGGTTTCTCTTTGTAGCCCTGGCTGCCCTGGAACTCACTCTGTAGACCAGCCTGGCCTTGAATTCAGAGATATGCCCGCCTCTGCCTCCAGAGTGTTAGGATTAAAGGTATGTATCACCACCACCCAGCTAGTTTGTGCCTTTAATTGTTACTGTTATTGCATTTGTTTTTTGTTCCTGTCTAAAGTAACTACTATATACATGTGCATACTATATTATCAGTGGCTATCAGCTTCCTAAGGGTACCAGAGCTTAAAAGATAAAGGTTAAGTTTTGATTTTACTATTGATTTATTCTCACTATGGACTTACCCTTTGATTATGATATTTTCAGACAATATTCATGTTGTAGAGAGCACTAGGGATCTGTCCCTGTGTCCCAGGTGTAAGGATACAGCTGAAGCTTTGAAGAGGTTCCTCTCATAGGCATCACTGGGACATATGAAGCCCAAACTGCTAGCAGATTTGCCCAAGTCATTTGGGGAGTAACACTACATCAAAGGGGTGCTGCATTCTGTTCCCTTCCTTGCCTCCTGTGTGGGAATCACAGAGCCTAGACAACAGCACCAACTATAACTCTCTCCTGATCATAAAAAGATGTAAGAGGGGGTCTCGTTTTACCCATTGGACCTTGATTCTCTTCAGAGACCCCATTATGCTATCTTTCGTGTGGGGGGCCTGCTCTAGTTTGCTTCTGTGTTACGGTGATAAAACATTGGCCAAAGCAACTTGGGGTGGTGGCTATTCTATCATATAGGGAATTCAATGCAGAATCCATGGAGAAGCATTGCTAACTTGCTTGCTCAGCTTCCTTTTAAAATACGACCTAGGACCAGCTGCCCAGTTACCTACCTAGGACCAAATGTCCAAGAATGGCACTACCCACAGTGAGCTGGGCTCTTCCACATCAAGAAAATGCCACACGGCCATGCCCTTTGGCCAATCTGATAGAGGCAATTCCTACATAGAGGATCTCTCTTCCCTGGTGACTGAAGTTTATGCCAAGTTGACAAAAACTTATCAGAACAGACCTGAAATCTCCTTGAAGCTTCTGGCATGCTGTTGCCTGCCAGCCTGCCTGTCTGTGTCTTCTAATAAACTCTTTAGTCCCCAGTAGCCTCAGTGTCCCCTGAGCTACTGGCCTTACATCCAAACCTCCTGTCTCCCCATAACAACCTAGAGCAAACACTCAATTTTGAGAGAATAACAATGGTCTAAAATAAATGAGTAAATGACTTTAAATGAATAAATAAGCTAACAATCGTCCTAGCATTCAGACCACACTGCTGCCCAGGCTATGGTACCTGCAACCTCTCCCCTCTCTCGAGTCCTGATAAGACCCTGCTGACAGTACTGTATTAATTTTTAGCTAACAGGTTTTTATGTGCCCAGATTTCCCCCTGGAGGAAATGAATTTGCAGGCACAACAAAGACATACTGTGGCCACACAGCCTGCTACTCACCTACTTCCCTGCTTCCTCAGGGCAGTTGTGGGGCAGGGAAGCCTAGCTGTGGGCTTCTGCTAAGAAACTCCCCCCCCCCCATCCTCAGAGTGTTTTAAGAAGGTCACAGACTCTGTCACCTGGGCTTGATTTTACTTCAGACAACACCCCTTTACCATGTGTGGTCTCTGGGGCCAGAGCTTGTGTTCTTCTCAGTCTCTTACCAGGCAGGCTATTGTCTGTTCGTACACGTGTCTATGGCATCATTAACTCTTCTAAAAAACTTGTCCCCCAAAATTCACCTTAGTGCCCCATATTGAACACCATACCCAGCCATGATGCAGT
Organism: Uromys caudimaculatus; assembly: GCA_028551405.1. Lineage (NCBI taxonomy): Eukaryota > Metazoa > Chordata > Mammalia > Rodentia > Muridae > Uromys > Uromys caudimaculatus. Next base: position 83,794,444 of record CM052702.1, read on the forward strand.
CTTAAAACTCAAAGTGAAAGAGCCCGCCATTGCCATCTCAGCTGCTGTTTTACAGGTCCATGCCGCATTCTCCCTTTCGGGGTAAGCCCCATAGCGGTTTCAGTTCGAACATCCTTTAATAAGCCCAAATCTCAACTGTCTCTAAAGTACTGTGGATCTGATCTCCTTTTTATTTCTGTCCAAAGAATCTCATCAGATGGTGTGACTGAGATGATTGGATTCATATTTTAAATTATTTTAGAGCAGTGGACAGACACAGCTTACAAAAATTTTCTCCATTTTCATTTTTAAAAATAACATTACTGTTTTCCAGCATAAGAGCAAATTGTCGTGGGACCTTCTGATTCCCTTTCTCCAAATTCTAGGCTTCTTCGAAAGGCAATGTTCTCACAGCTTTGCAATGTTGGAGATGTGGTGGAGTCCTCGGGGAGGCCTTACCCTGCCTGCTGGGTTAGCGTTCTCTCTGTCACTGTGGTTGGAGGGCCAGTCTCCTGTGTTGGTTTGATCCCTTCCTTCTCCCCTCATAACTATTCACATCTGGGTCAAACTAAAGCTTATCAGCTGGAGAAGGTTTTCCAGGAGGAGGGCTGCTCACGGAGTCCTCAGAGCAAGTTCTCTTTGTCCCTCTCAGAAGTAGCCATCTTTGTACCTTGGTGCATTTCAACATTCGTCTTCCTTCTTCCTTTCTCTTAGCTCCAGTTTTTCATAACTCGATGCCATTTCTCAGGAGGCATTGACTCTCTTTTTCATTTTCAAGACATGTGGACTTGTATTTGTTTCTCTTTCCCTACAAACTAATGGAGTTTTTCTTCTTATGAAAGTTGAAAGGAGAAATAACATTGTCTATCTTGAAAATGTATTTTTTAATGGTCCAACCCTTTACCTCTCCTTCACTCTCGTTAGCCTGCATCAACCTCAGCATGACTAAGTAAAAATAACTTACAGAATTTATTTTGTTACTGTTATTTAATTTTAAAATAGAAAAGCATGAATAAAGAAAGTACCATTCTTGAACATGTTTGTCTGGTGTCCTTTATTTATTTTTATTTTTTATAAATTTTAATTTTTTGATACTTTATTTACATTTCCAATGCTTCCCCCTTTCCAGGTCTCCTCTTTGGAAACCCCCCATCCCCTCCCCCTCCCCCTGCCTCTATGAGGGTATTCCCCCACCTACTCACCCGCCCACCCACTCCCATATTCCTACCTTGACATTCCCCTTTACTGGGGCCTCTCCTCCCCCTGATGGCCAACGAGGCCCTCCTCTGCCACATATGTGGTCCAAACCATGGGTTCCTCCATGTGTATTCTTTGGTTGGTGGTCCAGCCCCCAAGAGGACCTCGGGATTCAGGCCAGTTGACACTGTTGCTCCCTCCATGTCCTTTATTGCTAGAATGAGTCACAGATAGACAAACAAACCAAAGAGAATCATCTGGAATTGATGAACCATGGGCAACTAGTTTCTCTAATAAAAACTTAAATTTTAAAAAGGAACATTTTCAACCTTCTTAGAACTTTTGTTTTCAGTATTTTATTTACTTACCTATCTTAGGCAAATATAAACTAGCAAGAGTCACATGATTTTTTTCCAACCAAATCAATTCCAAGCTTTCAAAGGATAAGTGCTGATTATATAAGGACAAGATATTTAAAAATCCTTTTTGTCCTGTAAAGCCTGCTATACATGACCCTATGCCAAAATACTTTGGTAATATAGACTGTAATGAGAAACACTGTCACCTATGCGCCTACCTCACAAAATAATGAGATTGTTCAATCATTACTTAAAAGAGTTCAACAATAAAAGTTATTCGTGGCAAAATGAAAATTGGCTATTGAATATAAGAGATTGTAACAAGTGCTTCATTTACCTACTCAGACAGAACAAATGTTTGCTGTAGCCTTTGGAAGGCTGTTGACATCTTTGATAGCTAGGGTCCTGTTGTAGGAGAAGAGAAAATTATACCATGAGAGTCAGGCTTTTTCAGGTAAGCACTATAGGGTCAGAGGCAAAGACCTAGAGAGTTTATTATTTTTTCAACAAAGATACAAGTCCCCTTCTGTAAAGCTGAGAGTATTGCTGGATGTGATAAGCACCTTGGGAGCAGACTTGCTGGGGACCTGGTGTTCTTGTGGGAGAAGACTCTTCCTAAAGCACCTAAAAGGAATGTGGGTTGGATCCAGGATTACTGGGACCTAGGGGTGGGGATGGAGACAGCATAGTTGACCTCAGTAAGAAAAATGTGGGCAGAGGGTGAAGTATTAAAGGAGCCCTGCGGCTTCTTTAAACCATAGCTGCATGCCCCTGAGTGACTGTGTTTAAGGACAGAGACACCAGAGATCATTTACCAGTAGCCAGCAGGCTCTGCTGCAAATAACACAGTGAGCAGAAATCTCTAAGAAGGTTTCTTGATGTAGATAGTGTGTTAAATCCCTAAACATTTAGGATGCTGAGAAGGGAGAATTTCTGTGAGTTTTAGGTCAGCTGGAGATGCTGAGTGAAATCTTGATTTTTTAAAAAAGAAAAAAACTAAACAACCAGCCAACAACAACAGTATAAATCTCCAGTTAAACACAGAAACCTGTTGTGGTGAAAATTCTAGGTAAAAGCGGAGGTGAGACTGAGAATACAAAGCTTTTCAATAGGACAAGGAGAGTGATATTTGCATGTGGGATCGAAGTGATTCTGTGTGCAAGTGTGCTTGCGAACACACACACACACACACACACACACACATCTGGTCGCAAGCTCAGAGTACTTCTCATTCAGGGGTAAGTATTCATTTGAATTGACATATCTGAAATTTATTGTAAATATTAACTTTAATAATGTAATCAGTAGCCTGAATGGATGTCATTGTCTTAGTCATATGATAAATTCACAAATGAAAACAAAGTACATGTTTAGATAAATGTTCAGAAAATGCAAATTGTGTGTTCCCTGTTTAAGAGCTATACACACACAGGGTATCTTCACAGAACATAGAATCTAGTTCACCCCACCCCCATCCTCTGCCAACAGAGCCATTTCCCCATGGTCCTCCTGCTCCCTCTCCTGGCCGCCCTAGTGATGTGCAGCTTGGTTCTGTTGGATTTGGGGGCTGTAATTTGCCTCAGAACTCTTGTTAAATGTTTAGCAGGAGGACATCTGTGCTCCTGGGCCAAATGAGAATTTCCCCTTCCTAGTGTCTAAAGGACAGAAGAGACTTCAGATTCTCCCAAGGCATAGTGACTGACTGTCATATTCAGAAGTCCCATGGTGGAAGAGTGAACCAACTTCTGAATACTGCCTTCTGCTTGTCATATGTGTGACATGATACATGTGTTCACACACTTACATAAACAAATAAACATAACAAAAATTAAGAATGAAGGGATGGGGCTCCTGGAGCAGAAAGTGCATTAATGTCTCCTGAATGTTATTTTCCTACGTTTCCTGAATATTCTTCTAGTGAGTTCTCTACAGACTGAGCCGTCCTAGCATACTAAAGTGTCACTGCTTGCTAGAAAATGCCCGTCGGAAGCTGGAACCGTGTGGAAGCTTGGGATAAGACCTGGAAAGAGGAAAACACACCGTTCCCTGCCAGAGTGATCTATGTGCAGTCAGTAATGTGCACGTCCCAGCATAGGTGCTTTCCCACGGTGGTGCAGACAAATAAGGCACCCACAGGCACTGGCGCCGCACGGGTGCCTTTCTTCTCTACCAGCTTCCTTCCCGAAAGAACTCACTTATTCCCCTGCCGCAATGTTTTCCTGCCTCCACAACTTCGAGTTTCTATGAAGAGTGAAAAACCACGGGAAGAAAGCGAAAGTTTCGTGGAACCGCGGTGAGTGGGTCTGTGCTTGTTTGAGCGCTTGTATTTCAGAAGCAGTATTTTGGGGCGGAAGGAAAGCCCCGCTACAGTGACGTCATAGAGCGGAACAGGAAAGGAAACCGAGGGTAGCTGAGCCGCTTCCCCTGCGGTGGGGGAGGGGGGCTCTCGCTACTGTGCAGGCTCCTGTTATCCTCATCCAGTTGGCCCCCAAAAGCCCTTAACAAAAACTGACCCAGTGCCGGAATATTCTTTGTCTTGCATTCTTTGAGATTATGTTATTTTATAAAGATCAAGTCTCCAGCTTCAGGCACCATCTGTGTGTGCAATTTGGGCAATCGATGTTTTTTGTTTGTTTTTTTTTGTTTTTGTTTTTTTTTGGAACTCCTACCTGCTGTGAAGTCACACTTGACACCACCCTTAACAACACTTTGGGAGGGAGCCCGAGGAACTCTGAGAGAGGGCTGCAGAGAAAAGTATCATGTTTGACTGATAAACAAATTCTTCTTAAATATCGTATCCCATTGATTTTTACATACTGAAAACACACCTCTTGTTATAGCTCATACTGGGAGCTCTTCCATATAGTTAAATAGAAATTGCAGACACATTTTAAGAATTATCAGATGATTCTAATATTGTAGAATGATAGCCAGTGACGTGCGAGTGTTGGAATTTGGGAGGTTGAGCTATAGTCTGCACAGTTTTGGTTTTTAAATTAACCAGGATTTGGGGGACTAGGAGGTATATAACTATTATATATGATATGCAAGCTCTGTATGTGGAAGAATATTTTGCTGTAAAAGTTAAATGTACATGTATTTTATGTGTAATACATAAGTAAACTTGCACGGTACACATGTCCCTAACAAAAGGGTTCAGGAGCATCTGTTCATCATATTTAAAGCGTATATGTTATCTATTTATGTGCTGCTTAGTTCTTGTCCACTTGATCCAAAGGGGTTACTTGGAAAGAGAGAACTTCAACTGGGGAACTGCTTCCATCAGATGGACTATGGGCATACCTATCAGGCATTTTCTTAATTGCTAAACGATGTAGAAGGGTAAGACCACCGTGGGTGGCACCATCCCTAGAAAGGTGAGTCTGAGCTGTATAAGAAAGGCAGTTAAATGTGAGCCTGGGAGCAAACCAGTAAGCAATGTTCCTCCATCGCCATGGTCTCTGCTTCAGTTCCTACCTCCATGTTCCTGTCTTGGCTTCCTGCAGCGATGGACTGTTAGTTAAAAGTTGCCTTTAGTCTGTGTTTTATCACACTAACAGAGAAGTAAATTAGAACAGTGTATCTTTTACATCACCGAATGAGGATCATAAAATTTGAAAGGTACAATAGAACCTAATATATTCATACATATGTGTCTATAAGCACAACTTGTATGTATATGCACATGTATACATATAAAATATACATGTAAGTATAATCTTACTTTATGGTTCAACTTTACATCTCTACTGTGAAAAGGTTTTCCTAGCAAGCTCTGTACTGTCACATTGACCTGCACATCTCTCTAGCTGTATCACTCAAAACACTCAGAAGTTCCACTAACGTGCGGAAGAAGCTGGAGTGGGATTCGGTGTACAATGCGTCCTCCAGGTACAGGTTCTGCTGTGGTTCTGGAGTTTATCACCTCACTCACATGCTGTTTGCTAAGAACGAAGTGAGAAGAGACCCTTGCTATGGAGCTCTTGCAGGGAACCATGTGCTGTGACAGCTGGGGGTAGCTGCATGTGAGCCTGGTCACAACTCCTCTCCACGCCAGAACGCTGGCACCAATGGGCAAGGTCACACACAGAACCCAATAGGCACAGGAAAATAGATGGTAGAGTTGTAACACTAACTCGTACTTGCACAGTGCACACATGTGTGCATGCACACGAGAGCTCTCAGAACTGTGCTTCTGCACTTTGAAATTCAAATTTACCTAGGGGCAGACTACACCAGGTCCCTATTATACATTTGCTCTGTAAGTGAAAGGAAGTTAAAGAGCCAGAGGCACGTCAGAACTTGGACCTTGAAAAGTAGACAAGTTCAGTCAGGTGTGGTACCCTACACCTTCAATCCCACTACTCAGCAGGTAGAGGCAGGCAGCTCTCTGAGAGTTGGAGGCTAGCCTTGTCTACATAGCAAAGTTCTGGACCAGCCAGGGCTACAGACCTTGTCTCAAAAGAAAGGAAAAAATTGGCAAACTTGGATATTATAAGTGTTAAATCATGTCCTGCTCCTTTAAGACACTCCATTAGAAAGGGAAGCCAGGCCAGGAACCTGGAGGCAGGCACTGAAGCAGAGACCATGAAGGAGTGTTGCTTACTTGTTTGCTTTCCCTGGCTTGCTCAGTCTGCTTGCTTAGTTGAAACAGAATTACATCACTTCCTCCCCTTCCCTTCTTCCAGTCTCTTCCAGGAACCCTCCCTCCAATATTCCCCCTACCCCTTCAAGTTGATAGCCTCTTTTACATACGTGTATGCACAAATACATAAATACAGTCTGCTGAGGCTGTTTTGTTGTTTGCATGTATGTGGTTTCAGGGATGACCCCTCGGAATTGAAGAACCAACAAGGGACTCATACCAGGGAGCGGCTAACTCCCCTTTCCCTGCAGTCACTAACTGCCTGTCATTTGTCTAGGAGTGAGACTTCATGGTATTTTCTCCCTTCCATCTTAATATGCTCATTGATACTGCCACTGCTCTGCTCCTGTTTATGCAGCATTTCTAGGAGAGACTGCTGCTGGACCCTTTTCCTGGAGTCCCCTGAAATACAGATGTTGGAGCTGTGACATATATATATGTTGGGGGCTGGTTCTCCCAGGATCCATTGCTATCTGCATTGTGTCCAGTTATGGTTTTGTGTGATGGTCTCCATTTGTTCTCAAGAGAGGCTGCTTTGATGAGAGGTGGTAGCTACACTTATACAGAAAAAGCACCATGAACACCTTTTGAATGACATAATGGGCCTAACAATGTAAATATGAGATTGTATAGTGTTCAAATTTTTTCTGCTCTTATTACTTGACCAAGATAGTAAATCAACATTCTAATCCTGTTTTTGTTCTTTGTTTGTTTGTTTTGCTCATTTGTTTTATGAGGAAATTTTCACTAATATTCTAGTTCAACCCAGGAGTAGTTATTCATGCTTTTAATTCAAGTGCTTTGTAGGCAAAGGCAGGTAAATATCTGTGAGTTCAAAACCAGCACGATCTACGAAGCAAGTTCCAGGCCAGACAAGGCTACAAAGTGAGATCCTGGAGAGGCATGGAGGGATGGGGGGATGGAGGAATGGGGGGATGGGGGGAAGGAG
>CM052702.1:83801672-83816037 GCA_028551405.1 Uromys caudimaculatus
GGAGGAAGGGAGGGAGGGAGGGAGGGATATTGATTCAAGTTGGTCAATCTTTGACCTCGAACCCATCTCAGAGGGAATTTTAATTTTCACCAGTAGAGGGCAGAATAACATCAGTCACTAGAATACATTTGCTCAACTAGTTCTAGACACTCATGTGTCCCTCTGGTTAAGATAAACCCAGATTATCTTCAGTAAGCACAGTTAGGCTCTCAGGCATTTAAAACCCCTATTGTATAGAACAGACTACACTGCTGCTATTAAAATGTAAGTTTAAAAAGTCTTTTTTTCAAAAACAGTGATCCCCGATAGTCTACCTAGAGATGGTATTAGATCAATAGCACTGTTTTACAGCTTACCTTGCCAGCTCTGTGTGAAGTACTCACTTGCTCTAGATTACTATCCATATTTTGTTGTTTACATCAAAAGGCAGTTTGTTGTTTGGTGAGAGGCCAGGCTAATGTGGATAGTCGGTTAGCCTACAGCATCTGTGGAAAGACCCGTGCTTACTGAACCGTGGACACGGTTCACAGATAAGGTGGAATGGGGGCCTCCTGTTCTCCGCTTTGCTTTTCCACTTGTTCTTCACCTTTCCTTCTTATCACCAACCTGTGTCACTGTCAGTCTTCCTACTATGCTCATGTTAAGACATTGAATTGGCGTCTGCAGATCCTTTGTATAGTGACTATTTCCAATAAAATATACAATTTTATTGATAATTTGAACTTCTGAAAGCCATCATTATATCTTGTTTTTAATCTTCCAGAAGCTGTTTTCCCTTGGGACTGTTGGTCATTGAGTTATTATTGGCCAGGACATAAAGATGCCTGTCTTGTTTTCTATTGCTTCATCTCTGTGGACATCATCCACAGAACCAGAACCAGAACCAGAACCAGAACCAGAACCAGAACCAGAACCAGAAGCAAGCAAGTAGAATCCTCAGGAGAGTCTATTTTTATAGCAAGAAGATAGGTGCATAGTCAGGTTTTAACCTCCAGAAGGCTCTCTGATTCCATGCCACTATCTCCTGCCCAGTCTCTCCTGTTAGTTAGCACTTAAGCTTCTGTCCATCCACACAGTTAAGGACTGAACCCCACAGACACTGTCAACCAGGAGAGCAATACTGCGGTCCTACTTTTTTTAAAAATTAGATTTTTGTCTCATCCCATATGTTCCACCCAGTTTTCCCTCCCTCCAGTCCTCCTAGCTCCTCACCCCCTTCCCCGATCCACTCCCCTACACTTTCTCTTTAGAAAAGAGCAGGCCTTTGAGAGACAACAGCCAAACAGTACAAAACAAGTTGTAATAAGACAAGGCAAAGCCCTCACTCATATTGAGGCTGGACAAGGCAAACAATTTGAGGGGTGGTTCCTAAGAGCAGGCAAGAGAGTCAGAGATACACCTCTTCACACTGCTCGAGTCCCACACAAACCACCAACCTAAGAGCTATAACATATATGCACAGGGCCTGGTATAGACCCATGCAGGCTCTGTGCTTGCTGCTTTGGTTTCTGTGTGCACATGTGAGCCCTGCTTAGTTGATTCAGTAAGCCATGGTCTCCTGATGGCCCCCATTCCCTCTGACTCCCACAACCTTTCCTTACCCTCTTCTGTGGGGTTCCCTGATCCTCAAGAGGAGACCCAAGATAGAGACCTCCAATTTAGACTCTGTCTGAATAATGTCTGGTTATGGGTCTCTGCACCCTGAAGCCCTACTTTCTACCAGAAATAAAGTTTAAAGCTGTAGCTATTGCTCCCCCCCCCTCCACCCAGCCTCCCTCCTTGCTCCTGATCTTCATTGTTCCCGTTTGAGTGGTAAACTTTCTTTCAGACCTCATTGGAGGTGTGGGGTATCCTTGGTCTAGACAACCAAAGCAGTTTTAATCTTTCCTGAATGACTGCAGGACAACAGTTAGTGAAGCAAACATGGAGACAAGCTTGCTACAAGGGTCAAGTGTCTCCACTTCTTTCCCCCCTTTTAAAAATATGTATTTATTGTTAGGTGTGTGTGAGTGTTTGGCCTGCCTGTATGTATGTGCACCATGTGTTCTTGATGCCTGGGCATCAAGAGGGCCCAGATCCCTGGACTAGAGTTAGAGAGAGTTGTTAGCTGCCTGTGAGGACTGGGAACTGAACTCACGCCCTTTGCATGAGCAGCAAGTGCTCTAATAACTGAGTAATCCAGCCAGCAGTGTCCACATTAGGTATATGTTCTCATAGAGCATCTCTCCAGCTCCCCACCTCAGGTTTCCATTGTCTATGTGTTCTCTTACAGCTCTGGTTTCTTTGTTGGCATCAATTTAGAATTACTTGGAAAATCGAAACAAGTTAAAAACCCATAAAAATCACTGATGCCCAAGCTTCTACTTCATTGTTTTAAAATTAAAAGATATCCTTTTATGAGGTCCCTCGGATAGGTAGAATGAGAATATCAGAAAAGTGCATACCACTTAAAATGTTTTTGAAAGTAAAATATTAAGAGTCATACAACTTGACTTTTGAAATTAGTATAACACCGACTCCAGAAGAACGCTGAAGTAAAAGGGAGCAAAACAAAATCATGACAGCTAGAAAAGTGTGGTTAGACATCTCTAGTGCAGAGGTATGGTAACACAGGAATGGTTTCTCCACAGAACTCAAGAATAACTCTATCGAGGACGGAGAACAATGTGAGATTCCTTCACAGTGCCACGTAGCAACGTTAAAAAAGTCACTTTACTCCCAGAGGATATGAGATGCTAGGTCAAATGAAGACTGAAAGTGACACAGGGAATTGCTAGAACATTTCACAGGACAGAGTAAAGCTGGAGCTTCTCTTTCCCGTTCATGGCAAAGGCTCATCCCAACTACACAGGAAGTGCTCAGCACCACCTGGCAAAGTTGGTCTGGTCCTTAAAGTTCTGTGACAAACGGTTCCCAGGTACTTTTGCATTAAAGTGTAAGAATGTCTGTCCTTGTCTCTTTGGTTGTAAATCTAATCTTTAAGAGCTGAGCCAGCTCTCCGGCCAAGAGAACCTACCACTTCCTTATACCAAAATGTATTCCTAACTTCATTCTAAATACTTAACCACAGGCAAGGGTGGATCTCGCCCCTCCTCACACACACACACTCCATCAAAGAAGTTCTCACCCCGCCCTCACCATCAAGTCACTCCTTTTGTACAGCAGAAAACCAACACAGAAAGCCACGATTAGTCGAAATGAAAAGAAGTGATCGTGGGGGTGCCCAGGCCCAGTCAACACATCTATCACCCAAACCTAAGGCCCAGGGAGCATTGCAGAAGGCGGGGGGGAGGAGAGGTCCTAAGAGTAAGAGGACCAAGAAGTCTGCTGTGAGATTGTGCTTTCTAGATATGACAGGGAACAGCATGGCTGCCTAACCACACCTGAACAATGACAACACCAGTTGATATGCCAACACGGATAAGGGAGATCTTGTGACATCATACCCTAGAGGAAGCCTTACAAGCAATTAGCAACTGCTGACAGAGGAGAATGAGTCTTCCTAGGGAAGAGCCCCTTAATTGGTTCTCAGTCTTGAGTGATATTTTGTTTCTGTGTATGCGTAACAACAGTGCTTGCAGAAGAGGGGGCTTTGAATGGAGCAAGGAGGCAGGCATGGGAGGGGTAGGAGAAAGGAGGAAGGGGAATGGTGTAATCATATCTAAATTAAGTTTGTAAAATGATTTCTTCCCTCGATGCTCATTAATAAGTTTTTATCCACTTTCAGGGCTCATGTGCTCATACAGTAGTTTTAAAACAATAAATTATTTAATGAAAGTAACAAATGGTAAGTGAATTAATGAAAATGTAAAAAAGTATATTATGGCCATTCTTTCTAAGCTAAATTAATTACATGACTTGGTGTGGCACGAGCTCTAATCCCAGCTGTTCTGGATCTCAAATTCAAAGCTTTGCCTGGGCTGCAGGGTGAGTTCAGTGTAGTGAGATATTATCTCAAAATGTGTCCCCCTGAAAGGAAAGAAAAAACATGGCAAGGCATATAGAGTGCTGTGTGAGGGCTTAGGTCCAACCATAGAACTGAAAAACTCACAGAAACATGAGGGGGAGGGTCCCAGAGAGCAGCATCCTAGATTAAGGAGAGACCAACCTGGAAAACATGTCACTGCTGTGAGCAGGATTGCTGCCTGACCTGTGACCTATCTCAGCACCCAACAGTGGGCCATAAAAATCACTGTTTCTCTTTCATGTCCCTGAATGTCAGCTTTTGTCGTCATTGTCCTATCCCCATAGCACACAGGGCCATGCCCAGCCATTGTGAAGAACATTGTATATAATGTTATAATTATGAGCTCTGCACTTAAAGGAATTACCAGAAAATACTTGTGGTTTCCCATAGGTGCATGTATTTGGCAACTTGGTCCCCAGCTGGTGAACTGTTTTGGAAAGTCATAGAAACTGGGACAGAGAATCTCGTAGACTGTTTGAGTCACTGAGATTGGGTGCCGAAGTTCAATAGCCTGACCCCATTTCTGTCTGTTCTCTGCTACTTGACAGTGAACTATGTGGCCATATGCCTCACATTCCTGCAGTTATGTGGGGCTGTGTCCTCTTGAACTGAGAGCTAATCAAGACCTTCCTCCCTCAATGCTTCTGGTCAGATAATTGTTCATGGTAATGAGAAGAGTAATTCTGTGTGTGCCCTCAGTGCCCCAGAGAGAAGCATGGATATCTGGTCACATACATGCTATGTATTAGAACCACTGTTCTGTGTGCGGTCACCAATCCCATTCATGTTCCTGTAGACACAGCTACACCCTTCAAGCCCTTTCAGTTGGTTGGAGCCATATAACTTATTCTTTCTTTCCTTCTCTTTTCCATTAGTTGCAATCTTGGATAGCTCAAGTTAAAGGAAATGGCAAGATTTAGTAGTCTGATTGACCCACTGCAGCTCACTTGTAGCCCAAATGGAGTCTGACAGAGCAGTAGCCTAGAGAAATTCAGTTAACACCCTTTGTTTAGTAAAGATAGACTCTCAGGCCATGCCTTTCATATCCAGGGCCAAGGTTACACTTTAGAGTCATCACTGGCCTCCACATTTTTACCAAGAGGTGGATAATTCCCTCCCTCCTTCTCCATTTCCCTCTCCCTTACTGAATGCTATTCAGAACTAAAGATGGTTTTACTCTACACTTTCATTGTTGTTGTTGTTGTTGTTGTTGTTGTTGTTGTTGTTGTTTCAAGACAGGGTCTCTCTGTGTAGCCCTGGCTGTCCTGGAACTCACTGTGTTGTAGAACAGGCTGGCCTCAAACGCACAGATCCACCTACCTCTGCCTCCTGAGTGATGGGATTAAAGTTGTGTGCCTGATACCACCCCTGAGCTTACTCTATACTCATGTATGATAACCACTATGACTGTTCTCACCTCTCACCTTTCACAGCGCATCCAAGTTCTCAGTTTTGAGGAAAGGGATGTCTAGAGGAAGAGACATGTCCTTTCTTTAATTCAGAATTCAGAGGTCATAACTCAAGCTAGAAGATAATTATTATCACAAATGATTATTTTACGTAAGTTCAGGTAGAAGAGCCACAAGTCAGGGTGCCTTGTGATGGAGTCTTTGCTCTGGCTTCTGCTAGCTCTGGGGCTTGCTCTGTTGCTTTAAGCAAGTTACTTCATTTTTGAAGTCTTGTTTTCACCTGAGAAAAACAGACAAAATCGTTTGGAGAACTGAGTAATTGTTAGATGACGGATTTGGTTCTGGAAACTTCCTGGTTTAAAGTAGAAAAACAACAAAAAGTTTTCCAGACCATGAGAAGCAAAACGACCTGTATTTTCAGTCAAGTGTGGTAATTATTTTTTTCCTTCCCTGATTCCAATACCTCTCTGTGAACTTAAAGGTAAACAAATTCCATTCCCGTCCTGGGCCTCACAGTGATGTCAGCAAGGTCTTTCCCCACCTGCTAGCTCCTGTGTTTTCAGTTGTTGGAGAGATTGCTTCACTGTGGCAGTAGCTTCACATTCAGAAGCCTATGCAGCTTCCCCCTATTCATTCAAGCCAAATCTAGATGCATCTACCAACAGTTGCTTGCAATGATTAACTTAAACTGGGATTGGCTGGTTCTCCAGCAAACCTCTACATTCAGTCGTAACTTCCATGGCAGATTAAGCAATGACTGTGAAGTAGTAGTAGTTACGGGGCTTGTGTCCTTGCCTTGTTACTTGTATCTGGAGCGTAGCAAAGTCAGCAAGTCTCAGTGGACTTCAGACATCTTGCTCCACATTGCTTTGTGATGCCTTCTGAAAGGGCGTGGCTAGGAGAGATGCAATACTGTCCCCATCAGACCCTTCCTGAAGCAGAAACCCTCCCCAGGGCCTGATGAGCTTCCTCTCAGCCCTCCACCTCTCAGCCATTGCCAACCAAGAACAGGCTGCTTCAGTTCTGTTTCCTCTATCCGTCAACTAACACCTCTGCTCTTCAGCAAGACTCCTTTGTTGATATTTCTGATCATTCTAACCAGCTGGATGCATTTAACTTAATTTGTAATATGCACATGACTCAAAATTTCAACAGAAACAAGAGTAAAAACTCTCCTTCCCTAGTCTTCCTGCCCCGCCCCTCAAGTCTGCCTTCTCTTCCTCCACAGAATGGTAATTTATCCTGGCCATTTATTTCTCTATGTGTTCTTTAGTTCTTCATATATAGTCAGTACAAATATTAAGATTACTTCACGGTTTTGTACAAATATACTACTTATACACATTTTCCAATTTTTTTGCTTTTATTTTCCTTTATGTATGTTTGTAGAGAAAACATCTCGTTCTCTTCAAGAGAATCTTATTCTCTTATATGAAATTGCTTTACTAACTTCTGCTGATCCAGCAAATTATAAGAGCATCTACTAATCAACCCATCAGTGTCCAGCACACAGGAAAATTTCCTGCTTTCTCAGCAGTGTGTTGAGTCTGTGTATTTTTCTTAATTAAACCTTGAGGTGTTAGCTAATAGGTTAAAACAGCACGCTATTTACTTGTAATCTGCATTATTATTATAATGAGTGACATTAAATCTGTTTTCATTCCTCTGAAAATTGTTCACATCTTTTGGCCGTATTTATACTATGTCTCTGTAACAGAAATATTCAAGGTTTGATGCCAGTTGCATTGTCTCTAACAATTTCCAGTAAACAAGGAATTCCTTAGAATGAATGCTGTATGTTAAGGAATGCTCATTACATTATCAGCAGAGCTCATCATATCTAACTGCAAATTCTCTATGAAAAGTTCACCATTGAAGAACCAATTATGAAATTTTAATAAATTAATTTTAATTCTCAAATAATTTGAAGTTGATAGAAAACATAACCTGGCATGGCAAAATGCATATTGCAATTCCTGCAATCTTAGGACACAGTTAAACATGTGCAGAAGCAAAACAATGCAGCCATTTTACACCAAAAAGAAACAATAATGTTCATGTAGCCCCTCCCATTCTGCCACCAACCTATGTTTTTACTATCCACTGTTAGCTCTTGCTTCACAGTGTTCAAGGGTCTCGGTCTTGCCTGCTCAACCATGTTGTGAGCCTGAACACAAAGAACATACAACGGTTGATTTCTATCTGGACAATGATCCAGGCACAGCTGCTGTACCTTTGGCTTTCCAAGTAATCGTGGATCCTCCTGAAGTAGGCTTTAATCTGTAACCTAAGGCTCTGCACATTCAAGCCCCCACTCTTCTGCTCTGCGGTCCGTCGACTCAGTGACTCCACGTATTCCAGCTGCCGGTGAAGTGCAGCTAGGACTTTTTCTATATGGTTTTCCTCCCAAATGCCCAGAACACGGTGTGTCTGGAGAAGAGTGAAGATCTGCTGAAGGACCTCTCGCAGAACAGCCAGTGCCTGTCCCTCTTGGTACTGCTGAGGACTCACAGGCTGCTGAGGAAGCAGGAAATTCTTCCTGTGTGCTAGACACTGATGGACTGATGAGCTTGGCAAGGGTTTCAGTAGTTGTAAACTTTCTCTGTTCATTCTTGATTGGAGGGGAATCAGTTTCGATTCTAGAGAGAAGATAGTGGACGAAGCCAAGAGCAGCAGCACCATTTCGGGAAGCTGTTTGTGAACCATGGTGGAGGGCACACAGTGATCTCTGCACACCTTGTACATCTCCAGTTCTAGGAAATGTTTACCTTTCACACATCTGAAGCCATGAGGGAGGGTGTTCTTTTCTGTTGCCTTTGTTTCCTTGTGTGTCATTTCCCCAAGTTATACCTTGGGCTTTCTGGTTCCCATTTCAGAGTTTTATGGAACATTTCCTTTACTTTCCGCATTGTGTTGCTGTTTAAGGAAGTAACAAAAGAGCTGGCTTCACTGTACACTTTTCTTGAGACAATTATAGTTGTCCACTCTGACCTTCTATTATCCCCATTATTTATTACGTACAAGCCTTAACTAACACAATGCACTAGATGCTTAGTCAGGCTTAGTAATGCACTTTTATTGAGAGCAGTGGTTTTTCATGGAGTATTACTTATCACCCAGAACACACTCAAAGGTAAACATTAAAATCCACAGGCTGGTAACTTTGAAACTTCACGTAGAACTGTAAATGTGCACAAGTATTTGGGTAAATTAATTTGAAAATATGTATCAATAATCTTGGGCTATTTTATATCTCATCCAATCAGTTTAATATTTAATATTTTAGCTTATAAGAGTAAAACTTATCAAAAGATTGTGATTATAGTCTCATGATAGCAGCAGCGTATAATCAACCTACAAGTTCAATATAATGGCTACAAATGTGTTGGTCCTCTATGACTACATGAAACCAGTAAATGATAACATGATTGTGAGAAGAGATGGAGGCAGTTGGGGTTTATGAGCAAACATATAGGCACTTTTCCAGCCAAGTTGCATTTTTCAGTTATTGTCACTGTGAGAAAAACAACAAACATTATCTATCTATCTATCTATCTATCTATCTATCTATCTATCTAGTAGAAATAATTTATGTTGAGTGATATGATTTAATACATGTATTAGAGTAAACAAGTTTATCTTCTCATTTATTGTTTATTGTGAGAGCCTTCTAATCCTCTTTTTCAGGCTTTCAGAAATATCTATTCCTGTTTCTAGTAACTCTGCTGTTCAGCACACTTGACTCCTTGTCCCTATCCAGCTGTAGTTTAGCAGCTGTTCGCCAGTCTCCCTCTAGCCTTTGTCTTTACTATCCCTCCCTAACCACATTCTGGTCTTCACTCTCTAAGATCAGCGTCTTCAGCTTCCACAGTGAGGCACTTGAATCTCTCTCTGTACCTAGCTTATTCCAGGTGGCATAACTATTTCCTTTGCCATCCATGCTGTTATAAATGGCACACCTTTCCTCTCTTTTTGAAAGAGATTTAAATACACACACACACACACACACACACACACACACACACACACACACACCCCTACATGTGTTGGAGTGGTGAGGGGTAGTTGTGCACGTGAGTGCAGGTGCCAGCGGAGATCAGAAGAGGGTACTGGATCCCTGAAATTGGAGTTACAGACAGTTGTGAGTTGCCAGAAATGTGTGCTAGGAACTGGCTGTGGATCCTCTCCAAAAAAATTCATGCTTTTAACCACTGAGCCATCTCTTTGGAAGCTCCTGCTGCTGCTGTTGTTATTGCTTTAAGGCTGAACCATTTCATGACGTATGTACAACATTCCCTTATCAATTGTTGGTGGACACTTGTCTCTGTTCCATGGCTATTGTAATTCCACAGTAGGTATGGGACTGCAGGTACCTCTTCAACAGACTGATTTTATTTTCTCTAGATACACACCCAGTAGTGAGATTACCGAATCACAGTGTAGTTCTATTCTCAACGTCATAAAGAACACTTATTAGTCTCTATCTTACTAATTTATATCCCCCAACAGTGCTAAATAATGTCCTTTCACAGAAATTCTCTTTGATTTATAATAATGACCTCAAGTTTTGTTGACTTCTAAAGATTTGGGAATTTTCCAGATAGTTTTATATTATTGATTTCTAATTTCAATGTTGTGATTAAAGAGTAAAATTTGAGTTTATTGTGTCTATGGATAATCTGCCTTGATGGTGTTAGTGCTGAACTTGAATTAATTCTACTTTTGTAGTGGGCACTGTTCTATGCATGTCATATAGGTTCCAGTGATTAAAAGCACCGAAAATTTTCATATTTGCCTGATGTTCTGTGCTCTGTCAAGAAAGAAGTCTTAGTGAGAATGCCTGCATATGTGTGTGTTTGTATGTGTGTGTGTGTGTGTGTGTGAGAGAGAGAGAGAGACAGAGACAGAGACAGAGACAGAGAGACAGAGACAGAGAGAGAGAGACAGAAAGACAGAGACACAGGAACACAAAGACACAGAGAAACAGACCTCTCCATCACAGAAATCTTGAAATCTCCAGCTGTGATTTTAGATTTGTTTTCTACCATTTCAATTATATAATGTGTTTTAAACTGCATTATGCATACATAACACATTCTGAGTTATTATGAAATCTGGATGAGCTGACTATGTTAAAATGTTCTTTATTCTTGGCAATTGTTCTTATTCTATAATTGTATCTTTCCTGATGTGTATTTATGCTTTGTTTTGATTAATGTTTACATGACTTTCTCGCTCTTGTGTGTGTGTTTTTCTCAAAAACTTCCCAAAGGGTTTAGATTTGATTTTTGTTATGTAGCATATGTTGGGCTTTATGTTTTATGTGATCCAACAGCCTTTGATTTTTTCTTTGTGTTTGTGTGTGTATGGTGTGTGCATGTTTATGTTCAAATGTTCTTGTCTTCACTTTATTTCCTTTATTTTTTTGTAAACGGTGCCTAGAAATTTATCAAAATCCAAATGGATGAGAAGGTAAGAGAATATTATCACACTTAAAACATGCTATATCTAGACCAAAATAAATTCAGATTTTTAATATTTCAAAAATATTCCTCAACATGCAGCTATTTCAAATGTTAAGCTAATAAACTCTCTCCCAGAATCACTAATTGTTACAGAGGCACAGCAGAACATACACTTGCTTGACATGATAGGGGAAAGATACTTGATTGTATAAAAAAACGTTTCCATTCAGGACATTCAAAAACTTGGTCTTTTTCTTCCGAAGCTCAAATTTCCCTTACTCCAAAGCAATGATTCCTTCATGGTATAGGCATGGTAGTGGCTTGAGAGGGCTTCCCTGGCATCAGAGGAAGTGAGTAATGAACAGACATGTTTAGAGAAATCAGAACACGTGTAGGTACTGGGTACCTGATCTATGTAGGTAGTGTGGGTACTAAGGGAAGAAGCTGAGTGTGAGCACATGTGCACATATGCTTACATGTAGTTGTATGTGCACAGAGGACTGTGTTTGATATTCAGGGCCCCGAGAATGGACTTACCCAGTTGCCCACTGGAAGCACTCTGTTAAGAGAATTTGCTGCACACTTACACTGCACTCATAGAGGGGCAGTAGTGAGGTATTTTGATACAGAAAAGGCTGATGTTAAGCATTACTGAGTATGACAAGTCTTTGACAAAAATGCAAAATTAATGATAGTTGTCTGTCTTTAGCTAGTATGAATTTTATATGACCTCAAGTTAATTTATCTTATAAATATATTTTATTCTATATTTCTATAAG
This sequence comes from Uromys caudimaculatus, assembly GCA_028551405.1. Classification (NCBI taxonomy): domain Eukaryota; kingdom Metazoa; phylum Chordata; class Mammalia; order Rodentia; family Muridae; genus Uromys; species Uromys caudimaculatus. The sequence goes on from CM052702.1 coordinate 83,813,293, forward strand.
GTTTTATAGTTACTTTTTACCCAAAAGTATAATATTTTTATTAAAATTGTGATTCTCTCTGCATTTAAAATACATTAAAACCAGTTCTAGTTAGTGAGGAAGGCATTTAAACTCAGCCAAATGATTGTAGCAAATATAGGTCATCTGCAATCTAGTGTCAGCTCCTCAACGGGCAAGCGAAATCAAGAGCTTTCAGCATCTATGAAACTGGGTTGGTACCATGTAATCGATATATTAATAGGCTAGATAAATTGGTTCCAGAATGATTACTAAGCTCTTTAACACATATTAAGATCCTCTCTAGTTAACAGTTTTGCATTCTAGCCTGAACAACACTGACAGATATTTACTTGTGACAGATACTCATTGTTATCTGATCTCCTTTGGGGGCTGCTGCAGCTAAATATATCCTGACTTCTCTGCCCATGCACAGACCTTGCACTTCCAACCATGTTCATATATGTGTCACATCTACTGCCCTACACAAAGCTATTCATTCTTCACTTTGATTGGGCCTTAGTAATTACTTTAAATATGGCATTTATGCCAATGGTTCTCAGTACATCCTTAGTCCACTTGCTGAGCATGAACTTGCAAACATTAATCTATATTAACTTCTCTATCATAGAATTTCAGAGTAGGAAGTCATCCTAATAACACCTAATATCTGAGTCCCTCCCCCTTTCTCAAAAATTCAGTCACCGTGCCTTTAAATGTTGTGCTGGAGAGAGGCCCCACACTGTTGGAGCTTAAAATGGGGAGAGTAAGTACCCTGTACCAGGTCCTGAAAAAAAGAGTGAGACACACAAGGAGGGATGCCTTCACAGGAGTCATGGATGGAAAATGGTGAGGAAGAAATATTTCAAAGTCATGAACAAGAAAGACCCAGAAACTGATGTGACAACCAGATATGAACTATTATGCTGCATGGGATCACTTGCTATTCAGGCCATTGCTGGGACTAGATAGGTAAATCTAAACACGAATACTGGTACCATACGGTCAAATGTCATTGTCACATTCTGAATTTGGTGATTCATTGTGGCTGTATGGGGGAAATGTCCTTATGGCAACAAATATACAATAATGTTGAAGTCACTCCCCAGTGCCTCTCACTTAAGTGGTTTTGACAAAAAGGTCCTTTTAACTGTATGTTCAGATTTTGTAATCATTTCAAAATTAAAAACAGAGTATGCACACATTTTAAACTAAATAATTAGCATTTGAGATGTGATTGTTGAGACTAAGTAGGCTAGAATATCTTTTTTTTTTTTCTATACTGCACTTCATCATCAACTTTTAGTTGTTTTAATTTAGGCCACGAATGGCCAACACAGTGAAGACAGAGGCCACCACTCTTGATTAAAGGGGTTTAACATGATGTTGACATATGTCAGCCATAGCATGTGATAGGTAAGGTTTGAGTTTCACTGGTATCATTTGCTTGCATGCAGTCTTGGGCAAGATATTAATTTCTCTGTTCTCAGTTGCATCAATGTTAGCACAAGGATAATGATAGTATCTCATTGAATGATTATGATATCTAAGATGATCCAATAATATTCTGAGTATAGTTCATGGTACATGGGCCACGCTCAATTAATGCTAGTATGTTATTTGTGCTAGACATGACATTATTGAGTGTGGCAGTCTTCCCACTGAGCTATGAATAAGTAGTTTCTATACATTTTGTTGCATTCCCCTATTAATCAGTCACAGTTAGAATTAAGATGAAGGCTCTTTTATTTTCACCTTTCAGTAAATATCCAAAAGGAATAGGACCAGAACTTATAAAGCATACAATCTGTATTGGGCCCATGACTTTAATTCATGCAACAACCTTTTATTGATTAGTTATAATGTTCTTGGCTTTGTTCCAGGTCTTTTCTGTAAGCCAAATGTGGGGCTCTTTAAAATGGCATTTAATTAGATTAGACCAGACAAGAGGATGGAAACAGTAAAGCATAAGCAAATTGTACAGCGTATTAAATATTAAAATATTCCACAGGGACCGAGGTAGGCGGGCCTAGAAACCCCCCTGGATCCCCAAAGCGGGCAGCTGTGGCAGGAAACTTCTGCCTGGGACACTAGGATTGCATAGACAAGCAGCTCCGGGAGAAAATCCTCTCTCCCAGGAACGCGGAAAAGCCCCTAGCAGGGGCAACGCGTCCCCAGAGCTCACTGACTCCGCCCGCTTTCCGCGGGCCACAGAGACTGACGTCAGCAGCTTCCAGAGAGGGCCAGAAACCTCAGCTTGGGCCACAGGGCTCCACAGCTAATCAGCGCCGGGACAAAGATCCCTCTCAGATCGCAAGAGCCAGGAGAGGGCCAAAGACACGCCCCACAGCTCACCAGGTACTGCCCCGAACCAGCGAGACACAGGGACCGAGGTAGGTGGGCTTAGAAACCCCCCCTGGATCCCAAAAGCGGGCGGCTGAGGCAGGAAACTTTTGCCTGGAACACTAGGATTCCATAGACAAGCAGCCCCTGGAGAAAATTCTCTCTCCCAGGAACGAGGAAAAGCCCCTACCAGGGGCAACACGAGCCCCAGAGCTCACTGACTCCGCCCGCTTTCCGCGGGCCACAGAGTCTGAAGGTCAGCAACTTCCAGGACCAAGATCAGACCTGGTGCCACAGCTCTCCAAACCCAAACACCTCTCAGAGAGAGCTGGTCTTCAAGGAGTACTGACACAGAGACGTGCAGGAGGGGCAAGCCACAACCAGACAGAGTAAGATCAACTAACA
>CM052702.1:83816537-83831758 GCA_028551405.1 Uromys caudimaculatus
ATGTCAAGGTGGGAATATGGGAATGGGTGGGCAGGTAGGTGGGAGGAGGAATTCCCTCACAGAGGCGGGGAGGGGGAGGGGACACGGGGTTTCCAAAGAAAAGGGGAATCATCGGAAATGTAAATAAAGTATCAAAAAAAAATTAAAATATTCCAGAATAGTTGGGTGCATCTTTTCTTTCCAAAATCATGAGCAACTTGGCGTGAAATTCCCATGCACAGAACAGGAAGTGCAAATAGCCTATGAGGAGCACTGGGAAGCAGCACAGAGTAAGAGGGAGGGTCCAGCTCAGAGGGAGAAAGCCAGGAACAAAGAATGGCAGGAATATGGGCAGAAAGGCTCGAAAGCATTTAGAGTTAATGACATGGACATTAGTAGTGATGCTGACAAGTGAACTTTTAAAGAATATTAAGGGTAGAAGTCACATTTCAATCTTTATAAAAAGAAATGGAAAAAGACAGGCATTGTAGACAAAAATTTGACTACCTTACAAAGGAAATTTTAAGTGGTATCAGCATTGGAAACCTTTGTTTTTCCTTTTTTAAAAGTGATCAATATTCTGCTTGAAAAAAAGGAGATAAAATGTTAACATGATCATTTGTTTTCTGGCGCACATTCTTTCAAATAAAAATAAGAAAATGATAGCTAAAATCAAGAATATAGTATCCATTAGCCACTTTTTAAATAGCTTTATACATCTGGTCTCTGTCACTTATTTCCCTTACATTAATCAGAATTCTTTGGTCAAATACAGTAAAACAATACAGATTCTATTAGATCAACATATCCAAATTATGTTGGAAGAAGCCCAGATGTCAATATATATATATTTAACAGATGCTCCTTTCTGGAAAGATTAAAAAACCCAAGTTTTTCAAAGGCAATTGTTAGAAGCCATATAAATAATAAAAGATGTAGGCAAACATGGCCATCATGGTCTGAGCATCCGCCATCACATGGCCAGGAGGAAAATAGAAAATGGGATGGAGAAAGACAGACCATGACTGTGAAACGAGGGAGAGAGAATGAGGGTCATGAGACCCTGGGTACCACTTAAGAAGATTTCTCAACAAACTGAAAAAGTCTCCCACTGGGAATTATTAACATGTAGTTTGCATGCTTTCCAGCACCAGCTCAGCCGGTGTTAAATGGTTTTGTCTTCTTTTTCATAGCAGACAGTACATCACGACTGACCAAATTATTTAAGTAATACTTAATACTTCTTATACGTGTAAAAGAATTTTAAGTTTCATTCATATCATCCAAACAACTCCCCTGTGAAGTAAGTACTACTGTACCCTCGGCACAAATACAGAAACTCAGATCCAAATACTGTGTGTGTCACTAACAGGATATATATGATGTCATTATTTCTAACCCTTATAATGCCATTGTCAGGTAGATCTTAGGAAAATATGATTGCATTCTTAAATGGAAATGTAAACACATACACACACTGATTAGAAAAGCTAAACAGTGGTTTCAAGCAATCAGTTGGCACTCTATCTCATTATAAGCATGAGGAACTGACAGGGTTAAAAATTACACCCACACTATAAACAACTGGAGAACTAGACAAAATACAAGACATATCTACTTTCAGCTATTGGATCATAGACAGCACAAAATAGAAATTCAGAGAGGTGGAAGCCAGCAAGGCTTTCTGCCTGGGGAAATTTCTTGGCTATGGTGCCACAAGAAACCTCCCTCGACAGATTCATTGGACAGGAAAGGCAGAGATGTAAGTTTGAAAAGCAAAACATCCACACTTGCAAGGCAGACTACCCAATGAGAGGGCTAACTGGATTGTTCCAAACATCTTCCTGAATGCCTCCTGGTTCTCTGATGGATGGTAATGTATCAGGAGAGGCTCACAAAGCCCAGCAAATGTGAATTCCAGGGCAGATTTAAGACAAACATAGTCAGTCTGGAATGTTCTCAAATTGCCACCAGCTACCAGGAAGAAATCTTGCTGATTATGTAGAACATTCTGTAAAGATTCCTTCAAACAGAAATTTAAAGGTAGGACTAAGTCCTAAAATCAAAACTTCTCTAAACTTGTCCTAAAAGGACTTAAGAACAGTGCTATACAGCTAACATAGCTGCCTACCAGAACAAAAGTTAACATTTTATTACAATATAAAATTCAACACACGAAACATCAAGTGCCTGGCATATGAAAGACTACTGTAGATGTGATAAAATATGACCTGTAATCAGAAGATAATTTAGTTAATAGCTTGTGAACAGGAAACAAGAAACTTGGTAGACTGCAATGTCAAAACGGCTTTGACAAATGTACTTCATATGCTCAAGGATGGAGAGCAATCAGGTATCTGCACAATGAAAAGGGAATGGAAACTAATAAGAACCAAAGAGAGGGGCTGGAGAGACGGGCCAGTGGTTAAGAGAACTTGCTGTTCTTGCAGAGGTCCTGAGTTCATTTCCCAGCACCCACATAGCTCACCACTGTTTGTAACTTCAGTTCCAGGGGATCTGATGCTTCCCTCTGACCTCCAAGGGCATGTGGTATACACACAGACACACAGACACACAGACACACAGACACACACACACTTATACATAAAATGGTAAGTTTTTTAAAAACAAAGAACCAAGAGAAATTCTAAGATTTGGAATATGGAGTATCCGAACCTGTTGCTAGATAGAATTAATAGCAGACACAGCAGAAACAATTATACCACAGGTAGAATGAAAAAATCCATGGATTCTAAGGTCTTTCATTTTCTTGCAGTGCTTTATACTTTATAGGGTTATGTAAAACTCTACAGCTACCAATTAAAGTTCACCCAGTCGGAGGAACTAGGAATAGAGGGTGAACGTAAACTGAAAAAGAAAAGAGTGGTTCAGACTCAGAACAGCTAAGTGAACGTGTATAAATCTAAAGGAACAGAAAGGCCTACCTCACACAGTGACAGTAGAGAGTTCTGATAAGAAAATGTTATTGGCAATACATCCAATACTTCTATTTGGTAATATATCCATGAATCTTTTTCCAATACACGGTGGCAGAAAGGCCAGAAATCGCCAAATAGAACTTAAGGAAGTAAGTGTGTACCATTGACTAGAGGGCCTGAGCCAGTCTTCGGAAGAGTTGTAGTGCCATGTGGAGGAAGGAGGCTGTCCTGGTTGCCAGAGGGCTTTTGAACTAAGTACAGGGGCATGTTTAAAGCCAGCAGACCAGAGGACCAAGGGAACACATTTCTCATAGGACAGTAGTCAGGAATGAATACCACTCTTCTGACACAGGCATCCTAGGTGGGAATCTCATAGATTATGACAATTTACCTGAGAAAAAATAGCCAACTTTACAGCAGGATGGATACTTTTTATTTTTCTTCTGAAACATATTGATTCTTCAGAAAGATCTTGACTTAGACACTTGGAAAATTTGCTCAATTTAGTAAGGCTTTAATTTTGCAAAAAGAAGCATTCACATAATGATTTTTTCAAAGTAGATATAGAAGAAGTAGATAATACCTGTACATTGCCCGGTATTATTAATTTAATATTTACTACCAGCGTTTCAAGTTTGAAGAGGGAAGTGGTGTTGAACATCTTTCCTTAAATTCAAGTTGATTTTATTCTGGGCTTAATTACATCTATTGACATTGGGCCAATTTATCTTCATGATCAATTTCCTGAGGGCATCCTTGCTCCAAGCCCCCTTCACTCACGTTTTCTTTACTTCTCAAAGTCCTAAGAAGTTCTCTTTTTGTAGGGAACCAAACAAAATTCCTACTTGGGTCACTTCTTCCTTTCCCAAAGAAACATTTGAGGGATTAAGAGAGACAACCACAGAGAAATTACTGAAACCCCTGAGGAGTTGAGATTCATTAATGTAAGCTTTGAGAAAAAAACCCAGTTGTCTTCATTTGTTGGTAGAACAAAGAGAAAAAAATAAGCCAGAAGACAATAAAATATTAAAGAGCTCTGACCTTTGCTCTTTACTTTCTTAATCTAGTCTACATTTTTCAAGTTTCTAAGCAATTACCAAGTGACAGAGTCATCTAAAATCAATACTGCATACTTCTCTAAGCACTATACATAAGATTGCAAGACCAGTGACCTACATGGCCCAGAGATTAATGAGTTTGCTGAGCAATGAAGTCTAACTACCTGGTCACACCTTTTTCTTGGCACATTGAACAGCCAAGATGAAGGCTGCCTAGTGAGGAGGCTATGACCTAAAATGGTCAATAAAAATGCTGAGATCATGTAAGTGTTATCAAAAGATCAGATGGGAAACTGCCCAAATGACCTTTTGACCATAATACCTGGAGCCCAAGTTCATGTGGCTACCAGGTACTATTGTGAGCTTACAGAATTGATGTCTCACATACCCAAGACACTCTTCCTCGAAAAAGCAAATAGCAAAGGAGGTACTACTACTTAAATACTTAAAAGAACTAAATTGAGGTAGAATGCTATTTCTGTAAATGTCTTTGTAACTATGAAAAATCTGTGCCTGAAGTTTGAAGAGGGAAGTGGTGCTGAACATCCTTCTTTAAATTCAAGTTCATTTTATTCTGGGCTTAATTACATCTATTGACATTGGGCCAATTTATCTTCATGATCAATTTCCTGAGGGTACCCTTGCTTGATGCAATCTATCAGTCAGTGTCAGATTCACTTCAACTAGCCTAGGAAGCCATGAAACCCAACCTGTGCACCTCCAGTCACATAGAAAGGCAAAAAGAGACCATTCTAAAGACTGCTATTCAGAGCGGCCCCTCTTGAAATTCAAGAAATGATGGCGCAGAAACGGAAACACACACCCAACAACAGGCAGTAATTGGGACACAGGGAGAGGAGACTGGAAAGCTGTTAGTGTCATTGATAAGCATCGTGTATGGTAATAGTTCTTCTCTGTGGAGCAAGAATAAAGGTTCTTAACAAAATCTTACACACAGAAACAAATGTCCTCTTTGTCACTGTGACTGTGCAGAAGATATAGGTAGTCCCATAATGAAACCATTCATATGCCTTGGGATTATAAACGGAACTACTGGCTATTTGTCGTATCCACACTGAAGGTCAGAGCAAGATTAAGATCACTCTGAAATAAACCAACTCCTAGTTGGAGGGTAGTGATAACTTTAAGGTTGGTTATAATTGTTTCTCAGGCCTCAGGGTTGTGTTGTTTTGTTTGTTTTTAATCATAAGTATCACATGCACAAAGAAGAAAATGGGATAGCCAAAGAAAATATAGACGTAGGAGCTGGGCACACACACACACACTACACACACATACACACACACATACCACACAAACACACTATATACACATACCACACACACACACATACCACACAAACATACCACATACATACACCACACACATACACACGCATACTACACACACCACACACATACACATACCACACAAACACACCACATACACACAACACACATATACACACACACACATCACACACACATACACACACCACACACACACATACCACACAAACACACACCATATACACACACTACTTACACATACCACACAACAAACACATCACATACAGACCACATAAACAACACACACACCATGAAATAAAGCAGGACGCTGCAATGACTGGTATTAAGTACTGAGATAGAAACTATTATAGTACATCATATTGAGGGTTGTCACGTGGACTTTTCAGGCAGCATAATTAATATAACTTAGAGTCATATCCTTTAGATTGTCACATTATGTTTCAACATGGCAAAAGAAAGATGATTCTTGCATGTGTTGGGGGTGAGGTGTTGAGATAGGTGTGTGTGTGTGTGTGTGTGTGTGTGTGTGTGTGTGTGTGTACAAGTGGAAGTCAAAAGCAGACATTGAGTCTCTAATTTTGAGAGATGCTACTTGAAGTTCACCAATTAGCTAGACTGCTGTGCCAGAGAGCTTTAGGAATCATCCGGTTCCCTGCTTCCCCAGTGCTGGGATGATAGATTCCATGGCCACGTCATGGGTACCAGGGATCTGAAGGTGCACACACTTAGGCAGCAAGTACTTTACCCACCGAGCCATCCTTCTGCCCCAGGGGATGATTTTTGTTGTTTTCTTTTCTCTCCCTTTCTTTAGTATTTTTTCTCCTCTACCCCCTCTCTTTCCCTCTCCTTTCCTTCTCTTCTCTTACTTCACTACTCTTTTGAGATAACATCTCATGTAGCCTAGGATGGCCTCCAAATCACCATGTAGCTGTGGTAGGCATTAAATACCTGATTATCCTTCCTCTACCTGAGACTATATGCACGTTACCAACCCTTCTCATTTTAAGGAATATATTGTAATACCCATTCAGAATTCGAAATCCATATACTAGTGAGAAAAGACACCCATGTGTATGTGAGAGAGAGAGATGCTAGAAAGGGAGAAGCTAAGATTGTAGCTCAGCGGTACGATGCCTGCTGGGCATGTATGGTGCACTGGGTTCTAGCCCTAGAATCACTAAAGCCAAAGGTGATAGGTACAAAGCAGTTTGTAATTCATTGAAGTATAGGCCCAGTCACATTTTCAAAGAATGCAGTAAGGGAGCTGGATAATGGCTCTGAGGTTAAGAGCACTGACTGCTCTTTCAGAGGTCTTGAGTTCAATTCCCAGCAATTCCATGAAGTCTCACAACCATGTATAATGGGATCTGGTGGGTGCCATCTTCTGGCCTACAGGAATTCATATAGACCCTTATATATGTAAAAAATTAATTAACAAAAAAAATTTCACCTTTTCAGGGGACATGGAGAGGTAGTGATAACTATCCTGCAAGTCTAAAACTTTTACATTGTACTTGATTTCTTATTGTTTCTCAGATGATATATCATTAAGACAATTGGTTCAGATACAGTGGAAAACAAGTTTTATAAGTTGAAGTAATTAAGATTTTCTAGATCATATACAAATAATCTAATGGAAAGAGCTTTTTAAGTTGAAAGCACTCTCCAATATAAAATTGTCTGAAACCACTGGTGCGAACAATGGCTTATGTATTTTGGCTTCTCTATGTGGTATCAGATTTGTGTATAATATATAATTAAAGTTGTCACAGAAATAATTCATGATGTTCAGTTTACAGTGCCATGACTTCTGGAAAGTTCTTTCTCTTAAAAAAGTCAGAAAGCAATAGACTAGGAAATTAATTTATTGGCAGGTGTGCAATTTAGAGCTCTCAGAGAAAAGGAAGGTAACCAAGCTTGCTTTTTCATTTGGGATATAAACAAATTTGAGGGCACTGGATGTAATTCATGGAAAAGAAGCACACTGTCCTTAGGCAAGGCAGATGTCTTTGATTTCTTTTATATTTATTATTGTTACTATTTATCATCATCGTCATAATAAAAGGCAGATACATGGTGTGTGGGGGTTTGTATGGAATGTGTAGGAATGTGTACGCTATGACACACATGTGGAGGTCAGAGGACAGCTGTTTTTCTCTATTTACCTTCATGTGGGTTCCAAGGATCAAACTTGGGTTGCCAGGCTTGCTTGACTGAGCTATCTCACCTGCCCATCTTTGGTAGCCTGCTCAAGTATGAAGCTCTTGCTTCAGTGTGTGATACACAATTCATTTTGAGACTTTTTTTTTTTTTTTTTGAGACAGGGTTGAGACTTTTTTTAATTTTAATTTTTTGATACTTTATTTACATTTCAAATGTTTCCCCCTTTCCAGGTCTCCACTTTGGAAACCCCCTTTCCCCTCCCCCCTCCCCCTGCCTCTATGAGGGTATTCCCCCCCACCCACCCACTCCCATCTTCCCACCTTGGCATTCCCCTATACTGGGGCCTCTAACACCCTCAGGCCCAAGAGCCTCTCCTCCCCCTGACGGCCAACAAGGCCATCCTCTGCTACATATGTGATCCGAACCATAGGTCCCTCCATGTGTATTCTTTAGTTGGTGGTCCAGCCTCCAGGAGCACTGGGGGGTCAGGCCAGTTGACACTGTTGCTCCCTCCATGGGGCTGCCACTCCCTCAGCTCCTTCAGTCCCTTCTCCAATTCCTCCATCTGGGACCTCACACTTCTGGAAGGCAGTATTGTCTTTAATTCTTCTTTGTGTTCTTCCCAAAAGAAGTGTGCTTTCTTTTCTTTTTAGCTTACTATGTAATAATCTCGTTAGTGAGAGGTTTTGTTTTTTTTTAAGCCATAAACATTTGTTTCACTTAATGACAATCCTCCCAGTCATACCAACCACTGTGTGTTGAGAGCAGAAACATGAGGCCTGTGATTTGACTCTTTAGAAACCAGGACTAAGATTATATTACATTGTTTGGTTTTTTTCTGAGTTATCATTCCTTTCAGTCTTGCTGAGAGGAAGAACAAGTCATTAACTATAGGATTCTCTTATGATTTTATCATGTCTTAAAAGGAGCTAGGAATAAAACCCACATACCAGAACATACTACAAGGGATTACAAAGGACAGCAAGAGGCCTGGGATATGCCAAAGCAAAGTTCTGCTCATGACTGCTTCCTAAAACTCAGTCAATTACTGTTTAAAAAATAAGGACAGTCAAAAATAAGGGAATGCTTGTGTCTGCTTCTAAGTGCAGTCACTGTGTGCATGGCATGACCTAATGGCCTCAGTGCTACACAACAAGGAGTTGGAGCAAAATTTTTAAATGTTGGAAATTTCACAGAGAATTAGGCCTGTTGACTGGAACAAACCCTTCCTTCTTTATAGACTCTTCAAAGTGTTCACTTAGTAAATTATAGAGCAAAACTCCACTTGTAACTTGAGTCAAAAGAGCATGTCCTGACAATCAGGTATGATATGAAAAGATGCAATGTTGCATTTTATTCTAACATAATTTATCAAAAATCTAACCAGGTAGAAGAAAGGGGTGAGCATAGAAAACTGAGAAATCACGTGGGTTCTATTTGGGAAACCTAAGAAAGAGAGACACTGAATCCATAAGATTTGAGACTGCATTGTCAGCAATCCTGTCTTACAAGTGTGAAATCTGGACGATAAAATACATTAAAAATAGACAGAAAAAAGAGGAAGACAAGAATTGCAGTTATCATTTTATTAATAAAATCATTTGAGTGTTGGTGGAAGTCGTATCAGGATATTTAATTAGACAATTATAATTGTAAATGTTAAGTGTACATGAATATGTAACTGTTTATACTCAGTGCGGACATTTGCTAAGTGGTGAGAGGACTCATAGGCCTATGAGACAGACATGCCTTACTCACAATTCTTATGATCTCAGCAGATTTGTTGCAGGCTTGTCATGCATGGACTACAAGTTCTGCATGACTAAAGGGCATAGTCATTCAAGAAATCTCTGATGTGTCAAGTTACCATATTGAAAAGTGAAATTGTGGCACATGGAGAGTCTGCTGCAACCTACAGTGAGGAATGAAGATGAGAGAAGATGATACACAGACCAAGTCCGGAAGTGTATCTGTAATATATATAATATATTATATATATTTATAATATATCTATATTATAGATACATTTCTGGACTTGGTATATATAATATTGGAAGGAAATATATATCCTACCAATATACATCCTACATATATACATCCCTTCAGAGCTAAGGCTACAGTGACACATAGGAACAGGAAAGGAAAACTGAAGAGGATAATGTGATGATCTCTCCAAGGAGAAGGTTAGAGGAGGAATGAGTAATAGTGACACAGAAAGTGAAGACTGGAGAGAAGAGCGGATCCTTCAAGGCGCCATCTTTGGTGCCAGATCCCTTCTACATGCATGCCTTACAAGTTCATACACTGCACACCTTCTCCTCAAGGTAGCCTGAGACAGTAAGCTATATGGACATAACTAAAATACCTTAGGTGAGAAAGTACTCTTGGAAGTAAGTGCAGTATCTCAGATGCATATGTGTGCATATTGGAGGGTTTGTTTGTTTGTTTGAGACACAGTAATTCTGTGTCCTTTGCTGGCCTACAACTTGCCATGTAGATGAGGCTGGCCTTAAACTTGGGAGATCTGCCTGTCTCTGCCTGCCAGGTGCTGGAATTAAAGGTGTGCACCACTATGTCCAACCTTGGAGGTTTTTGTATATAAAGCAGAATGTTTGGTAATCAGATACTGAATAGCTATATTATGATGCAAGCCTTTGTTCTGGGTATTATAAAGATTCATAAAACACACAAGCTACCATTTTAATGGACTTTCAAAAAAATCTCTCCCTGTCTTATAGAAGAAGTACAATAAACAGCTGTTCACCTATGACAGGTGCACAGTGCTGTTTTGTAGAAATATGTAGTGTATTAAAAAAAAGTGCCTTATGAAAACAAACTTTGTGAACTTATTAAAATTTATAATTGAATAAGACGAATTCAAAGGGAGCTATATTGCATAGGTGAATAATGTTGTTCCCCAAAGATGTTGGTGATTAAAAGAAAACCTGAGTGACAGGCACAGGATGGCCCTGTGTGTGATGAGTCAGGAAGACCCCAGAGGGCCGGAACAACGCCGATGACGGCCATTGCTCTTAGCTGCCCACTTGGCCTAGATTGTAAGACCCTATTATTGAAGGTCCAATATTTCATTGCATGCTCCTGGTCTTCACTTTGGGAATGAGAATGCTTAGTCAATGTCATTATATATTGGAAATAGATAACTTATGTTTTATTCTATATGGGCACACAGTTAACAGAATATTGTGTTCTTCACGGGCCTGGGAATTTTGAACAATGTTAGAACTGCCATGATTTTGAGCAATTCCAGAGACGGACTAAGTGAATTTGTACTATAAGATAAAAATGAGGCTTTATGGACAAGGGATGGAAAGGTATGATTTAAAGCATTTTATCTAACAAGGGGTAGAGTTATGATGGTGTCTTCTATCTTGGTGATAAACACCATGACCAAAAGGAACTTGGGGGGAAAAGGGTTTATTTCAACTTATAGCTCATAGTCCATCTTAAAGGGAAATCATGGCAGAAGCTCAAGCAGGAACTTGGAGGTAGGACCTGAAGAAGAGGAGATAGAGGAACATTGCTTACTGGCTTGTCCTTTATGGCTGGCTCAGTTGAATGGCTATTTAATACAACCCAGGGCTGTTACTGCCCATAGTGGGCTGATGCTGCTTACAACTCTCATTAGCCAGGAATATACCTCCCAGACATGCATATTGTCCAATCTGATGGAAGCATTCTCTCAACTGAAGTTACCTCTTCCCAGATGACCCTAGGTTGTGTCAAGTTGTTAATCTTCATGGTCAGTTCAATGAGATTCATAATCACCATGAAAATGCACCTGTGGGGTTGCTATTAAGCTATTCCTAGAAAGGTTTAGCTAAGGAAGACCCACCTGGATGTGGCAGCACCATTCCATGGGACTGAACAAAAAGAAGAATGATCTGGGCACTGCATCCATCTCTCTCTCTCTCTCTCTCTCTCTCTCTCTCTCTCTCTCTCTCTCTCTCTCTCTCTCTCTCTTTCCTTCCTACCTGCAGATGCTATGTGGCACTCCTGCATCCAGCCACATCACACTCCTGAATCCATGCTCTCCCCACTACCAAAGACAGTACACACTTAAACTGTAAGCCAAAAGAAGCTTCCATTCTTAAGGTGTTTGTCAGGAATCTGCTTGTCAGTTCTGGGCAGTGAAAAAAAAAAAGTAACCACCATGTGCTTTTGTTCAAATCTGTGGAGTACTTTGATCAGGCTAAATCAACAATGTATTAAGACTATCAAATGCTTCAGGAGAACTAGGAAATCAAATGCTTTAGGAGAACATTTTTAGCAGGTGTGTGAAGTAGATTTGGGTGGTGTGTGTGGTGGATTAGAAGTTGGAAGAACTAGAAGATTTCATAGCATGTAATTGGAAGCTGGATATGAATGTAGTCAATGCCAGCAGGAACGGGAATCAGCAAGTGTATACGAGAGATACCGCAGAGATAGAACTTACAGGATGTGGTACCTACTAGATGGAAATAGGCAGTTGAAGATAGGTAAGAAAGCAAGCGACGCCGGGCAGTGGTGGCGCACGCCTTTAATCCCAGCACTCGGGAGGCAGAGACAGGCGGATTTTTGAGTTCGAGGCCAGCCTGGTCTACAGAGTAAGTTCGAGGACAGCCAGGGCTACACAGAGAAACCCTGTCTCGAAAAGTCCCCCCCTCCAAAAAAAGAAAGAAAGAAAGAAAGAAAGTGACATTTGGTTCTCAAGGTATATCGGTGATGAAGGGTTTCATCAAGATGTCATTTGGGTGAAGGGAGTTTCTGGTTTTCTACAAGTTGAGCTGGTGGTACTGTCTACATAGCCCATGTAGTAACATAGAAGGCAATTGGAAATGCTAAACAGTAATCAAACAGAAGTCTGGACTACAAAGATGTGTTTAGTGAATGCAAGAGCTAAAAACATGAAGCAGATACTGAGGAAGAATGAGAAATCAGATGCAAAAAAAAGGAAAGGAATAATTTAAAACATTCCTGAAGAGGAAGGGAAGAAGAGGCCAGGAAGAGACATCTAACTACAGTCTCTGTC
Organism: Uromys caudimaculatus; assembly: GCA_028551405.1. Classification (NCBI taxonomy): domain Eukaryota; kingdom Metazoa; phylum Chordata; class Mammalia; order Rodentia; family Muridae; genus Uromys; species Uromys caudimaculatus. The sequence continues at coordinate 83,829,016 of CM052702.1, forward strand.
TCTTCCTGGTCTCTAAGTGAAGAATGGCCCCACAGCAGAGAGGAGGACCAGCTTCAAGAAGAGTTTACATCGCAGGATATGCAAGAGGGAGGAAGTGAATAAGCCTATGAAGAGAATCTGAATATTCCAGAAAAAAACTTCACAGGGCATGGTGGTACAGGCCATCAATCCAAGAACCTGGGAGGCAGAAATGGGCAGATCTTTGAGTTCGAGGCCAGCTTGGTCTACATTGAAAATACCAGGCCAGCCAAGGCTAGAGTGAGACCTTGTCTTAAAATCAAAGTAAAACAGTAAGACATTATAAACCTCTTCATTTTGTGTGACAATGCCTTTAGCTACTTCAGTGGCCATCACATTTCTAAAAGCTGTGTTCTTCAATCAGGCTTAGAAGACCTGTGTGGTTCCTGCCTGTATAACTTACATGATCTGTTCTTCCTCTCACTACCACGAACATTCCAGACATTTCTGTCCCCAATGTGCTGAAATCTGCAGCTTTAAGGATTTCACTCATTCCCTCTGCCTTACAATGATACTCCGCCCCTCTAATGTCAACCTTAACAAACACAAATTCCTCTTTCGTGGATTGTACTTTCCTTATTTCCATACACTATGTCACTTAAATGCCTCATGTAGCTTGTTTATCTGTTTTCTTAGTCTGAAAGCAGCGGGAAGGTGCTATATATCTGTTCTATGAGAACGGATTAAGGACTTCCGGATGAATGACTGGAAGATTCTAACAGAAGAAGTTAGGTAAGGATTTTCTTTCTGTATGTGTTCATTTCAGTCTAGGTATGGATGGAGACAATTAGCATGGAGTCTTCCTCAGTCTCTTGTTCTCTACTTTATTTTGTCTAACAAGCTAGAGTTCATATATCAGTACCCAAGAAGTTCCCGGTGACCCTCCTATTTCTGCTTCTTCGATGCTGGGAATCCAGGCGGGTGATGTTGTAGCTGGCTTTTGTGCGTATGTGAGCATGTTTGTGAGTGTGCATTTGCACACGTGCGCATGCGTAAAGTCAGATCCTCGAGATTGAACAGCAGGAAGTTCACCAACCAAGACCCTTCCCCAGCCCAGGGTGAGAGCACTGATGGAATTAAGACAATTACATATGCAAAATTACATAGCTGAAAACAGTTATAAGAACAAGATTCTTTGGAATATGTTTGGAGAAATGTTTAGAAAATAGCCACCTAAAACCTGAACGTTTTAAAGTGGGAATTTCTTTTCTCAAGCTTGAGACTGCATCTATAGTACTTTATCACCATGCTTGCTGTTTTTGATTAATCTTTCTCAATGTGATCTTTCTTTCCAGTAAACCCAAATTGGATGTCTACAACTATCCCTGCCTCCCAGCCCAGGAAGAGATGAAATTAAAGGTTTCCATGCTAAGTCTATGAAGTCCATTATGTGAAATTAATCTGGAATCAGCAAATCAAGTCACTCATTTTTCTGCAAAGTTAAGCAATCAGGCAGGACATTTCAAAGTATGCAAACCATTAATCCAAAGCATGGCTCATTTCCCAGGCACTCCATTTTCCCTGTTTCATTTCCTCATGCATACTTAATTCTTCTCCCTTAGGTATTTCTAGACTTCTTGTCTATGTTTGGACAGATGGTCTTTGCTGATACCTTTCTAAATCATGAGTCTCATGGCAGGTACATAGGTACCACACAGCAAATGCTCTTAGTAATTTTTCTTTCTTTTTTTTTTTTTTCTTTTTTGAATGTAAACTAAGATGTTGCAAGCTTTCTAGACTACACAGAAAGGGTTTCTGCTTTCATTACATATTGCAGATCTTGTGACTCTGGTGGTGTAAAATGCTAGTTTGACAGTGAAGATCATCTTATCTCCAAGAAAGTACAAACACCGAGAGAATTACTCCAACTCTTAGACTGACCAGTCAGCTTCTAAATAAACTTGCTTATCACTTATGAACAATGCTTTGTCTAGGACATTTTCCTTATGATCTGCGAAGTGGTATTAACCCCTTTTCTTGATACATTATTTACATTTCCAATGGTTCCCCCTTTCTAGGTCTCTTCTTTGGAAACCACCTATCCTCTCCCCATTCCCCCACCTCTATGAGGGAACTCCACCTCCCACCCACCCGCCCGCCCACTCCCATATTCCCACCTTGACATTCCCCTTTACTGGGCCTCTCCTCCCCCTGATGGCCAACAAGGCCCTCCTCTGCCACATATGTGGTCCGAACCATGGGTCCCTCGATGTGTATTCTTTGGTTGGTGGTCCAGCCTCCAGGAGGACCGGGGGGTCAGGCCAGTTGACACTGTTGCTCCCATCAAGGGGCTACAGACTCCTTCAGCTCCTTCAGTCCCTTCTCCAACTCCTCCATATGGAACCTCACGCTCAGTCCAGAGGATACTGTAAAGTGAAACTTGGGTATTCCGAACTTTTGGGCTAATATCCACTTATCAGTGAGTACATACCAAGTTCATTCTTTTGTGACTGAGTTACCTCACTCAGGATGATACTTTCAAGTTCCATCCACTTGCCTGCAAATTTCATTAAATCATTGTTTTTAATAGCTGAGTAGTACTCCATTGTGTAAATGTACCACATTTTCTGTATCCATTCCTCTGATGAGGGACATCTGGGTTGTATCCAGCTTCTGGCTATTATAAATATGGCTGCTATGAACATAGTGGAGCATGTGTCTTTATTACATGCTAGAGCATCTTCTGGGTATATGCCCAGGAGTGGTATAGCTGGGTCCTCAGGTA
>CM052702.1:83832258-83860466 GCA_028551405.1 Uromys caudimaculatus
ACTGCTCTTAATATTCATTCCTTTTTTTGTGTATTTGGTGTTTTCACTATAATGTGACGGGACAAATTTCTTTTCTGGTCCAATCTGTTTGGAGTTCTGTAAGCTTCTTGTATATTTATGTTCATTTCTTTCTTTAGGTTAGGGAAGTTTTCTTCTATAATTTTGTTAAAGATATTTACTGGTCCTTTAAGTTGGGAATCTTCACTCTCTTCTATACCTATTATTCTTAGGTTTTGTCTTCTCATTGTGTCCTGGATTTCATGGATGTTTTGGGTTAGAAGCTTTTTGCATTTTGCATTTTCTTTTACTGTTGTGTGATGTTATCTATGGTATCTTCTGCTCCTGAGATTCTCTCTTCTATCTCTTGTATTCTGTTGGTGATGTTTACATCAATGACTCCTGCTCTCTTTCCTAGGTTTTCTAACTCCAGGGTTGTCTCCCTTTGTGATTTCTTTACTATTTCTATTTCTATTTTTACCTCCTGGATAGATTTGTGCATTTCCTTTGTCTGTTTGATTGTGTTTTCCTGTAATTCTGCCTGTTTGATTGAGTTTTCATATCTTTAACGGATTTTTGTGTTTCCTCTTTAAGGGCTTCTAGTTGTTTATCTCTGTTCTCTTGTATTTCTTTAAGGGTGTTAATTCTTTCTTAAAGTCTTCTATCATCAACATAAGAAATAATTTTAAATCTTAGTCTTGCTTTTCTGGTGTGTTGGGGTATCCAGGGCTTGCTGTGGTGGGAGAGCTGGGTTCTGATGTTGCCAAGTACCTTTGGTTTCTATTCCTTATTGTCTTACACTTGCCTTTTGCCATCTTGTTAACTCTGATATTACCTGGTCTTACTCTGTCTGGCTGTGGCTGGCCTCTCCTGCAGGCCTCTGCGTCACTACTCCTTGAAGACCAGCTCTCTATGAGAGGTCGTTGGGCCTGGAGAGCAGTGGCACAGGATCCGCTCTGGGGTGAGACAGAAGCCAGAAGGATCCTCTCCCCAGCTGTCCCTTGACTCCTATGTCCTGATGGCTCTGCAAGGGTCCCTCTTGATCCCGTGAGCTTGAACAGAAGCGATGGCCCTGCCTATGCTCCAAGGTGTGTCAGCACTCCTGGGATACCAGCTCTCCCCTGGAGCCCCGCGGCCTAGGCTGAGGTCCCCAGGCACAGATGGAAACCAGAAAGTTCCTGTCCCCGACTTTACCTCAGTCCCTGTGATCCGAGAGTTCCGGGTGGGTCCTTGTGAGCAGTGGTGCTTGCCCTAACCCCACTCTTTTCATGCTTTTCCATGCTCCTGGGAGGGTATCCTTCTCCTGGTGCTCCTTGGCTATGGACCCCTGGTGGCCCAGGCAGAGGTCTCCACCCACAGATTGAAACCAGAAGGTGGTATTAACCCTTAATAGCAATGCAACAACTCTGTGTGTGGTGGTGGTGGTGGGGTGATGAGTGGGTGCATAATTTTTAGGCAAAGTATATTAATGCTCACTTTAAAAACTCCTTCATGCACAAATACTCCTCATATCTCAAAATGAATCATACACTGGAGAAACTTCAGGTAAAATTTTAGCTTGTCCTTCAGGAGGCTTTCCCCACATGATTTTATCTAAACTTGTTTCCCAAAGTTTGAACAATATTTTCCTACTGTCATATTTACTGACCATACGTTTCTTAACATTTTGTTCAACTTAATTAAGTTGCATTTTAAAAGGAAACTCTGGTGTGTATTTTTCTGTTAGGATGTATATCAAGTAGTTTAACAGGATGAAACTATGGTCCACATATCACTGGAAACTAAAAGCAGGCCAGTGGGTCTCCTGTGGTCTGGAGCTTCTCTAGGAGATGCACTGCCAGGGTGGACGCTCCCAACCTTGCCTACTATGTCTACTCTGTGTTTCTCAAGAGCACGGCTACAAGAAGATGAGTCTCCCATACAAATAAGTCCTTACCTTCCTATTACACACCCAAAGTAAGCAATTAGGATGCCCTCTCGACAGGATTAAAATAGAGTTAATTTTATTAAAATCTCAACTACTGCCAAAGCGGTTTTGTAGATATGGAAAAAAGGAGTTGAAGGGATTTATAAACAATATAAAATATCTTAGATCTTGTTTCTAGCTATAGAGTTTGACATTTCACAGCACTCTATTTTACACCTTGATGAACTTGGATCGCACAAGTCAATGAGACAGAGAGTGAGTGTGAGTCCACAAGTCATTATCGAGGTCCTCTTAATTTCTATTTATTTGTTTTATAGCCAGATATTGGACCCGTGGCCTTGAACTTTAGAGAAGTGCTTCGTCACTGAGCTACACCCGCAGAATGGCTTTGATGTCTGTAGCCTATACAGACTTTCAAATAATGATCCTCTTGCCTTTCCCTCTTGAGTACTGGCCTTTTAGGCATACATGGCCACACTCCACTTAGACACCTTTGTTTGTTGTTTTTATTTACTTGCAGTGCTGGGGACTGAACTTCTGGCATATGGTTACTGAGTTATATCTGATCCCCTAATATGGTTTTCAGCAGTATGTGAGAAGCAGAAGTTTTCCTTGAGACAAAGTTAAAGAAAAGAAGTACTTTACATTGGATGAGAACAGTTATATGCCTTTACCTCAGAACTCATTTTTCTTATTGAATCAGACAATAGTACAAAGCAATAGGATGTTGAAAAACATTACATCTATTTGTGTCTGTGCCTGTGTGTGCACAAGTATGCACGTTGTGCATATAACTCAGTGGGAATGTGAAGGTTGGAAAAAAAAATGGTTCTATCCCTCCATCTTCAGAGTTTCTGGTTGTTAGGCTTAACAGCAGAAGCCCTTATGTTCTGAGACATTTTGATGGCTTTGAAAAAAATAAAATTCCTACTAAAATCTATAACTAGTCTCTTTTTATAGATTACCTTCCATCTTGATATGTAGTTAGCTTTTACAGTTGTTACTTTTCTTTTACCCCCTTTCTTTATAATTTCACATAATCCTTCTTACCATTACCTGCTGTCCAACTAAGGGAGTCAGTTAAATTATTTGCCCCAAATCATGAATAGTACAAGGAAATGATGGGGGCTGGGGACTGCATAAATCTTTCTGCATTTCAATCTGAAGCTCTTTTATTACACAACACTGTTTCCAAATGAAAGGCTGTCCTAATTTATAAAAATATCCACAAAAACCATAAACTTATAGAGAAATAGATCAATTAAGATATGAACCCTTGGGTTAAAGAAAGATTTACAACTGTTCAAGAGTCCTATAATTCTTGGAACTTCCCTTTCTGCACAATTAGACCTCGTCTGTAGCCTGGAGGAGTTCATGTGTCATTTACATTTTGACAGTAAACTTTCAGAAGAGTGACTATTTAGAGGTGAAAGATTTGGGTCAACATAATGTCAATCAGTAAAAAAAAACAAAAACAAAAACAAAACAACTTGGGAGTTGTAAAGTGAGCCCCCGGAGAAAAGATCATGGAAGTTAAAACCAACTGTGTAGAAGCATGTGGCCGTCCAGGGTGCAATGCTCCTGAGTACAGATATATGGGCTGTTTATATAAGTGACCTCAGAGGATAAAGCACCATCACAAAACACCGTTCCAGTTTTGCAAGCAAAGACACAGTGGGAAAGCAGACTCTTTTCATGGTTGTGGCCAACTTTCACATTGAAAAACTACTTTTTAAAATACCTGACCTCTGACTTAGGACCTAAGTTGAATGTCTTCAAAGTATGGTGTCTTCTCAAATAGAATCCAAATAACTGGGTGCTCATCAAAAACAGAGATTCTTAAGTCTCAGTGAACATCTACTAAATCCAGATCTCTAGGGGACGGTTTGGGAATATCCATTTTAAAACAAATTCGCCAAGTGAGTGAATGAAGTGTCACTCAACAATCCAGGACATGTAAAAGCTGCTGGTAAAGTTAGACTATTGACTTGTTAGCATCTCTTTGAGGTTTCTTTGTACTAGGCCCCACTCCACGACCACTCATTTGGCGTAACAAGTTGGGTGCAGGTGTTTATAAATTACAGTTAAACCCTTTCAGATGAGGAGGGCTTATCTAAACTTGACGTTCATTCCACTTGGAACCCAGCTTATCAGCTGAACTGAGGTGGAGGGAGTGGGCAGAGGATATCTTTACAATTGATGCAGTCACAACTCTGGAAAAGACAAACAAAACAAAACAAAACAAAACCACAAGGTCCAACAATTTAAAAAAACTAAGTATAGGTGGAAATATATTATAAAAAGTCAGTTCTTACAATAAGTTGTAAGTTCTAGTCTATTGATTCCTCAACATTTTTCCCCCATCAAAATAATGAATGAACAAAGCAACATGGCTGTCAGGCCTCAGATGCTAACTGGGTTCTTCAAAGTCCTCATGAACAGTATGACATTTATAATGACCTTTGAGCATTGCTGGCTATTGTGTTTTATATCTTTATTTGTAGAACTGAAAGACCAAACCAAGGTGAAAAACTCACCAGGTCTTAAGAGAATCAAACATGTAAATACCTAAGATCAGAAAAAGTACCTAATATTTTGAAGTTACTTATCATATTGCCTCATAAATGTTAATTACCCTTGTGTAAACAGAATATATATATATGGCTGAACTGCCACAGCTTTGTGCTGCCCACCTGTGAAATTTAGGCCTTTGTTCAGTTTACTCTCAGAGGGATGAGCAAGGTATGAGTGTTTTCTGATGCATTAGTTACAACACCCAGCCAAGAAGAATGACAGTTATTTTCTTCCATGGAAAAGCATCAAGTTAATAAAAACATTTAGTGTAATAAGAGCAAAATTTCGTACTGAAACTTTAATGCTTTAAAATAAGAATATCAGATATTCTAGCATTTGTATTATAATAGGATGGTGGATGCATAAAAGCCACAGGTTGGTAGACAATGAGTAACTCCAGAAATAGGGAAGGTAAGGAGTGGGAAGGAACCAGACCAAACATTTGAGATCCATAATAATTAATTGTTTGGTCTCAACATTTCTATGTCTTCATGTAGAATGCTACATGCTCTGTAGGTCTGGAATTTCCACTTAAGATCACCTGCTTCTAAGTAAAGAAGAGACTTCTGGGCAGTAAAATAATTAAAACTCATGGCATTTTTACCAGTATGAGCACATCATAAATTTTTTAGATAAAAGCATTTAGACATGATTAAGACTAATCTCACTAACTTTACCTCAAGAATCCTGTGTGGTCAGTATGATCGTGCAACAGAGAAAATTATGGTCTAGCTAAGAACACAGAAGTGACACCCATGCTGAGACTGGAAAGTAACTTTTATTTTTAATATAATGTCTTTTCAATACAACATTTTGTCTTCTCTGAGTTGGTAGACTCAATGGTAACTTTACTGTGGCTCCTTTAAGGTGTTGGGGTGGCAGGCTTAGAAATCAATATCATTTGTTTATTCTTTGTTACTTATAAACCAGTGTTTCATCAGAGTCATTCATGGCATGATAAAATCTAATTATTTGACACCTTTATTGCACAATAAGTTCAGGGTAGAGTTTCAAAGATATGACTTGAGGACTTACAAATGTCAGGGTCTAGGGTCATGGTGAATAAGAAGTGAAGACTGGTGTCTCTTAAAGGACTTATAATCTGGAACAGGAAATAAAGCCGCAACCAAGTAAACAAACATGGGCAGGTAGTGGCCAATGTTTCTGAAAAGTCAGAGCAGGGTCCTGAGGTGAACGGTGGCTGGGCACATGGAAGATCGCATAGACAGTGCCACGGCGAAAGAGTTCTCCACTGATGCCCAAATGATGAAACAAGGCACATAAGGAGAGGCAGGAACATTCCTGATGTGTCTAAGAACAGTCCCAAAAGGCCGGTGTGCCTAGAACGGAGTGAGTGATCCGGTACATGGTTGGAGAGAAGTCAGAGTGAGGTGGACCAAGTCGCAGAACCCCTACATATCATGGATTGCTTTTGGCAAGACACGGAGGAAGGGCATGGAGGTGGCCAAGCTGCTGTCAGACAGGAAAGATGGCAATATGTTGGCATAGCAGGTTCTCAGTTCAACAGCTATGCCAGCATCTTGCCTCCTCTCCAGTTCCAAGTTACAATAGCAGTACCATGCCTCTTTGTTGTTTTACTTTTCCACAATCTCTCCTTCCACCTGAGGGAGGGAAAACACACTCATTAGTTGAAAACACAAGCTCTTTCCTAAAGTAACAGCAGTCTTCCTTAGAGTGTCCAATTTGAAGGCAGTTATGCACAGGGAGGTTGTGGTTGGTTCCTGTTTTAAATGTTCCTTGAATAACACGAATCTCAGAATATTTGCTGCTTGTGAAATGAATGACAAGGTGGTTCTGAAGTAAAATTAAGTCACAAATTGACAACGATGAATACAGCCATATTCACAGTCCACAGCAGTGCAGTGACCTCAGTGCAGTATTGTATATAGCACAATGTTCTGCTTGGTTAATCTTGGCCATCTGGATGCCCCTTAATAATATCAAGCTGTCCCCTCATGGTGTGTGGATATGTCATTGCTTCATGTTGCTCTAAACATAAAGTTTTTCAGTCTAAGAATTCAGAGTGGAATATTTTTCACAAATACAACTGAAAAGTTCTATGTTCAAGACATTCACTACAATATTGGTCTTAATTATTAAAGACTAGAAAGATTATGAATGTCCATCAATATTACAGATACCAACTAAATGAATTATGATGTAGTTATGAAATATTCTTTCCTGGTCCTTATAGAAGATTAAGGCACAATAATGACATTATATATGATAATTTCTGTGTAAAATGTATACATAACAAGATTATGCTTATAACATTTTTCTTGAAGAGTACAGAAGTGACTATTTTAGATGATTTTATTATTTTACAATAATTAGAATTATACATTACGTTTGTTTTCTGCTTTAATAGGTTTCTGTTAAAATATTATTTACAAGCAGTAACTAAGTGTACAACAGAGTTATGGAGGTGAAGTATGTGCTCCTTGGATATAACTACCACGAACTGTGTTCCCTACATGCCAAAGTTGAGCGTTACGCATACAGTCACTCAGTGGCATCTGTGAAGGACATGCAGTATGTTTCTCTCGGTCAGCTAGGTTATGAAGGAGCTGTTTATTGCACAAGCCCCTTACATTCTTGCCCTGGAGTCAGGTAAAAGAGTGTAAAGATTCTAGTTGATGTAAGAATATTTAAGAGATGATACTCATTATTGTAAGTATATTTAATAGTTCTTGGTTCACTCAGCACAGCACATGGTTCGATATGAATGTCAAATGAATAAAGGATTAGATAATAAAATAGACCATAATATGAAGATTTCATGGAGTAGTTTCTCAAAAAAAGCTCTTGTTTTTTCCTATTCCTAACCCGGTATGCTCGTGATTAAGATGCAAGCACAGGTTATATCGTTTTAGAAGGTCTATGCTACACAATTACAAACACTCTGTGACTTTTTCAGATTCATTTTATAACATGAAAGTTTCAGATTCATGTTACACAGAAGCATGAATACCTGTTTGAGGTATTTTAAATGCCTCAATTTAGGGTTCAAATGTCCAGAAGTAGATAGTTCTGCACCCTGTCTCAAGTTTCTTTTCTGCTGAAGGGAGAAAGTTTACTTTAGCTTGAGTTCAAAGGGCAGTTCACCACAGCAGGGAGTCAAGGCAATGCGGGCAGGGCTGATGCAGCTGCACGTACTGTGTCCACTATCAGAAGACTGCAGAGAACATAAAGTTCCTCAACTCTCCTCTTATATGTGCAGAGAATACTTTTCTCGAATCAATTAACGGAAACAAGATAATCCACACAGGCATTCCTATCACCTGTCACCCAGATGATGATATGATATATTCTGTCCGTTGACAATTCACTCTTACTATTACACTACTCCTATTAAGAAAGTTGTTACCATTGCTATACATTGCGTTTTTTTTTCATTTTAATATTTCTCTAATATTCAGTGAATCAAGGCTTCCAAGTGACGACTGGTAATATATACCCCTCGTGACATAAACTTCAAGCCTAATCATAATTACGTTACAACTAAAAAATAAAACAAGACAAAAGATGGATTATGGATCCCTGATTACAAGCCCTTAGCAGTTAAAGTTGAACCATAAGAGTTGCTGGCAGTAAAACTCCTTAAGGATGCGTGGACCATCCATAATTTTCATATCCTAAAGTGACTTTTCTTTTGTGTCTCTTTATTAGTGTAAATATCCAAATAAAATCCAAACTAATTTTTACTTTGAAACTAGAAGTCTGATTTCCTTTGTAAACAATTGACTTGAGGCCACTCTAGAAGCAATGCTAGCATGTCTTGGACATGTGGGAGCAGGAGAGCGCTAGCTACACTGGCTGTATTTCCTATGCAGAGATAAAGACAGAAATCAGCTCAACCACGGTGACTACAAAGCTGGCACAGCCGTACATGATGACTCTTTCCAGAACTGGAATATCGTTTATTTAATGTGCCATGTTTAAAATATTTGTCCTAAAAAAATATGGGGAGTTGCTGATGATTATGGATAAAGAGCAGAATGTACTATTTTTTTAAGTACAGCATTATGGAAAAATTTGTGGTCCAATCAAGAACATAACTGTGGGGCGAAAATAGCATTTACTGAATGTGTTGGGATTACTTTTGGGAACAGACAATTTGACAGGATGTGCTTAAAGCTACTCCCTAACTGATAGAAGCCAGATGTGTCTGCCTTGCATCTGGTGGGCTGCAAAAAGGCACACACACACACACACACACACACACACACACACACAGATATACACATATTATCCACACAAATATGTATCTATAGGTTATAGTGAAAAACTACCATTTCTTAGATACAGGCAATTCTAATATGAAGGTCACTGGAAGGGCTCAAAATCTACACCAGAACCCCATGTGTCAATGTCACACACTGTGTAGTCACTGTTCATTTACATATAAAAATGTCCCAATGAGAGGAAAATCTACAAGGTGGAAGGGCAGTGTGTGTGTACACATATAGAGCAGATAAAAAGAAACACATAAACACAAAAACACCCACTTCAAATTGTACTTAAGAGCTTAGCCATATGAATTTTAGGGAAAAAGCTTACAATGTGAGATCTTTTAAAAGAGTTTTTAAAAAAGGATTATGTATAGAAAAGAAAAGAAAATAATATGACTTAGGTTTCTCAAATGCCTTTTCAGTAGAAGGACTGTATGTACACATCCATTGTTTATATAATTTTACAGAATTCATTCTATGGAAGAAAACTACTAAAGACAGGGTTGCTTTAATTCAGGAGTAATTATGAGGTTCAACTGAATATTTGTACAACTGCTACAACTACTAATGCACAGAGGAACTGCCCCAAACAAGTTTTAGTCCCTGCTTGCCCCATCTTGACTGCGGAATGACCCCACGCTCCTCCCTCATTCCCACCCACTACCTGTCTTTCTCCCAGTACACTCATATTCTCAGGCTTGTCTCCTCTCAGGGAGTCTCATTTATCAGGTACACCTGTCTACCCATTCTTGAGTTCTTTTCCTTTAGAGGAGAGAAAGAACAAATGCATCTAACGTTATAAAAATTCAGCCATGTGACGATAAACTTAAGTCTTCAGGATCTTAATTTTTAAGTGTATTTTATACAGAATTAGGTTTTAGCTATTAGAAAATGTGGAAGATACTTTAATAGGATCTCCAGTAAAGAAGGCCAAAATGAAGCCATTTTCTATTTGCCTAAATTCATAGAAACCCAGTGAGAAAGGGGGAAGGAGAAGCAATTAGCTTTTTAAGTAAACAGTATGGCTGTTTTCCCTGTATAATCTTTAAAATGTGGCAGTAATAAGAATTAGCCCGTTTGTAAGTGATTACAGTGATGCTGAGAGGGTCTAGTGACCTCAAGGAAGTCACTGATTCCATCAGTGCCACGCCTGTCGCACATCTGTTATGTGTGAAGCGCCGTTGACAGTAAGGCTTGGGCATTTGCTCACAGTAAGTTCCCAAGCGGGAGCTGGAGTAAAGGTGAGTCCTTAACACAGCACAGGCTGGGGAGTAAGAGCAAAGACGGCATTCAGACGTTCTAGAGCCTGTCCATCAGGCTGGGGAGTAGGAGCGAAGATGGCATTCAGATGTTCTAGAGCCTGTCCATATAACTGCACTTGTCACCCCGACCTTGAGCAAGCTGTAGGACTTACTTTGGTTGACCTGTGATGTTAGACAGTTATGTTGCATGTATCGTAATCTGTGTGACACAGGTCACATGACAAGACTACAAGCTCATTCCAGCCTTAAGTGTGCTGGTAATTTCTTAATTAGGAAATCACCTAATTTATCTAAGCCTTGTGCTTACCAGAGACAAATGATACCTACCTTCTATGGTCACGGAGAGACTCAAATGAGATGCTATCATAATAACTAAACACAATGATGTATACACAAGCTTCCAATGATATCTGTCATAGGAAAGGTCTTTATTACAACCTAACAAATAGCCTGTTATAACGTCTACCCTTTTGGATAAACATTAACAAATAATTGATAACCATGGACTGAATACTTCCCATGCTGCTCAAATTAAAATCCTTCCTAACCCACAGTGAGGCTCAATGTGAAGATGGAGCCCCTAAGGTGATTAAATTTAAAGAAATTAATGTTAAGTAAGGTCGTATAGGGTGATATCCTGATCCAACAGGATTTGTGACCTTGTAAGAAGAGATGCCCCAGAGTGTTTGCAACACCACCTCCACCCCCCACCCCGACCCCAGAAGAAGTAAGGAAAAATCTATGAAGACACAGCAGGAAAAATGGTCACCTGCAAGCCAGGAAAGCTGTCTGTCTCATCAGAACCCAGATCGCCATTTTTTCTAAATGGTGGTCCAAACAAATGGTGGTCCAGACTAATGCCATGCCAGTCATGACCAATTCCTTCCAATAAGAGTAAGAAATACTATATACACCCTGGGTGTTTTCAGCAGTTTCACCCTGCAGGGCATTTTGGCGTCACTGGTGAAGGCATGCCAGCAACTTGGGCCCAATCACCATTTTTGTTCACATAGGCTTTTGGTCTATTAAGATCTAATGCTGTAAATTGCTATCAATGACAGGGCAGTGTTCAGATCTGAAGACTCCAAAAGTTTCCAGATGAGCGGTTCCAGATGGAGTTTCAAGGTGGGATGCAGCCTGGCCACATTAAGAGGCTTCTGGGAAGAAAGTCCAGGTTAACAAGCTACAGGTGATCTACGGTGAGTAGTGGTCCCAGCTGACGCTCTGCAGAAGAGAACAGAAGTGCTTGTAACCACAACAGCTCCCCTTGCTTTCTACACTATGCGGGCACTGCATCATTACTTGATTCGTTCCAAGTTTCCAAAAGCCCTACAAAGTTAAGAACGTCTATTTTTTTTCTCCTCATAAAACTGAGCAGAGCTGCATGTGGTGACTTATGCTCTTGGGAGGCTGAGGCAGGAGAATTGCTTCAATTCAATTCAAGCCAACACTGATGCACATACACAGCAAGACCCTGTGTCAAAAAGCAGTGGACAAGAAGAGCATGCTACTTCCCTCTGCACCGAGTCCCTACGCTCCCCTCCGATATACGTATCTTGAAGTCTCTCACTGAGCTAAACTCGGAAAACTTCAGTTCCCAGAAAGGAATGCATGTGAGGGAAGAAGCTGGAGTCTGAGCACATGTGTGCATTTCTACTGCCCCCACCAAATTACTCAAGTCCTCTGGAAATATATAAATCGGTTCCACAGTAAATACTACACAAATACAGAAGAGAAACCCCAAGAAAACCTGGAGAGCCAAGGCCATGAGCTCAACTCAGAGAACACATGTGCCAGAAAGAGGGCCTGGCACGGAGTCAACTGGATGGCCCTAGAGGCCATGGTGGCAATACTGGAAATGACATCAGCAGCCGACTGTGCACATCTCTCTCCTGGCATCTAACCTGTTCTAGCCTTAGGAAGAAGTGCTTGTTCCTGCAGATGGCAAGGAAGCTTCTGCCTTAGATGTGTGGCATTTGCAGATCCTGGTGTATTCCTACAAACTTGTTCGTATTTTTCTTTAAAAAGCCATTCACATACGCTTAGAGTTTTCTGTTGCTGTTGGTGCTTTGTTTATATTGAAAAGGACTGTTTCTTTCTAAAGCATTCCATCTTGATTATGATGTTATTCCAGGGAACATTTGTTCTGGAAGGGCAGCACGGAACCAAAGCAGTTTGACTTGCTGACAATGGCCACTAATACATTTCATAAACACATTAGCTTCTTTAAGGCAGAAATATGGGAAGAGTATTTTAAAATTAATTTGCACTCATTTTCACGTGTATAGCTGCGAGTGGAACTTTAGTTGGGAAGGATGGAGGGTGTATTAGTTGGGTAATTTTAATTTGAGTTTACATTTGAAATTCAGGAAGACACCCTGTCCCAGCTACACTCTACTGCGATACATTTATTACAAGGGCACCAATACTGTAACAAAGAACCAGAGTTGACTGTGGTGAGAGCACATGGGATAAGGCCCTTTCTCAGTCCACTGAGATGCTTAGTCTAGAATTAGCAACACACAGGTTTTATAATAGTAGAAAAAAGAAACTGCAAACAAAAGATGTATGACTTACTATTTACTCATTTAGACAGGCTATAGAAGTGTCTTTACATAATAAACCAAAAGATGCTTACTATATGGGACAGGCACTTTTAGAAATATCACTCCCTTGAAATTACACTTAGAAATCCTATTAAAATTTACTGCCTAATTTGGAATAATTCAGCTTAGCCACTTTGGAAACATTAAATATATGATTACTTGTGGTTGAAATACATATTCTCTTCAATAAACATAAATATTATGAATATTTCTTTCTGTGTATCCAGAACAGAGTAAGTATACAATAAGACATCAGTGGGTGAATCGGGAAACATAACTGTACATCCAATCACCCATGCACACAAATATATGTGTCTCACTAGAGTTTTATTACTGAATTTATTTCTAATTTACAAAGTATCTTACAAACAGAACCATAAGCAGCTTACCCAATCTCCATATCAAGAAAGCAGAGTCCGTCAATACAAGTAGTGTGCTTTCATTTACCCTAGATTTAACAGTCTGGCCGAGCTGAGAATATACCCACACTGCCTGGGGTTGGACTCCAGCTAACTTGCTCTAAAACCTGCTAAAACCTGTCTAAAACCTGCCGCGCTCTGTACACACACAGCAGAGTGAGCAGTTCAGACTCTGCAGAGAGCACCAATACATTACAAAAGTTCTGCCACTGTGTATTCTGTGTATTGTGGTAGATATCACAAGCATTAGGCTCTCATATAGCTGGGTGGCTACATCACTACCGATTCTTTATCAACTAGCCAATAAAACAATTATAGAGAAAACATGGAGAAGAAGCCTCCATAACCTGGGGACTATTGAGAGAAGGCTCCACATACAGACATGGAAGACTATAATCATGAGACTCTATACCCAGGCATGATCTCATCACATCATCTACGTGCCCAGGGTACAGAGCAGAAAAGGAGAGGCACTGTCCCACACACAGAAGTTTTATTTTTGTATGTTATGTTGGGTTTCTTTATGAAATTTCATGACAGGACTCAGTGGCTATAAACTGCTTGAGTTATATCTCTGAGACATTCTTCAAGGTCTCCACTGAGGTGGTTTTGGAATATTCGTGACTATGAGGTGCCCACAGGTCCTACGGAGAAAGAACTGATGATCATCAGGGTGACTCTTGCTCTCTGTGGTTACACACCCCCTCCTGTCACTGCTGACCTCTGTGGCCGAGAGCTGGTTATTCAAGATGTACCCACATCCGCGGTGGTTTTCCATCCCTCTGAAGCTCTCAGGTACTTGGTGCCCCTGTGGCCTTTCCTTCCCACCCCTGCACACCAATTCAGGTTACCTGTCAAGTGAATATAATCAACTCATATCCTGATTATAGCCTACATTGAGGCTCCAAAATACTTTTCTAGATACAAATTTTCATTGTGGAATTAATAAAAAAAAAAAAAAAAAAAAAAAAAAAAGCTAAATGTGTACCAATACTCTTCTAGGCTTACCGTGCCAAATTAACACTCTACCGTGGAGGGTATCTTTAAAAAAAAAAAACAACAACAACAACAAAAAACAAAACAAAACAAAACAAAAACTATAGAGACAATTTTCTAATTTCCAGTTTGACCCATCCAGGAGAATCTTTGGTAAAAGACCATAGGGAGAAAAGCTGGAGTGTCCAGTCCCTGGGCTCATTCCCTAGGGGATGCAATGGTTGACTGTAGCTGTCAACCGCAAGCCAATCAGCTTCTCAGAAGGGCCTTTGCCCTCACAGGTTCTAGCAACCACTGAACTTATGCTTAAGGATGTAACCATTTTCTTTCCAGACAGGCCCATGGAATCCCCATACTGCTCCCTTCTAAAATCACTCCTTTATTGACCCTCCCCCCCAAATATCCTAAGTTGCTATTTCCTGACAGGATCTTGACGTATTTCTTGGTCAAAAAATGTACTTTTGTTTGTAGTGAACATATATTTTGCAGTGAAATAGTATGTTTCACTACTGTCTTCTAAGAAAGCCAGTTTTAGTGGTGCCATTATTCTTGGACAGAGAAGTCACCATCACAACAAAACAGAATAGATCTCACCTGGAGCACCTGCTCCTCCCGTATGCCAGGAAAGAGCTGCCCAGCCACTGCTGGGTGCTAAGCAGTCCAGAGCAGAGGTGGGTGAACAGAAGGGATGCTATGGGGACCACTTTCCAACCAGTATGGTATTATTTCCATATTTAACAGTGCTTCTAAACCAGTTGAGTGTTAAACTGGTAGGTGTCCACACAGTATGATTAACCAGACCGAATAAACAACAGGAAAATTATATTACCAATAACAACTTATAGTCGAGTAATACCTGGTTTTAGTCTTTATCTTTAAAAATGTATAGCAGTCAGTGGGGGATGGATTCCAAGACTCCAATACCTTCTGCTATTTCTACATATATGATAAGGCTTTAAATTATAAATTAGGCATAATAAAATATTAACAATAATAATGTTGAACATTTACAGGAATGTGGTGTCATAAAGCTTATTTGAAACTCATTAATTCTTTGCTTCTGGAATTTTCCATTTAATACTTCCAGGCCACAGTGGACTATGGGTAACTGAAACTATGGAAAGCAAAACTCTGATGAAGGTAATACCTCTACTAAATGTGTTCTCAATTTTTCCTGCCACTAAACAGAACTGTAAAGAGCAAAACTAAGTTATTACTTTTAAAAAATGGAATTCAATTTTAAAAAGTGCTATATTATAAACTGGATGTTAGGAACTCTCAGTGACTGTGGTATTTATTTGTACTTCATTTCATTTCAAGAAAGACCCAATGCTTAACTTTTATATTCCAGGGCATAGATGAGCCCCATACAATTCAACATGGGTAGTTAACAACTACATAGAGATGGTGTCTTAGTTAGGGTTCCCATTGCTGTGAAGAAACACTATGACCAAAGCAACTCTTATAAAGGACATTTAATTGGGGCTGGCTTACAGCTTCAGAGGTTCAGTCTATTTTCACCAAGGCAGGAGCATGGCAGCACCTAGGCAGGCATAGTGCAGGAGGAGCTTAAGAGTTCTACATCTTCATCTGAAGGATGCTAGAAGAAGCCTGATCTGTCTTCCAGGCAGCTAGGAGGAGGGTCTTGAAGCCCACTCACACAGTGACAAACTTCCTCCCACAAGGCCACACCTCCTATTAGTACCCCTCCCTGGGCCAAACATATTCAAACCATCACAGACGGTGAACAGAGAAAGTGAACACAGTACTTTAATACAAGAGAAAATAGAAACATCTATGATGAAGAAGGACAAGGGAAAAACGGAAGTCTTTTGAGTAGAAGAGGTTACTGGAGGCTTCATAGAAGGGATGTCTGTGCTGGACAAGCAAAGACTGAATGCAGAAGAGTGGCTCCAGAGGTTGGGAGGGAGGGGGAGGGGGACACAAGGACACTGAGTATTTATGAATGAAAAAAATCCCATGGAGCCATACTAATATGTATAATTAATGTTAATCAAAACATTTTTGAAGGAGGTGGGGGCAGGAGGATCAGAAGTTCAAGGTCATTCTTACTCAGTAGTGAGTTTAACGCCAGCCTGAGATACAGGAGGACTTTTGTCAACACCAACCAACCAACCCCATCCTAGAAAACACATGATGGTGCTTTTCTAGGGAAGAATGAAGAATCATCACATACCAACTGCTCAGGCATAAGTCAGCCAGAAACAAAAAGAGTTGGCTCTGCTGTCTGTATTCTGAAACGTCACCTCCTAGGATCTTGACTTTGACAGCAGGGAATAGCATTTCTGGAGAATACATCATGTGACAAGGTATGAACTGATGCGACCGGATTGTGAATGAGAAACCCAAGGATCCATCGGAAAGGACCGTGTCAGCACTCCTGGAATTAAACTCCTGTGGGTAGTTCTTTTGTCTACTACAGATTATACCTACATATATTTGCAACCTCTTTCTTTTTATTATATTGTAGCAGTTTCCTTATCACACAGAATATTAACTCACTTTTGGTGTCAGCTCATGGTGTGGGAGAGGGTTGTAAGTATTAGCAGAGAGGACAGTAATTAAAGAAACAATGTGACACATTAGAATAACTGCCTGAAGAATAAAACCACCAGTGAAGCCAAGCTTCAGAAGTTCACCACGGAAATTATTTTTAAAACGACAAGCTAGTCTAAACTTTTAATATATAACATAATATTTTTGTTTTAAAAACATGTATCAATGCTAATACTTTAGGCTAGTCATTAGGATGAATGAATTCTGAACTTGCTATTATTACTTTTTGCTATTTCTCAGGTTAAGCATGGAAAATCAATGGTCCCAAATCTAGAAATACTTACTACACATATCAGGCCAAGGATCATAGCACAGTCTTAATAATGAGAAATCAAATTAAACCCTGTCTAATTTGCTTACCACTAAAGGATTTTATTTGGCCAAGCCAATATAGTCAGTTTTCTTCAGCATGAAGTAAATTATTTTCTTAGAAGGGCATTACTTTACCCCACTTAGATCATTCCTGTTTGAAGTCCAGGCATCTTATTAATAAGGATATTTTAATAGTTCTATTTTCGCTCAATTATAGCTTAGTTTTACACCACCTGCCTTCAGTGAGATATTCACTACAGAAAGGCAAAGCTGGCTGGAGTTCCTTTAAAGTCTCAGACAGTTAGTTAATATTCAGCAAAACTCTGAAGATAAAGTGTAAATGTCTAGAATAATTACTTCTTATTTATTCTGGGCTGGGCACTGAAGCCAAGGCCTTGTGCATGCTGGGTAGGCTCTCTACCATTAAGCTGTATCTGCAGATCTATTTTTTAAGGTAAAAATAAAATCACAGGGACTAGCCAACCATGGGACTGAGCATGGGGTTTCGGATGAAGGAGTTGGAGAAGGGACTGAAGGAGCTGAGGGGGTTTGCAGTTCCATGGAGGGCAGTGTCAACTGGCCTGAGCTCCCAGAGACTGGACACCAACCAAAGAATACACATGGAGGGACCCATAGTGCTGGCCACATATGTGGCAGAGGAGGGCCTGGTTGGCCATCAGGGGGAGGAGAGGCTCTTGGGCCTGAGGGTGTTCAATGCCCCAGTGTAGGGGAATGCCAGGGAGGGAAGATGGGAGCAGGTGGGTGGGTGGGGGAGTACCTTCATAGAGGCAGGGAGAGGGGGGATGGGATAAGGGGTTTCAAAGAGGAGACCTGGAAAGGGGAAAAAATCTGAAATGTAAATAAAGTAAATATCAAAAAAAAATCACAGGGACTGCTATTCTATCTTTTATGACTGTTCTTTGTTTTTGCATCCATGGTTCAAAATCACATCAAAGTCATAGGGAACTGTAAATATGAAATAACTAAATTTGTGTTTTCTTTCAAGTAAAGGTGAGGTCGATCCAAAGACCAAAGACAACCAAACTTTAGACAGTGTACTTTCTGCTCCACAACTATAGGGCCCTAAGCACATATAAATACATTGTTCTGAGCATGAAGGGGATATTGCATCAAAAAGTAATAAAATGGAAACTGACCAGGTATGATTTCAAATCTTATTTCAGAATCTCAAGGTCCATGCTTCCCAAAGCCTTAAATCAGAAGTGCGGAGTACCCCGCCCCCACCCCAGTCCCACTCCCTGCACTCAGAGGTGGCACTCTCTGCACTTGCCATCTACTGTACAGGTCAAATCATCAAGAACCATGGTTCAGACCGACAATGGAAGTTGATCAATTACATGAGTCATTTTAAACGTTTGTTGGAGACAGGTCTTACTCTACAGGCTCATCTGAAACTCACGCTAGAGCCCAGGCTGGTTTTGAACTTAATAGTAATCCTCTTGTCTCAGCAAGTGAATTATAGGCATGAGCCACCACACCTGGATTTTTTACATTTTAACAGACTTTTAAAAGATGGTATTTCAAAAGAAAAATTGCCAGAGGACCCAATAGTGAAAACTACATCTAAGCCTGGAGTCACCATTTCTAGTAAAATATAGCAATTTCCTTCATGAAAATTAAAATGGTGGCAAGAAGAGGCAGCTATTCACTCTCCAGGACTTCTGCTTACGTTTAAGCCTTTGGGCTGAGTGACCTTCTAGAGAGTTAGTTTGTTTTAATTATTCACACATTTGTATAATGTATCAAGTCACTACATGGTTATTTCTAAATTATGATACCATTTCCAAATAGTTTGGAAATGACCCTAAACAAACATCTGCTTTACGTGAACTCTGTATGTACGTGAAGGGGCATCTCCACTAAAAGAGAAATACAGATCAACTCTGAAAAGTACTTAGTGTGCTGAAGCCAGAGGACTAGGATGCTTGTTTCTAGTCAGTGTCTTTTAGACATGACAGGGATGCTACACACCCATGAAATCTCAACAATCTGGCTGCCTAAACAAGACCGGCATAAAACCACCACCAGCTGACATTCCAACATGGATAGTGGAAATTTCACAGGGCCCTGCCTTTAGATGAAGAACCAGTGACTGCAGAGGGAGAACAGATCTTCTGCAGGGAGGAGCTCTGAAATAGGTTTAGGTTCTCAGCCCCAAAATCGTGTACATATGAGCCACCGAGTGCGCTCAGTAGGTTGTGTATGCATACATATGCAACAGCAATAATTATAGAAGAGGCCATGAATCCGAGAGGGAATGGGGAAGAACACAGGGGAGTTGGAGTGGTCAGAGAGGGAATGGGGAAGAACACAGGGGGGGTTGGAGTGGTCAGAGAGGGAATGGGGAAGAACACAGGGGGGGTTGGAGTGGTCAGAGAGGGGTGGAAATGCTGTCAGCATAGTACTCATGCATGCGATGATCAAAAAACATTTAAAGAAAAGCAGAAATTGTTCAGATAAAAAAGTCTAGTGCCTCTGTGAATGGCTAGACATGTTAAGGTCAATCTCCAAAGAGCAGAGCAGAAAGCACACACCAGAGCCACTCGTAGACAGAGGTATAAGACAAGCTTTGCTACTGAGGTGGCAGGACTTAGCTTTGATGGGAGCGAATGTGGTCAGTTCTGGTTTGAGCCTTCCCTCTAAGACAAATGGGTTTTTCTTTTTAAGGGACCCATTCTCCGAGGTACATTTCTCTGAGGTTTAATAAACTGCATGTCAGAACAGGCACCTTCTTGGACAAAGGTAACACCGTTTGGTGTTCACATGCAAATGTGGCTCGTTATGCCTCACTCGTGGATTATTTCCGAAAAATGAAGTCCTGCTTTAAGCAACTCTAGGAAACAATGAGACTTTACAGCCACTAATTTGGGGAGATGGAGACTGAAGACTCAGTCAGAATATCCAGTTTGGGGATGGCACAGTTATTTGACCAGACTGGATACTGGAATCCCTTTACTTATTTTAGAGAAGTAAAAACTAGTCTTTATAAATACATCTAATATATGCGAAAGGGACGGGGCTGTGGTATAAAATGGAATGAGCAGTAAGCAGATATGGTGAATCCCTTTCCCTCAGTTCTCCAAAGCGAGACAAAGCCAATGGCCACGAGTGCACAGTCTGGAAATTAAAGGACTATGCAACTAAGGTTAGTTTTCTAAACTTTCCTCTTGTCCATTATATTCCCACGTGTGTTTATCTAGAAACTGTCCTGGAAAATGCAAATCTGATGGTAGTGGTTTGAATTTGAATGTCACCCCAAAGTTTATAGATTTAAATACTCAGTCCCCAGTTTGTGGAACTGTTTGGAAAGGATTAGGAGGTTGGCCTTCTTAGAGGTGTGTCACTGGGACAGGTTTTGAGGTTTTAAAACACACAAGGACACCATTCTCAGTGTTCTCTCTGGATAAAATGTGAGCTCTGAGCTATTCTGCCACCACGCCTTCCCCTCACCATTGTGGACTCTAGCCCTCTGAAACTGTAAGCACAATTAAATGCTTTCTTTTATTAACTGCCTTGGCCATGGTGTTTTATCACAGTAATGGAGAAGCAAGCAAGGCACTGGCTTCTCTCTAACAAGGTTAGGGGTCAGGGACAATTATGTTCTAGCCACTTATGACACAATGGACACTTTCCATACAAACTGGCTGCTTATCTTAACTATGTAGGTAATCACCCTATGAAATGTGTTGCCTCAACCTTTTACATGTAAGCCAATTAAGGGTTCAAGAGTCCAGGGTTCCACCAACAGCCACAGAGCTGAGAAAAGCAGAAGCAATTTCAAACCCAGTTGTTTCAGAGAAGACACAAAGGGGCCTTTCTTATCTAGGCTCTGAGCCTCTTATCCTCAGCCTTTATTCTTTAAGGTCCCCAGGCACTTCCCCTTCTGTGAGCATCTTTCTTATCCTCACTGTAGGGCTCACTCCTCTCTCTCCACTTGTGGAATAAAACTGAACCAACACGAGGTCAAAGACCAAAATGGTGTTTGTGGCTCCTAATCCTGGACAGTGGACATGTTCCGAGCACATGACATATGGCACTGCGTCTACTTTCTGTGTTTGCTTCTGACGATGTTTCAATAAATTCTTGCTGTGTGACAAGACCATCTGGCCTTGTGGCTAAATCAGAAGCCATCACTCTGGTGCCTAGGTGTCTAAATGCATGACTATTTGCCTCCTCAACGAACTTACTGAGTTATACTTTCTCTACACAAAGGTGCTCATGAAAGCAGACTTGAAGTGCTAAAGGATGGCTGCCAGGATAAACAAGTTGATCAACTGTTCTATCAACAGGACTTAAACGATTAAATGTGTATGCAGGGGTTGGAGGTTTAGCTCAGTGGTAGAGCACTTGCCTGGGAAGCACAAGGCCCTGGGTTTGGTCCTCAGCTCCAAGAAAAAAAAAAAAAAAAAAAAAAGACAAAAACAACAAAAACAACAAAAAACAAAACAAAAACAAACAAACAAGATAAATGTGAATGCAATTCCAAAATAAAACCCCAAAACTGGGGGAGGGAGGGAGGGAGGGAGGGAGAGGGGGGGAGTGGTTACATTTTTCTTGGGAATCATCGCAAGAAAGGTATTCTCCTTGTGACCTGTACCAAATGTGTGCAAGACTTAAACAACGTTTCCCAAAGCAAGAGGTCACTATGAGCAACTCACTTTCACATTTTTCTAATCCCCCTTTCGTTCATTTCTTAAATAACATTCAGCTTAAATCAGACCCACAAAGCTGACTTTGTGCTATCCTAATGGGTCAGACCCCCATGCTGAAAGCCTGTAGCACAGGACTATCAAATCCCGTGCTGTCACTGCCTTTTTTATCTCTTTCCCACGGCAGATAGCATTTATGCTTCCCACATTCTTTCTGAGTTCAGCCAAACTACCATTCCCAGCAGTGAGTATCACTTGGAAGGAGTCAAAGACATCACATGACTAACTAATTACTAAGGAGCCAGGGAATAGGGACAGAATAGCTAACTTCTGCTGTTTGCCCTCTTTGTATCTTCAGGGTTTGCATAGTGTCCAGCACATAGTAGGCATTCAAATGTCAGCTAAAAATGGAAGCACAGGGTGGGCTTTGGCTCCATAGACCCTCTGTGGCCCCTTTCGGCCCCTCCTTTTGCCACCATGTTATCTTTAAATATAAATCTGGAGTACTGAATGCCCCCATCCTGTTCTCCAGGCAATGCCTTGTACTAGTTATCTGCACAAAGCTACTTGGTAGTATCTGTTTCTCTCTAGAATAACTGGTTTAGAGCTAAAGAGCATGCAGATTAAGTTATCAAAATAAGCTGGTTCAGGAAGAAAGACAGGAGACTTACAGGCAGGGGCCTGGGCTGGACCCAGATGACAGTCTCTCGTTTCAACTCTTCGTCAACGTGATCATCTTCTCGTCATTACCTCATTTTACTGGTGGGGAATCAAACCTTTAGAAAAAAGACACCAGTCATGTGGTTAGCATGTTTGGCAGGGCTAGGATTTAAATCAATCAATCACAAGGCCCCCCTTCCCCAATACTCTCCACCTGCTCTTGAAACTAAAATATAAAATTACAAAGAAACAATGACCAAAAACCTCAAACTGGTTTGACTTATGTGAATTTAACAGGTTATCACACTGAATAAACAAAACCCAATACCTTAGTAATATACTTCATCATATAACTTTCCTTTTTCTTTACCAAATCTTTGTGAGTTATTCATTACCGGGCATGTTTTTCTTGGCAGCTGCTAGTATTGGCTGAGACATAAATTCTTACTGTGAAGCAATTGAGATCTGTTAAGTTCTCTGTTACACAAAGTAAAACTGCCTGTGTGTATGATGGGTCAAGTCCAAGGGGAAACATTAAAAAGAAACAATACATGAATTGGGGGCAATTAAAAGAAGTTAAAAGCAGATCAAAAATTGAGGCCTTTGGCTCTCATAGAAGCAACATGAGGAAATGCTACAAAACAGAATTATGGGTAAGGTTTAACTCATATCTGCCCCCACACAAGTGCATTCTGATGTGTAGACACAGGGTCTGCAATGTGTAATTTGTCCAGTCAAGACCAGGAGTCATTGTAAAAGTCACTCAGAAGCTCTTTCAAGAACGTACATTTCTGTTACAAGTTTACAGGCATAGTTCTCAACCAGGAGCAATTCAAGGGACCTCTGGCTACAGCTGAGGGTAGTTTTGGTTGGTACAACTGAGAGGAGGACAAGACTGGTGCTAAACACTGTAGAGTGAATGGGCCCATCTGACGAGTCCCGAGGCTGAGAGCCCGTGCTGCGGAGTCCCCCCACCTGTAAAACAGAGACAGTAAGGGTTGCCTGCTGGGATGGACGGGGGTTGTGAGCCCTGGTCTGTGAAGCATGTAGAACATCCTTCTTGTAAATAATGAACGAAAGCTGTTATAGCTGCAACTTCATACGTGAAGAATGGGACAGGGATGTACTCAACTCTGTTTGCCTGCACGTCCCATGAGTGCCTGGCATTCACAAAGGCCAGAAGACAACATTAGATCTCCTGAAACTGGAGGTACAGATGGTTGTAAGCATCCATGTAGGTGCTAGGAACTGAATTCAGTTCCTCTGCAAGGGCATCAAGTGCTTCTAAATGGTGAGCATTATTTAAAATCTTTAATAAGTAAAGTATACTGGTCTAGTTTTTACAAGGGATGTGACCAGTGGATCCTATGTATAACATGGTAGAAAATACTCCAAAGAAAGGCTAATGTGTTAGAGAGGCAAGATTACCCATTTATAGACTCTTAGGTCTATCATTTACCCTTTCAAGAGCCTTGGGAAACATCCTACCTTCCCTAGCCTCGATAATTGTTAGCCCCAAACAGAATCTGGATTCTTCCAGATTTAAAATTTTCTGTATGTGTGTGGGGGGAGGTTCACATGTGTGTGCAGATGCATGTGTCCATAACCACATATGCACAGGGCAAAGAAGTACGCTGGTTATCTTCATCTATTGTTCTAATCTTATTTTTTGAGGCAACATCTCCCATTAAACATGAAGCCAGCCTTTAGACTAACCTGGCTGGAGAGAATCCTACCCACATGCTCTTATGGCAACATTGGAGTTGTAGGTATGCATGGCCATGCCAGGCTTTTTATGTGGATGCTGAGGATTTGAAACCATGTCCTCTTGCTTTCATAACAAGCTATCTCCTCACTGAGCCATCTCCTCAGCCCCAGAAAAAGTAAACGAAGCTTGTGGTTGTTCCACATTACTAAAAACTTGAACACATGCTTTCTCAATGGTAAGGCCACCATTATCAAACAAAATGAAGAACAATGCCAAGTCCCAAGATGGCCATTCTTCTAAATTTCTGTTATTGAGGAACCTCAAATACCTAACATTTGAGATGAACACAACGTAAACATTAAATACTAGATTATTTGCTGTGCTTTGTAGATGAATCCCATTTCTTTAAAACAGTAAGTAGAACCAGAAGACTTTTGATGCAGCAGTGGCCTCAAAAAAATATCCCAGCACAACCTTCTCAATTATTTCTTGTAAGGTGCTAAGTCAGCAGAGAGTATGGCCCAAGACCAAGACTTAAGAACTAAGACAGCTGAGGACAGATACACATTGTATCACGGGCCCAGTCAGTGCTGTGACTGAGGGCTGAGCAAAGGTCCCTGGGAGCAGAGTGGTCTCAGTCACTGTCTCTTTTATGGATGAAATGCACTATGGCAAGTATATGAAATCTAAAAGTAAAACACAAACGTCTGCCTTTTGTGTGTGTCTCTAGATAAGCTCTCTGATGGTCCCTCTCTGGGCACTGTCTAGGTGTCCAGAAGGTCTTAACACAAGACTGTGTGTGCCACTTGCCATACACAATGGCCATCAGCCCTCTGAGCAGGCTGGCACAGTGTGACCCGCTCCTTTCAGGACAGACAGAAACGGTGCTTTCCTGGACTTTAGAAGGAAACACTATGCCTTGTAGCACACAAGCCACTGTTTTCAATATATTAGAATACTAAGAGATTTCATTTATTTTTTTAAATTTTATTTCAAGACAAGTTCTCATCATGCAGTTCATGCTGGCCTTGGACTCAGGATCATGTTGCCTCTGCCTCCCAAGTGCTAAGATTATAACGTGCACTGCCATGGCTGGATTTTTTTTTTTTATGTGAGTTCTGGGATTCGAACTCAGGTTTTCATGCTTAAAAGGCAAGCACTTTCTACCTACTTACCGAGGTATCTCAAGTCCGTGTATGTGATTCTTTATTAATTTATTAACACAGGTCTAATAGCAGTTCTCATGATTACCATAATGTCTAAGGTATGAAATACATAAATCATTTCAAGTATCAGGAACAACTGTAATATGACATTAAAGTATCCAAATCCACCCGATAAAGTCACCACAGTTATGGTAAATATGACAAAAATCCTAAATTTCAATTAGAGATTAGTAAAAGCCAATATACTTTTTTAAAGTTTCACCAACCGCACACCACTCTGAATTCTATCCAGACTCCCCCATGATCTACAAACTCTAGGTAGGAAACCTGGAATTCAGATGACTTCCTAAAGGCTCAAAAACTTTGAACCATGAAAAGAACAAAAACACAGATCTGTCCTCTTGTCTAATTTCTTTTCCAGAAGTAGTTCCAAAAGACTCCTCCTCTGTTACGGAACAAAACTGTGCCTATACAATTTTTGCATATATGAGCTCTTTTGATATTTTCTATGTGAAAGATACTAGTTTAGCTTAATCTCGTTTAAGAAATGAGGAAGGTAAGGCAGAGAGTTTTAAGTTTTGTGCAAGGTAACATATATAGAAGCTAAGTGTTGAGCTGGGACCGGAATTCACAGGTTTGGAGTCTGATGTCTGTGCACAGTCTCTAACTTCTGCTTGGAGGCTAGGAGGGACAGTGTGGAACGCTATCACAGGCGAGGCTGGTCTGGCCACAGCAACTTTTAGGCAGCCTGCTGCTCAGACTGAGCAGTCCAGGGAGCTAATGAGCACTGTGCTGCTTCCTCTGCTCATTCCCACAGATGACCATACATAATCTAGTGTTATTTTCTAGAATGCCACACATTCACACTCTGGAAATACCATTTCTGATAATGATATTGTTTGTTCCAGTGTTTTCTTTCAGTGCTATGAATTTCTGTGTACTCCCTAATTTCCATAGGCAAACACAATGTCTTCCCATGTGGAAACCACTTTAGGATATTCTTTTGTGTAGGGTTTGATTGTCCTTGCGATGCTTTTCCTAACACCCAGCTCTCAGGCTCTCAGAGACTTTGCTTTCCTGGAATATATTCACTGTGATCCAACGAATACCAAGAGGTACTCAGATGAAACACCCTAAAGCTCTAATATTTGTGCTGTCTAAATGTCATTAGACACTATGAAATATAATATTCTAAATTTATATTTTTAATTTAAATTCTTTAATTTTTAAACATTTTTTGTTTTGACCTTTGAACTTAATTTGATCTCTCTCCACACAAATATTTTTAATATTCATCCATATTTAAGCTCTCCTCCATAATGTGATTATTGCTTTATTTAGCCTGCAAACTCTGTCCACCCTTTGGTCAGATGTTTCTGCTGTTTTACCATGTCCCCCACACTGGCTTTCAAACACAACATGTTAGCACTGAAGGGGGTCTTTATGTTTGTACAAGACTTACCCACCACAAAATATAAACTAACTTGTCAAGAAGACACAGACAAGAAGCTTAAATTCAAGTCGTGCTGAGCCTGAAACTCAGGGTGTGTGCTTGTATGTGTGTTAACACACATGTGCACCGACACACACACGGGACAGTCAAAGGACAACTTGCAGGAGTCAGTTGGCTCTTTCCACCATGTGTTCTGGGACAGAACTGAGAACATCAACATTGACAGGCACCTTTACACACTGAGCCAGCCTGCTACTATACTATATACCACACAGACATTAGAACTTTCAAAGAACAAAAAAAAAAAAAAAAAAGTTATCCTTTTATTCATTCGTCAAGGTTCAGGAGAAAATTGTTCTGTGTGTTTTTCATGGAGACAATTTAGAATCCATCTAAACCAGTAGACTTGGTTCCCTAACCTATCACTTCACCTTTGAGTTATAAGTTATTACTTTATAGTAATAGTCTATCTCCTATGTCTATCTCCTACACCTTGATGGCCATGGCCATGAGGCTTGAACCAATTCTAACATTTAAGAAAGAACACACACACTATGATATAATGATTCTCAAACCAACTTAAAAAAAAAAAGACAAATAATCTGCTTAAATATCATGATATACAGCAAATTAAAAGCAGGGATGAGATAGGAAACACACAGACTGCATCATTTAGGAGATTTCTGAAATCTTTAAATCTTTCCAGGCCAGTTTTCTAGTCTGTAAAAAACGATCAAGGCAGCTAAACCACGAGAAGGTCTCCCATAGTACAGACAAAGCAAGGGGCCCAGAAAACAATGGGAAGAGGAAGAGACCTCTGCAGTCAGTATGGCTCTGGCAACTAAGACAGGACAAAAAGCTTTCGGGTGATATTGATTCTCTGGTCCAAGAAGGCAATTCTGTATGAGTGTTAATTAATGAGATGGGTTCTGAACTACAAGTGAATAACAATGACAAGCTGTTTTTATATATTTTAATATTTCCAGCATACATTATTTTTATCTTAGCTAATTAATGCTAACGCCCATCACCTTGCCAGTTATTTATAAATACACAGTTTTCTTTCTTAGTAAATTTCGCAAAAAGGAAAGAAAGAAAAGAAACAAAACAAAAAAAAAAACTACTAACACTTGTGATTGGTAAAATGAATTCTTCAAAACAAAGACAGGTTTTTAATGAATTTGTTTCTTAACTGAGACTTTCTTTTCCATTTTTATTTATTGTTTTGATCAAGTGTTAAATGAAACAGAAAATTCTGGACATCTGCTTTGAAAAATTATCAAATACATTTATCATAAGGAAAAGTAGAGCTTTCAAATTCATTCTCTTGGTCATTAATTCAAATACATGGGCATTTCACCAGAACTTGAAACCCCCCAAACAGGAAAAACCATATTAAGGATTTAGTGCTTTAAAAATTAATCCAATTGCCGGGCAGTGGTGGCGCACGCCTTTAATCCCAGCACTTGGGAGGCAGAGGCAGGTGGATTTCTGAGTTCGAGGCCAGCCTGGTCTACAGAGTGAGTTCCAGGACAGCCAGGGCTACACAGAGAAACCCTGTCTCGAAAAACCAAAAAAAAAAAAAAAAAAAAAAAAAAAAAAAAAAAAAAAAAAAAAAAAAAAAAAAA
>CM052702.1:83860966-83928642 GCA_028551405.1 Uromys caudimaculatus
CACACACACACACACACACACACACACACACACACACACTAAGAACTACAATGCAAACTGTAAACAACTCAAAATAAGTGAAAAGCCTAAATGTATTCTGAGCCACAGACTCCTACCCACTACCCACCCTAGAGGAATGATAATTAAATCATGCTCTGTCTTGATTTCTTCCCAATTACTTTGAAAGCTTCAATAGGGCTACAGCCTATACACAAATGGCACTAATTTCCCCATCTGGGTATAAGTCTTTTAACTCCCGTTGTTATGCCCCTGGCAAGGAAGTAAAGCTGAGCTGGACAGGACTAGGAGAGTCCATGGGCTGGAACTGCTGTGGAACACAAACTTCAGCTTTGCAAATGGCAGCGAAGACTCCTTATTGTCTTCTCTCAGACTCAGTAAAGGGCCGTGGGTTAGACTCTCAGACTTCTTGTGGATCTGTGTCGCGAAGACTCAGGCTTATGGGGTAGAAAGAGGATCAACACGCACTGCTGTTTTCTTAACACCCCTTCCCCAGTTTCTAGCACAAAGCAAGAAATGGAAGCAGATCCAAGAATATCATACTATGAGCATTGACAGTCAATATAAATTGTATTTTCCCTGCTAAAAGTGTATTTTTAAATTACTAGAACTACTGTTTTGCTCAAAAGATTGGTGCTATTTGTGATATTAAAATAATGGTGTCTCAAAAGAGTATTTCTCTTAAAATAGAAGTCACTTAGTGAATTCTGTGTAATTTGTAAGTTGGCTCAATAGCTAGGATCAACTAGAAAATACAAAACAGAACATGTTTGGTAAGGTCAGGATCAGGGTTTCAAGGTTTTTTGAAGAGGTTTTCCCCAGCCTACTGTCATGCTCACAATAACTCTATATTGCTTAAAATGTTGATTATACAAAAAGTAGAAAATGCTAGAGAATCTACAAGTAAATCTTGATCCTACACTCTACCTTTTAACCTCCTTACTCCTAAAGTCAACACACATTTCCCCCGTACCCATGAATAAAGCTTTCGCCATCATCTGTTTTTGGGTTTTTTTTTTTTTTTTTTTTTAATGTAACGTCCCAGAGTCTCCCTCACAGAAAAGCACGGAATGAAAGACAGCCTGAGACTCTGCAAATAAAGCAAGCACATTAGGGCACTTACATGGACAGATTAAATAACTGATTTACTTTCTATAGAATTTATTGTCATTGTTTAAAACCCCCAGTGAAAATGTAGCTCAAAATTCAAAGATCAAATTTCACCATTTTTTACTTAAGCTTCGTCTACTCGAGATTCAGCAAGAGTTTTGGTTTTTTTCCCTACATTACAGAACTATGTAATAACAAAATTTATCACTCATTAAAACTTGAGACATTTGGGGGTTACTTTTAAGCAACTAGTCATTAAATACATCAAGAATATATTGAAGGATTATTACTAGCCCTTTCTTGTTTATGATTAGAGAATTATCTATCCCAAAATGTCTTCAAATTTCATAGTCTTTTAATATTATATTTTATCCCTAAAATGTTAATAATCGGAGGTTACATTTTCACTTTTTACATTTAAACTTAAGAGCCCCCATAATGTTCAGATGCTAAAAATACTTAGACACAAGTAATGCAATCGTGGCAACTATGGAAAATTTAATGATATCTAATCTCAAGGCGTCAATATCCCCAGCAAAACACATTCAACAAAAACCTGTCACTAAAGAAAATTATTGTTAAAACAAATCAATTAATGTTCTGTAATTACCCTAAATAATGAACAACTGTATTTAATATATCTTCAGTTCTGGAGCAAATCAAGAAAACTGATTTCAAAATGAGGGGAAAATGATACACAGAAAAAGTTTTCTTGCTCCCATTTATTCCCACTTCCATTTTTATAAAGATGTTCAAATAGTAATGTCTTGTAGCTTTCTTCTTATATTTAAAATTAAATATTAACCTATTTAAAACAAGCCGAGTCAAGCATTTGGTCACCACTACATATTTTTCAGAATTTATAAAACTTCCCCAAGAGCCTTCTAGATACTTTCAGGCTTCTTGCTTTCTCTCACATCAACCATGAAAGCAATACCTACATATAAAATAAAGACCTAATACGATGTAAAGAAAAAGTTTCCATAAGGCCCAACCCCTCCTGCAAAAAAAAAAAAAAAAAAAAAAAAAAAAAAAAAAGTCTATTAATAAACACAAATCAAAAATGCCTATTTGGGGGCACAACCTAGTTTTTTCAAGAGGCCCTATACAAGTTAAAAAGGAGAAAGGAGGCCAACTATATTGCTTCTTTGGTGAGGGACAACTACACACTATTATTTCAATCCTTTTTTGATGATAAAAATCAAAATAAAGTACCTAAGGAACTGCCTCTGGAGATACTGAAAAATAACCAGAATAACAGTGGAAAACAACTTTAAAAAGTTAGCTCTCCTCCAACCAAACACGAAACTCAATAGACCTAAAGTCCATCGTCACTTCTAAATCACTAAAACAAAAATCAAGTCAACCAAAACTTCCGCAAAACAAATTATAAAACTGAGCCTTGTCGAAGCTTCCGCTCACCAAGCATTTTAATCCACAGGTAATAAACTCCCGCACAAAAAAAAAAAAAAAAAAAAAAAAAAATCTTGCCTACTTCCCCCCTAATTCCACTTCAAAAGTGCCAGGATTTCAATGAGGAAGCTGAAAGACCGGATTCAGATTCCAGTCCCCATGCAGGAGGGTGTCTGGCTTGAGCCACAGCTCCAACCCTAGGTGCAGGTTCTGAGCCCTATTGCCTTCAAGGCAGGGACAAAGGTGTCCCTGTCCCTGAGAAGCTCTTTGGGAGGCCACCTGAGCCTGTTTCGCTGTCCCCTAGGCGGCCACTGCCTGGCTCAGGAAACCCAGCAGCAGCTGTCTCCCCGAGGAGCCCGGCCTTCCAAGGGAGGGTCGCCGAGAGAAGGATCAGGAGCTGACGAACATCCTTCATCCTTTCCCCACCGTGCGAACTGAAAACGAACGAATCCTCGGCAGTGGGTTTTCACCGCACGCCTCATTTCTGTGGCACTCCACCGGAGGAACCCCCGGAAAGTTTCCAAAGCACCCGGAGTTTGAAATGGTGCGTGGGCCACGCGGGGACTCCCTAGCGGAGAGCGCTCCCGCACGCAAGCCGCGCTCGGCTTCCCTGCGCGCTCGAGGATCGCGCGCGGCCCGGGCGGGTGGCCGAGCGCGGGTGGCTGTGCGGGACCGCGCCTCCGCTCCCCCAACGCGCGCCGCCGAGCCGCCTCGTCCCTCGGCTCCCCCAACTTCCGCGTGGCTCGCCGCGCGCCCGGGCCCGCTTACCTGCGGCCTCCCCGCACCCCGCGCGCGAACTCTGCGTCCCGCGTTGTGCGCAGATCGAAGGCACCTCGGGCTGTGCCACCTCCGCGCGCCCACACCTGCCGCGCGGCCCGACGCCCCGCCCCGGCCCCGCCCCGAGGGGACCGGCCACCCCTCCGCCAGACCAGCACCCGTTGCAGTCGGCGCAGCTCCGGAGCGCCGCGGCATGGCAACGTTCGCGACAGCCACCGCCGGTGCGGCAGCCACCGCGTGGCAACCTGCGCGAGCCTGGGCGTTCCTGACCTGCAGGCCGGTGGCGACGCTGGCAGGGGTCCTCAGAAACAGTGACGGGTGGCTTGGCCCGGGGATCTAAATGGCTTTCAGGCCGAGGGGAAGTCTCCCATCCCTGGTATTCCGGATCTTGGCTGCTTTGACACCTTCCTGGACGTTTTTTTCTAGGTATCCACCTGCTCAGGGATCTTGCTCTTTCGGAGCAGCCTGGCCGCTCCCAATCTCTCCGCTGGCTTTGCCTTTGGATGAATGCTTCCATGCGCTGCCATGTCTCCAAGCACGTCATTTTTATTGTCCGATGCGATTCATGTTTAATACTAGAGTGTACAAGCAGAGACGTGTGCTTTCTCAATCCTTTCCACATAAGTTTCAATTACCTAAAGGTAGAGGTTAGGTTGGCCATCTTGGAAATTCTCAGATAAATACAGAATTATACACAACAACATTTTTTTTTCCTATAGTCTGCAAGCACAGCATGAGGTCTTTTACACTGATTTAAGAGGATGGAAATTGTCTTTGTACAAGTAAATGCAATTACATTTTAGCAAAAGTCCCATTACCCCCCAAGAAAAATTGTACAGGTGGGGTGAGGAAAGGAGCCGAATAAGATTCACAGTGATGTTTTATTAACGATGTGATAACATCTCAGTATAAAAATCACTTATTCAAACCAGGTGAAAATTACTCACCAGATGTTCCCTAATGAGGTGGTACTCATTTGCTTAGCCAACTATAAAAAAGACAAGCTAAATGGGGTTGATTTATTACACAAATTATACTAACATGAGCATATATGTGAGCTCAAGACTTATGTGAGAAACTTAAGTTTTTCCTTAGGAAGCAGGTGAATAAAATGTTTTTATGCTCTCCTCTACACCCAAGTTATGTGTGATGAGGTCGTGACGCTTAATGGTTAACAATGTTGAGTCATTACGCTTCGTCTTAAAATGGCTGTGACTCATGAACTCCATTTTGAAGAACTGAAAACTCTCAAGTTTGATCCACTACCTTGATCAAGAAATAAGAATCAACAATTAATCACGTCACTATTAAAATAGTCCTGAAGTTTTTAAAAATTAGCTTTTAAGTTTATAGTCATAGTATGTGGGGGGGAATCAAATACTTCCAAATAATGAAAAGCATACCTTAAAATGAGAATCTAGAAAAAGCTAAGTGTTTGTCTAGGGGGAAACGTCATTAGATCTATCCATAGAAAACTCAAAAGCATTCTTTAAAGTGCAAAAATATTACTCTAAATTTATTTATTGAATCAGGGTATCATCAAATGTAGGTAACCATTTAAGCATAATTCTTTTGGAAAAATGGGGGGGGGGGGTATTCTTTTATATGAACCCAACCAGAGAAGACTCAAACTCCAACAGAAAACCAATAGGTGATCTACTACAAGTACTTCATTTATGGGACTTTTATTTTTTAAGATTTTAAGCAGAGACCTAACTTAGTATTACAGATAAGACTACCTATTGTTTATCTAAAATTATGTATCATGATACTTTGAATAACAAATAATCAAAAAAGATAATACATCTCAAATTGTAAATATCAATGTAAAGAAAAACAAACATTTGTCTTTCAGAATTTGATCCAGACAGACAAGTTATTTGTCCCCCCAGACAAATACAGACAATGGCATCATAATTTCGAACACCAGAAGTGCTGCACAAAGCATAGAAAAGAGGCCCTCATCTCATTCATTAAAGTTCTGGTGAGCTTCTGAATGGAACATAGCAAATAATCTCAGTGTTACTCACTCACCCAACCCATTGGTAACCTTACCGGTTTCTTAGACTTTAAATATTATTTTTAAGAAATATTTCTTTTTAACAGAAAAAACCAAGCAAACCTATCCATAGTGCTCCCATCTGTTAAAACTAGACGGTGGTGTATGAACATCTGACAGTATTCTCAAATGCCTTAGAGTTAAAGATAAGATGAAAGCAAATGAAAAACTACAACACTGATGAATAAAACATCAAAGCTTTCAAAAACAAATGTGGGTCCTCCTTTGTCCTTACGAAACTTAAAAGTTTTCAGATAGTTAAAAGAATTTTCTTCTAGTTTTAATTTGTCGAACGCTCCAATCCCATGCCTTTTATTTTTGGTAGTATTAGGTGTAGAAGGAGAGGGTGGGCGGAATGCATTTTGGGTTATGTGTGCAGTGAGAAACGACTAACCCTAATGGAGACAGCACCATGCTCGTCACATGGGATAGCATAGGTCAATAGGAGAAAACCAAGGCTGTTATCTGACACCACCTTTTACTCCATGCTGAGGTTTAGAATGTCCCTTTACACAATTAGTGTTGCTTTCTCTAAACATTTGGTCTCGTCTAATTTCCATACAGAAGAACAGTAAAGAAATACATAAATTTTTGAAATAAACTGAGTGAGGAAAAAAAGAATCATATTTAAGTTAGTTTCTTATATGGATTTTTATAGAAACGTGTTCAAAGGGCATTTGGTTCCATTCCATTATACAGGAAATGGGCCTTCTGGTAATGGACGGCTCTGGTAAGAGAACTTGCCTCGTGATCCAACATTTATCCCCTAGACCCACATGATGGAAGAAATGAGCCACCACTCCTGCATTTCTTTTGATCTCCGCATGTATGCCATGGCTTGTTCATGTGCATACACACACACACACACACACACACACACACACACACACACACACACACATCCCTTGCAGGCTAAGCAGATAAATAAATAAATATAGTAATATTTTTAAAAGTTGAAATGACATCTTCGGATTGCCTTTAGTTACATACAATTTATCGAATGCTACATCAGTTTCCAGAATTGCTCATTCTGCTCCCACTTTAGGAACTGTCATGAAACTTTTCTTTATTGAAAATGCAATGAGTAACCCCAGCTGCTCACACACAGTGGCTATCATGCACACATCTCTGAATCTCTCTCACAAACAAGTCTTTCTGATCCCGGTCCTTGCTCATCTTTGAGTCATCCATGTTTTAAATTCACAAAGGGTAACAGTGAGAAGGAAGTGGTTCTCAACTGCAAACACAGGAGGAAGCTAAGAATAGGTCTACCTAGGCTTGACATCAATTACTAACTGGGCTGTGACAGTGTAATTTTCAGTACTAACTCTGAGTTCATCTCTTGAAAGCAATATCATAACAGCTTCAGCCTGGCTCCGGGCTACGGATGCAACTCATCCATATTCATTACTTAAAATCTGCTTCACAACTTATAGAGACATCAAATGTTAAGTACCACAGAAGCAGAGAAACACTGAAACCCAACTGTAATAAACGTAAGATCATTCCAAAGGGGAAAAAAGTCAGTTATTCTTCTTACCCAAACCCTGGTGATGGCTTCCCGTCTGTTAGCTTTAGGTTAAGTGAGTGAAGACTGAGTGGGGTAAGGATATAGTTGGGAGAGAGTGGGAGGAGCTGCTGGGAAGTGCTTTGAGCAGTGGATGTGTAGGATTGGATCCACAGTTAGAGACTTCCCCCTCACTAAGAGTGCACCACAGACTAGCAGCATTGGCCTCACTAGGCTCTTGCTGGAAGTGCTGCTGAGCCCAGACTGGCCTTTCAAGGTGCTCAGTCTTCAAAGTACACACCGATGCCTGCAAAGTGCTGCCTGCTGAGATCAAGAACTGAGAGAAACTTTACCAGTCCTGTGGTTTTGGCTGCCTGGTATCTCTAGCTGGAAAAACAGAGAAATAATCTGTAAAAATCCTGGGATTTTTTTTTTTTTTTTTTTTTTTAAAAATAAAGGCCTCAAATGGGGTAAAAGATTTCTCTAAGTAAGGATTTTAGATGAGTCTTTTAAAATTGTATCAGGATCACAAGCTAGTTAGACACATTTGCCTGGTGAATGGACGTGGCCTTTGGGGTGGACAGTTTTCTGTTTTGCTCAGGTTCTTCAGGGTTCGATGAAGAATCCTAAGTCAAGTCTCTCGGCAGGTTTTAGAGACTGAGAAGTCCAACAGTGTAGATGACTCTGCCTGCTTACTTTCCTTAAAGGGCACTTGTGTCTACCAGCTTCTAAAAACGCTCTGTGGCTAGCTGTTTACGAGCCTCGAATCTCCTGCCTTTATCTCCCACCCACCATCAACTCCATCCTCAGACCATCGCTTGCTTGACTCAAAACCCTGTCTGTTTGAATCGAGCTTTTGCTCGATTTGCAAAATGATATTTAGGACTCAAAACAAAAACAGACAAACAAACAAAAACAAACAAACAAAAAACCCTTCAAACTCATCAAGACAAAGTATTTTTCATCAAGAAATTTTTTCCTTAGGAACTACAAATGCAAAATGGTCAAGCTAAACTCATAAAAATGTTGCCATGCTCATCTCTTAGTGTATGTGTGCGGGTATAACCCAGATGTCCCCACAAAACAAAACACAACAAACAAAACAAAAAAGAAGGAACGTGGATTTCTTCCAATAAGGTCAGACAGCTTATGAAGATTTCTAAATAATTCCCAAAATTCGACTCACCCATTTCTTATTCTAAAGAAATTGGCCAGTCCCTTAAAGAATGCGCAAGATGAACAACGCAGAAGTCATCCTTTGTGCTTTGAACCACTTTGAACAGGATGATGATGGCCAGCTGCTTCTATGTCGAAAAGAAAGTTCTAGAAATCGTGTATGGAGGATTCGTTGGTTTTGTGTTTGTAAACTAAATTAGGAATATGGCAATGAGTCTTCGGCACCTTCTTCTACTGGCATTATCGAGTACAGTGGAACGTACAGTCAGGCCTCATAATGGGGCAGATGTCTTCTGTAGACTCAGCATGTCACTTATCATGGATAAGTTCTCAAGATTCTCGTTCCTTCTTTTGGTTTTCAACCAGAAAAAACAAACAAACAAACAAAAACAAAACAAAAACCAACCAACCAAACAAAAATGATGAAAATACTAAAATGCTGACCTTCTGTAATCACTGCAGACCGAGACAGAGACAGAGACAGAGACAGAGACAGAGACAGAGACAGAGACAGAGGAGAAAAAGACTCTTAAATTATGCAGCTGGGCAGCCGGAGTGTGCTGTGCTGTATGGAGCACATCAAAGCCTTCGGCCTTCAACTGTCTTTGGGCTGTTGGTTTTAAGGCTAAAAAGCCAGCAACATTTGGAACCACATCAAGGATTCCACTGCATTCCCACCCCCCGTCCAGTGAATGACTAGTTAAAAGGCCACGCCAGTGTGCATGTTGGATACAAGAAAAAACAAGTTCATAGCCAAGGAAACCTGGCACATTCTTTAAATCCTTGTCCAGCCATGGGAAGAGAGCAAGAATCTAAGCAGATGTCCAATTAAGAAACACATTTATGTGTGCGCCCTTTTCTCCCCCAGGCCCTCTGTATGAGTGTGTGTGTGTGTGTGTGTGTGTGTGTGTGTGTGTGGTGTGTGTGTTAAAGAAAAAGTGCAGATTATCTTTCCTTATGGCTACTATCCCCCCACACACTGCAAGGACCCACCTAACACGAAAGCTGGCTATCTTTAGGGATGACATCTGGAGACAGGAGGCATTCTTGTTGCTTGCATGTATTAAAGGGAATGGGAGTTGGGGATGAATCTCCCAGCACTCAGGAGGCAGAGGCAGGTGGGTGTCCATTTATTCAAGGTCAACCTCTACAAGAGTTTCAGGTTAGCCAGGGCTACACAGTGAGACCCTGTCTTAAAGAAACAAAAAAGGAGTCTTTTTTCCTGATGCTGTCTTTCTCTCTTACTTCACACACATCAACTACTCTCGAGGCTAGACTTTTCCACAAGTGAACCTCACCCGATTCTGAACCTCTGCTTGGTTGTTTTGTCTCGTGCTATCTCACATTCAGAAACCAGAATAAAACAACTCCTCCATCTGCTTTGCCCGCCCTTTGCTTCCCGTTCACTGACAAGCACCCCTCCTTACTTTGCCTTGCCTGATTAGTCTGTTCAGCTCTTCAGTACGATCAGAAGTAAATACCTTGTCCAGCACTTTAATATTCAAATTTGGTATTCTATTTTATATGTTCCATGAAGATAAAAGAAAATACACAGAGGTTCCAGATATCTTGTGTGTTTTTAAGGTATTAAAAACCATATGAGTCCCAGAGTTTTTCATGTGCTAACAAGCATTCTAGTCCATGCCTTTCCCCTTCAGACCCTCTCCCACATGCTCCACTGTTTAGTAGTGGATAGTTTACAAAACCCAGCTGTAAGGAAAACAAGAGCAATTCACACATTAGGTATGTTTTTTTTTTAATGAAAGATTTTCTTTTTCTCTAACTTATAATGAGTAACTGTGAAGTGCTCAGCTCTTAATGATCATCTATCCCAACCTCCACCATGCACCTTCCCGGGAACAGTGTGAAGAGAGGGCTGGAACAGTATAAAAGCCAGAGGTTGGGGAGGGCTGC
Source organism: Uromys caudimaculatus (assembly GCA_028551405.1). Lineage (NCBI taxonomy): Eukaryota > Metazoa > Chordata > Mammalia > Rodentia > Muridae > Uromys > Uromys caudimaculatus. The sequence continues at coordinate 83,870,941 of CM052702.1, forward strand.
TGAGAGACAGTGTCTCCTAGAGATGCTGGTGGTGTTGTGTTCATAAACTCACAGCAGCTGTGCCTGCCTGCACAAGAGCGGCACAAGATCAAGCCAGTCTACACAAGATCAAGCCAGTCCAGCCACCTGCAGGGACAAGGAAAAGGATCACAAAGTGATCCTCACCTGAGGATCACTTCTAAGGAATTTTTGGCAGTTGAGGGACCACAGTGGAGGGAGAGTCAGTTTTCTCTAGGAAAGTGGTCCCTAGTAGGTCCCTATGCTGCAGTGGACGGCCCTTCACTATTCACATATAGACAGCACTGATGGGGTTTAGTGAGCTCTGACAAGAGGACATGAAGTTGTGAGGGAGACAGGACAGGAAGTGTCTTGGAGAAGTTGTGAAGGAATTAGCAATATCAACGTGCATTATTTACACGTGTAACATTATCAAAAATGAATAAAAAAGTTTTGGAAAGAAAATCTACTTCTATCATCTAAAATACACTTTTAAACCTCAATCCACTGTCTTCATGGCAGCTCTGAAGAGAAAACCCCTAATACTTCCAGGCAGGACTCAAGATCTATTTACATATAACTGCAGGAAAATGCTACTCACTGGTATCAAAAATCCCCATTGCAGTGAAGAGTTCAAAGCTAAAGTAGCCTGGGCAGTTACCAAGGATAAGATAGCAAGTGGCAAAGTAGATACTGGAATCATGGTCATGCAATTGCCATAGGGCTGTGAGTGAAGAAATTACTGACAAGTGGATCTTTGCTAACAAATTCACGACATATTCCTTAATATTTTAAAAATAAATACCCAGTTCTAACATATCACTGTTACTTAAATAAATCACCCTGAGATAAAACTAATGCATAATACACATGTTAATAATTTATTCTGCAACTATTACAAATTATCATGTACCCGAGGGAAGTTTTAAAATTGAAATGAGCCCTAACACATATAAAAGTCAAAGCTTCCTTAGAAGGCTAATTCATTTTATGTTGCATATATAATAGCCAAATAAACTTCAATTACCTCATGTGGATTGGAAGCAAGTTAAGCCTTTTCAATACAAACAATATTACACACAAATATTGTGTGTGAGAGAGAAACAGAGACAGAAAAACAGAGAGAGACAGGCAGACAGAAAGACAGAGAGGCAAAGAGAGGGAGGGAGAGACAGAGAGCAGGAAAGTCCCCTTTGTCTGCTCTACTTTCCTCTCACTCGGCAGCACTAAGTCTATAGAGATATATAAATGGGTATTGTTAGATATCAGTGGGTCATCATGGAGCAGGCTTAGACTCATGCCTCAGGAGCAATGTTTTTACATCATTTTCCTGCAATAGATCACATTGGATTATTTTCTTAGATGTGAGAACACGTGTGCACTGCAGAAAGAAAATTGAAAGGATCTTCTTTTCCAAGGACTGGAAAAAGATAAAGATAAAACTATGTGTGACTTGAACAAGCATACAGTCAGCACTTAGTATAAAAAGACAGATCTAAGAAGGTAACTGATGATCTTGTTTTTGGATGGTTGTTATTTAAATAACCATAAAAAATCAGTTGGACATATTCTGTGATTTGTTGGACTCCATGAAACTGAGAAAGAATAAAGACAAGAAAACTATTTGTAAATAAAAATCAAGAATAATATACAAACATAAGAATAGTTATAAAACCCTTGTTTTCATAGAGTGATTCATTTATATTAACCATCAGTTCTGTCTGTCACTGTAAATGCTAATGAGCCATAGAAATGCCATTTTGAAAACTGACTATTCTGATATCACAAAAGGGTATTAAAATATATTAGTAATTTCTAGTTAACAGAATGTTACATATGGCATGGATATACTTTTACAGAATATCAGGTAAAAACAGCTTTTAATTTTATTTCTTAATTTATTTATGTGAATAATTTAGTTGGATCCATGTATTTAATTAGCTATAATGGAACACAGAAGTTTGGAGAGGGGGAATTTCTAGCTCAAACAATAGAAAGTCACCTAGAGAAGCAAAGTTCCAGGCTGATAGTATCTATTGCATACTCTCATGTACATTTGCACACCAGAAGAGGGCATTGGATTCCATAGGACTACAGTTATAGATGGTTGTAAGCCATCACATGGGTGCTGGGAATTGAACTCGGGACCTTTGGAAGAGTAGTCACTGTTCTAACCACTGAGCAACCTTTTCAACCTTATTGCAGTGTTCTGTTTTGTTTTTTTAAACAGAGGTGGAGAATGCCTTTCTTTACACATTTGTGAACTTCTGTATAAAAGCGTAAAGACTTGAGTAGGTGCAGCCTGAAAACTGAGGCAGGTTAGATTTGGTTGAATCCATGCATTTAATGAGCTATGATGGAACACAGAAATTTTGGGAGGGGGCATTTCTAGCTTTTCAAACAACAGAGAGCCACCAAGAGAGGCAAAGCTCCAGGCTGTGAGTATCTATCTGCTTGTCACATTTCTCTTTCTTCCTTCCTTCCTTCCTTCCTTCCTTCCTTCCTTCCTTCCTTCCTTCCTTCCTTCCTTCCTTCCTTTCGATAATTACTTCATTTACATTTCAGATGTTTTCCCCTTTGGAAACTCCCTATCCCGTCCCCCCTCCCCCTGCCACTATGAGGGTGCTCCCATACCCACCCACCCACCCACTCTTGTCTTCCCTCCCTAGCATTCCCCTACACTGGGGCATCTAACACCCTCAGGCCCAAGGGCCTCTCCTCCCCCTGATGTCCAACAAGGCCCTCTTCTGCCACATATGTGGCCAGCACCATGTGTCCCTCCATGTGTATTCTTTGGTTGGTGTCCAGTCTCCAGGAGCTCCAGGGGGTCTGGCCAGTTGACACTGTTGCTCCCTCCATGGGGCGGCAAACCCCCTCAGCTCCTTCAGTCCCTTCTTCCAACTCCTCCATCTGGGACCCCACGCTCAGTCCAATGGTTGGCTGTGAGCATCCACCTCTGTATTTGTCAGGCTCTGCCTGAGCCTCTCTGGAGATGAGTTTGGTGGCTGTATATGGGATGTATTCCCAGGTGGGGCAGTCTCTGGATGGCCTTTCCTTGAGTCTCTGCTCCATACTTTGTCTCCATATTTCCTCCTGCGAGTATTTTGTTCACCCTTCTAAGAAACACTGAAGCATCCACATTTTGGTCTTCCTTCTTCTTAGGCTTCATATGGGCTGTGAATTGAATCTTGGGTTTCAAACTTTTGGGCTAATATCCACTTATCAGTGAGTACATATTGCTTGTTACATTTCTTTTTCTCGTGTAAGCACCCAAGTTTGCTATATAAGAATACTGCTCTGTATAAACACTCATCATGTTTCCAAACTAATTAGAGAAGAAAGCTGAATATTGATAAACTAAATAGATTTCTCTAAGAAATTTTTTTCTGCCTTGATCCATGTTAAAATTCATGATGAGAAAGAAATAGAGGTTCAGAAATAAAAATAGCTCTAGTTTTGTTTTACTTAATTGTATCTGAGCAATAAAAATTAACTATTGAAATATAATCTTAGTGATTTTTTGTCTGTTTTCAATATGTTGTAATCTGTAGGTTTGAGCTTCGTTCAAACCAGATTGAGTTACTGATTTGATATTAGCCAACAAATTCTACTTAATGCATTCTAACTAAGAGACCACGTTCTCTGTTACTTTAGAAATGTGGGGCGAGCTAACTTAGTATGACATCATTCTTCTTCTCCACTGGAATACAAAGTCTGGTTTTTAAGTGCTGTCTTGGAAATGAGTTCTCTTCACACTGCCTTGTCAGCTTATTTTCAACAAAATCCTTTAAGATGTGTTTGCAGTACAAGGTCATTGTTAAAGACTTCTAATTAGAAAGTTGCAGAATAATGGAGATGGGACAGCCCAGCTACCTGAAGACCACACCCTTGCCACGAGGACTTTCCTGTGTTGAACAATATCATTTGAATTTATTTCCTTGTATATTTCAGCATTTTAGAAATTACCCTAAGCCCTAGCAATTCTCAAAGTTGAAATATTTTCCATCTCTTTTTCTGCTGTCCAACATAACGCACAAATGTGATTAAGTAGAACTTCCTGGTTATACTGTGTGCACACACCCCTCCTTGTTATTGTTTTTGGAGAAAGAAACTTTTTGCTGATATAAAATGAAGACATGAGAAAATTGACTGGCTTTGCAATGAACAGAACCTTGCAGAGGCTGAGAGACAGAACTTAGAAGAAACATATTTACATTTCATATATGTTGTTTGGGATTTCATCTTTACTGCCAACAGTGGCGCTTGCCCCTACTCATTGTAAAAATCTGAAATGTAGCACATTTTCCTTTAGAAAAAACAGATTTTAGTAAGGCAGAACAAGAACAGTGCTATTGCCACCAATGTGGAATTTGACTAATCCCTGGGAGGAAAAAGGAGGATTGATTACTTAGCTTCCTGGTTGAGAGCACGTTTTGCTTTTGCAGAGGACACAGGTTTGGTTCCCATCACCCACATGGTGGCTCACAACATCCCTAACTCCAGTTTCAGAATATCAGATGCCCTCTTCTGAATTCTGAGAGCACATGGTGTGCATATGAGCATGGTAGCTAAGCATCCATACACATAAAATAAATAAATTTTAAAAATAAACATTCAGTATGTCACATATCCAAGGAGAAAAATAAAGCTGGGTGGGAACTAGCATGACATAAAGTTTACAAGGGGAATTATTAAGAGTCTCTCTGATAATAATAGCTATTGTGTACAGGGGACAGTAAAGCATCAGGCTTCAGTGCTTTCTGATCTTACAGTAGGAACTGAGCAATGAGTGTTGGCTTTGATTGTACTCACATAAGTAAGCCTCATGGCTCTCCATGTGATTGATGCACCTGTTCTGTTCATTTCCAGGTGAGAAAATTGAAGAGAAACTTATCCAAAGCCTCTAGCTTTGAAGGACATAAACTTAGTTGTTCTAAGCCTAGTGTCCTTGAATTAACATATTCTACTCCAGATAAGTTTTCAAGTTACATTCATTTAAATGAAGTTAGGAACTGTTAGGTATTGGGGACAGAATTTCTACCATCAGATCCAGACAGACCATATTTGGAGATTTTAGCTCCTTGATTAGCACTGTATGTCTGCTGCGGCTGACTGCCATTCTCTGTGTGTCCTCCTGCCTCACACTGAGGCTCATCTGTCTGTGCACATATTTTCTCTTTTTCCTCCTGGAACTTTTGCTGAAACTCTGATCAACTCTCTTTCTTTGTTTGAGGTCCTGAATCATGCCTCTTGCCTTTGTCTGCACCAGAATTCATGAGATGAGACATCTTTGTACATATGTCTGTGTGCTTCATAGCTCATATTCAAGTCTAAAAGGAATGCTGGAGGAGGCAGATGGAGTCAATCTCCTGGAAGGGAAGATAGACTACAATAACCACACATCTCTCATGGTGGCATCTAGTGACAGAGAACACCAGTTACATCTAAAGAGTCTCAGCCATGTCGTCCCAGGGAACTATATTTGAGGTTGCTCAATAGGCTCGTCTGCTCTGATCTTTTCATGAAGCTTTCGTTTTAAATTGCCTTCGATGTTGCATTTGTTGAAAGTGGAGATAGCAGTTCACTGCGGCAAAGCACTTTTATAATACTACAACCAACAAAGGCTCAGAAAATGGGTTCTGGAGAAGAAGCAATATAATGAAGTCTTACAGATTTTTTTTTCAGAATTGGAGGCCATGTCTATAAGAAGAAATCTCTCTCTGTGAGTGTTGGGCGTGGAATCAGTTCTGATTTAGAACTCTGTATAGCTCCTCTACTTTGGTCAGATAGTCTATCACACTGAGTTTGGTTTCCATATAAAATAACATGTCCAGAATTATTTTTATTACATCTGTAAAGACTTGTGCACTAAACAGAACTGTTTAAAATTGTTGAGTGAATATGCAAGTCATAATTCTTCTAATGGCGATCATTTATTTAGGTGATCTAACAGACAGATCTATAAAGTAAATACACCACAAGCTGGTGTTTAGGGGGGATGTTAGAGAGGCTGAAAAATTGAAGCCAGGATCCATCACGTTCTGAGCTGCCTAAATAGAGGTGTTATCTTATTCACTTCTGTCTATCTAATGTGGATCACAGTACATATCATATAATAGTTTGTTTTTACAGGTTTTGAATAGCTTGCCTCTGCTGAGACTCAGGAGGAAATCTGATAGTAGAGATTCTCCAACTTCAAAGTAAGTGGTCATGCACTGACGAATGGAGAAAGATAAAACTAAAACTAGGCTAGACAAGGTAGGAGCTGAGTGGGCAAGACAGCAGTGATAGACAGCTGGTGGACCTTGGCTTGGATGTGGCCAAAAAGGTTGCTCCCCACAGACATGAGTGTCAGCTGCTGTGTTAGAGAGACCCAAGCTGCGTGGCTTCACGGCGCTGAACACACTGGTTCCCGTGTTGAGTGCTTGTTTTCACCAGGCCTCAGCTAGTGAATTTAAAATAACTTCTCACAGAGCTAGTTCCATGACAACACAGGATCAAACTTGGCATAAAGAGTTGTATAAAGCAACTGGTATCTAACTATGATCTACTCTGATCCTCATGAGTCCTGTGCCTCTATCAGCTCCAAATAGTTTTTAATCTAGATCCAGTTTCTGCCAGAATACAATCACGGTGATGATGGTGCCAGTGACAAGAATAATGAGGAGGATAGGGAGACTAAAGCCCACACTTACTGAGCACTTACTATGTGCCCAGCACTATGAATGTGTTTACTAATTCTGACGCCATCAGACCTTACCAATCCTTAAAGTAATAGAGAGGACAGTTTATGGTGTGCCATCTACAAACAGCATTTTCTTTGCTGGGCATACTTCTGTCCACAATGAGCAAGGCAGAGATCGATTTCTATGTTTCATATCATAATTGTGCAATGCTGAGCTATGTCCATGGGATGTACAAATATATATCCTCCTCTGATTGTTTTAGTCTTGAGGTCAAGCAATGCACCTGCCCCTTACCCTTTCCTGGCTAGAAGTCTGTAATTGCATCTGCGTCCAAACTGATGTTGGAATTCAGAAGATATACCTTCAAAGCTCTGAGCTCATTGTCTGAAGCAGTGAGTACTCTGTAAATACTAAATATTTCAGGCACTGATCAAAGTCAGAAATTTATGTTCTTCCTCACAAGCAGTCCCCACACTGCAGTTACAAAGAAAGTCACTTGTGAACATGATGAGGTTGCAGGGTACAAATCCGTTTTATCTTTTGTGCTCTAACAGAAACACGTGGTTCTTTGTCACAAAGCAAAATGGAAATTGTTTTTCTTTCCACTACAGTATTAATTCCTTTGGTTAGAGAGTAAGAAAGTCATTGGTCAATTTCTGAACTGTGAATAAGCAAACACAAAGAAAGAGAGGGAGCGAGTGAGAAACTGGGTTTGTTGAGCAGACACGGTCCATTCCAGACTGATGACACAACGTTGAGTTAAGAATAGTGAAGATAGAGAAGGCAGCCACACAGAACTCACCACAGGCTTGCTGTTAACTCCCAGATGTCTGGACTCAGCGCAGTGTCTTCTCGCTGTTGTGGGGACTCATCTCAGAGGTGTGCCTTTAAATGGACTGGAAAAAATCCCTGAAGCGAAAGCTTGCCTTTGGTGTCTCTTCTCTGTCCTTAGTGACTGTGGACACAGGCCTTTCATCCCCCCCACCTCCCAGCTTAGGTCTCCTGTCCTTGGTGATGTCCTGTGCAGTTGCTTTGTTTTGGTGTCTCTGGGAGGCCTGCCAACTCTGGCCTCAAAGATCCCAAGTGATGAGATAGAAAGTTCCAGACAGTGTTACACTGGCTCGTCTTCTCCAAGCTTTTCTTTGCTGAGCTCCCTCCCTTGTTTTACATCTTCTTTCTCTTAGGTGGTGCCTCTTAAGCCAGAGATATTGAAATCATGGAATTGGATAGTTGGCATGATACTCCGAGTCCTCAAACCCAAGTTTCAATGCAGGAATGTCTCACAGAAACTTTAACTTATTCTTATACGCACATTCTTCACAGAGGGATGACTCATTTCATTTAGTTTGTAAAAAGAGCTTCCGTGTGGTTTTAGATCTTTAATCACTTATATTTCTAGCTAATGAAGGTATGTACATGCTAATGTGGGGCGTATATTCCTTTCTCTTTCATCTGATTGCTCTGTGTCAGGTTTAGAATCATTCTTTATGAATATTATAGAGAAATGGAAGTATGGAAGTGGACAGCGATTATAAAAATTTACAGATGCATAAGCTTTGCTTGGTTCGTTCATTTACTCACAAGCTAGATCACTCTACGAGCCAGGCTTTGCAATGAATTCTGGGGAATATATGATAAGACACATAGTATTGTCTTCATAGAGTTTATAATCCAGCAAGAAATACAAACATTAGGAAAAATTACCCTATGATGTCAACAGAATCAGTGTGCAGTGGGGCACAACTTCATGTATGGAAGACTTGTAAGCCCACTGGGATTAGACTCAGAGGATGGGATGTGGAGTCTCCACAATGAATCAGGGTCTTGCTGGGCTCTGGCCTTTACTCTGACAAAATAAGAAACCAGAGGAGAATCTTCAGCTGTGAGTCAAAGGGTTTAGACACTTTACCGTCACTGTTGCACTGTTCTGGGGGGATGCTGGGTATCATTCTGCTTTGGATGAGGTTGCAGCAGTAAGCACTGCTCCAGGTAGGACCTAATGAAAGTACCATAGGCTGAGCTACCTCTGTCTTTGCTCTTCACAATTCATGGTTACATCCTAATGGTTCGTTTATTGAATGGCCAGTTTGTCGCTCTGGATTGTGCTATGTAGACCTTGCGGTCAGTGAGGACTGATCCTTGCTTTGATTTGGCACTTTGACTCTAGTTGGCTACACAGAGCCTAGCTATAAAGGACTCCCAGGTTGAACTCAGATATCTAGAAATGATTATTTTCTATTTCTCCACCACACATAGCCTGTCTGACTAGAGAATTTATTTCAGTGGGCTTTTCTCTCTCTCTTTTTTCCAAACTTTTACTAAATATAAGCTTGGAAAATAGCTAAAAAATAAGGTTAATAACTCAGACCTAGATAACTGCAGCTGACATCACTTGCTAAGCTCCTTCCCGTGGTTGGGAACCACTGTAATATGTGTTTATCGACCACATTAAGGCTCCTTGTTGTTAAGTCATAAGAATCTATCTTCAAATGTCATCAGATGGTTTCTTTATGAGCTTCTTGTTTGGAGATATTAAAGTCCCCTAGTTTTTACTTCGTAAAGAAAGGCATGATGGCATATGATAATAATATTATCACTTAGGAAGTAGAGGCAGGAGAATAAAAACAGAAAGGCTACCCTGGACTCCATGAGACACTGTCTCAAACATCAACAAGAAAGGAAGAAGGAAAAAAAAATGAACAGAGGCTACCTTCGCGCTTAAATATTTGCCTGCATTTACAAGTGTTCCCTCATGTGACCTCAGACATATACTTAAAGCTTATCTTATGCATTATGAATTTCCCTTGCCAAACCACCTGGCAAATTTAAAGATATGCCTATGTTTTGTGTGTGTGTGTGTGTGTGTGTGTGTGTGTGTGTGTGTGTGTGTGTGTGTGTGTTTTAAATGCAAATAAAATTTCCCATACTGCTTTGAGGCCATATAAGTATATCATTGTCTTAACTTTCATTGTAACTATTATGAATGTTGAAATAAAAAAAACAGTTTATTAAAACACTTCTATTCCTTTTATTTAAACATCTGGTTCTTTTCTCTTTCCCATGCTTGATGGTTTTATTGATTTGTTATAAATGCATATGATCCTTTCAAATGTAAAAGTTTAAACCCTTAGGTTACCATAGAAGTTATGATATTTAATTCAACGTATTTATACATTTTAATTTTGTTTACAACACTTTAAAAAGTACAATCAAGCATTTAGAACAGTCTCACCCACACAGACACCATTTAACTATTTATGACTGCAGAAAAGTGCAGACATTTCCTCTCCTAATTTGGTTTCTTTCTCAGTTTAACATAAAAAGAAGAAAAAGAAAGAAGATTCCTGAGCTTCACTCTGAAAAATAAACAAGCAAGCAAACAAAAAGACAACAACAAAAAAGAACAACAAATAAAACCTAAATAAATCCTTCCAAGTGCAATTATAAACAAGTCAAGAAGACTCTCATTTCCCTAATGAAACTAAGAACTTTAAAAAGTAACTGTGGGTATGAGTTAGGACTTGCAGAAACTAAATCTGAGACTTGCCTCAATATTTTAGTGTGTGTGTGTGTGTGTGTGTGTGTGTGTGTGTGTGTGTGTGTGTGTGTGATGAAGCAGAGCTCTAGAAGGAATCTAATAAGATTTATATAATTTATTCCTTTCTGGGGTGTGGTAACTTCTCAGCCACCATTAAAAATGTTAACTTGACATTTATTACAATTTTTGTTTAAGTTCTAACCTTTCATGAATTCTCTTTAGTGAACCATTTGGGGCCAAGCAGGTCTGAATATATTTGTTCATCTGTCAATGGAAGAATGCTCCCATCTTGCAGTGCTCTGGTCAGACTACCTGTGTTAGAGAAGATCGAGGAAGGAGCTAGTTACAGCTCACAGCAGACCCTTGTAATGCTGAATTCTGCTCCATTTCTCCATCCTGTCTCAGGTCAAGAGAGACTGATTTTTGAAAAAGAGGAGGAGTGCACTTCAGTGTTGCTGTTCTATGTGGGCATGAGTCCTCAGTGTGCTGGGACCTTTAAATAGAAAATATGTGAGGGCTGACTTTTATATATTACACACTTTTCAACCAGCGTATTTGGAAATCAACACGTGTCTGGTATTGCAAAAGGCACTGGTTGCACAGAATACAACTCTTTGTGCATGCATAAAACACTATGGAATTTTTTGGGTAAACCATCTGAAAAATACTTAATTGAATCTCACCTCTGGGTCTAATTGTGTCTGCTGCACTGCTCAAACATCAGAAGCAGAGAACTGGCCATCGAGGGTTGAAGCACGGGTGACATTTCCTCTACAAGTGTGCTGGGTGACAAGTGAAAGAGAGAGAGAAAATGGCATGCTCTTTCAACCAACTGAGAAGAGACAAGGGTTCTAATACCACCCTGGTCTCATTAACAGCTGGACACTCCAAGACAGTTCCCATAGCACCAATCAGCCATTTTTTTCCCTTGAAAGAATTACTGATTTATCTCAAATCAGACTGATTGTTGACCACTTTGCTCCCTGTGGAATGTCCCTTGGAGCAACCATGCTTTCAACAGCAAGGCAGTCATGGGTGTGCTCTGATAATTGTATCATTCAGATATTTCTCTCGTAGTTATTTTTCATCTTCGTGATATATATCCTAAAATTTTGGTAAAACTGAGAAATTTGATTTTAGAGAATTGAGGTAAAACGGGTGATTATCTCCTGCCTTCTTAATTTGTTTCATTTGCTAGGATAGGGAACTTATATTCTATGATTGATAGAATTCTTATTACTAATTGTAATTCCTAAAAAGGCATTTGCCTCCTCACACTTGGCAAAATCCTGATTTGAAGAGCACATCTCGAGAAATAGCCATCATTTATCTCAACTGACATGTTTCTAATCTTTCCCACGATTCTCTGGATAATCAAAATTTCAATTATTTCTGCTCATTGTTTCCCAAGTCGGACTTGACTCAGATAAATCCTACAATTCGGAGACATTTTCTTCCTGAAGAAACCAACTATTGGAGCATGTGGAATTTGGAGTTCCCAATCCACTTTCCTATGCTTTGTGACCACACCGTTTAGTCATCTTAAGTGGACGACAGAGGATCAGTGCACGCCATGACCTACATTTTCAAGGTCCCCTCTCCTCTCATTCATCTTTATACATGACGTTCTGGGAGCTCTTTGCAGTTTGGTAAGTAGATCACTGGTAAACTCACCTTTCCAGGTTCTTAGCTGTGTCTATTTAAGAGACCAAATAGAACAGGAAAATCAAGCAAGAAAGCAAGGGCTGGAAGAGGAAATACAGCAGAAAGCTTGAGAAAGAAAGAAATAAAAACAAAGACAAGAAAAAAACACCAGGGCAACACAAGTGTGTTTTAATTAAGTGGATCATTTTCTGAGTCTTTTGAAAGCTGTCCCATCTTCGCAACAAGTAGATTTGGTCTCAAGTCAAGGCGTGGGAAGTTTTCAAAAGAAATCTGGGAGGTGACAGGGATCTGTCCTAGCTACTGATCACAGTAATGTGACACACTTTATTGCTGGATCACTGTTAGTTTAGCAGTAGATGCCAAAGCAAACACTTGCAGAAATGACATCACCCGCGTCAGGATTAAATCTTTAAAGTAGCAGCCACTCCTGAGACTGAGCCTCCAGCCAGAGCTGTCTCCACCGCCATCTCTTATCGCCCACCTGTTCCCATAGTTCCATGCTCCCAACGTATAGCACAGTACATACATTCAGAGGAACACAAACCTCTTGAACCTCTAAAGTGTGGGACAGGATGTGTGGGAGCGTCGGAAATAATCTTCGGTGCTCAGTCTGGGTGGGGAAAAATCCAAATTACCGAGAGGATGCAGCATGAAATAGGAACCTGATTTTAGCCAGTCGTGGGGTGCAGCTGACATCAGACTCCTTTGTTTTTGCTTGCTGTGGGTTTTCTAAGCACCTTTCATGTTGACCTTGCTTCCTTGTTCCTCTGGTCGTTAGCTCTTTTTGATCCGATAGAAAGCAATGTTAACTATCCCTCCCTCACACTGACGCTTCTCTCTTTCCCTGAATATGTAAAATTAAGACACCAACCCAAACATCCAAATAAACTGAACAAGAAGAGTCGCCGAGTGCTGCAGGAACTAAATTTCCTCAAATTAAACCACCTACACTGTTTTCCTGACCTCAAGAGGACTTTTTCTCAGTCTCTCACAGTGTTCGGCCCGTTGCCTCTTGACTGTCGGCTTTGCTTTTAGAAGAGACCCAGAAGGCGTCTTTAAGCTAGTGAATATTCTTGGTTCTTCTGATTACATCACTTTACTCTCTGTAGCTCATCAAATAACCCAGGAATACATTTGACTGATTTATTTGAAGCAGGGGTTGTGGAGAAAGAGGCTGGGGACCATCAGAAAAGACTGCTTTTGTAGTGTTCTCTCTCATCATCCGACAGGGAACACAGCTGCTGCTGACTTAGGAAAACAGCTTTCTGGGAATAGGCATTTGTAATAACTTGCCCGAAAGCAGAAAAACTGTGAGACAGTTACACCAGAACATGAGAGTATGTACATTTTTTTTCTTTGCTACCATTATTTTGGCTTGTAATACATTTTCACGTCCCTCAGTTCTTACTGTTACCATGTGTTGGCTGCATTTCCAGCAGGACACATAGAGAAATCTTTCAGATCTAACCATCCACAGCCTACCAGAAGACAGCATGAAATTAATGTGTCTTCATAGACTCAATGCACACTAGTCTGGCTGTGCCTCTGTTTCCATTTCTGACTCCTGGATGTGGTATCTCTTCATGTGTATATGTGCAGGGGATTGTGTGTGAGCTTGCTTGTGTGTGTGTGTGTGTGTGTGTGTGTGTGTGTGTGTGTGTGTGTGTGTGTAGTGTAATGTCAGTTGCTGCTATATTCAAAGGGGTTTCAACTACACATAAGGAATAAAAGGTCACTTTTAATTAGGAGCAAAGGTAGATTAATGGCTGACTGTTCACTGTTAGTTCATTTTAAAAGCTAGAATTTAACACCCTTGAATGATGGACTTAAAAATCAAACACATCACAAAACTGTGAACCCAACTTGGATGTAGTGACAACATGACAAACCCTCAGGGGCCACTCCTCTGTATCACTTCTTCAATTTGAAAGCAGCACCATTCTGTTTTACTTTAGTCGTAGGCATTCTTGTTCAGCACAGCCTTTCTCCATTCTTTCTTCCTTCCCTATTGCTGTGGTGAGCCTGCTGTGGTGAGCCTTGGAGCCTCAAACAGGGAAACAAACTTTGGGAATACGAGATAAAGTGAAGATCTTATACGAGAACACACACACACACACACACACACACAGCCACAAAATGGACTACTTTAAACACCTTATAACAATGAAAACCAGGCTAACATTCCCTTTCTTTAACCCTCATCATACCACAAACTGGATATTTATGGTGACAAATATTAACATTTGTGCATAAGTCATTGGCCAGATTTTTAATGGAGTGCATGGTGTTATACAGAGAACTTTCTGGCCCTAATTTTACAAGCGTTACAACAGGATCTACCTTGTTTCCTAATCTCTCATTGCAATGCCTTTCATGAGTGTTGATCTGTCTGTGAAACTCGTAGGCATACCTACTCGGTAGTTGATGGTGCAAAATAGTGGTTAGGATTTCAAACTTGGCTGGGGATCGAACTCTGTGGTAGGTCATGTGTGTAGCATGCACAAGTCTGTGGTTTCTATTCCTACCCATGATACAGTAAAGGGTGGAGGAGGAGGAGGAGGAGGAGGAGGAGGAGGAGGAGGAGGAGGAGGAGGAGGAGGAGGAGGAGGAGAAAGGGAAGGAAGGAGGAGATGGATGATAATAGTAACCCAGTCTCTGAGACAGATGTGGAGGTACCTGCATAGCAGCGTCTCAGCGTTTGGGCGGCTGAGGCAGAAACATTATCATGAAAATGAGGCTTGCCTCTGCTTCATAATAAGTTTGAGGCTAGCCTAAGCAACATAGTATGACCCTCCTTTCAAAAAGCCCCCAAGATTTCAGATTCTGGATCCAGATTGCTAGAGTTCAAATACTGACTGCTTCAGGGGCTACATGACTTTGAGAAAGGTGCTTAAACTTCAGCTTTCTGGTGTGAAAATGGGCATATCCGTAATCTCTATTTTCTTGAACTGCATACTACCCAAGTGCGCCCTGCAGTATTTAAAGGCTCATATTGGATATTGCTGCATGTGTGTGTGTGTGTGTGTGTGTGTGTGTGCGTGTGTGTGTGTGTGTGTGTCTGTGTGTGTGTGTGTGTGTGTGTGTGTGTGAGAGAGAGAGAGAGAGAGAGAGAGAGAGAGAGAGAGAGAGAGAGAGAGGATGCATTAATGGTTACAAATTACTGGATTTTCTAACTGACTATTTCACTCACATATTAATTGCCTGAAAATCTCAGGTTAGCCCAATTTAGGGACATAGTTCTTATTTTGGGGGAAATAATTATAGAGCATTAGCCTAGGGAAAAGTTCACTGTGTATGTATAGTTGGAGTTTCCGTGTCGTTGCTTCAGTTCCTTTCCCAGTCTCTTCCTCCACAGTTCTTGCAACTCTATTTCTTGGCTTTTAAGGTGGCGTTTTAGCAGCATACATTGGTTAGCTATTTGGCAGCTGTCGCCTCCTCTCTGTCTTTTCTGTTTGCCAACATTATGGTTTCTGGCACATTCTCTCCTTTGTATTCTGTTTTCTATAACTCCAACATTTGAACATGCTCAGATGTTCAAAGCCTACTCTGTCTCTCTCCGTCTTTCCTTCCTCTGTGTCCTCCAGTTCCTTGTTCTTGCCTGGCAGTAGAAACAGACTTAAGGACTTGGACGCAAGGAGGGGCACTCCAGTTCAGCGAGGTGCAGAATGTAGCAGTGGGTTTCTTTCGTTAGATTCTGGAGAGCACTGTATAAGGACAATTAATCACACCTAAAATTTAATCTATGACTTAAAGGGGAATTTGCATGATAGCAACATTTTCTTTGAGGTTAAACCTAATTTCATTATTTGAATTTCTTACAACAAGTTAGGTGGCGGGTGATTTTTATTTTCAACATACCTCCAAAGACAAATAAGTCCCCCAGATGTTTCTACATTTACTCTTCTATGTTAGTTTTTCAGATTTATTTGTGACATCCTTTTAGAAGTCTAAATCAGAAGATTTAGGAGAGATATATATTATTATTCTCCAACTTTTTACTATTTCACCAGTTTTCACTCCAACTTTCCCCCATCATTTAGACATCTACATGCCCGCACTCAAGCTTCATGGCACCACCACTAACCTCAAGCCAGAGGCTAGGAGAGAATAATAGAGCTTTCTTCACTGATCAGAGCTGAGTAATGCAGTTGTTCACCTTCCCTGGGGCTCATTGCACAATGTATCTCTGCCATCTCCGGTCTGTCCTGGAAGTGGTCCAGCCTCAGCCTCCTGCCAGCATGACCTGAACGCACCATTCTTGCCAGACCCCAAGACTTCTGTCTATAAGGGATTTAACGTGCACTGGTAACACTGAATTCTTTCTTCCTGGTCTCTTGGTTTGGTGAAGTCTTCCACTCCCTAACACAGTTGTGTATTGAGTGTCTATAATTTGCTTGACTTGACTTCATGCTAAAAATGAAAGACTTGTTCTCTGCCCTCCAGGAGCTGACCAACTACCCGGGAAGTCATGAAACAAATGGTAAGAATGTAACATTGTCACTTCTTAACTGAGGATGGCTTAAGTGCACAGAAGTGCTGTCCCATACAGATCTGTGACTGGCAGGGTCCTTGGTACCTTTGGAACACTCTGATAGAAGCACCTTTCTCATGGTGGAGATTCTAGGTTGGCAGCATGTCTTGGCCCAATGGTAGTATCGTTGGGATTCTTCCTTTACTATTTACTAAATGTAAAAAATTTTTCAAATTCTTCCACTTACTATGAATGGGAAGCAATTTTTCTTCCTTAGCAATGCCATAAGACTCTTCCTCAACATGCCTGTGAGAGCTACCAAGGTATAATTTGTATCCCAGCTGTTTAAGTGTTTTCTTTCTCTTCCAAATTGGAAATTCGCAGAGAGTGTGATCTCTGTTCATCTCAGTGCCTTGAATATAGCTGATGCTTAATAGGCATTTTAAAAATGAATCAAAAAAGGAAACACTTTCTGATGAAAGGTCCTGGGCGAAAAGTGTCAGCAACTACCTGCTGTGACTCATTTCCTGTTGACTTCAGATTCTACTACCAGAGCGATTTTAGCAGATGCCAGTTCTTATCCATGCATAATATATAAATGAGAAATATTACAAGTTATGATGACTTGTCTTTATTTTTAGTAAATGTACCAATCCCAGAAACCCTGAGGTTTATAATTTTATAGTTTGAAGAAAAAGACACAATAAAAACAATGGTGTAGACAGACCTATCCCCAAATCTGCTTAGTCAGCATAGGTAACCTTGACCTTGAAGACCAAGTGAAATAAACTAGTGAAAAGTATCAGTATACAATATTTACTGTATTTCTACAACCGTGGTTCTTAGTAATTGTATAACAATGCAAGGGACAGAAAGTGAGCACTTACATAGACTTGAGCTGCGTGCTCGTCTGCGCAATCTCTCTCATGTAGCCTGCTTAGTACCTGCAGGCACCGAGGTGGTTCTATCATTATTAATCCTATTTTACTGATCACAAGTTGGGGTTTCAGGACTCAAGTAACTTGGACAGCATCCCTTGTTGAATGTGTAAGGGACTGGGATGCAAACCCACTATTACCTAACCCTAATTCCAGCCTTTATGCTGCTTTATGCATCAGAAATTTCACTGACCTCCCCACTCCCATCAGATGTTGTGGAGCTCTCATTTTAATAAATTGTAATATATTATAAGTAAAATTAATAATCTATTCACTCTAAAGAAGTAGTCTTTAGGTGGCTATATCATTGTTTGAAGCTTTTGTGCATCAAAATATATAGATTTGAAATGGAGGTGCGTAATTGAGCTAAAGGATCTTGGAAATGTAATGTAAAAGATTTTACACTTACAGCCTGGGAAAATCCACACAATGAATCATCATCCCACTTGAAAACATTGAAGCTATGGTTTGGCAGTCTTCTGAAGTGAGCATACCATCCTATGATACCTACTCTTCTCATAAGGGGTTGTGTTAGTTGAATGGGAGAAGGAACTTACTTTTTGAGCATTTTATTACTTCTTTGATAGTTTTATGCAATTATTTTGATCATATTCACCCTTACCCCACTACCCATCCTGATTCCATGTCCCCTTTTTTTCTTTTTCTTTTGTTCTTTTTAAAAAGTAACCCTCCAACTCCAGTTTGCACTGCCAATATACTCCCGGGTGTGGAGCCAGCCACTAGAGTACAGTTGGACCACCACATCCCCAGACAAAGCCTACTTTCTTTTCCCAACGTGTCATCAACTATCCATAGCTCCTCTGTTAAGGGTGGGGCCTATGATCTTCACTCCCATCATAGAATGCTGACTGGCTCAGGCAGGTCTTGTGCCGGCAGTCACAACGGTTGTGGGTTCATGACTGCAGTGGTCCTGGTCCTGCTATGTATAGAGGTCATCAGATGTCAGACTCTCACATTCTTTCTGCCCTCTCTTCCCTGATGATCCCGGAACCTGTGGCTTCACCTCTGTGCTCAACACTTCCTAGACACTTGTCCTCTGCACTTTGGTCACTTGAGTGTTTCTGTATTAACTACTTTCCACTGCACAGAGAAACTTCTCTGATGAGGTCTGAGAGCTAAATCAATCTATGAGTACAGGGATATATTTTTAGGGAGCAGTTTGGTATTATGTACATTTATCAGAATAATATTAGTAGGTTTGAGGAACAATTGGTGGTAGGTGAAAGAAAGATCTTAAGGGTGGGGGGAGAATAGCAGAACACAGGTAACAAGAAGGGGAAGGGGAGGATGACGAAGAGGTTTAGGTGCATAGGAAAGTAGGGCAGACGAGGGGCTGGGGGAGGAATAACTAACACTAAGGATATTTTTAAAAGTCATCTGGCAAAATAACTTTGAGACCAGGTCCTGTGTATGGTCCTGGCTGGCCTGGGACTCACTCTGTAGACCAAGCTAGCCATGAACTTACATGTTGATATAGAATTGGAGTTACCTTACATAAAATAACTTACTCCTCCCAGAACCCATACATTGCCAAATAAAAAGCCCAGGGCCAAGTGTGTGATACCCCCTCTCAGGCTGTTATTCAGGCATGTTCCTGAGGCCCCAGAAATAATTCAGGATATCAAAACTGCTCTTAGTGACCAGAACTTCATAGTAAGATATGACAGGTGAAAATACCACATTTATTGGCCACAGGACATGAAAGAAAATCAGGTTAGTTCTGATCAGGGTGCTTCTTTCCTGTAGGCTAGATTTCATAGGCTCTCTATAGACAATGGAGGGAAAGCTCAACAATCTTGCCTAGTTGTGCCCTGTGAAACTATAATAATAGCCAGTGTGGACACATAAGGCAATTAGTGGCATGAATGTTATAGGGATAACCAACCACTTTTTAACTAGAATTAAGGCCTACTGCATAGGAATAAATCCCTGCCTGGTATGGCAAATCTGGCCAAGAGCCCACCGTTGGAGAGTCCACAGGCTCTTGGGATGAGCATTCAGTTCTTTTAGTTATAAAGTGAGTAAATTGGTAGCATCTTCTTTATGCAGATGTAAAATGACAGGATACATATAAAGTGCCTACCAGAATGTCTGGTAAATATGGCTTACTTTAATTACCCTTAAATACAAATCGTCATTAATTCAACATTGAATCTAGAAAATATTTATTGATCACCTGAAAGTGTCAGGTAATATAAATACAATAAATATAACAGTGAGCAACAAATATAAGAAAATGCAAACAACATGAGATGATTTGTAATGTCACCTTAAAAGCACCTACTGACTGAACAATATTGCTGGGTGCTTGCTTGCCCTGTCAGTCAAACAAGTTAGAATTATTAATAACAATCATGAATGAACAGCCTCAAAAATAACAAAGTACTTGGTCAAAACCAGAGAGCTATTGACCAAGGAACCTAGGATCAACCTTTGGGTTACAGGTTCCAAGGTCAGTGTTCTTTTCACTATATCCCAGACATTCTTTTAAATACTTAGCACATGAATTTTCTCCTACTATTCTGTGCATTTTCAGAATTATGCTCTAAGAACATAGTCATGACTGGAAAAGGCAGTGGACTAAGTAGCCTGATACAAATAGAATTTAAATAGAAATGCAGCATACCTGCTACCATATTCTCTTCAATCCATTAATTTCTTCAATAAATAGTTATGGAATTTTCATATCTAATCTATTTTTGTGGGATATAATAGGCATAGTTATTATAGATTTAGTTGCATATAGTATATAACTTATAGTATGTAGAAAATAAAAGGAAATATGAAGGTGGTTTGGGAACTGATAAGATCACTGGCTATATAACATAAGGAGTAAATTTGGATCCTCAGCACCCATGTCAAAAGCCTAACCCCGGCACTTCAGAGCAGAGATAGGAGACTCACTGGGGCTTGTTGGCTGCCATCCTAGATCCATGTTTAGTGAGAGACCCTATCTCAAGGAAGTAAGATGAGGCATGACAGAGCAGGACACCTAACATCCCCCACTGGCCTCCATGCACAAGGGTACATGCACCTCCACACTAAATTTTAAAAGCCTTTGGAAGGACCAGTTCTTGTGCTCATCTTGCTCCTTCTCCCTTGGTACTTTTAGTGAGGAAGTTGTCATTTTAACTATCAAAGCTTTCCACAAACCTCTAGTAAAGGCCAATTTTTAAAAAAGGATAAAAAAAAAAGAAGATCAAGAAGTTTATCCAGCATCCTGCAAGTACAACCTACAGAGAAACCAGTGGTATCAGCAGTAATGTACAGAGAAGATTCAAGACAAAATGCTAATGTCCAACACTGGTTATAGAAACAAGAAAACCAAGCATACAGTACCCAGTGGATGCTGGAAGTTTCTGGTCTACACCAACAGGTTGGAAGTGCTACTGTTGTACAAGAAACCTTAACTGCACTCACAGTCTTCCCCTCCTAAGAACTGCAAAACCACTGAGGAAAAGCAGCACAACTGTCCATCAAAGTCACCAACCCCAATGACGGGCTGCCCTGCAAAGAAAATGAAGAGTTGGCTCACATGCATGCTTATTTGAGCTTAAATAAAACCACAACAACTACCAATACAAAAATAAAACACAACAAAACAAACAAAGCTAAACCTTTTGATAGGTGCACTGAGCTGAACTACAGGTTAATGAAGAGTGTAAGTAATAATCTCAACAGCATGGTCAGAAGAGCCTGAGGAGCTGATGTCAAAATTGAGCCTCAGTTGAGGTGGTGATTACAGGAAGATGGAAGACCATGAACTTCATTAGAGAAACAATATCATCCAAGGATTCTACCAGATTTTAGACTCTAAATCTCAAAAACAAAATTATGGATGTCATGACGTGTGGGGTAATATCCTCAGAAATGTCTGTGTGCCATCCTTAACTCAAAATCATGCTTTTTCCCCACATACTAATCTGCCTACCCCAGGAATTTGCTGCCCGGTTTCCCCAGATGCTGTCTTTCTGTAGTATTTTATCCTTGGTCATGGCTCTCTTTCCTGGAGGCATCAGAGGTTCACAGAAGGAAAAAGACTTCCTCTCAGATGTGTGAAGTGGTTTTAGAGATTTTTTTTTACAGGGCAACGAGTCTAGTTAGAGAATCTAACACATGGTATTGGGATGCCCTTCCAGGCCCGTGTCTGTAGCTTCATTAGAGATGAACATGAGTGAAGGCAATGAAGGAGGAACACCTCCCTGTATGTAACATCAGAGGGGGGAGCTCGAACCACACTACTAAATGAGCAAACAGAAGAAACTTCCTTTGCTTGGTCCTCCGGCACCCCTCATGGTGCCACTTGAAAGCCAAAAGGTAAGGCATGCAAGGGAAACATATGTAGACATCAATATTCTTGGGGAAAAACAGCTCCAAAGAAAGGCTGCAAAGTGAAGATGGCCCAGGTCCAGGACAGCACTCTTGTGACAGGAACCCCTAAACAGCATAAGGGCAGAGAGAGAATGCTGAGGAAAATCCCTAGTTGCACTTTCTCATTTATCCAGTTGACTTCCAGAATCTTCCATTAGTTAAACTCAACCACAAAGTGGTGCAGAGTGGGCGTGGATGGTGGTTTATAACTGACCAAGATCTAGGGTAAATCAGAGGATGGCAGAGAACAAATGGGGAGGAAGGGAGTGTCACAGAAGAGAGGAAACCCCACCCACTGCTTCCTGTATGTAAACCATGGACACATACAGAACTCAGCACACTAAACAGAGGACAAATTCCAAATATCAAAGATGTAGTGATTCCATGTGTATCTGTCATGAATGTTATCATAGAGAAAAAGAAGTGGAATAGGATCTTTGATTTTTTTCCTGATCTTTTTGGAGACGTTCATATACACATCCTCTACGTGTGCTTCTGCTGAAGAGAGGAGATATTTTGATTCTCACTAACCCAGAGCCCAGACAGCAGCATAATGGTTGCTATTTAGCTGGAGCTGAGGTCTGTTAGACATCCCAGCAAAAACATGTAACCAATTGTTTATAGGTCTTTTTCTTTACCTAAAATGCTTTCTTTTGGAAAAGGTAACACCAGCCGGTAGAGTGGACCCAGAATAAAGAGTGACTTTCTTACTCCTTAGTTGGCCTTTGGTTAAGATGGTGCCACATGCCCTGTATGTAATAAACGTGATCTTTGACATTCTCCTTCAACACCTGAGTTTGCTGAGCTAGATTAAATCCATCATGAGACAGTAAACAGTTGGGCTATGCAGACTAATTGTGCTATAAAGATAAAAATACCTTATAGAAAGAGTGTAGTATAGCTACACTGAGAATCTTTGAGCATCAGTTGAATTCAGCGTTGTTAGCAGTATATAAAATGTGTGGACTCCAGAGCATGCTGATATTTTTACAAGGTAAAGTTTGGACTAGTAAAGTAAGGACAGCCATTTAGATAATGATGGAGTACTACTAATGAGAAAACAAACACCGGGCAAAATTCAAGGGTCCTTGCACTGTTACTTACTCATGGCACATGGAGACCTTACTTTGCTTAGAATCTCTACTTCCCTAAATTAAAAAGATATAGGAGTCTTTTGAGTACTATCATATTATGTTTGAGTACATATCATTTATTCAAACAGAAAAGACTGAAGGATGACATTAATAATGCTCAAACAAGTATTTAACTATTACAAAAAGTTGCTGATTTACAGTATAAGAAGAAAAAGAAATGACAGCACTCTAGAGAGCAGACCTGGGCAGCACTGAAGAGTTGGCCCTGATGGAGTGGGCTTGGGTAACTCGGCCTGAGGGTGTGAGCACAGGGAACTGGCCCTGCCTTCCATGACCACACAAGGGTCTGGCATGGGTGCAGAAGAGATGGTCCAGTCTTTGTTACCTGTGGTGGCAAAGAGGCAGAACTACCCCTTCTCACCCTAGAAAACCTTCTGTATTTTCCCCACACTGTCAATTTTGATATTAATTAAGACAGTGTCAGGAAAAAGCTTTCATTGTTTCTTTTAGTAGTAGTATCTAAATATAGTTTTGTTTATATAAATGTTTACTTCTTTGGGGTCATATATTCACTGAGATTTTTACTGAAGGTTTGAACTTTTTTTCCTAAGGAAAAGACACATATTTTTTCATCATTTGAAGAGGTTAAAAATATATTTAAGGATACCAAAGTGCATACTACCATCTGGGTTCAGAGCTTAGTCCTTATTATTCATTGCTGCTTTCCCACAGCAGAAGCGAATACCTGCCTCAGGTGTTGTCAGAATCAATTCTTCAGTAAATTAAGTAATGAATATCTCCTGCTCTAACCACCCTCCTGAATTCTAACATACTTTGCCAGAGGGCATTTCACTATCACATCATAATCTTTAAGTCAACATGCCCAGGCTAAAGTCATTATTTTTAACTTGTTCATTTTCACTGGTTTAACACAGAAAAAAAAATTTGTCAAAATATTTGTTTCTTTTCTCAATTTTTCTACGATGCTACTCACATCTCTGTTCATACCTTTTATTAAAAACAAGAAACAATATAAAAAGAAAGAAACCCCAGTAAGACAGAAAATAACAAAGCAAAACACATTAAAAACAAACAACAACAAAACAAAGCAAAAAACCATGGAGTCTGTTTGGTTTGTATTGGACCAACTACTCCACGGCATGGGGCCTGGCCTGGAGTGTGGTCGATATATCCAAAGTCACTGCATTAAAGAAACCTGATTTTTTCCTTTCCCAGCAGGTATAAATCGCAAATACCTTCTTGGTGAGGGTGGGACTTTGTGTCCACTTTCCTTCTCCAAGTGAGATTTTCTCTGGTTTGAACCTGTGCAGGTCTTGTGCACATTGTTACAGACCCTGTGAGTTCATGTGTTCAATTTACTTATATTAATTTATTTACTGAATACAGGATATTCAAAAGCTATAAAGCTTTGAGACATCACCTTCAACCGACGGTGGTGATTTGAATGAGGACAGTCCCAAACAGGCTCATATTTAAGTGTGTGGTTCCCCAACTGGTGGAACTTTCAGGAAGGATTAGGAAGCGTGGCCTCCTTAGAGAAGCTATGTCACTAGGAGTGGGCTTTGAGGTTTCAAAAGCTCATACCAGGCCCAGTTTCTCTCCATTCCTGTAGATCAGATGTAAATTCTTAGCTATTGCTCCAGCACCATGCCTGCCTATGAGCTGCCATGCTCCCTGCTGTGATGGTCACCAACTAACACTCTGAAACTATGATCAAGCTCCCAGTTAAATGCTTTCTTTTATAAGCTGCCTTGGTAATGGTGTCCCTTCACAGCAATAGCACACTGACTAAGGCACCATTGATCACTAGAAAATAGAGAAAACAGCAAATAGTCATCTTGAGAAAGATGATGTGGTCAGCTACTGAGATCCCAGAGTGAGTATCCCTGAGTCCTTAGTCATCCCACCTCTAGGTTCCTTTCTATTGCAGAAGTCTGGCTTTATTTATTCTCTTTGGTGTTGCACAATGCTCATCTTTCCCAATTTTGTTGCTTTTGTAAAATACAGCTAATGTAAACTTTACCATATTTTTTAGTACACAGACCTGGGGCACTGAGCACATTCATACTGAAGAGCCAGTAGCGGGGTCCATTGTTACACCTTTTCTTATCTTATAAAACTGAAACTCTATAACCTTTAAATAACAGCTTCCTGTATACCCTGAAAACCACTACTCTAAGTACATCATATAAAGCAGAGTATATAGTATTTTCTTTGGTGTGGCTGGCTTAGCTCCCTTAGCAAAATGTCCTGTGATTCAGTCACACTGTCTTCAATGATAGAATTTCCTCTCTGTTTAAGCTTGAACGATATTCCATTATGTATATTCGCCACATCTGCCTACCCATTCACCAGTGTGCACTTGAACTGCTTTTATCTATTATGAATAATTCTGCTAAGAATGTGGGTATATAAATATCTCTTTAAGATCTTTATCTTTTCACCCCTTTGAGTTTTATCTTATACTCACTGTGGAATCATTGACTCTCATGTCAATTCTGTTCGGTTCCCAGAAGAATTACAAGACTGCTTCCACAGTGCAGAATCTCTCTCCTTATCAACAGTGTTCAAATAGTTTCAGTTATTTTTCTGCCTTTCTTGGTGGCTATAAGGTCTGTGAAGTCCTATCTCATTATAGTCCTAATGTGCATTTCTAATAATTAGTGATTGTGGACATCTTTTCTTATGCTTATCACCCATTTGCATGTCTTTGAAGAAATGTCTATGTGAGCCTTTTTTAACGCTTTTAATCTGATATTTTTTGTTGAGTTTTAGAATTATTCTTCCTGTTATATGGCTACTGGTCTCTTAGGAGATGTACAATTTGCAAATATTATCTTCTATTTTGTGGTTGCTTTTCTACATGGTTGATTGTTTTTTGCTGTACATATTTATAATGTATTGCTATGCCCAATTTCTCTCTCCCTCTCTCTCTGTCTCTGTCTCTGTGTCTCTCTGTCATCCTTTACTTTTGTGCTGTAGTTTTAAAAGTCTTACATGTGGGAGTTTGATCTATTCCAAGTTCATTTCCATATGTGGTGTTAACCTTACAGCTTCATCTTGCATGTGGGTGTCCAGTTTCCCCAACGCCAGTTGTTGAAAAGATTGTCTTTTCTCCATTGACCAATCTGTGTGCATCCTTGTAAAAATTCTATTCTTTGCTTTTACTTCTAGTCCAGTGCTTTGTCTCTTATGCCAGAAGCTTGCTGTTTGAGCCTTCCTGTTGTATGTTTCTTTTTCAAACTTGTTTTTGTTATTCAGAATTTGATATTTTTTAAAAAATCTTATATCATTTACAAAATGCGCCCAATTGATTTATTTGCTTTCTCTTACTTTTTTATGGGACCCTGTGTTGAAGTGCTTTCTATCTTGTTTCAGTTTCAGATAATAGATGCTATATTCCACTTTTAGCAGTTGAGAGACAGACCTATTATATATGTAAACTACTGACACAACTTCTGAACTCACTCACATGAGACTGTAAACAAAGAGCAAACAAGTAGAGAATGAGAAGAGATAGGATCAGGTAAAAGGGGGACTCTACCAATGAGAAGAGCATGCATGGCTCAGTACAATGCTACTGTAGGAATGAATAAAAGAAGAAAAGGAACTGTAATGTTAAGAGTATATAAGTTAAATCATCTGATAAAGCACAAAACTCTGTGCAACCATTGACAACCAATTTGTCCTGACTTTCCCCCTCTTCCCCAGCTTAACAAATTGTGATCCTACAAACAGTACCCCAGGTTTATAACAAGACATTGCTTTTACTAATGGTTTATCATTCACCATCAGACCAGAAGTGTTTATGGAAGGTACATAAGTATGGCACTCCTGTCAATCTCCTCACGAAGTAGCCTCTAGTCAGAACTTAGTGACATGGCCACACCTTTTAGCAATATTCAGTCTACTTGGGCTTCTAACTCAGACTTCCGAGTTCTCTTGCTAATAAATGAGGAAAGAATAAATACAAGAGCAACTGTTAATGAGGTCCATGGTTATGGTACTAATTTGGTTGACCCTGCAAACTCCTGGGCAATTATTCTTTGCTAAAAAAATAATTCTATCATTTCATCTGCCTGGTTAAAATGTTTCAATGGTTTCCACTTACCTACTATTTGTTCAAAGTTAGCCTCTTAAAAATTATTTATATTTTTCTAGAGATATATAGTATAAATCTCATTGGTGCCCCATTTTTATCCATATTGTCACTTCTGAGCAATGCTGCCTCAGTTAACATAACTGTATAAGAAATTTACAAAAGGGTATGAAATATTTTACTTGTATGCTCACACAGTATCCAACATTAAGCATATGATGTAATACATACTTGCTTTGTAGTTAATAAGTAGTGTAACTCTGCTGTGCAAACATGAATTATGAGCTTCAGGTTCACAAATTAAGTTCCAATAAGTAACAAAGTTTTTGAGTCCATGAATTAAGTTCAAGTAATTAAATGAATTCTAACAATGGTATCTATCCCCAATGGTTTCAGATGTTTATATTCAATTATGCATGGTATGTGAATTTGAAAGAAAAAAGTAATTAATGTCTTTATAGAATAACATTCTTTTTGCAGAACAGTTTTACAGTCTCATTTCCTTGTTGTCTGTTTCACTTTACTTTTTGAGTCCAGGTCTTTCTTTGAACTTAGGTCTCACTGATATTTCAGGTAGACCAGCTGGCCAGTGAGCCTCTGAAATCCACCTGTCTCTATACCCAACACTGGGCTAACAGGCTCACTCCACCATGCCTGACTTTTAAATGGACACTAGGGATCTGGACCCAGGTCTTCATGCTTGCACAATGAATACTTTCTCCACTCAGCCATCTTCCCAGCCCTCAGTACCAATCTTCATGTTTTAATGCTATGGATGGTGAATTGACTGTGCTAGTAGTATGGTATGGTAGGCTGGCAGTGACCATGTTGTCTTTAACACATGACTTCTGAGGTCACCTGGGCCCCTAATATCTAGTTGAGATGAAAGAAAAGAATACTAATAAAGAAGGCACACCTGCTTTTTAATGACCATGGTCTAGAAATGACTGCATGCAATGCTCTATTTAGGCAGAGATGCTGGAACATGCAGTGCCTTGCCACACATCCTCTTTGCAACAACAACCCTACACCAAGGAAAGGGCATAAATCACTGAAAATCAGTCCTCTCTTTTCCACATGAGCACTGCACGAATAACATTTAAATGTTTTTAAATAGCAATAGCTGGTATAGGCAAGGAGAAGGAACAATGTGAGGGCTTAACTCATCCTCACCATGCTGCGTCTTTCCCCACAGAAATGATTATAGTACTTTTTATTGTCAATAAAATGTATTAATATTTTCAAAACTTGCCTGTTTCCTACCTCATGTTTATGTTGGGAATACATGCAAATAACGTATTAGCTTACGTTTTCTGAATTCAAAAGTCCCCGTAATAAATTGAAAAAGATCATATGGGGTTGATCGATGCAGATGTGCAAATAACCTTGGGCTACCACACTGCTACGCACGGGTTTTGACAAAGATGGTTTAATGCTTGTCAGTCTCTTTCTCACCTCTAAACAAAGATGAACATTTGGCCAGCAGGAGACAAGCATAAAAGACTGGGCCTGAGGGTGTTAGATGCCCCAGTGTAGGGGAATGCTAGGGAGGGAAGATGGGAATGGGTGGGTGGGTGAGGAAGCACCCTCATAGAGGTAGGGGGAAGGGGGATGGGATAGGGGGTTTCCAAAGGGGAAAACATTTGAAATGTATATAAAGTAAATATCCAAAAATAAAAATAAAAAATAAAAAGACTAGATTTTAGCCCGTTTTGTTTTTTAGAGCCTCATTCCACCAGATGCCCTCTTGATTTAACTTAGGTCTAGAATTCTTTTTTTCTTCTTTCTTTTTTTTTTTTTTTTTTAGTACAGAATAACCATACACTTAATAACCTCATTAAAAAGAGTTCTCTTATTTTCAGTAAAGCAGTGCACTCCCAAATTATACATAATTTCTGCTTAAATTTCCCTGTTGGTTTCATTAAACAAATCAATAAGTACTCTTTCCTTTCTTCAGATTAAACTCCAAAGCCTCTAAGCCTATTGCTCTCCCCTCTGCTCCATTGCACGTCTAGTTTCCCTTTATGGTCTTCAGAGAGTCACTTACTAGACAATAAATATAAAAGTCTTGCCTCCTGTTCAGGATGTTGTTCAGGGAATTCATCAAAAGCCCCTGTGCATAGAAGTCTACAACTGAAATTCTTGCTGAATTTATCATGCCGGAGTCATGGCCTCAAAGCCTGCTGATGCAATATTGACTTTCATGCTGCCATATGTTCTAATCCATTTACATAGCAGTTAAGCCATTAGCACTGCTACCATAGATACTGGGACAAGCTCCAGGCTCCAGCCAGCTCTTCTCTGCTCTTTATCCTTGGTTCCTTTCTCTGTTTTTCATAGAGACTTTCACACATGCATGTAACGTGTTTTGACCAAATTCACGCTGCAGTCTCTCTCCTACAGTCCCTCCTCTACCTACCCCAACCTCCACTCCTGCTTCCAGAACTTTTTTCTCTGGAGAACATGAACAATACTGACCAGTAGTCAGGGCTTGGCAGGCACTTCCATCTCTTAGCAACTTTTACCTCAAACCACTACATGTTTGCAATGAGAAAGACAGATTCCATCAGGAGCCACAAATAGAATGAGTGGGAAATGAGGTCAATGCAGGTAAAAAATGTGCATATCAGACACTATTTCTGGACATCTCTGTTTTATTTAGTAACATTGGGAACATAAAAAGAACAGTCATGGTAAAACGCACTGCCAGCTATGAAGCTTCTGAGGCCAACGTGACAGTGTGAGCTGCCATAACCCCCAGCTCTGGCTTCGGCTGGGCTGTGATGATCTCTAATAACTTAGTCAGAGGTGAGTTCTACAACTTCCATTTCTTTTCAGGTAATTCCCTGGCAACCTTCTGATACCTGCCTTTTCTGTCTGTGTGAGCCCAAAGAAATTGTCATTTCTAACCTAGATGCTGATTAATATAGTTTGTCTTGTCCAGTTTATGATTTCTCATGATGCAACAAAAGGTCACTGACCTCTAGCTACAAAGCTGGTCTATGTATTCAGGCCAGGGATTTAGTTTTTGTGGGCCTTCCCATGTATAATATTGTCCTTTCTTAATTCTCTGCTCTGTTGAGTTTTCTTTAAAATCTCCTCTCTGTGACTTGCATAAGAATTCTGTGAAAATAGGCCTCTTTATGAGCCATGCTCATAGACGTGGGGATAATCAGTCCTCCTCCCCCTCTCACAACTGTGTACTTTTAAAACACAGTCTTGCTATGTAGCCCAGGTTGGTGGTGTCAGACTTGAGATCTCCTTGGCCCTCTATTAACAGGTTCTACATATGTGCAGCTTCAACCAATCGTGAATCAAAAATGTGGGAACTATTTAATCTGCACTAAACATGGGCAGACTTTCTGAATTTGTCATTCTTCTCTAAACAATAGAGTTGTTTTGACCGAATCTTGCATTGTATCAAGCATCCTAAGTAACCTTGAGACGATTTAGTATACAAGAGGACACGAATGAGTTATGGGTAAATATTACACAATTTTACGCAAGGTATTTTAGCATCCATAAATTTTAGTATCTTCAAAAGAAATGTCCTGAAACACTAGCTTATATGGACAGCAATGTGTTTTCTTTTTCTAAGGCTTTCTATGAGACTTGACCTTTTCTCCTCACCACTGTCCATGTCTGATGACCAACTATTTGTGTCTCCCTTTTGTTCCATGCCTTGGAATTCTAATGATAATAATATCCTTCTAATAAAATCACTCCCAAGTCTGGAGTTATGAGTAGAAAGGAATCTCTTGACTTTCAAGACTATGCCACCCCCTCTTTCATGTTCTACTTTCAATGGTAAGCATTCCCACACTTCAGAACTTCACAGTGTATAGCAAGGGTCAACTGAGATCACTGAGATAAAAAATAAGATTGATTGAGAAAATACTGTGTGATAATTACTGTTCAATAACAGGTCTCCAAAAAAATTAATTACTAATATTACCCTTGTCAAGTAAAATTCAGACTGGCCCTGGGTAACTTATAGTATTGAGATGCTGGGAAGCCTGCCATGATGGAAAATATGACTGACCTGGGATTGCCATACCATAAGGAATCTCAGGCTAACCACATAACTTATGTGGAGAGAGAAGAGGAGAGGAGAGGGGAGGGGAAGGGAGGAAGGGGAAGAGGGAGAGAGAGAGAGAGAACTCATTTTTCCTAATATCCCAACCCAAGAGCCAGATGGGTTAATTTAGTCCCAGCAGACACACAGAAGAAGAACTGAGAAGCCCTACTAGAAGACTAGCTAAGGCATTGACTGAGCCAATCACTATCTTCAGGTGAATTGCTACATATCATACATAAGCTGTTTTCTCTGTTCTCTGCCTGAATATTTGATCCCAGGTCCATGATCACAATAAAAAAGCTATGGCTTTATGATGTTAAAGTTTGAGGTAATGTGTTTAGCTATTAGTAACAGTAACTTGGTGCTATCGTTAGATGAGTAGATGGAGTCTGTCTTAGTTGCTTTTCTGTTGTTGTGATAAAATATCACAACCAAAAGCAACTCACAGAGAATGAGTTTATTGTGGCTTGTGGTTTCAAGGGTGGGAATCCATACTGATGGGGAATGCATGGCAGTAGGTAGCAGGACAAAGAAGCTGGCAGATCACACTTTAGCCACACACAAGAAGTAGATGAAGAACAGGAGAGTGGGACAATGGTATAAGCTATCAAAGCTCACCTACTTCTTCCAGCAAGGCTGCACCTCCTAAAAATTTCACAAACTTTCCAATGGGGCATCCAGTATTCAAATACATAACCTTTTGGGGGACAATTGTCATTCAAACCACCACAAAACCTTTACCTGAAGGAGTGCATTTGTGGCAACTCATAGTAATGAATAGGGCCTTCACTTTGCAGTGTCTGCTCACATACAATACAATATGACTAGCAGCTGTGTAGCTCCTGCATTGCCTCATCTGTTGAGGACATGGCTGATAAAGCAGAACCATGACCCCCCTGAAAGTGAACTTCACCTGTTGTCATTGGGGTTGTCTGGACCAGTACTGTGCACAGGTGATGGAACCTCATATTCTCTCTTCTGTGATCATTCCTCTTCTCTGCATTATTAGAGGGGCCTGAACAAATGTCAACATGTATACAGGGTGAGTGTGATAGTTTATACCTATAATCCCAGCACATAGAAGGTTATGGCAGGAGGACCACCATGAGTTTGAGACTAGCCTGGGTAACATTGCAAGTTCCAGGCTAGAGTAAACTATAAAGTGAGACCTGTGTTTTTGTTACTTTTCTATTGCTGTGAAAGAACACATGACCAAGGAAGCTTATAATGAGAAGCATTTAGTTGGGGGGATTGCTTACAGTTTCATAGGGTAAGCTCATGACTATCTTGTCAGGGAGCATGGTAGTAGGCAGGCACTGTAGTAATAGCTGAACATTTAGATTTTATCTGCAAGTTGGAGGAAGAGAGAGAGAAACTAGGCCTGTTGTGGGCTTTTGAAACCTAAACTCTCACCTCCAGTGATATAATTCCTCCAAGAAGTCCAGACCCTTCTACTCCTTCCAAACTGTGGATCTAGCATTCAAATATATGAACCTATAAAGGTCATTCTTATTCAAACCACCACACTGTCTCAAAAAGTAACTAAATATTAATAGTACCATATATCTGGTATTAGGTTGGTAACTTTTCAAACATAATTTATTTGAAAAGATGTACTAAATTAAAATAATAATTTAAAATTATAAAAATATAAAATATCTGAATAAGTTGTATTGATTTAATAAAAAGAAATCAGATCTTAAAAATATATGAAATCAGCCACTAGACTAACAACAATAACAACAACCACCCAATACCAGACACAAGAAATTTTCTTTCAAGTGGTTGGTCAGTGTAGTCTAAGTGATTCCCCAAACAATATAAGCTGTTGCAGTTGCACTTGGTTGCCTCTCAGAGAGTGAAGCTATGCCTCTATTGCTAAAGACGCAGAACACTAAAGACTTTGATTATCTGAGCTGGATTTAACCTGAAAGCCTTCTTCCTGTGGTCTAATTTCCATAGTACCATAAAATACTTTGCAAACTGTCAAGAGAGGAAACCAATTAATAGTCCCATCCAGCTGTGAGACCTATGAACTACAACAATGACCAACATGGCAAGATGTCTGTTAAGGTGCAATAGTGTCACTCAGATGTTGGCTGTAACCAACAGCTTTCTAGTTGAACTTAAGGACCACAGAATAGGAGAGAAATCATGATTCATATTATAAACATAGCCACTACCCCCCAGGGCTACTGAAGTCATGGACCTTATGAAAACATCGACTACTGCCACTTTGCTAGAGCAGAATAACTCCTTAACTACATTCTAAATCTTATACCCATGGATAAGTATAGCGATCACCTTTTATCAAAGAACCTTCTACCTACAGCAAATGGAGAGCTTCACAAAAACCACAACTGGACACAGTGCAGAGATCAGTGGATCGTGAGAAGCCCAGGCCCCTTGAATATGTGTATATTATAGATCTTGCATCGCTGGCTCAGGGAATATCAAGGAAGATAGTGAAGAAAATTGCAAGAGCCACAGTACCATGAAGTATAATGTGAGACAGCGTTTACTAGAAATTGCTGCATAAACAAAACCTAAACAGTGAGACTATCATTAGACATGCTAATTTGTCAGAGAAAAATCTCACAGAGTCCCACCCTTATACAAAAACTTTAGGCTAAAAGATGGAGAATTAGCCTCTCTCAGACATGATCCCCCAGTTGATTTTCCAATATGAAGTCGTCATCCCTAAAACCATAGACACACAAAACAAAAACAGACTCAGCAGTTTATTTGTATATATTTGTATACACACATATGTTTAACATACATATATACAGATATATACAGAAGTAAAAGAGGCTACCAATTTGAGTGTGTAAGGGAGGAAAGTGATGGGTGTTGGGGATTAGTTCTAATGCTTTGAATTATCCACACCCCCCCAAATCGGGTATCTGCTTGTCCAAATGCTGAAGGTGCTTGTCCCCCATTGGCTTTTGATCTACCAATAACAAGCCAATGGTCAATGGTTGAGCAGGTAGACTGAGGCGGGACCTTTGGATTTGGGCTGGCTAGGAACTGGAAGAAAGGAGAGGGAGTCACCATGATTCAGAAAAAGCTGATTAGATTTAGAACTGTAGAAGGAAAGTCATCTGAAATGTAAGTGAGAAGGAATGTAGGCCCCAGAAGCATTTTGGACAGCAAAGACTAGGGAACCACCCAGAAGGAGCCAGGGCAACATAGATAAAATATAGAATTAGAGGGCGTTAAGCCAGGATTACAGGAGGGAAACGTGCACTAGCCACAGGGAGGATTAGAACTCCACAGCCTTTGAGCTAGCCAAGGTTATAAAGTTAACTGGTGTGTGCGTGCGTGCATGCATGCGTGCATGTGTGTGTGTTTCATTGGTGAATCCAAATAGCTCCTGGGCTGTGCGCATGTGTGACTAACCAGAAACCAAAACAATGTAGCCAACTACTGCTACAGATGGGTTGAAGGGAGGGAACATGGGAGGAGCTAGAGGAAGAAAACAGAAGGGGATGACATAATATATTTTGATTCAAATATATTTTAAATATATATGAAACAATGTAGAATTCCAGATAATTTTAATGTTCTGCTCAGTGCTCCCAACCCCCTGTTACAATAAGGAATGTATGAATCTTTGTAATTAATAAAAAATAAAATGTAACCAGAAATACTTTGCATATCAAAAAATACCTGATAGTGGGTATAAAACAGTACTGACCAGCAGTTTCATATCTAGAGGGCATGACCTCTATAATGTTACATAACTGTTTTTACTTAATGAAATACCTAGCAGGGTACTTTACTGTTTAAATATTTAAAAGGTTCAGATTCTGACCGCAGCCATGATGGCAGAGTCCTAAAGCAGCATCAAGCACAGGCGGAGGGGGGGGACTAGGGGAGTGTAGAGAGGTACGTTCTTTCTTCTTTATAAAGCCTTCAAGATTGAGTCCTAATCACTTTCAAAGGCTCTGCCTCTAAACACCATCAGATTACATTTCTACCTTCTTAACACTGTAAAAAGCAAAACAGGTTTTGGAAATTAGCCATGAGCTATAACTGGGCAAACCATTGCCCACATGCCAAAGATATGGGTGGTTTTAAATGTAATGTCTCTTCTGGAACTTGCAAAGGGGTGAGGACATAGTTTAGTGGCTAGAACACTTGCTTAGTATGCACAAGGCCTTGGGTTTCATCCCTAGCACCACCAAAATAAAATAAAAATAAAACAAAAGTCATATTTCTGACACATCAGCCAACAGTATAAACAAGCCTTTACAGAATACTTGGAAACTTCTAGATTTGGCCTAGACTAAAAACATGGAGTGAGGGTTTTTGTTTTTGTTTTTTTTAATTTTTCTAAGAAAGATGAGAATTTTTCCATTCTTGGCTTTTTTTAGAATGCTTTTCGTTTTTTCTCCTCTAGAAAACTGTAACTAATTTAGGATCTTCCACAGTAACCTTGGTAAATGAACCTTCAGTGATGTCTCATGAGTTTATAGTAAGGTTCTGCAGAATCCTCCAGTTTGAACAGTGCCATCAAGAATATATTTCGAGGTTGTCAAGATGGCTCAGCAGGAAAGATGCTGGCTGGGCAAGCCTGGTCTCCTGAGATCAACCCCTGGAAGCCTGAAGATGAAGAGAACTGACTTCACAACATTGTCATCTAAACACACACACACACACACACACACACACACACACACACACACACACATAATAAATAAAAATTTTAAATGTATATTTTTCATATCACCTTTCAGCCTGTTTGTAGGACTCTTATGAGAAAGTCTTGCTTACTTCCACTCTCAAGGTGTACCTCTTCTAAGCCACGAATCTGTTTTTCCTCTCAGAGAATCTGAAGCATTTTACTGACCACTTTTTCTTCACTTGGGCTCTGCCAATCGTGCCTTCTCTACATGCTTGTGAGGCACAATGACACACACCTCTGCCTCTGTCCACCCTGTTCCCAAGTTGTTTTCTCTTTCATGTTTAGCTAGTAGAACTTTATCACACTCTATAGGCCCACCCCAAGTTTCCTGCATCTGTGCAAGGAAAGGCAGTACATAAGA
The DNA here is from genome assembly GCA_028551405.1 of Uromys caudimaculatus. Classification (NCBI taxonomy): domain Eukaryota; kingdom Metazoa; phylum Chordata; class Mammalia; order Rodentia; family Muridae; genus Uromys; species Uromys caudimaculatus. Next base: position 83,906,971 of record CM052702.1, read on the forward strand.
GTGTACACAGGAAGCAAACAAGGAATCTACAGATATCCTGGAGAAATATAACTGATGAGAATAGTAGATGCAATTTCAGATAATAGGCCGAATAAATAGAAAAATATAGTTTTTAAAAAATGAAGTGTTTTCATAAGAAAACCTACAGAGTCAACTAACCTGGGTCCATGGGGGCTCATAGACACCGAACCACCAACTAAAGAGCATACATGGGCTGAATGTAGGCCCACTACACGTATGTAGCGAATGTACAGCTTGGTCTTCATGTGGGTCCCCTCACGATTAGAGCAGAGGCTCTGACTTAGACTCTGTTCCCTCCCTTTCTCTTAGTGGGGTTGCCTGGTCTGGTCCAGTGGAAGAAGATGCTGCTCTCAGTCCTGATGTGACTTAATGTACCAGAGAAGGAGGCTCCCTTTCTCTGTGACAAAGAGGAGGTGGGAATGGGAAAGGGAGTTGGAAGGGTAAGACAGAGAGGAGAGAAGGGAGTGGGGCTGTGATCAGGATGTAAAGTGAATAAATAAATAAAATGAAATAAATGAAAAAGGTTTAAAAATCATGTATGAATAAAAAAAGAAATACAAGGGAAAGAACATGGCTGCTCCTGGGTATGGTGGTGAAGAAAGTTTATTATAGATAAAAGAGAGACATAGCCACAGGCAGGGACATCTGGAAGTGTCCACAGTGGTCATTACTCTGAACCACGTGAGGAGATGGGAGGGGAAGGGAGAGAGGAGAGAGAAGAATCTGGTACAGAAGCCAGAAGGCCAAAGGTACAAAGAAGGGCCGGTAACCAAAATGGCTGAATTATATAGGGATTACATAGGGAAGAACAGCCCATGCCCCTGGGCGGAGAGTTCAGGGTATGGGTGAGGTGTGCCAGCCATACCCTGTGGCAGGTAGTGACTGAGGGATGCTGGGGGTACCTGGAGTCAGGTCTGCTTTGTTATGTTAAGCAGGCACCTCAGCTGTTTGTCCTGGGTTTGAAACTTAACAATGTATTAATAGGCTTCCATGCAATGTTTTGAAATACATATACTGTGAAATGTTTAGTAATATTTAAATAAAGTATCATACCCCTGCCCTCAAAAGAGGTGTTTTAAGAGTAGTGAAAATTTTACATTCTAATTGCTACTACTACGTAAAATGCAATATGAAGTAAAAACTGTGAAGTAAAAGATTTTCATAATTTAAATACCATTTTTACCTTTTTATGATTCTAGTACATACCTCTGGCTTATAACTTACATATCAAGCATTATAGATAATTTTTAGGTAAAAACTATTTCAAAGAAATTTCTTCAAGAATGAAATATAATCTAAAGTATTTTTACTATCCAGAATCTAATTTTTTTCTTCTACCAAGATATATTGTTTTTCTTACAGAAACTTGAAAGCCATTTTATTGGTAGAATATTGGTTCTTGGTGTAGGTCAATGGTTGACAGATGAAATAAACTTCAACAAAGGTGAGATTAAGACAATGAATGACAAAAGTCAAAAGATTTTCCTGTCTTGCTCTTGTAGCCATCGCCCCTGGCCTACATCTCACACACACAGGGCTCCTGGTAACTGAACCATAGAAGATTGCAGACTTTGGCTAGGAACCTGGATTCCTAGTTTCCATTCCCCAAGATATGCTATGAAACCGAGAAACCTAGACACACCAACAGCATGTCACATGAATCCTGAGTGGGCAAACATTTTAATGTCTTAACTAGATTCTCGCCATTCAGCTACTTCATGTCTCGGGTCCTCAAAATTCAAGGCAAACAATATATTCCATTGTGGACAATTCCAAAAGATTTCATTAGCCGACAGCGGGCCAGGCTCAGATCTAGACGCCGAAGGTTATAACTGTCAGTATTATCATCAGTCTGTTACTTGGAGGAGGAAACAAATTGTAACATACCTCTTTGTGAGTTCAACTGTATCGCCAAAATAGGGCAATGCCTGCATGAAGAATAAACCATCCTGCAAGCAGTTCGTTGTTTTTAATACTTGAGACTAAGGTCAACAGCTAGAGTTTGGGCAGAAGAGGCCGGTTGCTGTGAGAGGGATTAGCTTTCTGGCAATGCCCCAGGACATTTAAAATCACATTAGTGCAGTCCTCAAAGTAACTTTGGCCTTTTATGGGATGCAGAGTAACTCCTGACTATCCTGCGTTCCTCTGATGTCTACAAGTGCTGCCATATCTGAGAGATACACCTGGCTGAAATAGCGCTGTTTGTCTCTGTGATTCCTGGCGAGATAGACAGGAAGTGAGTGCAGACCAGACAAGGCTGTGACGGCCATATTATAAATCAGCTTCTAGAGAGCTAACCATTCTAGTAACAACATGTTTTAAACTCCCAATACCTGTCAAAGCATTTTCTTGTCATCAAAGGGACCATTTCATGGGTACAAATGAGATCAATAGTGACAAGTTCATCTATAAATGATTACTATTGAGAGTAAACTGACCTAAATATTCAACATTCATCTTTCAAATTCTACTCAATACTATCTGGGATCTTCTCTGACCCTGGCAACAACCATAGCAACTTTTTCTGTGTTTAATCCCTGTATGGTAAATAGCCCAGGCCACTGTGAATTAATTCAAGTCAACATTCTGTTTAACATGAAGCCCTGCATACACAGTTAGAAGTGTTTCGGTTGCTCATTTCTCCTTTGATTTGTTTATGAGAGTCTTTAAATATAGAGAAACTTAAAACGGAGGTTAAAAACTCCAAGTTGAACCAGCAAATATTACAGTGGGTTGTGCCCTGAGGCAGAGAGATTAAACAAATTACCTAAATGTGCAGCTCTCAGTGATGGCAGTCACACAACTGAGATCAGCTCTGCATCTCCACTCAGCATTGTCAAGTGATGTGTAATAAATCATCATCTTAAATCCAGAAAGCCCTTTCTATGTTGCTGTTTTTGTAGGTTGCCAATAGCAACGAAGGCTTCAGTGGTATTTCATCTCATTTGTGGGAACCCACAGGGCTCACACCCTAATCTCCTCTCCATCATCCTCCCAAAAACCCCCTGAGATGTTCCAGAAGGAAAATATAAATTATCTCTGAGGCTCCCCTTCTGATTTTCCATTTGAACATTCATTTTTCTCTTTGTCAAAGTCAATTAAAAACAAAATGTAAACTAATTTTTTAAATCTCTTTTTTTTTTTGGACAATTATGCATCAAATTAGATGCTTCAAAATATTGAAGCAAAAGTATTAAAATACAATTGTGATATATCTTGTGAGGGCGTTTGCCTGAAAATGGCTTATAACTCTTACAAGCTAAAAATGAAAGCTATTTAAAGAGCCCCGTTGAATAATTAGATCTGAATCTAATTCCTTATACAAAGGAAACAAAATACTTCTGTTTCTATAGTATAATTTACAGTATCTAGTTTCCACCTAGCAAATTAAAAAATTTCTCAAAAATACACAAATTACAAAGTTTAAAAATTAGCTTATGGCAAAATAATCAGTCTGTATTTATCATTTCAAGTATGGTTCTGATAGCTTTGCTTGTATTAATTCACTTAATTCTTAAGTCACCTGATAAAGTAGACACCCGCGCTTCATTTCCTTTACAAAACAACACTATCTAGCATATTTTGTACCTTTAAATGACAGCTATGTGCTATATATGAAATATAAGCACTTTATGTACTCATTGTTTAATCTTCAGTGTGTCCTTGAAAGATTTAGAATCATCTCCAAGTCAACAAGCTGAAGACTCACAGGAAGAAATCGCTCGCATCCGTATAGTTCAGTGGTGGGGCTGATGGGCAAAGCCATTTCCCTCACCCGAAGCCCTGGTCTGTATACAGGGGTCAAGCCCTCTCTGACAATTGCCAGAGACAGCCTCCCCAGTGCCTAAGAACTTACAAATTGCTTCATGCTGCCCTTACCACTGTCTGCAGCAATTCTGGATGTTAAAATTTGTGACTATCACCCCCATATGTAACAAAGAAGTTAACTAAGAACATATGTAGCCTCCCCATGGAGACAGCCGAGTGTAGCTGGCTGTCAGTGTCTGATGGCACACAGGGTCAGCACCCTAAAAAGCATAAGGTGTGGATGGACAAAGAGGGGCTGAAATCAATCCCATCTGGGAGGGCAGTATATGAACAGCTCATGATCACCTCTATGGTTGAGTCCACCTTTCATTATCTCATGATAGCTCAACTAAGTAAGCAATCCCCATAGCAACCACCTCAGCCTTTGTCCAATCCCTGACACTCTCCATTAAAACCCAGACTAGAAAGCTCAGTGGGTTTTCCTTACTTGGAAACCCTTCCTTCTCTCAGAGGTGTATCCTACATTTCCTTAACTCTCACCTTTGCTCAATTTCCCATGTTTCTGTAATGCTTCAGTAACACTTGCTTCTGCCTTCCACCCTCCCACAAGAGTCCACGTCATTAATCTTCTCTTGTGTGAGACAACAGGCTCTGAGCTACTGCTCCAGGTTGATCTTTGGTGACCACATGTGCCCAGCACAGTAGGTGCTCAGGTAATGAACCCCTGGGCTGTGAATGGTCTTGTTGTACTCCAAAACTGCATTAGAGATAATACTTTATAAAGCAAATGCATAGCCACAAATAGATTTTATCAAAGACATGAAATCCTGACAACACAAACTCATTGCAAGAAATAACAAAAAGTGTAACCAAGAGGGGTTTCTTCTCTGGAATAAAACTGCTTTCAAATCATGGCCCCTTATCATGTGACGCAGATGCATTACTCAGCCTCTGTGCTTCTCGTCATAGTCCTCAACCTCTAGTCTTGCAGTGCTGAGGTAATCAAAATAAACAAAAGCAAATAATCCACACATACAGCTATTTCTTCTGAACTGAAGCATTTTCACTTGGAGGAAGGAGGGAGGCTCATAAAAGCTAATTATGCCATTCAGAATACAAGAAAATTTACAAGACTCACAAGACCCTCCTTGGAGTTGTAAAAGGCAGTAAACATTTGACAGGAGGGTTCTCTCTCACAGAGCTGACTTCAAGTTGGGCAAGGAGTTGAAGGGACGCTGCTGGTCTGAGTTGTCCCTTCTGCTGGAGCGGGTGCTTTGAGAGTGTGCCTTTGAGAAAGCCAGGCTCCTGTAAGGAATCCTAAAAGAGTAACTGACTTACCTGGGTAGACGTGGGTAGAAACATTTCTTTGGTCTGTCATCTGTGCTCTGTTGGGAGTGAACAGACTTTTATTTACATCTTTCCAAGAAAAGTCACACAACAGGCATATGCTGTATGCCAGCTATAGGAGGCTTTTTAGTGAGAGCCTGCATAATGACATATTTTTAATCTGAAAAACTTTTGCATGATTCTTACATTAGCTCAAAGCTGCCAGAACTATCTATTTTGTGTCAATGAAGTATTTACATTCTGGCTACTTCCTTTTGGAAAACCTGAGTTCTTTGATCTCATAATTTCATGCTTAGTGTCAACTCCTGATTAGCTATCTGAATGGAAGGCACAACAGAGATAAATGATCCAAAACAGTAATTATTGCTGAGGATTTTTTGCTATCTGGATCTTTTAGACTTGCGTTTGTGAGGCTGCCCGCTTGCAGACTGAGCTCTACTTCAGTTCTGCCACAGACTTAGTGGATGTGCGTCCTGGGCTGAGCGCTGTTCCACACGAGGAACACGGAAATGAGTGGCAGAATCTCGAACACTGAGTCAGTTATTGCTACTTTTCTTCAAATTATTTGAAATATTCTTGAGTACTTTCCCTGTGGATAAGATCAGAGTTGTCTTCCTATGATTTTTTTGACATGTCTGTTAGGAAGGAATTTGAATTTTTGTTCTGTCCAAGATGTCAACACATTTTCCTATATAATCAAAGATTTTTAATTTAAAAATTTCTGATTTAGTCTACTTACTGTACAATATTAAATTTTAAGGCTTTAGCTACAATAATTTTGCATTCCAAAATGCCTTTATTTTATCTTGTTTTTCTTTTCTAATGTTTTTGTTTTTTGTTGTTTTTATACTTTATTTTTTCATTCCTCCTATGTCCACACTTTTGCCTTTGTTCCCGTCCCCCAAATACACCAAGAACAATGTGTACTGCCCATATATTCTTTGGAACATGGTCAAACTCCCAGTGGCCAGCCCCTTAAAGATACTTGAGTCTCAGTGGGGTTGATCTTAGCCAAAATGCCCAACAATGGGGAGAGGGAACTCGAAGAGTCCACCTCTAGTAGGTAGACCAGGCCTCAAGCAGAGGGACAGGGTTACTGACCCACAGTCAAAATTTCTGACCCAGAACTGTTCCTGTCTTAAAGAACTGCAGGCACAAAAATGGAGAAGAGACTGAAGAAAAGGTCCAACTTGAGATCCATCTCATAGGGGTGGGGAGGGACCCCAAGGCCTAACACTATTACTGATGCTATGATGTGCTTACAGACAGGAGCCTAGCTAGCATGGCTGTCCTCTGAGAGACCCTACTGGCAGCTGACTGAGACAGACACAGACACGCATAGTTACACCCAACCATTGGACTGAAGTCGGGACCCCTATGGTTGGATTAGGGGAAGGATTGAAGAAGCTGAAGGGGAAAATGACCAGTAATTCCAACCTGAACCCCAGGGAGCTCCCAGAGACTGAGCTACCAACCTGGCAGCATACAAAGGCTGGTCCAATCCCCGCCCTCCATGCGCCTATTTCTAGAGAGACTTGAGGCTCCAGGCAAGGGAAAGGCCTGGTGGGGGAAGGGGGCAGAGCATCCTCTCATAGGAAAGGGGAGGAGGAATGGGATGAGGAACTGTAGGAGGGGATGGAGGGGCATCAGCTAGAATGTAAAGAAATAAAATAATTTTTTAAAACAGACACTTGAGTCCTTTCCCCTAAGCCACAGAAGCCATCAACTGTGAAGAGCTACACTTGCATCTTTATCACAGTTTTTAAAGTATTTGTATCTCAAAAAATGACAAACACTATTTTCATTCAAAAGCTATACAATTATATTAACATTATTCACTTAGTATACATATTGAATTCCAACTACTCTGATGATGCATGCAAATATAGCGAGATGGCTATAAAGGATCTGAGAAAAGACCGTGAGTTCATTGAACAAACACAGCTATTCAGTACACACTAAATAATGTCCCAGGGATGCCGAAGAATTCAAGACAGGCTGACAGCTTTAGGGAACAGATAGCCTGGTAAAGGCAAGAACATAATATGAGATTGTCTTTACTAGAGAGAAAAGAGCACCCTTAGAGAAACCAAGGACTTCTATGTTGGGTAAAGCTAATGAAGTTTAGGTCAAACCTGTCTTGAACCTCTGGTAAAATTGTTAGTACCACATTTAAGAGTGAGGCAATCAGGACAGGGGATCTAAACACTGTAGTCCTGAACCGTGTAGAGACATTTTGTCAGGTACAACTCAAGACAACCCCAGGAGATGGTATTCCCTAACAGCATGATAGCTGCCTCAATTTAAGCATTCCATAATTCTCATACAATACAACAGCTCACTTCTCACAATGCTTAAATGTTGCATACCTGTAGTCAAAGACTGGGGTCAGTGTCAGGAGCAAGTCTTTCTGGAGGGTATAGTGGGAGACCAGACACTAGGAAGACAAAGAGCTGGAAAGATGCACAAGAGTGAACTCAGCCAGTGGTCAGTATGTGAATGGGGGAGGCCTGTTTTTATGTGGTATGTGGAACCAGGACTAGTCAATCAAAGGAGCCCAGTGGGACCACAGAGACTGATAGAAAGCTCCTGTGGTTTGTCTCGCCCATAAACAAGCATGTAGTGTTACTGAAGGAAAGGCAGGAGTTGGATGGCCAAGGCATTGCCTGTTCAAAGGGCCTGGAAGTCTAGACCATGGTGGAAGATGTGCCTAAAGTAGAGACTGGCCAGAGCTGTGGCAGTGCAAGGCTGACAACAGCGACCTGCAGGGAGTTCAGAGTGGGGGGGGGGCAGCTCTTAGGCCAGAACACATGGTTAGTTCTGCACTTTAGGTAAAGGAAGAATGTTCACGGGGGACCTGGTAGGATGTTCTGAAAACAGTTCCTTGAGAAGGGAAGGTCAGAGATAACAACACAGAGAGGGGAAGCCAGGGCACTGAAAGAAGTCAGGATGCAGAGAGAAAATCCATGAAAACCTTTCCTCTGGGGCCAGCAAAGTGACTCAGCCGGTGAAGGTGCTTGCCCCCAATTCTGTCAACTTTGAGTTCAGTCCTCAAACCTTGCATGGTGAAAGGAGAGAGCTCATTCTCGAAGGTGTCTCTGATGTCCACATGAATGTCATGATATGGGATTCCCAAGCATACATAAAAATATGTCAGTGTAAAAACTGTAATATATATATAATGTATATGTATATACATAATGTGTGTGTGTGTGTGTGTGTTTCTGCTTTTCCTCACAAGTAAGGATGAAGGAATAAATTGCTTATTACTTCCTTTTACACAATTTCTTTTGTGTGTGTGTGTGTAGAATTTAACTATATTGAAGCGTAAATTAGAAGTGACTCTGATGGCAAGAAGTATACAAGAACACAATGCCATGGATTTAAGACAAAGGAACTCTTCAAAGCTTTAATGGGGACATGGTGTCTGTCTGTATGTTTTTGATCAAATTACTTTCTAACAAATAGCATTGATTTTTCGAGGAGTCCACAAGAAATAAATTTTATGAGAGAAAACCAGCACTCATTTGTATCCACTACCCCCTCATACATATGTTAGCACATTTATTAGTTTACTGACAGATAAACAAAATGATTTTTAAAAACAAAAAAAGAAAGAAAGAAGGAGAGTTGAGAAATGACTCCAGTAGTGGTGTGCTTGTGGGAGCCTGGGGATGGAGTTCATACAAAAGTGTGGCATACACTTGCAATGGCAACACTGGGATGGAGAGACAGCAGGCCCCTGAGGCTTGCTCACCATTCACTTTAGACAAGTCAGTGGCTCTAGGTTAAAAGTGAGACTCGATCCCAAAACATAAGATGAGAGCAATTGAGGAAGAACTCCATGCAGACCTCTGGCCTTTACATGCATGCATATATATTTGCATGTGTGTGTGTGCGCACACACATACACACACACACACACACAGGTAAATTCTAGCTCACAAAACCCAGATGTGATTTTTAATTTATTCTCATTTTTTAAAAATGTATATGGGTGTTTTGCTTGCATGTATGTCTGTGAACCACATACCTGGTACTCTTGCAGGCCAGAAGAGCGTGTCTCCTGGAGTTACAGATGGTTGTGAGCCATCATGTAGGTGCTAGGACTCAAGCCCAGATCCTCTGGAAGAGCAGACATCATTCTTAATCACCAAGCCTTCTCTCTAGCCCACCCTTTCCCCTTGAGACAAGGTTTTGTTATGTACACTTGGCTGGCCCAAAACTCTCTACATAGAGCAGGGTGTCCTTGAACTCCGAGACCTACCTGCCTCTGGCTCTTCAGTGTTAAGCTCAGAAGTGTGTTTCATGGCAGACTGGCTCAAAACTTAAGTTTTACATTCAATCTTGAGCCAGTTTTGCCCTACAAGAGAGACACATGATCCAGCGTCTTCCTTTTGAAACACATTTTACACTGATGGTTGAGTAATCTCTAATTCCAAAGTGTGTCCTTGGCCTTCATATGAAAATAATTTCCTTGGTTTTTCTTTTTCTTTTTCTAGCCCACTTCTTCAATTTCCACAAAGTTCTGTTAAAACATGGCATACCCCAGTGTGTTTCTTCCTTTCCACCAGCACTTATTTGTACAATCAAGGGTGGGCTTCTCTGTCCTTTCCGTACATACTGGCATCACTGGAGCCCTGGGGCCTCTCCGGGTGGCATTGATTAATTATCCTTGCAACATAGCCAGGGGAGCCCTGCTCGCTCTGGACTCATTCTAAACCTATCGAGGAAGGATGTGGATGACATCAAGGGAGGATTTTACAAGACTCTGTCTAGACTGCCAAAACAATCTGTGGTGGAGAAAATTGCGTAAATATGGGCTACCAGGAAACAGGCCTTTTCCTTCTCCCCTCCTTGTGGTCTTTTTTTGGTGTGGGACACAGTGCAGCCTGGGCTGGCAATTCTGTAAATTATACTCTTTGAATCATGTAATAATAACTCAGGGACCAGAATGATTTAATGCCATATGGTAAGTCAATGTGGAGATCATCTCAGACCAAATAAATAAATAGAAGCAGCAAGTGACTTTGAGCTCATTTTAACTTCCAAATTTCTCAGTTTTATCTGAGGTTTTGTGGGTATTATATAGGCTCTTCAAATAATAATAAATGAGCAAATGGTGACCCATTTTTTCCTTAAAATAGTGGGGAATAGATGGCTCCCTTATGCCAAACAACGCATGTTATCCCAGAAACATAAAGAGCTACCCACTCACTTGCTTAGTCCAACGCCCCCAAACCACAACTTAGGCAATTTAATACATTTTCATCATTGAGTTCTCATTCTCTCTCTCTCTCCCCCTCTTCCCTCTGGAATAATTTCTAAAAAGAGGAAATGGGTGCACTCTTTTGAGGAACCAAGTCTATGTAAATTTGTGTCGTATTTGGCTCTATTTAAATAAAGCATGGTGTACAAAGATGCAGTCACACAAAATAGAATTTCAAATCCTGCTGGACATTCTTTTTTTTTTTTTTTTTCTGGGTTGCTATTCTACTTTTGGCGTTTCCCCCTCTCGCTGATGATCCTCGTGTTGCTTTAGTTCACCCAGATCCTGCCATGGGTTCAACTCACCCAGGATCTTGCTGAATATCCCTAAATATTCACACTCAAAATAGGGTTGGCTAGTTATGCTATGTAGTATGTCTAAAATTTTAGTGAGCTAAAACACCAATGAGTTTATTTTATCTTGTCATAGTCTGACAACAAGCACCTGGTAGGTGTCTCCTCTCCAGAGACTTCTTATGAGTTACAGTCAGGTGGCAGTTCAGTTCCAGGTAGCCTGTTATGTTTGATATTTGGGTGCTCTGCCACAGGCTTCTCTTCGTCTGCCTTCTCATCTTCCATGGTGTCTCTGCAGCTTCTCTCTGGGTAGCCTGGAATTCTTCCATAGTAACACATGGCTCCAGGAGGAAGGAAGCCAAAGCTTTCAGGACCAACCTAGACTCAAACGAAAAGGAACATTTGCTCTGATTTTGGTTTGAAGGTGTATTTAAAGAGTAACTACTGGGATAAGAAAAGGAAAGGAGGGAAATCAGGAAGAAAGAGAGAAAAAACACAAAAAATTGATTTTTACTGTTAGGTATTTAAGATAACATACCTATCTTGTAAAGGCAATTATCTGAAATACCTTATTCTCAAATTGCAACAGACAGGAACATACTTCATTGACTAAAGTCAACCCATTGCAGTCACAGCCATTATTTCTCTTAAAAGACATACACCTTCTGTCTCCACATTCTGACACATCTGAATTCTGCCATGCCTTTCAGGGAGTTGGAGTGGACTTCTTGTCATATAGCACAAACCTTCCACACTGTGTAGAAAGCTAGAGAATTTGTGAGTTGAGTAGGAAATGGAAGGTAGATAAGGAGAAACTATACTAATATGTACAAAGGCTTAGAAGTAGAAAAGAATGGGATGTGAATTGGTATGTGTCTTATTTAAGGTTTTACTGCTGTGAACAGGTACCATGACCAAGGCAACTCTTATAAGGACAATATTTAAGTGGGGCTGGCTTACAGGTTCAGAGGTTCAGTCCACAGTCATGAGGGCAGGAACATGGCAGCATCCAGGCAGGCATGGTTCAGGAGGAGCTGAGAGTTCTACATCTTCATCTGAACACTGCTAGCAGAATACTGGCTTCCAGGTAACTAAGATGAGGGTCTTAAAGCCCATACCCACAGTGACATACCTACTCCAACAGGGCCATGCCTTCTAATAGTGCTACTCCCTGGGCCGAGCATATACAAACCATCACATTATATATGGTAGTTTAAAGAATAGCCCCATAGGTTATCTTTGAATGCTTGGTTAGCAGAGAGTGGTAATATTTGAAAGGATTAAGAGGTGTGGCTTTGTTGGAGAAGGCATGTCTTGTTGGAGAAAATGTGTCTCTGGGGATGGGCTTTGGGTTTAAAAAGCCCAAGCCAGTCCACATCTCCCTTCTTCCAGATGCCTGAGGATCAGGATGTAGAACTCTCAGCTCCTCCTGTAGCACGTCTACCTGTGTGCAGCCATGCTAATAATGAACTAAACCTCTGATCTGTAAGCAAGCTCCAGTTAAATGCTTTCTTTTATAAGAGTTGCCATGGTCATGGTTCCTCTTCACAGCAACAGAACACTGACTAAGATAGTAGGAATATACATTGGGTATTAAAAAGAAATTTTACATCAGAAATCTAAGATTTCAGTCAAAATCTGATCCTTTGGCAACTCATTGAAGCTCATGATCTTCTACTCTTCTTGTCTTTATTAGATTTTCACTGCTGTCAAAAGACACCATGACCAAAGCAACCAATATAAGGGACAGCATTTAATGTGTCTGGCTTACAGGTTCAGAGGTTCAATCCACTATCATCATAGCAGGAAGCATGGTGGCATACAAGCAGGCATGGCACTGGAGAAGGAGCTAAGATCTTTACATCTTTATCCAAAGGAAGCCAGGAGCAGCTATCTCCCACATGGGTAGGAAGAGGGTCTCAAAAGCCCCACAGTGACACACTTCCTCCAACAAGGACACACCTCTTAACAGTGCCACCCTTGGCCAAGCATATTCAAACCACCAAACTCATCAATTGGACAAATGAGAATTTGCTAACCTGCAGGACTTGGGTGAAAAGTGAAAGGAGAAAAAGATATGTGCATATAGTCACCAAACGTAAGCTCAATTGTTTTGCATGTGCAAAATCATGGATAAAACACTGCAGGAAATAAGCTAGCGAAGTAGTTTGGGATGGGTTATAAGACAAATAGAAAAAAAAAAAGTGGAGTAAAATTGGAAGATGTTCAAAGGCACCAAGACTATATGGATGACCCAGTTAAGAAACTGCTCAAACCAGAAACACATATCACATTGTGCCACAGTTCAAGGTACAACCTAGTTTAGTATGGAAGGCAGCATACATCATTTATGAAGTTTTTATTAGCAGTTGTATATGCAATGTCTCTACAGTTATATGTAAAGCAGAGATGCTCTATGAAGAGAAGAAGTGATTCTATTAAAGTCCCATAGGTGCTTGCCATTCAGAACTTCTGCCAATTTAAAACTTATAGTAACAATAGAGTTGGCATGCATAAAACCTCATAAAGAACAAATGAGTCACAGAGAAAATAGTTTCCCATAGAACATTTAGCTCATTGTTGCTGACTCAGATCAGTTCACTGTAGCTTTAAACAAACATAATGAAAGCATGTGCTAGGAGAACAAAGGAGAAGAGGCTTTTTCCACCACCACTAGTGTGAATGGTGGGATGGGTGTCTCTGTACAGAACTCTAAGGAGAGATAAGTGAGTTTTCACATTCACATGGATGAAATAAGTTGCTAAAAGGTGTGCCTACATCCCTGAGTGGAAGTTTTCTTGCTTCCTTGGTGAAACACAAAATGCTTCATTCACTAATAGAGAATGACTCAGCTGTAGAGATTGCATTGAAACAATAGGCTCCAAGAGGCTGTGTATCGTCTGCAGGAGGACCAACACAGAGCCAGGGCTGCACACTCATGACGAGCATCTTGCCTGCAGCCAACTCAGGAGGATTAAAGATGGTGCAAGCAGTAACAAATTGTGAACTTCGGAAAGTAGGGTTGGGTACCGACTTGATCCTGCCTCTGCTCCATTTTACTTAAACTGATATGGAGGCTGTTATCTCTGAACAAATTCAAGTATCAAGATGACTCAAGTTGATGTCAAAAGTCTGCTGTGAGTTTTAATTAGAGGTCCTTTTCCTTTTGCCCACCATGTTTATAAACCTAGAACTGAAGAACTGAAATAAGAACCTAAATAATCCTAAGGATCAGGACTCACGAGGTACATGATGGACTGCTTTCTGGCAAAAGATGCTTAGAAAAATATGAGTAAGGAGTACTGCATTTAAATTTCATGCCACCCTAATTTTGACTATTAATAAAGCCCTCAAATGTGTTGTTTTGGATTCAAAGAATAGATAAAAGAACTTGCAAAGTAATACTTTAAAAGCCCACTCAACTTTATTTACATAATTAAAGTCCTGGAATGGAAATATATCCAACTGTGCTCTTTATACAAGAGTTTATTTACTGTTTCCTCCTACATCATTTTTCAGTTATTAACTAAAAATCAAAGAGGAGCTCTTGAGGATAAAAAGGGATGTAATTATTTGGAGACATGGCTTTTTTCACCTCCAAGCATACATTATAATAAAATTAAATTAAATTGGTGGATAATAAAGAAACACATGATACAATGGGCAGTGGAAGAAGAGGGGGAAAGCGCCTACCTCTAGTGGCTTATCCTGAACTCCACTAAGTAGACTATTCTCAGTGGACTCTGGAATTGGGCTGCATGGACAAACAGCATTCTGTTTCCATAGAAGCAGAACTGGCCAGTTTTCCATAGCAGCAACTTCTATTAGCAGGCCTCAAGCTTAATACAGGAAGTTATCCCAAACTTGTAGTGCCATTTTTATCAAATGCAATACTTCCATTGTATTTGCATATCACCTTACAGAAGAGTTGTCTACATCTAGTGATCATAACTTAAAGTCAATATGGCTCATTTATGGCTGGATCAAAGAACAACTTGGTAACCAAAATGTGTAAACAGAAATGTAGACAGGGATGTCTAAGCTATTGCTCCAATATCAGAGCATGCTCATCTTACAGTCATTTCTCTTAGAGAAAGGTTGAAGTGCTTCCTTAGACAGAGGAAACTCACTGGGCCCTAATCAACAGGAAGTACTTAAAAATCAATGTTATGGATCTGTGCATGCATGAGCACACACACACACACACACACACACACACACACATACACACACACCATACCACTGATTCAGTACATTATTACAAGATTTTATTTTATAGTCATACTTGTAATTATTTTCAACAAGCTGCTTGAAGGTGAGCATCATTTGCCCCATGCATGTTTCACTACAATGTGTTATGTACATAAATATGCAATAAATGTTTTTCAGAACTAAACTGAATCAATTGACTTTCCAGTTGTTTTCAACTGACATGTTTCTCAAGCATTGTAATCTCTTTCTAATTCCTTGCTGGGCATGAGACAATTATTGATTTAGTCATGACTTGAAGATGCATGAATCCATGCTGATGAGGGTGAAATGTCACTTCTTACTTTTGCAATACCTACAAGGCTGCTGGTGTATGACAAGAATTTTGTCTTGGGCCAGATCTAATGAGCCAAGCTGTTCATACATGCTAATGTAATAGATGCCCCCATTTGCTCTTGCAGCAATTGCAGCATGATTACTACTTATAAAGACCCCAGGAGGATGTGGTTTTTGCAAGCTACAAGCTCTTCCTCACCTAAGCTTTTCTTTACTTTAAAGAATGAACATTTTTTAAAGGCAACTATATTTGTTTTAAAGGACTAACAGCAATGGCAAACCAATCAATAATTTTGAAATTTCGATTATTATTGGCAATTTGCTTTAAAGAGACTAAAGCCTAAAAATTGGTTCAAATGCCTGCTTCATAGACATAAAATAAGTTGGCTGACTCAAATACATTTTGGGCTCGCTATTGAAGTGGCAACTTGCTCAGCTATCGGCCTGCAAAATTCTCATTTAGCTTGCTTTTGGGAGCTGTGGAACACCACCACACTTCCTCAGTTCCCTGGTAGCAGATTAGTACCTCCTGCCCTGTCTATAAAAACCCAGCAGGACGTTTCTATAGATACCACCTTGCCTTCCTTTTATTGTTTTTCAGTGGTTCTATCTTTAACCTTACCTACTCTTTCAAAGAGCGAGGCAGGCTGCAAATGCAAACGCTGAGATGGCTCAGCCTACTTTTATTCTAAAAAGGAACACGCAAATAGGAAGAGAGATGCTGCAAACATAGAACACTACAGAGTTGCTGTAGTAGAGACCAAGTACCACCCCAGATGCACAAGAAGAAGTTGAGTCTGATAAGTCATCTACTGCAAGAGTTCTAACCTAAATGATCAGAACCAAGAATTTCACTTTCTTGAAGTATCTTTGGTTGTTGAAGAATGTTGAACATTCTTATTTCAACACATTAAAGCAGCCCCATTTGCCTAATTCAACTGAACTGTTAAACCATCATCTTTTTCAGGAGAATATAAAATTCAAGAATTAGCTGCTTTCTTGCTTCCAAATGCTGTTCACTTCAGAAAGCTCCGCCCAAGCAAATTTCTTGTTCTGGTCTCTTTTTCACAAGTTTCTTTTGCTTGCTTCGTTTTCACTTGACCTTTCCTCTTAATATCTTTTCAAATTTCAAAGAGGCATGTGTTGGGGCATAGTTAGGTTTGGGCAATAGGCTTAGGGCAGGAAGGTGTGGTTAGGGCGGAGGGGTAAGAGGCCATTCTGGCTGCTTTTTTTTTCTCATCTCAAATCCTGGTAAAATGCAGGCTGTGTATGTGTGGGTGTTTTTCTATGATGTGCAAGTACGCACAACTCTATTTTCTTAAGTGAGTAACTATGAGTGTACATATCTTGGAATAATCCACAAATTTATGTAAGCTACAAAGGAAACTGCACACTCACAGGAAATTTTACTTGGTTCTCAGCTTTTCAGACAAGGCAACCAATTTGTGTCGAAAGAACTAGTTAGCAAAAAGACACAGAGAAGATCATGCTTTCTTCTTTTTTATTTTATTTTATTTTATTTTATTTTATTTTATTTTATTTTATTTTATTTTATTTTATTTTATTTTACTTCTTCTCCCCAGAAGTTTAATTAAGAGTTTTAGTTAGCACACAACATCATGGGATTGTTGTAGAATTTTCATGCATAAATGTCATTTGTTCTCGTCGCCCCCCAGCGCCTACTCCTTTGTTCCCATTGATATCTGTCATGGACTCCCTTCTGCTTTCACAGTATGAAATCTGAATATTTTCTAGTTTATCTACTTTTTTGTTGTTGTGCTTTTCATATCATATCTAAGAAACCATTGCCAGATCCACTGTCAAATATTCACCTATTTTCTCTTTCTAGAGCTCATTAGTTTCAGTCTTATGTTTAACTCCATTTTAACATCTATTTTGAATTAATATTTATATATAGTGAAAGCTAATGGTCCACCTTCTCTTGCATGAGGTATTCCAGTTTCACTAGCTCTCTTCATTTAAAAGAATGTACCATTGATTTCTTCTGGAGAAACCCCTTTAAATACAGATGTACCTGGATTCCACTATACCTTAAGGTCCTCAGGTGTAAGTAACTGCCTAAGTAGAAAACTGATGGCTAATGTAAAGGGAAAAGGTATTGAGATGAGAAATAGGAGTGGGCCCAAACAAAGCTTACTTCACCTTGTCCTAGAGTGGCCACAGGTTGCTTTCTCTGCCTTTGTGTCACATTATGAGTTATGTCAGATGACTAAAATGTGCACATCAATTAACTCATTGTATATTTGTTTTAGCTAACAAATATTTCTTGTAATTCTAAGTGAAGGTAAGGTAGCACTTTACATCTGGGCATGACTACAGTATTGAAACTGATTAAAAGTCTCCCAAAGGCAGTTGTACTTATTTTGGTTATTGGTTTCTTTGAGATATGGTCTGGCTACATAGCTACCTGGCCTCTGTTGGCTTGAACTCAGAATCCTCTTGCCTTAGCTTCCTGAGTGCTGTTATTACAGGTATGACTTACTGGACCTGGTTTGCTCTTCCTATTTCTCCTCCCCAACCCACCACCATTAGTACTACTAGGTAGCCCAAACCAGCCATAATCCTTCAGCCTCCATCTTCTGAGAGTTGAAATTACAGATGTGTGTTGGAACAAACCTGGCACAGTGGAAAGAAGCCCCACATATCTGTCCAGGGCGTTGCAGCTCTGGGTGGGACAGGAGACACACAGGAAGTGGCTACGAGCTCTTCTACAGTCCGACAGGCTTGCCAGGCTGTGTGAGAGGCCTCTGTGGAGACACAGTCCATGGGTAGAAGAGGAAAACGTCCCAGGGAACACTGCAGCCAGTTCTGGAGTTCCCATGGTTGGACATCGTGAACACCACCAGATGCTGGGGGACCTGGGAACAGATGGGGCCTGAAGAGTGCAACTGGTGTCCCACTGTGGGACCTGGAATGGGTTCTTGATCAATCTGGAGTTTTGATGTGAGTGGGTCGCCAGCTGGGGGTACACTTGAAGCTGGGTTTTGCCCCACTTTGTTGGCACCAGATGTGGGAGCAAGCCTGACACAGTGGGAAGAAGCCCCACGTTTCTGTTCCGGGCACTGCGGCTCTGGGTAGAACAGGAGACACGGGAAGTGGCCACATATCTTCCCACACAGTCTGATGGGCAGGTGGGGGCTGTGGGAAGCCTTTGTGGGCCCTGCTCGTGTGTGGGGGAGGGGGCCATTCTTGGGGAACGCGCGGCCAGTTCTGTGGGTTCTCTAGCCCGGGCACCGCAGTCAGCTGCAGGGTGCCGCAGACAGGCTAGCCAGAGCACATTTGGGGTTCCTGCCGAGACTGAGTTTCAGCAGCTTGGGGCACCGGCCAGCTGCTTAGACTTGGGTGAATGGGTACCGTCTGGGAGTGCTGAGAAGCCCTCGGCAAGAGATTAGATGTGGCTCCTTAATCAAGGGCTAGATCCATCACTTCCCACGGGTCCAGATAAAGAGACAGTCCATAATTCTAAGACGTTTATTTTCATTGTGGAGAGTGGCGTGGATGGAATTGTACCCCCCCCTTTATTTTATTCTTAATGGAAATAAGTAAGCTATTTGTTTGGGGAAAAAATCACTCTGGTAAATAAATGCCTTCAAAAGTCCAAGACAAATTTAATTCAGTATTGTTTGGGTTATAGCAACAGAATGCACTGTTATTGATTTTCCAACAAAATGGAGGTAACTTAGTGATTCACAAGAAATTTCTAAGAGAATATGTGCAGAAATCCTTACAGAAAAATATTTTTAAGCATTGCTTATGATTTGAGTTCGAGGGCAGGGATAGAGATTTAGAATTTCTCAAAGAATGTTGGAGCAGAGTAAGACCTTAGGAACCCTGTGGTACAGTCCCTCATTTTATAAATAGATACTATCTACCTCTCAAATGAGGAAGAGGAGGGACCTAATTTTTCTGCACTTTCCATTAAATCTATATAGCCCTTTAAAAAGTGAAACATGTGAATTGTAATCATTTGCATTATATTTCAAACTATATACTATACTATATAGTATACTAAACATGGTACAAATATCTGTCTCTTGAAGCATCTATCATTTCTTGTGTGAATATGTGTATGTGGACCTATATACAGAGAGAAGGGGGAGCAGATTTCAATCTTGGAGCCATTCCCATTACTGTTCCCCCCCTTAGGTTTTTTTTTTTTTTTGAGAGTTTCATGTAATATGTTTTATTCATATTCACTGCCCCTCCACCAAACTCTTTCCCAATTCATCGCTCCCTTCCCAACTCAACAAACTTTTGTCATTTTTTTTTTCAGTCTTTCACGGACAATTTGTATTTTTTGAGACAGAGTCTCTGAGGCCTAGAGCTCACAAAGTGGGCTGACCGAGTGGGTCAGCGATCCCCAGGGATCTGCTTATCTTTGCTTTCCCTGTACTGGGATCATGAACACATGCCATGACACCAGCTGGTTTACATGAGTTCTGGGGATCAAATTCAGGCCCTTGTGACTACAAGGCAAGCACTTTACAAACAGAGCCTAGGCCCATTTATTACTTCTGGTGGTGAAATGTTCAAACTCTTTTCTTGTGAGACAAATAGTAAGAGAATATGTTATCATTGCCTATCGTCACTGTCCTGTGCAACAGGCTTCTGGAACATTCCTCTACCTACCCATAAGTTAATACCTGGTAATTAGCCTTTCACCATTCTTTCTCCTCCCCTATGCTCACCAGCCTCTGGTAATTATCATTTCACTCTCCATTTCTAAGAGAGAGACTTTTTTTTACACTCTGCTATTAGTGAGGTCATGCAGTTACTGGGTTTTCTGTGCCTGGCTCATTTCACTTAACATAATGACCTCTGGTTGCATTAGTGTTGCTGCAGATGACAAGACTGCATTCTTTTATGAAAATATGGATTATATTCATGTATGTGCATGTTCCAGGTTTTCCTCGTTGGTGCATCAGTCAATGGGCCCATATGCCATTCCCATTCCTGAGCTGTTCTGAACCCAAGCCATGGCACTTCAGCTTGTTAATTTCCTTTCCTTTTCTATAAACCCAGTAAAGAGGCTGCTGAAGTCTTTCTACTCTCAGCATGGGTAGGAGCTGCCAAAATATTTTCTTCAGCAGTTGTGTGTTTACATCCTCACCAAGAAGGTGTGTTGCCTTTTAAGGAGTGGGGAGGGCACTATAGCTGGAAGTTCAGAATGTGCAAGTGTGGGTCACTGGCTTACTCTCCTATCACTTCACATTAGTGGAACACAGACCCAGCAGCCCAGACAGCTTTCTCAGATCCCCACATTTCAGTACAAATGAATCTCTGAAAATTAGAGAAAGAAATCTGAATTCAGATTTTGTCATGCCCCCACCTTCACCAATACCCACTTCCCAGCCTTGTGTTGTGGTTAACTCTGGTGCTGTTTGTATTTTGATGCTAATTCAGCTTCCCCAATAGGGGCTACTCAGGACTTCATGTGACCCTTCTAATGAATAAAGAAACCAATCTCTGGGCGAGTAGGCAGGACTTCTGGGTTGGAGAGAGGGATGGTGGAAGAGGAGAGGAGAGTGGGTTGGAGGATGGGAGCATGGAGGCTAAAATGTAGATAGTGGAGATCCCATTTCAGGTGTCAGATCCGTTTGGATCCACTAACGGGAGGATTGAACTTAGAATGGCTTATAAATTAAAATGTTAATTGCTGCACCCAGCAATTGAGTTACCATTGCTTCTGAAATAAGTTTTTTTAATTATTTATTTATTTTTTGATACTCTATTTACATTTCCAGTGTTTCCTCCTTTCCAGGTCTCCTCTTTGGAAACCCTCTACCCCTTCCCCCTCCCCCACCTCTATGAGGGTATTCCACCTCCCACCCACCCACCCACCCACTCCCGTCTTCCCACCTTCACATTCCCCTTTACTGGGGCCTCTAACCCCTCAGGCCCAAGGGCCTCTCCTCCCCCTGATGGCCAACAAGGCCCTCCTCTGCCACATATGTGGTCCAAGCCATGGGCCCCTCCATGTGTATACTTTGGTTGGTGGTCCAGCCTCCAGAAGCACCAGGAGGGTCAGGTCAGTTGACACTGTTGCTCCCTCCATGGGGCTGCAAACTCCCTCAGCTCCTTCAGTCCCTTCTCCAACTCCTCCATTTGGGACCTCACTCTCAGTCCAGTGGTTACTGTAAAGTGAAACTTGGGCATTCCGAACTTTTGGGCTAGTATCCACTTATCAGTGAGTACATACCATGTTCATTCTTTTGTGACTGAGTTACCTCGCTCAGGATGATATTTTCAAGTTCCATCCATTTGCCTGCAAACTTCATTAAGTCATTGTTTTTAATAGCTGAGTAGTACTCCATTGTGTAGATGTACCACATTTTCTGTATCCATTCCTCTGATGAGGGACATCTGGGTTGTTTCCAGCTTCTGGCTATTATAAATATGGCAGCTATG
>CM052702.1:83936236-83948280 GCA_028551405.1 Uromys caudimaculatus
GAACACTACCCAATTCCTTCTATGAGGCCATAGCTACACTGATACCAAAACCTCACAAAGACCCAACAAAGAAAGAAAACTTCAGACCAATTTCCCTTATGAATATCGATGCAAAAATACTCAATAAAATTCTCACAAACCGAATCCAAGAACACATCAAAACGATCATTCATCATGATCAAGAAGGTTTCATCCCAGGGATGCAGGGATGGTTCAATGCCCAGAAATCCATCAATGCAATCCACTACATAAACAAACTCAAAGAAAAAACCACATGGTCATTTCAGTAGATCCTGAAAAAGCATTTGACAAAATTCAACATCCCTTCATGATAAAAGTCTTGGAAAAATCAGGAATTCAAGGCCCATACCTAAACATAGTAAAAGCAATATACCACAGACCAGTAGCCAATATCAAACTAAATGGAAAGAAACTTGAAGCAATCCCACTAAAATCAGGGACTAGACAAGGTTGCCCTCTCTCTCCATATCTATTCACTATAGTAACTGAAGTTCTAGCTAGAGCAATTGGATAACAAAAGGAGGTCAAAGGGATACAAATTGGAAAGGAAGAAATCAAAGTACCACTATTTGTAGATGATATGATCGTATACTTAAATGACTGGAAAACTTCCACCAGAGAACTACTACAGCTGATAAACAACTTCAGCAAAGTGGTCGCAAATAAAATTAACTCAAACAAATCAGTAGCCTTCCTATACTCAAAGGATAAACAGGCTGAGAAAGAAATTAGGGAAATGACACCCTTCACAATTGTCACAAATAATATAAAGTATCTTGGTGTGACTCTAACCAAACAAGTGAAAGATCTGTATGACAAGAACTTCAAGTCTCTGAAGAAAAAAATTGAAGAAGACCTCAGAAGATGGAAAGATCTCCCATGCTCATGGATTGGCAGGATTAATCTAGTAAAAATGGCCATCCTGCCAAAAGCAATCTACAGATTCAATGCAATCCCCATCAAAATTCCAACTCAATTCTTCATAGACTTAGAAAGAGCAATTCTCAAATTCATTTAGAACAACAAAAAACCCAGGATAGCAAAAACTATTCTCAACAATAAAAGAACTTCTGGGGGAATCAGCATCCCTGACCTCAAGCTGTACTACAGAGCAGTAGTGATAAAAACTGCATGGTGTTGGTACAGTGACAGGCAAGTAGATCAATGGAATAGAACTGAAGACCCAGAAATGAACCTACACACCTAAGGTCATTTGATCTTTGACAAAGGAGCTAAAACCATTCAGTGGAAAAAAGACAACATTTTTAACAAATGGTGCTGGTTCAACCATGTAGAAGAATGTGAATTGATCCATTCCTGTCTCCCCATTCAAAACTCAAGTCCAAGTGGATCAAGGACCTCCACATAAAACTAGATACACTGAATCTAATAGAAGAGAAAGTCGGGAAAAGCCTCGAACACGTGGGTACAGGGGGAAAGTTCCTGAACAGAACACCAATGACTTATGCTCTAAGATCAAGAATCGATAAATGGGGCCTCATGAAATTGCAAAGCTTCTGTAAGGCAAAGGACGCTGTCAATAGGACAAAACAGCAACCAACAGATTGGGAAAAGATCTTAACCAGTCCTATGTCTGATAGAGGGCTAATATCCAATACATACAAAGAACTCATGAAGTTAGACTCCAGAAAACCAAATAACCTCATCAAAAAATGAGGAACAGAGCTAAACAGACAATTCTCAACTGAGGAAATCACAGGGCTGAGAAGCACCTAAAGAAATGCTCAACATCCTTATTCATCAGGGAAATGCAAATCAAAACAAGTCTGAGATTCCACCTCACACCAGTCAGAATGGCTAAGATCAAAAACTCAGGTGACAGCAGATGCTGGAGATAATGTGGAGAAAGACATGGAGAATACTCCTCCATTGCTGGTGGGATTGCAAGCTGGTACAACCACTCTGAAAATCAGTTTGGCGGACCCTCAGAAAAATAAGCATAATACTACCTGAGAACCCAGCTATACCACTCCTGGGCATATACCCAGAAGATGCTCCAACATGTAATAAAGACACATGCTCTGCTATGTTCATAGCAGCCATATTTATAATAGCCAGAAGCTGGAAACAACCCAGATGTCCCTCATCAGAGGAATGGATACAGGAAATGTGGTATATTTACACAATGGAGTACTACTCAGCTATTAAAAACAACGACGTCATGAAATTCACAGGCAAATGGATGGAACTTGAAAATATCATCCTGAGCGAGGTAACTCAGTCACAAAAGAACGAACATGATATGTACTCACTGATAAGTTGTTATTAGCTCAAAAGTTCGGAATACCCAAGATTCACTTCACAGTAACCATTGGGCTGTGTGTGAGATCCCAGATGGAGGAGTTGGAGAAGGGACTGAAGGAGCTGAGGGAGTTTGTAGCCCCATGGAGGGAGCAAGAGGGTCAATGGGCCTGACACCCCCCCTGGTCATCTTGGAGTTTTGACCACCAACCAAAGAATACACATGGAGGGACCCATGGTTCGGACCACATATGTGGCAGAGGATGGCCTCGTTGGCCATCAGGGAGAGGAGAGGCCCTTGGGCCTGAGTGTGTTAGAAGCCTCAGTAAAGGGGAATGTCAAGGTGGGAAGATTGGAGTGGGTGGGTGGGGGGAATACCCTCATAGAGGCAGGGGGAGGGGGAAGGGGTTAGGGGGGTTCCAACGTGGATACCTGGAAAGGGGGAAACATTGGAAATGTAAATAAAGTATCAAAACATAAAATTTTAAAAAATATCAGCTTAATAGTTATTATAGAGCAGATGGCATTACTCATGTCAAAAAATGAAAACCCTCCATCTCATAGAAGCTTGTTCCCCTGTACCTCTTCATACTCCTAACTTCCTCTTTCCACACTGAAGGATATCACACCAGGATATTTTCTGGTATTCTGTTCCATGATTTTCTTTACTCATCTAAATATAATCCCTTAAACAAATTAATTTGGCCTTATTCATGAATAAGTAAAATCATACAGTCTACATTATCTTGTGTCTGCTTCTTTCACTCAGCCTGTATTTGAATGATTTGTCCTTGTTCTTATGAATGTCTGCAGTTTCATTTCCTTATACTAACAGGTTAATGTGGGTGATTTTGATCTATAAATCCAAGTGAAGTCTACAAGGCTGTGCTATGACAAAGTATATCCAGCAAGTGGGCTGCATACTTTCTTATATTTAAGATTCTAGTGGTGGTGAGTTTGGGAATCTGGACTTGATCATTGACTCCTCCATTTACTGTGTATTCTTTGGTTTCTAGTTGATTCCCCTTCAGCCTTGGTTTACTTATAGAGTGGGGAGTTTATTAATACTTCTCAACATCATGTAGCAACTCTTAAAAGATTCACATGCAAGTCATTTGGTTACTACCAAGCTCCTGGATCATAGAACACATGCCTCTATGGGCTTCTAATAGTTTTTGTTTGTAATTTTTATATGTAATTAATTTATATTCCTCCCCCTTGACTCAGAGACCACAAAGCAAATGTGGGGGAAACAATGCTATCAATGAGAAGTATGAAAGATACTTAGTTTTCTATCATCAAACAGAGCCTGTTTGGTCCTTTTGTGCATTTTTAAATAGAATGGAAACCCCTGAAAGTGAGCCCTAAAAAGAGGGCAAAAATATGCTGGCTTTAAGTGTATTTATTTTTATTTTAACAAGCAGTGGTTTATTACATAAATCAAATTGTTTCTTTTTCTAGTTATTTCCTCTAAACCAAGAAACTTCCTACTTGCAGAATCATTCTGAAATAAAACTTTTTGTTAACTTATTTTTGAAAGCCATATATATACACACACATTATCAAGGAAAAGATAAGATAATGTAGAAAATGTCATTATCATGTCAAAACTAATAATTATAATAAAATAAGAATTAAAATGAGAATTTTTAACATTTACTAGTTGGCTATCTTTGTTCAATAACACATGGCACCAAAGTAAATTTGTGTGCTTTGAGATAATAACCTTTGTTAAATCTATCTCTTTTTACTCTATAAATTAAAAAGTCAAAGCAAAAGGAGCAAAGTGGAGAAAAAGAACTGGAGAGGTGTAGCAACCAGCACGATTCTGCATCTCCTGCCCCTCACTCCCAATTTTCTATTGTCTAAAAGTCTGGATCTGCCCTCCCCATTGGACCAGCCATGAGCCACCTGTGTTACTGAACACCTGAAAGTAACTTGTTACTGAATAAGCTTGAGCTGAGATGTGATCTCCATGTAAAACATGCCCCAGGCTACAATGATTTACAATAAAACAAGTAAAATTAGTAAACCATGCCTCAAGATTTTATATTGATTGTATGCCCAGATGATACCATTTATGTATACTGAGTTAAAATGTATTATTAACATGAAACTCATGTTTATTCTAAGCTTCTAAAATATGACTCCTGTAGGCTTATATTTTTCAAAACTTTCTTTAATAAGTGTACTTAAATGTTTTAATATCCCTTCAAGCCCACCACCCACCAGAGGTAGTGGAAAGGAAAAGGTGATAGGGCAAAGGAGGATGTGATAGGGCAAAGAAGTATTTCTTTGGAGAGAATCCAATTTGCGTTGTCAGGATATCAGCAGTCCAAGTCACACAAATCAGCAGTGGTAGCTCGATCCACTTGCAAACACGACGAATCAGCAATGGCAGCTCAATCCAAAAGAAATCATGAGGCTCTGCCAATCGGCCTGAGTTGACAGAAGCAGCAAGAAGATGCTGGAATACCACCAGAAATTCTTCAGTGCATTCTTCTCTATGACATCATGACAAACCATGACCAGCAAAGACTGTCAAGGTGAACCAATACCACACAGCGTCTTCCACTGTCTGTTGGGTTATCTTTATACCCATTCCAAACATCACATGTCCTCTAAAGTATCTTCTCTAACAAATCATTACATGTCCTTTTCTAAGCTGCTTCATAAAAACATCACATGTCTGTTCTCAGCAAAACATCCTCACAGGTGTCTGCTTCAGCAACAAATCCTCTCATAAGACAGTTTGCAGAAAAATATCACATGACACAACTGAGCATCCAAAGAAACCAAAAATTTCCACTTCAGGCTCCTAGAACTGCTAAAGTTGAACATACAACTCACATTATATTTTGGTTAACAGAACTGGCCTAGCACATGGAGAACACTTAGAGAAGGGGGCAGTCTCACAAGGACTAAGGTGAGTTTTTATCATAGTGAGGGGGGATGGATTCCAACAATAAACCTGAGATACCAAAGTAAATATATATTCCTTACATGGCTAAGTTTTTGGAATGATATTGAAAATGTTACACATACATAGTTTTATTTAATCTTCAGTACAACCAAAAGATATGGCATCCATCTTTTAAAGCTGAAAATTTTAAGTGGACTGAGCCACAGACTTGACTGAGCTGAGAAGTCTTCTTCCAAGTCCATCTTTTCAACCCCATGCACCACTGTTTCTCAGACTATAATGTCTTCGATAAGATAGTTATGAGATCAAAATCTTTGGAATATATGATATATCCCTTCTTCTTCAAGCAATAAACAGAATCCAAACTGTCAACCATAATGCCTTTCCCAACATGGTTCAATAACCATCCCTAACTCTGAATGAAAGAGTGGGAGGTTTCGAATTCTGTGTTCAAAGAGATGTCTACATGCTCTCAGGTTCCATTTTAGAGAATGAAATAATGGTCTATATGCAATAACATATTATTATTCTATTTCTTGTTTGTGGGAATGATATGAAACATTTATTTGAAATACTGGACAATAACAGAGCCAGATAATCCAACTCCCCTGCAACAAATAAGCCACCCCTTCAGCACAGTGCAAGGGCTTACGTCAAAAAAGACCTATCAAGGTTGCTGCTGCCCCACCAGATACTTCCAGTCTTACCCAAGCCAAATAGAAATGCTACTGTTCTCAATACCTTCAATGCCATAAATCACTTTTTAAAATAAAACATTTAAAAAGACAGATCAAAGTGCTCGAGTAAACATATGTCCAACTCAAATTCAGTCAACTTCAGTAAGTTACTTACTTCCTGCTGATTTGCTTCCTGCTGAAAAAACTTTATTTAAGTCAGGACAGCAGTAAGTCATCCATACTCATCCTCCCTGGAAAATAATTCAAGGAAAACCTAAAAGGGTTATTAAAGAAAAATAGGAATTGACACTCTTTAAGTATATTTTAACTATTTTAGGGTGAAAAGATGTTTAAAATTTGTAATTCGTAGTAGGAAAACATGACCCAAATGAACACCCTATTGGAGAACCATTGTATTTTCTTCAGCTGCATTTGGTGCCAGGGGTAAGGATTGTGCTCGAAACATGCCAGCTTTCCCAACGACCAGGTGAGAGGTACCTTGGTCTGTACTATTGCAACGTCTATTCAGTGATTTGAGTTGTGTTTCATTCAGCAAGGGCTTTGTCCAATGAGCATTGTACTTGACTTCCAAATTTGGTTGACAATTTACTCATGAAATTTATGACCTTTGGATTACTTTGATATTCTTAATTCTGATTCTGGATTCTGGATTCTGGACCATATTCTGGAAGGCCATCATGGTTTCCTGGTCCTTCATAGCTGCGGGAGCCTCTGGATGACTGAGAGTTCCACTGAGTCAGGCACCCCTCCCATTCCGAGCATTCCTGCAGGAAAGACACCCAGAAGAAAGCCACACTGAACTCCTGACTGCACTCTCGTGTTTTCCTTTCTTTGGGCTCCTTCATCCTCTTCTCAAGCTTTCTTAAACCCTTTCTGTTCTTTTAGCTCTAGTTCTTTCTGTTTTCACTAACATTTTCCCAGAGTTCAGCAGTTTCCTGAGACCTTAGTTGAAGCTTCTCAGCCTTGCATTAGCGTCCCCTATAGCCCATTTTACAGGAAGAATTGGCCCAAAGGCTATGCTTTCCCTTAGTGCTAAGGCTGAGATGAATCAGGATGGATTTTGAAAGTTGTGTCAGTTGAATGGCAGCATTTGGCTTCTGTAATCTCTCAAAGACACTGGCCTACAAAATAGCCAGCCAGGGATTAGGTGTGATGAACAAGTGTCAATGAACAAATCAATGTCTTTCTGCAGCTCACATCATTTAGGACTTCAGGGGCAGCCCCTACCTTTCTTTTGCTTTATCTGCCACCCCTTGGTTACATCTACATTTTTGTCTTCCTATCTTGAGGGTCACCAGTGACCCCTTCAACTACTCCATTGTCAGTTTCTAGATAACTTTCTTCACTTAGTGGTTTCTTTGTCTTTGTGTCTCTGGGTTTTTTCCCTTAATATTTTCCTCTGCTTAAGCTTTCTGAGTAGCAGGTTCTACTGTATTCCCCATACTCTCCACCTGCTCCCTCAGAAAGCATTTTTCATCTGTATGCAAGACACTCAAATCATGTTCCCATCTTCACCAAGGCTGGATGTTCACTTACTTTTCCATTGTCCACAATGAGGAGGTGCTGGCAACAGTAGTAACATCTGTGACACAATGCCATGCCCTGTTGCTGGCTCAGCATGACTTCATAGAAGGGGACTGGTATATACTTCCTTTGTTTGTATAGTTCCTTAGTTTGCAGTACACTTTCACAGTTGCTCTTTATCAAAACCTGGAAACAAAGAAACATTGAGTGACTTGCACTGGCTTTAATTCAAGTCTTGAGTATTAAGGAAGCCCTCCTACTGTCATACCATTTATATTAGAAAATGATAAAGTAATAATAAAGATGTGGTTTAGGAAGAGAGACAGAGAGACAGACAAAGAGAGGCACAGAGAAATTGTCATATTGCACTGATAAAGAAAAGAGTCACCACAGAGAAGAGCCCATGAATCTTTGGATGTAGAATACACAAGACATGATGTATGACAATTGTAATGGCTAATGAATGTGTCAACTTGCCTGGGACATGGAGTACCCTGATATTTGGCTAAACATTATTTCTAGTGTGTCTATGAGAATACTTTGAATGAGATTAGCATTTGAATGGGTAGACTGAATAAAGCATATTGTTCTCCCAAATGTAAGATGGCCTCATCCAATCTATTGAGGGAATAAATAAAACAAAAATGGAGAAGAGAAGAAAATTGTGTAGGAGGCTTCTTCAAGCTGGGGCAGTCTCCTATATTCACACTAGAGCCTATCTCAGTCAGTTCACCTGGATCTCAAGCCTTTGGACCAGGGGTGGATCTATACCAAAACTCCTTGGTAACAAGCTTTCTGATTGCACATAGGGATTTTTCAGACTCCGTGTGTGTGTGTGTGTGTGTGTGTGTGATATGAAATCATCCATCTTATTGGTTCTGCTTTTCTGAAGATGGCTGGCTGAGGCAGCATTGTGTGAAGGGTTAAGGGGAAGACAATAATATAACACCAAGTTTCTGTTTGGCATGTTTCCAACATACTGTGTTGGGTGGACTCATGGACCAATGTCAATATTGCTGTATACAAACAAAACAACACTGAAAACATAGCTTTCTATCTTCTAGATGGTGGTGGTCTTCCATTTCTCCCCCTCTCCTTAGCAACCATAAATTCATCAAAACTAGAGTTTTCCAGACTCCCTGGCACATGTATTTTATTCTTTTTCTCCAAGTGAGCCTTTCAGTAAAACCTTTTCTTCACTCTGACGAATGAATACCTAAGTGGACTTTAATTTTCATATAAACAGCATTCTGGCTATGCAAACCATTTGAAAAAAGGAAAAAGTCCCTTTAAAATCCTACAATGTAAAAGTAGATATTGAAAAATACATTTTAGGAAGAAGATGGAGAGAGGTGGTGAAGAGTACTTGCTGCTCTTCCAGGGGACCCAAGTTTGGTTCCCAGCAGCCGCATTAGGCAACTAACAACCACATGTAGCTTCAGGTCCAGGGAATCCAACAATATATACCTGGAACACAGAGTCAAACACGCAGGAAAATTAAAAAACAAAAATAAGTATTTTTTATTAAAATATTTTAACAGCAAAGTAATAATTTGTAAAAGTAACAATGTAGCAAGTTAGAGGAAAAAAGATTGCGAGATTTTACTTCTACTCAATTATATGGAAACTATAGGAGGCATCTAAACACGCTGTGGGAGGCAAGATGGCCAAGACTTTTGTTTAACTCCCTATCACCAAATTCACTTCTAAATTGTGCATTTGATTCCACCAGAAAGATCAGATGATCAGCTGTTGAAATACATTGTATTTGAAAGAGAGGTGACTTCCTATGCCACAGGAAACTCCTTTGGTTTGTCACTTTCTGGGAAGCCATTTACTGAGTCACTCTTCCCCCCCCCCCCGAAATGGCCTCCTTTGATGTAACTTTTCTTTTGATGAGTTCTATGTTTAATAAAGAATACAATGAAAGGAAGAGGAAAATGAGATACTCAAATTGTTTCTCAGCTGAAAATCGCAGGGCAGAAAATTGCCCGTGGAAATCATACAGAAAGTTCAAGCATGCCAATGGCTCACAAGCATTTCTACCATGCGCACCGTACGATAGTCCTCAGTTCACTCTGCCCTAATGTTGGAGGGTAGGTTGGAGCCTTGGCAAACGCACATGCACAAGCTGAATAAACACAGACCCAGTTGACAAACTCTGTCTCATTGTAATTTTCTCCAATGTCTATTAGTCTCATCCCAATGTCTCAGCCTCTAGAGATGGAAAATGGAAAAAAAAAAATCTGTCAGTTTTTAATAACTGTGAAACTGGTCCTCAAACAAAACTTTACACTGAAGTCAAGTAACACAAATCCAATGCAACTTGGAAGATGGGGATTACCCTATTTAACCTCGCTTTCTTTTTTTCTTTTTCTTTTTTCCTTTTTTTTATACTAACATTTAATTGTTAGAGAATTTTAGAGAACTATTCCATATAATAGTACAAATCAATACAGTACTTCTAATGAACAGTTTACCAACAAGTACCAAAGTATAAATTGTGCATAGAATTTTATCTAGTAAAGTTATTTCTAGGAATTTATGTTGACAAAAATATGTATGCACTGTGGGATATCTATCACAGTATTATATACAATGGTGAAGTATGAGAAACATGTCAAAATTAAACAGAATTAATAAATTATGAAATTACTTGTAGACATTTCTATAATAATTAAAATGTTATTTTTTTAGGCTGAAACTTTAGAAGCCAATATTATCATCATCTTCAACCTCTCTTTCTAAGAGGAAGTATAAGATCCTGACATCTAGGTATAGATAGCTCATATTATAGCTCTGTATAAACACATACACACACACACACACACACACACACACACACACACACACACACACACACACGAGGTAGAAGATGAAGGAAATTAAGAGTCATCTGAAGCTAATAACAAAAGTAAGTAAAAGAGTTCATGAAGGAAAGTGAGGGCTGTCTGAAAGATTCCAAACATAAGAAGGCAAGGACTGGTCTAACCTGCAACATTGTTCAGCGTCACATGTTTCTAGTGTCTTACCCTCAGATAGCCAAGTCTTAATGGAAATCAATTTGAAACTTTCATGGATTTTGCAAGCTGATTATCTTCACATTATTTTCCATTCAATAATCTACTTTTAGAAATACCTGTTCTGCAGCAATCCACATAGACTACAAATCTGAGATTGTTTTCTTTCCTAACGGTAATTGCTGAAAGTTTGCTCATACACTGCTCGTTGCTGTATTAATAATAAACATGACAAATACTTCCAACACACTAAACCTAGTGACAGAAGGAGAAGTTGTTAACAATGCTGACCTCACCAGTGCCTACAGAAGACTGCACCTAGCAGCTGCAGAGCATGGTCTCTACACATGCGTAATGCAACACTGACCAAAACCGTATTCCAAGTCAGGAGACAGCCCTCAATAAAGTTGGAAAACTAAAATAATTTACAGTATTTTCTCTCACAACCATGGAATCATCTAGGAAAAAAAAAACCATAAAGACAAGATAAATCTCCAAGTACTTGTGTGGTACAATAAAGAATATATGTGGTCTTTTCCCTGGCTCTTAGTTCCTGGTGCAGAGAAAACCCATATCACACAGTGAATGGCCCCACACGCATGCACATATACTCGGCACATTATTGTTAAAAAAAGAAGACATGAAGTATGTGGGGGGGGTGGATCCAGAAGAAGTCAGGGTGGATATGATCAAACTTTTATTGGAAAATAATCATAATATTCCTCTAACATTATTCTAAAAATTTCTACTGTATAATGTTCATGATGCTTTAAAAATTATGTCCTTTTTCCATGCCTACTCCAGGCCTGTGGTTGAACATGGGCCTTTGATGTTTCTCTATCATTCTCCACCAAACTTCACAACACTGAGTAACATGCTAAGCTCTCGCCAAGACTGTTCTTAGCTGTGTCTTCAGCTGGACAAGTTGTTCTTAATATTGTTTCTAGCATCATTACAAGTATGTGATATCCAGAGTCTGAAACCAACTCTGCCTCACTGTTGATGCTTCACTAACATCTGTACTTTATGGAATGGGCATGAGGAACATAATAAATGCAGATGGTTCACGTCCAGGGAACAATGCTGCGCCATGGAAAAATAACTTAAGAATAAAGAATAAAATCATATCCTTCACACACCTCCATTGCTGGTGGGATTGCAAGCTGGTACAACCACTCTGGAAATCAGTGTGGCGGACCCTCAGAAAAATGGACATAATACTACCTGAGGACCCAGCTATACCTCTCCTGGACATATACCCAGAAGATGCTCCAACATGTAATAAAGACACATGCTCCACTATGTTCATAGCTGCCATATTTATAATGGCCAGAAGCTGGAAACAACCCAGATGTCCCTCATCAGAGGAATGGATACAGAAAATGTGGTACATCTACACAATGGAGTACTACTCAGCTATTAAAAACAATGATTTAATGAAATTTTCAGACAAATGGATGGAACTTGAAAATATCATCCTGAGCGAGGTAACTCAGTCACAAAAGAACGAACATGGTATGTACTCACTGATAAGCGGATATTAGCCCAAAAGTTCAGAATGTCCAAGTTTCACTTTACAGTAACCGCTGGACTGAG
>CM052702.1:83948780-83967521 GCA_028551405.1 Uromys caudimaculatus
CAGTAAAGGGGAATATCAAGGCGGGAAAATGGGGATGGGTGGACGAGGGGTGGGGGGTGGGGTGGGAGGTGGAATTCCCTCCTAGAGGCGGGTTGGGGAGGGGATGGGGGGTATACAAAGAGGAGACTCAGAAAAGGGGAAACATTGGAAATGTATATAAAGTATCAAAAAAAAAAAAAAAGAATGTGTTTAATAAAAGATGAGTCAAAACAAAAAAAAAAAAAAAGAAAAGAAGGACCCTTGCAGAGCCATCAGGACACAGGAACCAAGGGACAGCTGGGGACTAGATCCTTCTGGTTTATTTCTACACACCAAAGCTGACCCAGTACCACAGCTCTCCAAACCCAAATTCCTCTCAGAGAGAACTGGTCTTCAAGGAGTATTGACACCGAGGCTTGCAGGAAGGTCAAGTCACAGAGAGAGAGTAAGATCAGCTAACACCAGAGATAACCAGATGGTGAAAGGCAAGGGCAAGAACATAAGGAATAGAAACCAAGGCAACTTGGCATCATCAGAACCCAGCTCTCCCACCATAGCAAGCCCTGGATACCCCAACACACCAGGAAAGCAAGACTCAGATTTAAAATCACATCTCATGATGATGATAGAAGATTTTAAGAAGGAAATAAATAACTCCCTTAAAGAAATACAAGAGAACACAGGTAAACAACTAGAAGCCCTTAAAGAGGAAACACAAAAAATCCATTAAAGAATTATAGGAAAACACAATCAAACAGATGAAGGAAATTAACAAAAACCAACCAAGAACTAAAAATAGAAATAGAAACAATAAAGAAATCAAAGGGAGACAACCCTGGAGTTAGAAAACCTAGGAAAGAGATCAGGAGTCATTGATGCAAGCATCACCAACAGAATACAAGAGATAGAAGAGAGACTTTCAGGTGTGAAAGATAACATAGAAAACATTGACACAACAGTCAAAGAAAATGCAAAATGCAAAAAACTCCTAACCCAAAACATACAGGAAATCCAGGACACGATGAGAAGACAGAACCTAAGGATAATAGATATAGAAGAGAGTGAAGATTCCCAACTTAAAGGACCAGTAAATATCTTCAACAAAATTATAGAAGAAAAGTTCCCTAACCTAAAGAAAGAGATCAACATAAATATACAAGATGCCTACAGAACTCCAAATAGATTGGAGCAGAAAAGAAATTCCTCCCGTCACATTATAGTGAAAACACCAAATACACAAAGTAAGGAAAGAATATTAAAAGCAGTAAGGGAAAAGGTCAAGTAACATATAAAGGCAGACATATCAGAATTACACCAGACTTCTCACCAGAGACTATGAAAGATCCTGGGCAGATGTCATACAGACCCTAAGAGAAAACAAATGCCAGCCCAGGCTGCTATACCCAGCAAAACTCTCAATTAACATAGATGGAGAAAACAAGATATTCCATGACAAAACCAAATCTATACGCTTCTTTCCACAAATATCTAGCCCTACGAAGGATAATAGATGGAAAACACCAACACAAGGAGGGAAACTACACACTAAAAAAAGCAAGAAAGTAATCATTCAACAAACCCAAAAGAAGATAGCCACAATAACATAATTCCACCTCTAACAAGAAAAATAACAGGAAGGAACAATCACTTTTCCTTAATATCTCTTAGCATCAATGGACTCAATTCCCCAATAAAAAGACATAGACTAACAGACTGGAGAAGTAAACAGGACTCAGCATTTTGCTGCAGATAGGAAACTCACCTCAGTAACAATGACAGACCCTACCTCAAAGTAAAAGGCTGGAAAAAATTTTCAAGCAAATGGTCCCAAGAAACAAGCTGGAGTAGCCATTATACTCTAAGATCAAGAATCGACAAATGGAACTTCATAAAATTGCAAAGCTTCTGTAGGGCAAAGGACACTGTCATTAGGACAAAATGTCAACCAACAGATTGGGAAAAGATCTTTACCAATCCTACATCAGACAGAGGGCTAATATCTGACATATACCAAGAACTCAAGAAGTTAGACTCCAGAGAATCAAATAACCCTATTAAACGTGGGGTACAGAACTAAACAAAGAATTTTCAACTGAGGAATATGGAATGGCTGAGAAGCACCTAAAGAAATGTTCAACATCCTTAGTCATCAGGGAAATACAAATCAAAACAACCCTGAGATTCCACCTCATACCAGTCAGAATGATTAAGATCAAAAACTCAGGTGACAGCATTATTGGTGGGATTTTAAGCTGGTACAACCACTCTGGAAATCAGTCTGGCAGATCCTCAGAAAATTGGACATAATACTACCTGAGGACCCAGCTATATATAGGAGTGGGTATATACCACTCCTAGGCATATACCCAGAAGATGCTCCAACATGTAATAAGGACACATGCTCCACTATGTTCATAGCAGCCTTATTTATATTAGCCAGAAGCTGGAAAGAACCCAGATGTCCTTCAAGAGAGAAATGGATACAGAAAATGTGGTACATTTACACAATGGAATACTACTCAGCTATTAAAAATGACGAATTCATGAAATTCTTAGGCAAATGGATGGAACTAGAAAATATCATCCTGAGTGAGGTAACCCAATAACAAAAGAACACACATGGTATGCACTCACTGATAAGTAGATATTAGCCCAAAAACTCAGAATACCCAAGATACGGTTCACAGGCCACATGAAGCTCAAGAAGAAGGAAGGCCAAAGTGGAAGTCCTTTGGTTCTTCTTAGAAAGACTGCACCCATACAAACTCCATTGCTTTTTAGCACATGTGTGCTTTTTTTTGCTCTTGCTGATCACCTACAGATAGGAGATGCCAACCTTTTCAGGATCTGAATGTGAACTCACAGTGGTGACTCTCGGAGAACTTCCACATGATCGTCTACAAACATGGTGGACAGTACCTTTGTCCATCTTAGTCTGAGACTTCCCAATGATCAGACTGTGAAGACACTCAGTTTTTAACTCTGCAGATCTCAGATGTGGCTGGAGTCTCTAGCCCACTTGTTTCTCAATCTTTCCAACATCCCAACCCTTTACTAGAGTTCCTCTGTGTTGTGGTGACTCCAACCATAAAATTATTTTCATTGCTACCTCCTAACTGTAATTTTGCTACTGTTATGAATTATAATATAAATATTCATGTTTTTCAATGGTCTTAGGTGACCCCTGTGAAAGAGACATTAGTCCCCCCACAGGGGGGCCATGATCCACAGGTTGAGAACCTCTCTTCTTGCTTTTTACTGTGTAAGCTAGTTTTAAATCCCCTCACAATCAAGCATGCATTCTGCTGATTCTGTTCTTCCAGGAAATCTGGACTAACATAAGGTCTTCTTCAATCCCGAAGCGTTCTACTATACATGGTGACTACTGCCAGGGTGGAACTTTATCCAGCATGTTACTGTGTGATTATTCTTGAATGTTTCATTGCAGCAAACTAGACCTAAAGGTGAAACTGCTCCCCACTCAGAGGTAAAATGGAGTAGAAGTCTGAAAGTGGGAGAAAAGTCCAGAGGCAAATGTCCAGGACTGCCCAACGTAACCAGCCTTCTCCATAAGCGGTATTATAAAGGTCTGCCCCTCAGCCTTGGTGCTCATGTCTACCAGAAGCATAGAGCTGTTGCATAGAGGACCCTCAATGCTACTGGAAACACATTCCTTAGCTACAGAAATGGCCACTTTGAATTCTTTTTAATAATCTATACAGGTTATTTGATTTCATTCTTATTTAAATGTCTATTCTGTTTAAACTCATATGCACACACACACACTACTCTACACCTTCACACCAGGTCACATCTTTCCACTCTGCACCCAACAACTGAGGTCAGTTTGCTACTGTTGCTGATGTCGTGGATTCACGTGTCAACTCTCTTGTGCTGGCTGTTGACCATAGGAATGAGTAACTCCACAACAGGAACAAATGAGGCTCCTGATTCTCATTCCAGCTTTCCCTTCAAGCACTAAAATCCTAAGTTGCATTCATCGTGTCTTGTACTATATTAAACACTTCTGCACAATCTCATCTCTTTAAAACATCTGTCAAGCATCATTGTTATCTAGATATTGCAGATAAGGAAACTGAATAGGAGAGTTAAAAATGACTGGCTGACATCACTTAGCTGATTCACAGTGATACTGCACTTTAATAGAAACCAAGGAAAGAAGATCGGTGACTCCAAGAGAAAAAGTTAAAATAATGACAACAGTTACATCTGATGATGGAGTCATTTGTAAATATCCCAAAAGCCCATGATAG
The DNA here is from genome assembly GCA_028551405.1 of Uromys caudimaculatus. NCBI lineage: Eukaryota > Metazoa > Chordata > Mammalia > Rodentia > Muridae > Uromys > Uromys caudimaculatus. The sequence goes on from CM052702.1 coordinate 83,953,034, forward strand.
CAGCTACTTCTCTCCTCTTGCCCCTCTTCCCTCTCAATTAAAAAAAATTAGAAATATCCTTCTAAGTCTCCCATTTTCTTCGATGGCCAATTATATGGATCTCCTATAAAAATAATCAAATCCAATACATACACGTATTAGGATGGATAGGTGAAAAAGGTCCACATGACATTGTAATGAAAACCTTGGAGTTATAAGTTGTTAAGCCAGCCATGAATAAAAACCCCAAATACAAAATTAATGCATTAATGGTGTTTACATTTTTATTAACCTGTAATTATGTCATTCCTATGATTGTTTTCCTTTTCATTCTGGCCTAGAAAGTGTTGCTGCCTCAACCTGTTTGAAACATCTACACTGTAGGATTAGGACTACTGATGTGCTGCCAATTTCCATGAAAGAAAAGCTAAAAGCACTAAATCCACTTATTCGATAGCTAAAATCCTTCATTAATTTGATTCCTGGCATTTCTGGCTGTATTCTTTTTGGTGAGGTTATTCTGCATTTTAGATAACAGTATGCCCTTTTGTGATGAAAAAATGAATTTTGAAACTACGCAGAATTGACTTTATACTTCACTAACAGGACTTACACTGATACTTTGAACAATGCCTCTGTATTATTGCTTCTTTTAGAAACAACAGTTTTTAGTTATGTATTTAAATAAAATTTCCGTGTTGTTTATTCCTTTGCTATAAGAGTCTTTTTTGGAGGATTCGTTTTTTAACCTTTATTTTTTGGAGTATCTCAAATTCTGCCAGGACATGTATAAATGAAGCGCAGCTAAGTTCATATTCCTAAACTAAAACTTAATGGGAGGCTGTGTTTTCTTTTCCATATCATGAGTGAGTACAGGCTCCCTGAGAAGGGTAAAATTTTTATATGATTGGTTTATAAAAGTCCATTTTCTACCAATTTTTTAGAAATTAGTCTCATACATAAAGTAAGGTGCCACCCATGCACACACACACACACACACACACACACACACACATATATATATATATATATATATATATACATTTAAAAATATCTTATCTGGAAGTGATGGTCTTGGGTCTTCCTCGGGAAAGCCAGTGGTTGCTTAGTGCTCATAGGCAACAGGGATGGCAGCCTTGAGTTTCAGAACCACTGAATCATTTGTAGCAAAGATAAATAAACAAATAAATAAATAAATAAATAACTTACAGTTTCAATAAAAAAAAACTTTGTCCTAAAATAATCCTATCTAAAAAAGCATGGGTCTGTATCTGGAAGAAGTACATACTAAAAATGTATTAACTTGAACTTCATTTTGTTAAAAAAAGAAAAAAGCTTATCTTTTAAAAAGTTTTATTTCACTTAAAATTATGTATTCTGTGTAGGAAGTATACACAGGTAAGAAAATAAAAGATGGTTTGTGCTCCCCCGCAAGCAGAGCTACAGCTGGTTACCTTATGTGGATCCTGGGAAGAAACTGTGAAAGAACAGTATACACTGTCATCTGTTGAGCCATGTCTCTAGCTCCCAAAACTGTACATTTCTGTTAAGATATTTTAGAGTAAATCTCTATAGCTTATATGTAATGCAAATATGCGTGTGTTTGTATGTCTGTGTGGTTTCTTTTCCCTTTTAACATGAACTCAATAGTACTAATTCAACATAAGAAAACTCCTTAAGAAACCATTGAGTTTTTATTTAAGCTAACCAATGATTAACCGTGTTCAGAATTGTTCTTAAGAATAACACAGAGTTAAATTATAAATAGGCATTCCTTGCTGAAGTTGGCCCCTGGGTTTATCTATTCTGCTATGGACAATTTCCAGACCTTTCTGGCTTTGACCTTGCGATCCAGTACTTTTCAGTCAAAGCAGCATTGTATTAAAGCATCCCAGGACCTTCCTTGACCTAGATATCTCAATCAACTTTCCTATGACCCAGTCTGCCTCTCCTCCCTGCCGTGCCTCCTCTAATTATATAATAAAGTAATGCTTGAGAAACAGGGGCCATGGGCCCCATGTGGAGTAAGGCTCACACTGCCTTACTGTGGTTTTTCTCAAAGGTGACCCTAGATGACATGCACCTTAACTCACTTCTGGTGCATGCTTTAAAAGAAAAGGTAGATATCTGAACCTCACTCTAGACCTATCAGAGCTCAGAAAAAGTTTCCAGAGTCTACAATTCCAATAAGCTCCCCAGGCATTCTTTGTGTGGTCAGAAGCTCAAAGATCACTGTCTTAGACAGCTAGAGGAACTTCACTGCTCGGGAGCCAAAAGGGGGGTCTGGGGAAAGGGAAGCACAGTAGACTTCTTTGAAGAGATAAAAGGAAAAGACACCAGAACCTCTTTTAGAGAAATTCCACCAGTATATTTATAAAGCCACCCAAAATTTTTAAAATATCCTTAGAGAGAATAATGGACACGGAGAAGAGAGTATGGAGTGAATGAAGCTTGTGGTGTTCTTCATGAACTTAACGTCAGAAACCTGTACTCAGTTTTCTCCTCTGAAATGGGAATATCATGAAGGGTCATGAGTACAGAGCAAGGGCATAGAGAGCAGTTACAAACAATGCACACACGACCACTCTTCCCACCAAGGCTTTTTTCAATGCCTCTTGCTCCCCTCCCCAAGCCAAGCACACAAGCCGGTGTTGGCTGACCACAGAGGTCTGTAGGTCTGGACCTCATCTGCCTTTTTGTCCCAATGGCCCGAGTTTTCAAGGATCTCCCTTTCTTCCTATTTCATTCACTCTCCAGACAATAATGGCTGTAGTTTAAATCTCAAATGTCTGCCCAAAGTCCCTCATGTTACAGTTGGAACTGTGTACTGTTGAGAAGTCATGGAACCTTTATGAGGTGGAACATAGTTAGCAGAACTCTGTTTTCCACCCCACCACTCTACCCACTCCTCTCCAGTTCTAGCTTCTATAAGATGAATGTGCCTCCTCCACTATGTATTCCACCATGAGAGAGTGGACTATCATGGGTCCAAGTGACCATGGATAGAAATAAACTTTTTTCTTATTAATCTTACTGTCCCAAGTATTTTGTCATAGTGATGGGAATTGACTGACATACTAACTGGTGGTAAGATGGAGAGGCCTCTGTTGCTGTCTCCTAGCTCTCCCTTGTCAGAGCCCACAAGTCTGAGACTCACATTACTGTTCTCTCATGCATCCATCCTGCCAAAGCCTAGATGGAGTCTCCCAAGTACGCCAAGGCACTTCCCTGACAGCCATCATTATTTATCTTCACCTCACAATGTGGTACAGCTTGGAACATGAACCACTTTCTGCAAGTCCTCATTCAAATGAAAGACAATGAACAAAAGCCAGCCCTTGTCCTTCTGCTGTTTCTAGGCAACCTTCTCTAAACACTGTGTAACAAAATGAACCTTAGCTACAAATAACCATTGCTCACCTAGCATGGGACAAAGGTGTTTTCAGTTGATACATAGTGATTGTACTTAATTGTAAAATCCAGTGTAATATTTCAATGCCTTTACAGCTGGGGTGATTGGCTTGTGATAACTTGGTCAGTCTTCAATTCAAACACTTAGAAAAAATCGTTCTGGTAACACTACAAGTTTTCTCTACTTGAGTTTTTAAAGTGTGACAAAATACTCCAGACAGTAAAATTAATAAGAAAAAAGTGCATTTCCATTGACGGCCACTTTAGCCCATAACAGCCCATTCTGTCTTGGTGTGGTGCATGGTGGAGGAGGTATGTGAGAGGGCCCAGTTCTTTGTCACTAATGTCATCCCTGGGAAGGTGGTCCTAGAAATAAAAAACAAGCTGAACAAACCATAGGGAGCAAACCAGTAAACAGCACTACCCCATGGCCTCTACTTCCTTCCTACCTCCAGGTTCCTGCCTTGTTCATATTGTAGCAGATAGACACAGAGATGGGTGGATGGAGAGGTAGGAGTGGAGTGTGGAGAACAGAGTGTGCCAGCTGTGTTCTACCTCCTTAAAGGCTCCATGACATCTCAGCAGTGCCATAGTTCCAACTGTAACATGGTGGACTTTGGGTAGACATTTGAGATTTAAACAACAGCCATTAGCGTCTGGAGAGTAAATGAACAGGAAGAAAGGGAGATCTTTGAAAACTCTGGCAATCAGGACAGATGAGGTCCAGACACTACTGACCTCAGTGTGGTCAGCCAGTACTGGCTTATGTTGCTTGGCTGGGGAAGAGCAGCAGGCAGGCATTTCTGCCCTCATGGGAAGAGTGTTCCAGCAGAGTTACCATAAGTAACAGATGGCAAGAAGGGATTCAACTTCTTTTAAAAATAATTTTATCAATTATTTGAGAATTTAATACAATATACTTTGATCATATTCACCTCCAACTCCTCCCCTTAACTCCTACCAGATCAACTTCTACCTCTCCATTTTGTATCATGTTATTTTTACTAGTAACTCATCAACACCAATTTGTGCTGTACATATACTTCTGGTGTGTGGTCATTCCACTGAAGCATGGTAAACCTACCAGAAGTCACATCCATAAATAAAACTCCAGAACTCAACCATTCTCCACATCATCCGAGTTAAGGGTGGAGGCTCACAAACCTTTTTCCACTTCTTTGTAGAATGTTGACTGGCCTCATGTTGTGCAGGCAAGCAGAGCTGCTGTGAGTTAATGAATGTAGAAGTCCTGTTATATACAGAAGTCATTGTTCCTTCCTGACTTCTAGATCTTACCATCTTCTGTGATGGCTTCTGAGCCTCTGAGATGTGCTACTGATGTGTCATTTGTGCCTGAGCACTCCTCAGACACCTATTCTCTGCATTTAAACCAATTAGGAATTTCTTTTTTAGCCATCATCTGCTGCACAAAGAAACTTCTCAGAAGACGACTGAGGGCTACAATAAGCTACAGACAGAGAGATGTATTTAGAGTGCCATTTAATATTAATAGTAGTAGGGTCACCCTTGGGTCTTGTAAGCTCTTCATCCATGTGCCCTTAACCAGTACCAGCATGTGTCGCCTCCTACGGAGCAGGCCTTAAATCCCATTGGAAAGTGGTTGGTCATCTCCACAACATCTGTGCCACAAGTACATCCATGGGCATGCATATGTAATCATGCCAGTCATTTAACATCTGTCTAGCCTTTAGGAATCCACTTGTCCTAAAAGAGTTGTTGGCTCTTGATCTCCTTCCTTTCACCTCCCTATTGATTACAAAAGACAAATACACTTCATGTCATACACTCCAACTGACACTGGTCTGTATGCATACCCTCAAGAAACACTTTTGTTGTTCAGTAAGATCTGAACTGACATAGGTTCCAATGATTACAGGATGAGGTGATGTCAGGTTCTGGTTGAGCTGCTGCTGAGGGTGAATACAAGGTAGTTAGAGTTCTTTAGACACTATTTAGAAAGCATATATTTATAATTCTAGTGGGCTATTGCCACTTCTAATGCATGATCTTTCTTATGTCTCCATTAATAAACCCCCCCTAACATAAGACAAGAATAATTGTTCAGGATCTGAGTTGGGAGTGAACCACAAAAAAATCAGATAGGCTAGACTGGTCCATAACACTGGTGATTCCCCAGGCAAAATGCAAATCAAAACTTTTGCTCCATGACTCTAACCATTCTGTTTTTAAATCCTACATCATGGGGATCCTTGAAATTCGTATGTGGACACCCCAGCTCATATATCCAATGGCAGCCCATATCTTGTGCTTATCTATTTTTATCGTGAAGTGTGTCCAATGGAAGTATGGTGTGTCTTTGGGAAGAGGAGCAGAGCATACGCTTCTTGCATCCACTTGGGACCTGAGTCAAAGACCACAGTATAGGGAAAAGATGTGTGAGGTCAGAAGGACTCTGCTTTCCCTCAGTCTCCTAGTCCCATAGGAAGGAAACCATAGGAACACCCCTCCGCAGCCCCTCCTGTGAAATGTGTGGCCCACAGTGGTTCTGAATCTTGCTATGACCTATTTTACAGAAAGAAGAAATGAAAACTTGAAATTGGATGCTATGGACATCATTCAGGCAAAGGAAATGACTACACAGATGTGGAGTTTGAACCAGAGTGTCATGGGGTCCGGTCCAGGACTTCAGCCCTGTTCAGGTTATCTCATTGTATCTCTTTAGTAAATAATAGTAAATCTAAAATAATTTTCTTGGAGCTCTAGAACAATTTTATTAGTTTTAGGACAAGTTTATTAGTTTTTTAAAAAGGCCTCAGGACAGGCAAGCTGTAAATCTCGGCACCTTCCTTCAGGAGCAGAATGGACATGAAGGGGTAAGACAGTCATGTGGTTTTAAGATGAGCTGAAATTTTTTAAATCCAAATATTTTTTTAAAATAATTCCTCGGAGGCTTTTCTCTACAGATGAAGCCAGTTCTTCCTTCAGTCACCACCAAAAGGGTCACATAAATGTTCTAACCTCTAGAATCCTGACCTACCTCTAAGGCACAGAATGGAGCTGATTAAATGATAGCAAAGCTGTGAGGGCTTCTGTCTGCCGTGCAGCCACTGTCAAAAGGGACGCTTGTTGCGCTGAAGAAAACTGAGGTTTCTGTGAGAGCCGTAACCAGAGACCTCCTCTTATCAGAATAGGTCACTCATCCAAGTAGCTTTCCAGTCTGAACTGGATTGTGGGAAATAAGTATTCTCTTTCTTAGCAGTTCAAAGAACAAAATAAACACCAAGGAATCCTTACTATTGGTATCTCCGTGATATAATTATTCTATTTGAAGATTAACTTCATTTATTTAGGGCCTTTCCTTTTAAACACAGAGAAATGTGTGCAGAATATGAGGAATGCTTAATGAGAGTTTTTCAGATTTCACTGTTAGGATTTTTGCGGGTGAATCCTCTAAATTGAAGAAGTTGAGGGTTCTTATCCGCACTGTGTCTCAGGCTTTAAGGTTAAAAAATAATAATCTCACCAAAGCAGAGCAACCTCCTAGTGTAGACTTTTGATTCCTGATCTATGTATAAAACAATGGCAGAGACGAAGTGTGGTTTATTTTTTTTTTATTTTAATAAAACACATAATAAAACTTACAGGCTTAACTCTGCTTGAGTGAACAGAATAGTCATATTAAACGTAGTCATATTGTGACACAAATCACTAAAACTTTTTAATCATGCAGAACTGAAACTCTGTACCCACTGAATAGCTGCTTCTTGACTTACCCTCAACCCCATTCCCTGACAATCAGCACTGTACTTCATGCTGTAGTTTGACTACACACCTCAAATGGATGGAGTCACACAGTGAGCATTTCTCCAGGGTTAGCTCATTCCCTTGGGTGTCGTATCCCCCTGATTCACCCATGCTGGACAGAACTTGCTCCTCTCTTGTAGCAAGTACCATCTCCTTGCTGGTGTACACCATGCTTTTCCTCACTGGTAATTTTTGGCATTATTTCCATCTCTAGACAGTTATTAATAGCACAGCTATTAAATGTGAATGTGCGAATACCATGTCTCATGTTTCCATTGCCTTTCATAGTGGGAAGGTCTGGAAGCATGCAGAACTGCGTTGAAAGTACCCAAACCTAATAAAATTTATTTGTAAACAAGTTTATGTTCAACTCAAACTTCTTTTAAGCAGAAGCTCCACAGTTTTCTTTGAGGGCATTAATAACAAGAGGTTATATATAATAATATATAATTGATAGCTACCTTGATTTTGGGTTCATAATCTATTCCACAAGGATTTTTCTCTCAACATCTGAAATGAAATCTATTAAAAATCAAATGGGATTTTCTCCTCTTAAAGGCTAAGGTACCTTTGATATGTTCTCATGATGTACTCCTAAAACACAAAATGTAATCACAAACAGGTAAGATTCATACCTACATGTGTAGTTTTTTACTGTATTCCAAACCCATGTTTCTTAGTAAGTCTTTTAGTGTTGTTATTTTTGTATTGCTGTTGTTTTTATCTCTGTGTTCTCATATATTTCCTGTTAAAAATTAACCTCACTTCATGCTCTAAATCCGAAGAAGTAGACATTCAGAAGTGGTAAGTGCCTAATGCCTCTGCTAATGTCATTTCTGTATGAGAACTCACACCAGAAGTATCACGTACTTTACACATATTTTTCCTTTAATTCCCACACAGCTAGGAAGGATTGTTTCTCACAGCTGGATAAAAATGAGACTCCAAAATTAAGTCATCTTCTTGAAAAACACATAAGTAAGTACTAGGATTCAATGGCACTGCCAGCCGATCTTAGTTGCTCCCAGTTTATTTTTAGTATCTACTCATCAGAAACCATATTGTAGCTTTGACTCACCAATATATTTGGGTCTTGGTTGATTGTTTTAGTGCGTACAACGAGGAGTAACATTAAGTCTGAACCCTCTGAAGGGGCTGTCCTTCCTCATCTAGTTGTCTGCCCCCCATGTGTGTGTATGCTGTGTTGGAAAGCCCTGGTTTTCTCTGACATCTTAAGTTCAAAGTAGACAGAAGATGTTACAAGAATATAGACAAAGTGCCAGGCTTACACTTGGGAAATAGAAGTCTGGACTTGTGAATGCAACTTACACACTGCGTGTGAGACTCAAGAGGAATATGCAGTAGATCTCCGAGCCTCTGTGTGAGTTTGGGTGAGACCTGAGCAGCCTCGGGGGCTCCCTCCAAACAGCCTCCTCACGTCCTAAGTCCCAGCAAGACAAGCTTCTTTGCCATCGTTCCATTCATTTCTCCCATCCCGGAGGCTGGTTGGAAGCTATCACAGAGAGCTAATCTTCCAGGTTTTCCTGCCCTTACAGTCCCTCTGCCCTTCTGAAAGCACAAAACTCACAGTTGAAGCAATCATTTTCCCCCCTTGGGGAACTGAATCCAAACACTAGCTCATCTCTGCAAGCCTGTAATTAAATCTGCTGTGCAGGTCACAAGTGCCACTGGGTCAGGAGACAGACAAAACGAGAGGCAAAAGGGATGGCATTTGTTTCTTGGACGGCCCCCGTGTTTCTCTGAAAGGAAGGTCCTGGCAGCCACACAGTGAAGTCCCTGTGACCGGAATACTCGTGCTAGCTCAGGACCTGCCAGTTGGCTCCAAAATAGTTCTTCCAGATCGAGGGCTATCTGGCTCACTCGGCACTTGAAACTGAATCCCTTTGCTGGTGGTCTGTGGCTGCCCCAAGAGATATTTTCCTACATCACCACCTCAGATTCTGACCAAGAAAGTGGCTCATCCTCAACTGTGCACCACAGTCAACTGGGTGGACCAAGGAAAAGTCTCTGGATTCTATCCTAAAGGATTTTAACTTATTTAGACTACAGCAGGGCCTGAGAATTCATTTTTTCTACTTATTCATTTTCCTAATTGACAAAAATTATATACATACATTCATACATATTTATGTGTATATATTCATGCGCATACACATATTTCACAACCTATAAATAATGTAGTCAAATTAATTAGCATCTTCTTTCTTAATAACTTTGAGTAATACAATATTAGAAAAAAAGCTGTGGTGGTGAATAATATTAGCATTCTGGATACTGAGGTAGGAAGATCAAGAGTTCAAGGCCACCTCAAGCTATATAGAAATGTTTTGTCTCAAAAAATAATACAACACAATGTGTTATCATTAACTGTTTGTTGTGTCTTAATATGATTCTCTAGAACTTACTATTCATGTATACACTGGCCAATATCTTCGAAACCCACAATGCTCTCTCTGACCCCTGGTCGGTCTCTCTCTCTCTCTCTCTCTCTCTCTCTCTCTCTCTCTCTCTCTCTCTCTGTTTTTAGAGACAGGGTTTCTGCCCTGGAAGTCTCTCTGTAGACCAGGCTGGCCTTGAACTCACAGAGATCTGCTTGCCTCTGAATCCCAAGTGCTGAGATTAAAGGCGTGTGCCATTACCACGCAGCTACTATCTTATTCCCTACGTCTGTGAGTTCAAAAATTTTAGGTCTTGTATGTGCATAAGATAAAGCAGTATTTGTCTTTATGTGTCTGGTTACTTGGTTTAGTATAATGAACTACAGGCTTATTTATGTTGTCACAAATGACCATATTTCCTTCAGGTTTAAAGCTAAATAATATTCCATTGTGTATATAGACTACATTTAAAAATATTTGAATATGCTATACATGTGTGCAGTGTATTTTGATCATATTCACCCTGCACTTCTCCCATCCATCTTCTACCCCTCTGAAATTCATGTCTTTTTGTCTATTTTTTGTGTTTTTTAATACTCCGTGGAGTCCAGTTTGTGCTGCCCATATTCTCATGTGTATGGTGCCATCCACTAAGGCATGATTGACCCGCCAGAGGCTACACCCTTAAAGCAACCTGACTTTCCCTCCCCCAGAAGCCACTAACTGTCAATACCTCCTCAGTTAGGAGTGGGGTCCCCATACAAACGTCATGCTGGAATGTTTATTGGATTGATTTTTCTGCTTTGGGTCTTCTGTAAGCAACTTCAGCTGCTATGAATTCATGAGATAATAGTCCTGTCAGAAGACACGATTTCCCTCTGGTTCTCTCCCACCTCTTGCTCTTACAACATCTTCAGTCCCCCTTTTGTGGGAGGGAGAAGATAGATGTCCCATTTGTGGCTAAGCTCTTTACTAACACAGTCTGCACATTATTTAGTCGTGAGTTTCCAAACTAACAATCATTCACTGCACAAAGAAATGTCTCTGATGAGGTCTGAGAGCTCCATTAATCTGTAGCTATAGGGATATCAATTAAGAGGGAATTCTTATACTAAATGTCCAGTAGTAAAATACTATTTATAGGTTCACTGCTAGGGCCTGTGAGCTCTCTATCCAAGGGTTCTTGTTCAGATTTACAGTACCAAGCATGTGGTTCTTAAAGTCAATCAGTCAGAAAGTAGTTTGTTATTCTCATAACATTCGTGCCATTATTACACCCAAGGGGCAGATATTACCAACCCAATAATTATTACAACTCACAGGATTCACATCTGGGTAAAATAACCACACACACACACACACACACACACACACACACACACACACACACACACACACATACTTTCAGCAACCTAAAATACTACTTTCTTGTACTACGAAAGCTAGCCAGTAAGGAGGAAGCTTCCTGGTTAGTACCAACTGGATTTGTTCATGTCCTGATGCACAGTTTAGGTTGTTTCCATGTCTTGTTTGTTGTGAGTGATGCCACAATGAACATAGGAATTCAGATCTCTCTTTAATATGTTGGTCTAATTTTCTTTGGATATATACTAAAAATCGCAGTGCCAGAGAGCATGGCCGCTCTGTTTTTAACTTTTGTGTTTTAGGAACCTCCATGCTCTTCTGTATAAGCGCTATACTAATAATTTACATGTCTAACAAATTCCCACACCTTCAGTTGTTGCTGGTCAAAAAAAAAAAAAGAAAAGGCCATGGGTAATCAGAGGGCGATAGCTGCTGTCCTTGAAACAGTGGGTCTCATCACACGCACTAATGTGGCCGTTGAGTTGATACCATGTTACCACACCTGCACTTTGATTATCCATACTGCTTGTTTTCATTTCTATTTTTCTCCTTGTTGCATCAAACTTTCATGGAAAAGAAAGTACATTAACTGCAAGAATTCAAAACAAGTGGACTTTCCTTCTTGTCCTACCAAATTGTTAAACTTGAAACTGGCTACTTCAAATTTTACTTTGTGGTAACCCAAGCAGAACAAGCAAGGCCCCACCAAAGTGGAGTTATGAACAACATCTTCATGCTAATGCAAGAAATACTAGAACTGAGGCCACAGATCAGGGACTCCTGGAATCACACTAAGGTCAAATGAAGCTGTGCTGTCTGTTGAGGAGATGCATGGTTCTCTCCCACTTATACTCCGTTTTGTCCAGATGCCTGTAGTGTAAGCGCACTGTAGTTCTGGTTAGCCTTCTATCTGCTTTCTTCAGGCAGGAAGAAAAACAGAGAAAGTCAAAAGGATGTGGTCTGTGTGAGTATTTCTTATCTCGTAGTTCAGACTCTGTGTGTAGGGTATGGTGCAAGAAAGGAGAATGTGAGTCAGATACTCTGACAATACATTTCCTGCTAGTAAGAGTTATACGCATCAATCCACCTTATTTTGACTAACTCTATCCTACCATCAAATGACAACGTCCATTGTATAAAACTCTGCATGCATATATTTATCTATAACTATTTTTAGTATATCAGTTAAATTTTATACCACTTATGTATAGTTAAGGAAGGAGATTTTAGAGCTAAATAATAATGCTAAAGGCTTTGTTTCTTAAACAGCCCATCTGTCTCTCTCCCAAAGGATACTTAATAACGTGTAAATGAGTGGAAGCATTGTTATTGGGTAACATAAAATCCTCTATAATTTATAAGATATTAAAAATATTTTGTTTTACAAAAAAAAAAAAAAAAAAAAAAGGAAAAACAAGATAACCAGAACAATCCTGAACAATGAAAAAAAACTGCTGAAGGTATCATCATCCCTGATATCAAGTTGTACAACAGGGCTATAGTGACAAAAAACACATAGTATTGGCATAAAAACAGACAGGTTGATTAATGTAATCAAGTTAAAGACCCAGACATAAATCCTCAGATCTATGAACACCTGTTGATTGTTTTTTTTATAAAGAAACCAGAAATACTCATGTACAAAGGACAGCATCTTCAACAAGCAGTGCTGGTTAAACTGGATGTCTGCAGGTAAAAGAACACAAATGGACTCATACTTATCACCCTGTTCAAAACTCAAGTCCAACTGGATTAAAGACCCAACAAAAAAATCAGATACCCTGAAATCTGACAGAAGAAAAAGTGGGGATAGCCTTGACTGCATCGGCACAGGAGACAATTTTCTAAGACACTAAGATAGACAATTAATAAATGGGGCCTAATGATACTGAAAAGCTTCTATACGGCAAAAGCTTTCTACACAGTCAATTCAATAAAGTGGAAGCCTACAGAATGGGGAAAGATGTTTACCAACTCTACATCTGATAGAGGACTATATATCCAAAATATATAAAGAACTCAAGAACTTATATATAAAAAAACCAAGTACTTCGATTTAAAATGTGGTGCTAATATAAACAGAGAATTCTCAATAGGGGACTCTCAAGTGGCTGAGAAACATTTAAAGAAATGTTTAACATCCGTAGCCATCAAGGAAATGGAAATCAAAACTACTTTAAGATTTCATCTAACATTTGTCAGAGTGACTAAGATCAGTAACTCAAATGACAACCAGCTCATGCTGGCAATTGTGTGGAGCAAGGGTAACACCCCTTCATTGCTGGTGTGAGTGCAAACTCATAAAGCCATTATGGAAATCACTATGTCGGTTCCTCAGAAAACTGGGAATCAATCTACTTCAAGACCCAGCTATACCATTGTTAGGCATACACCAAATGATTTCTTTCATCTTACCACAAGAACACTTGCTCAACCATGTTCATAATAGCCAGAGACTGGAAACAACCTAGATGTCCCTCAACCAAAGAATGGACAAAGAAAATGTGGTATATTTATACAATGGAGTATTTACTCAACTATTTTAAAAAATGATATCGTGAACTTTTCAGGTAAGTGGATAGAACTAGAAAAAAATCATCCTGAGTGAAGTAACCCAGACCCTAAAAGACAAATATAGTGTGTACTCACTTATAAGTGAGTATTAGCTATTAAGTAATGATAACCAAGCTATAACCTGTAGACTTAGAGTAGTTAGGTAAAGAGGGGGACTCAACAGCAGTACATGGGTCTCCTTCAGAAGGAGAAGTAAAATAGATCTTATAGGTGAACTGGAGTGGGTAGGGATGGGAGCAGGAGGGAGCAGGTGGTGGGGGATGGACAGAGGAGAAAGTGATGGGTGGAATTGTAGGGGATTGTGGTGGGGGTGCAAACCTAGTGCAGTGAAAACTTGCTGGAATCTATGAAGGTAATCTTAATGAAGATTAATAGTAATGGGGGCTATGGAGTCTCAACTAGCCATCTTTCACAGCCAGACAAGGCTTCCAGTGGCAGGTCTGGGTTGCATTCATTTGAGTTGTTGGCCAAGCAGGTCCCATTGAAATCCCTAAACAATGCAGGACGATGCTAACACAAAAGATTTTTCTTAGAAAACCGACAGAAGGATCCCATTGCCAAGGACAGCATTCACACAACTCGTTGAACATAGAGAAGTCCAGCTGGTGCCTACATGGAGCCTTCACCCCTATATTCCAGTCTCTTTGGTGTGGGGAGATACTTCTCAGGTTACTGAAAGTGAAATGTAGACAGAGACTTAGCCACAAAAATCTTTGACCTACTCTGTTCTGTCGGAAAAATAAATATGCTAGAGCAATTGTGGCCCCAAACTTGTGAGAGTAGCCAACCAATGTCTGATTTGACTTCATGAGAAAAGACCATATCCAAGACAGCTTGGATAACTAAGAACCAGAGACCAGATAGCCCAAAAACCTAGGGTAAAACCAAACAATACTGGTAAAAGACAGAAAGAAAGAAAGAAAGAAAGAAAGAAAGAAAGAAAGAAAGAAAGAAAGAAAGAAAGAAAGAAAGAA
>CM052702.1:83967621-83989752 GCA_028551405.1 Uromys caudimaculatus
TGGAGGTCTCCATCAAATCTCTCCCCTCAGAGCACAGGAAATTCTGCAGAAGAGGGCATAGAAGATTGTGAGAGTCAGAGGGGATGGAGGACACCAGGAGATCATGGCCCTCTGAACCAGCTAAGCAAGGCATATATGAGATCACTGAGACTGAAGCAGTAAGCACAGGGCCTGCATGGATCTAAACCAGAAAAAAAATATTGTTTGTAAATAGTTGCTTTTTATTAGTAACACACTTCTTACCATGTACCACACAGTTTAACATACACACAAAAATATTCAAGTTACTGCTTTGATTCCTTGGTGATCATTGTTATCTTGGTGGATACTTTCTGTTACATGTTGTGTTTACATTGCATACTTTACAAAATAAAAGCCTCAAACAAAACCAGGTAATAATTATGAAGTGGAATAATAATTATGAAGTTTGGGGGATAAAGGAAAATCCTTTTCTAGAGAATAAGGAAACGTTCCTTATTGTCACTCAAAGGTGGACCCTGAATAAGCTCCTTCTTCTGCCATGCAGCACTAACGACCTCTCCCTTTCCCAAGAAATTCACTCTAAAAACAGAGAAAACCCATGTGATTGAAGGAGCTAGATAAGAGAGCCTGCCTATCATTTATCTCTGTTAATACAAGCCTATCAACTCTCCGTCTGCGGGTGGATAAGAGAAAGGGAGGAAAGAGAAGGGAAAAGAAGAGAGAAAGAAGGAGAAATTTTAAAGGCAGTTGCTGTCTTTAAAAAGATAAAATAAAAGACAAAATATTTCAATAATTTTGCTACTAACAATAAGTTCCTTGTTTCTGTTTTCAAAGTCTAAAGCACTAGTCAGAAATGTGTTATTGTCATGCCCAAATTATTTCACTGAATAAACTGAATTTTTTGCTAAAGATTTTCTGGCTTAAAATGAAGTTTAGAATTCCATTTTTCATGTGGTAAATATTTATTGTAAAAGTGTATATTTTCTCTCTATTGTGGTCAACTTTTCTGCAGGAAATCAAGAAAAAGAAAAAAACACAACTCTTTGTCAACATTTCAATCTGGAAAAGCCATAGGGTTGAGTCTAGAGAAAAAAGTAATCACGACATTAAGCAAAATGGGGCAAGAAATGGCAAAGAACAGTCAGTGGGATCAAAGAATCAGCTACTGTCATTCAAGTCTTAACAGGAGAGGGCTTTGGGGAGCAGGAATGGATGGCAACAGTGCTGCAAATGGGTTGAGAGGAAAAACTCGGAACATAAGAACCCTCTGCGGTTGCCAAACACGGGTGAGTATTGACCTGAAATAGCTAATTCATAAACCAACAGTTAGCCTCACACAGCGAGCTGAGGAGAGATGCAGGACACTTCCAAACATTAGACATGAAAAGATCTAAACACAGTTGCTTCAGACATGGATCTGAGGGGAAGTATTCTAAGATACAGGAGAACTAGAAATGTTTGTAGGCAAAAGGAAGAAGCAGAAGGAGAGGAAACTGAAGGTATAAATACAACTAGAAAAGCAACTAGATTTGTGAACTTGAAGAAATACAAGGCACAGGAAGACTCTTCGTTGTCAGAAATTGGAGAGACTACGGAAGGACGGAGTATGGGGGGAAAAGAGGAAAGCTTAAATCCAAAGAGATTGGAAGTAGAAAAAAAAATGATATTAGAGGGACTTGTAAAGTTGAGGTTTCTAAGCAGTCTAGGAGTTGAGGAATGTCTAGCACTGAGTTCTCACGGAGAACCTTGCCATCCACACCTCTGCTGAACACTAGCGAAAGCTTGACAGAGTCAAGGAATAATGAGCATGAACTTACAACACTCCAGCACTTAATTTCCTGGGATGGAGAAGCCAGACAAAAGGCAAGTGGTTTCACCAAGGAGGCAGCTGCCTCTGAGGTCATGACTGCACCGCCTAGCATAGAAAGCCACCATTTGGGATGAGATGCCAATAAAGTTGCCATGAGACTAGTGGGTTAACAGATCTTTGAATTGTTCAAGAGAAAGGAACAATGAAAATAAGGTTAGTTAATATGAGGTAGCTTCCTATTGAAAGGCAAAATCTTTCAAGAAACTATTCTGGTGATCCAATCCAATCTATCCACAATTCAGGGTTATTATCTCAGCTTGAGCCCGTGAGAACTCGGGAGTAATTTATACAGATTCTTTTTTAACTGGAACAAATCAAAGGATGTGGCTCTGGATAAAGGTGCCTCATTTGCTGACAAAGTTCATAAATGAGCCAGTAAATGATGATGAGGAATTTCAATTCCAGAGGCTAAGGCTTCCTTAGTGAGTCAACAGCAAGTTGTGATAGAAACAGCAAAAAGTAGAAGGCTATTCTGCTGGGACTCTAAGGGCATTCTGTCTCTAATTGAGTTTACCTCGAAAATGCAAAACGACAAAGAACTGAGTGTCTTTTATGCAACATTCAATAATAATTTTCTTTGAATGCAATGTGGGATTTCTAGGTAATTGTATCCATTTCAGGAAGGAACGCACCCAACCTCAGAAAGTTTAAGGAATTTGTCTAAGCTTATAGTTAGTAATCAGAAATCACACTGGTTCTCTTTCACACCAGAATGCATATCTTTGCAAGCACACACCTGCTGGCTTCTTGAACTCCAGTGTGTCCATCTGTAAAAAGAAGCCATCTACTAAATGTTTTCTGATTTTATATTGCTCTCCAAATTTACACTTTGAGTTTATATAGGTAGAGACATGATGACCACTAGGGTCGAAGGAAATGGGCACTCAGTGTGACTGACCTTATAATACATCGTTCTTCTAATTAACCCCATCTTCTAGCTGTGTAAGAGCAGATGTCTAAGATTAATGTTATAGGAAGATATTCTCCCTCAGAGTATATAAAATATATGAATTACACAAAATTTAGTATGAACACTGGATATTCATTCTATCCACACACTGAAAACAGAGGTTCTTTAAAATAAAATTAAAATTACACAGTGTAATAAAAAGCATATTAATTATTGCTACCTTTGAGTAAAACACCAACCAGCTTTCAATTTGTCATGTTTCTTTTCACTAAGTAATGGATTCTGATCATTAAGAAGTGGTTCTTTTCATTTTCTGTGCTACTTTTATTATAGTGCTTTGTGCTTTGATAACATTAGTGTGAAGTCAGAGTATTCACACAGGATTGCTGGGTGTAAAGCCAGAACAAGAGCATAAGGAAGAAAGAGAACATTCGATTCCATGATGGGAGGTCAGGGACAGTGACATCTCAGGAAAATGCCACCCTCAAAGCTGCTTCTAAATACAGGGTTAGATGTAAAATTGACCAGACTTATGAAGCAAACCATACTTAAGAGAATCCCTAGGTCGACTCTTTACTCGCTATCATAATAATATTTGTTTTATTCATATTTCTGATACAGAAAAGCCAATAAAATAATTATAATGTCTTGTCCACATATATGGTCAAAGAAAAGGAGAATGTGGACTTTATAGTTGACGAAAGCAAGAAAACAAATGGGTTAGAAGAAAGGAAAAAAGGAGAAAAAACCTTGTGACTAACCTCTAAATTCAGTCGTCAGTGGATTTTTATTTTCTGCTTAAATTGCAAAGTGACTATTGTCCTTGTAAGTTACTTGTGTAGTAAAACTCTCATAATGAATTACTGTTAATATCTTATTGTTTTGCAAAAGATGGCCTTTCTGGTTCCATTGTTTGTGAATCTGCATACACCAATAGTTTGTACAATGAAGAGATGGGACAGAAACTTATAATGCCATTCTCCCAACTGTGACTGGAAAGTATTTCCATACAGTGTCCCCAGAAAATCATTTGGAGTAACTTTTCAGCTATTAAATTTGAAATGGAACAAGACATAGTGGGTAACATTTAACTAAAATTTTGCTTGACACCTAACATGAAACATCAGAAGTTCAAAATGAAATATTGTTTTCTTTTTTGGCTATAAGTAGGCTAAGTATTATGACTTGTTGATGATATTTAAACAGTGTTTAGGTAGATTATTTACATCTTTAAAACCTCCAAGTGATTCAGCTAGCTCTCAATCATCCTCAAAGCCAGCATTCCACTGCAATGCTTAATTTGTTCAGTTCTCCTGCCCCACAGCCTGCCAAGCCATGGGGTGAAGACAAGACTTGCCTAAATCAGCAGAAGGAAAGAGGATTCTACAAGCTGCAAAAGAGCTGAGAGCTTTTGTTCTAGCAGGCTATGGAGGAGGGGGCAATTTTGTGTCCAGGGCTCTGAGCTTTCTTACCTACCTGGGACTAAGATTTTAAAATTTAGAAGTAATTAGGCACAGCTACAATCTGACTAGTGTTGTGGCAAGTGTCTGTATACAGAGAAGTCAATACTCCTTGATATATTTGGGAAACACAGGTCTGCTGATTTGTGTGAAAATTTAGCAAAGGGCTTAATAACACTCTCTTCATTTTCTATTTCTTCATTTCATATCACGTTAATTTCTTTTTATAACTAAAGTCTCAAATTAGTCATAAAGTGTGCAAGCAAATCTAATTCCCTGAATATTGGAACAGTGAGCATATGTGAGTAACAGCTATGACTTATCCTTCCCTTCAGCTTGCTTAGTCACTTATGATTAAACCTTAATCAACTTGGAACAAAGTTGCTGTAAATACCATAGATAAATACACCAAATTAAACACATCATCACATCAAACAGCATCAATTGCTGCATGATTTTATCACAAAGGCAAAGTACAACTCACCTCTTCCTTTCTCCTAGGCAAATGACCTGAATATCATGAGGTATCCACCCATATCTCAATGTATCATCCTAGTTATCCATTCTTTCTGTCAAGCTTTATTCTTCGATAAAAATTCCATTTATGCTTCCCTCCAAAATGGCTGAGAACAAATCTTGGAATATTTCATCTTTGTGATCCCACTGAAAATACTGAACTGAGTTTTAGTGCTCTTATTCATTTAGGTAAGTAATATAAAGAAAGCAATGGGGTTCTTGGCTTTTACAGTATCACTCTGTGTGTGTGTGTGTGTGTGTGTGTGTGTGTGTGTGTGTGTGTGTGTGTGCGCGCGCGCGTGCGCACAAACATTGGAACGTACAGAGAGGTCAAAGGACAACTTGTGAGAATTGTTTTTTCCTTCCACCATGGGTTCTTAGGCACAAACCCAGGTCATCAGCTTGTATAGTAAATGCTTTATGAATTGAGCAATCTCATTAGCCTTTTTTCCTTTAAATTGACTGTATTTGAAATGTGCCTCAGTTTTCAAAAGCAATTTGTCTATATTTTCCTAATTACTTGGGAGAGTTTCTTGGATATCTGACTTTGCAAGCAATATAATATTCATAATGCACTCTTGTAGGTCTAGCACAGAAGTGGGCTTTTCTAAATGGAAGTGATCTCCCTATGAGTTTTCATCTGATGATTATGGTTTCTGTGGCTTCTCTAAGACACATCAGCAGTGAAATATGAGCAGCAGGCAGCAGTGTGGTGATTATGGAGGATAAGAAGACATGAAGAAAGAGTGCACTGATTATGGAATTCGTTTCCAGATTGTCAGTGCTGTACAAAAGTTCTACGTGTAAATATCTACATGTTGTTCTAGATTTAATCATTTTTTGTTCTAATTGTTCCAAGGTGAGAATAAAATGCTGGTGGGTAGAAAAAGGAAGATGAACCACTTTTGGACATAATCAAGACTTGATAGAACAGGATGGAATGTTTATCATGTGCTAAAGTAGAAGTCAAAAGCTATTTCTGCTCTGCAGCAGGGCTGAGATGCTTTAACTGTGTTAAATACAACATTGTAAGCAGTTTCACACATTTACAATTTTATAGAGTTCAATTGTTTTTAAATACTTGGGGGAATATTGTCTTCCTGGTTTTTAATTTTTTTCTGCCAAAAGAGATAATTAAACAACATGTCTTTCAATGATAAACTTTTGTTGCTATTAAAAATGTTTCTGAATAAATCATAAGTAATTTACATTTACTCAGGATAAAACTGTCCTACATTACTAGAGTGAAGCTTTAGGTTTTGAAATTATCTCTCTTCAAGGACAACTTTGGCCTGAACTTAACTACCAAGTAAAACTTCAGGCTTTTAAAATCAATATGATTTTACATGACTTTAAAAACTGCAGTTATTTTACGTATACACATACCTTTTAAGCTCATTTTTTCATTCAAATTATTTCTAGTTTGTTTACCTTAAGCTTTTCTGGCTTTTATAATAAATAAGTACTTCCTTTATCTGGTACATATAGAAATTCCCTCTCTGGCAGGGGAAGCTGGAGGAGATTCTTGTCACTAATGTAGCTTTTGCTAAACTATTCTGGACTCACTATACATGTTAGTGAAACAAGCAGAAAGACAACCAGACGTCGAGGTTCATCACTTGACTACCTGACAGTCTGTCCCAGGGACCTAGGCAGAAGGACACAGCTACTGGATTTATTCCTGGGAAAGTGATACCAGGTCAAAGTCTCTCTGTGGAGAATTCTTCACTTGGAAAATAGAATTCAGTCCTCAAAGAAAATGGTCTTCACATTTTTTGTTTGTGTACACCCCAAGGGAATTATAAGTTTTCTGTAACCACTTGGATAATCTAATATTTCAATCAAGACACAAATATTTTAAGTTATGTTCTTTCTAAGTTATTTCATTAATTTTCAAATTGTTTTACATTTTCTGGTAACACTGTTTTTGTTTTTTTTTTAATGTTCAACACGATGACTTGAAGTACACAAGCCTCTGTGGAATGGCTAAAATATGACTAACAAGTTCACTACTTATGTTGTTTTCATAGTAAAATATAGATTATTTTAATATTAATCTTCCTGAATGAAATTATTCCACAACTTTAAATTCCTGAAATAAAATTTAAATAACAAAGTGATTTGATTTCCCCATCGATAATCCTAAAGCCAGAAATTGAGAAATGAGATCTTCCATAGAAATTAGAATGTTATCTTCCTCTTATTTTTTACCTCATTTTCCTTTCTCACTAGATTTTATATTAGTTTAATATAAATTTATTCACATAATATTATTTTACTTTTGAATGGCATCAGTTGGTGAGTGACCCTATTTATACTTTTCTACAGCAAGAATATAAATAAATGTAGTTTTAAATTTTTTCAATAATTTCTCAATGTTAAAAATATTTATCATGAAGTACTTTATAATTTTTATTAGTAATTTGCTTAGCAAATACATAATATGACTGGATCATGTTCAGTATAATTACATAAATATGAAACATTGATAAATAAATGAAAACAAATGCTGAAAATATCTCAAGAAGATGACAGGCCTGGGCATTTTCTCTGTATAGGTTTGGGTATGAACATTATTTTTTGCTAGAATAAGCTAAAGTTTAGAATTAATTCTATTTTTTTCTCCTTTTTAAATTTTTAATCATTTTCCCTTTTATTGAAAATAGATTTTTTTTTTCCTCACATAATATATCCTGATTACAGCTTCCTTTTTCTCTACTCCTCCTGGTTCCTTCCCACCTCCCCTGCCATTTGCCTCTCCCTTTGTCTCACGTTAGAAAAGAACAGACTACTATGAGATAGTATTAAAATAAAAGAAAAGAAAATATAAGATAAAATAGTAAGTATCACATCAAAGTTGGGCAGGACAAGCCAAAGGACAGAAAAAAGCCCAAGAGAAGGCACAAGGATGAATCATCCATTGGCTTGTACAATCAGGAATCCCATAAAAACACTCAACTGGAAGCCACAGTACGTACGCAGACCCAAGCAGATGAGCTTTGTTCATGTTGATTTAGAGAACCTTTTCCTTGATGTCCTCCATCTCCTCTGGCTCTTACACGTCCTCTGCCAGGATCCTCTTCCATGGGTTTCCTGAGCTCTGAGGGGAGGGATTTGAAAGAGGTAATTCGTTTAGGGCTGAATGTCCCAAGGTCTCTCCACTCTGCAATGTCTGGCTATGGGTCTCTGTAGTTTATTCCATCTGCTATGGGAGGTTGCTTCTCTGATGATGGCTGAACAAGGCACTGATCTATGAGGATAGCAATTAATACTATACATTTAAATTGAGGTAAGTGCTAAAATATCCCTTTGTAGATAAAAACAGGTGTTTTATTACAGTTGTGATATAACTCTTAGACCTTTGCACAATCTTTGTGTCTCCAAATTACATGTTAATCTACCGTGCAAAAATTATTTTTAAAGTTCTATCAAGGCCGGGCAGCGGTGGAGCACGCCTTTAATCCCAGCACTTGGGAGGCAGAGGCAGGCGGATTTCTGAGTTCGAGGCCAGCCTGGTCTACAGAGTGAGTTCCAGGACAGCCAGGGCTACACAGAGAAACACTGTTTCAGGGAAAAAAAAAAAAAAAAAAAAAAAAAAAGATCTATCAGCTGAAAACTGTTCAATACACATTCATTTGTGTGGAAAGCAAAGAATTGACTCCAGACATGAAATTCTTTCACTTTCCACACCTGCAGCAGAAGTTGCACAATACTGCCGGGCACCTACACATTCAGTATCACTGCTGGTGTCCCACTCTGGGGAAAGGCATACTAATCAAATCCCAAGGCGCAGTAAAAATGACTTTCTTTTTATGGCAGCAAAATACCATTCTCAATGGGAAAGCATTGTCCACAAATCTCTTTAGGGAATTCGGGGGAAATTCATGTTTCTACAGCATTCTTAGCACTGTGCATGGCTTTGGGAGGTCTTTGTAAACCCCTGTATGAACTGAGGACCATTGTCTTGAAGCATCTGTGTCCTGCTAGACAGTTAAGAATATAAAAATACACCTAAATAGGAAGATGGAACATTTTGGTTGCTTTACAATAGATGGTTTTTCTATAAGATTTTATTAAGTAAAGATTTCTTATTATTTTACCAACCTAAATCAGTTTAGTTTGTGAGAGAAACTTGGATTTCCGGGTCTAAAAGCATGGTTTTAGCCAGCAACTCTATCTGCCTTTGGAAAACTTGGTACACTTTGCTGCAAGTTTAAAGACTAGTCAATAACAGCATTTCCTGAAGTTAAATTACATGATTTGAGTAGGTGCATGTAAACAGTTTATTATCAGGGAAAATAAACAACACACTGAATCCACAGCCTTGAATACACCTTTTAGAAGGTAACTAAAGTGAGTAATTTGGGTTTTATTTAAAAGAAAATTTATTTTAAATCAAATAACTAAATATATATTATAAAAATTAATAAAAGTGCGAAATGCTAGAATTATAAGTAGTGTCCAGTATTATATGAGTTTATGAAAATCATTTAGAAGAAACGTTTAAAATGGGGAGGGTGAGAGAAAAGGACCTGAAGAAGGATTTGTATTTCTGCAGTGTCACAGATGCCACAGCCATGGATGGTGACTATTAACCAGCCTAAGGAACTCCAGAAGGCAAGTTCAGGCATATTACCCACCTAAGCACTCGTGAATGGATGTTTTCAAGACAGAACACCAATTATGCAAGTCAGACTTCCTTAACCTTCTTGCATGAGCTAAAAATCTCTCCGTCCACACAACATGGGTGTGGAAATCTGATGTAATTACCCAGGCAGGGCTGGCAAATAACACTGACCGCAAACTGTGGAAGACTGAGCCATACTGCTCGTCAGCTGTCTTTCCTGGTCAGACGTCCAGGTAACCTGTTAACCCTTTTTATTCCTTACCTATGTTGGCACAGCCAATCCCAGTGCTGGATGTTTAATTAAGACAGCTTACCTCTAAATAAATGGAGTTTCCCATATTAATAAAAAAAATCAACCTTTAAAAACTGATCCATAAGTCAGAGTTTTAAAAGATAAATTGAATTAGAAAGTACTAGTATGGGCAATTTTCGAAGCCTTGTAATCTTCAGAAAAATGTGCAAATGTGTCCAATTATAATAATAAGATATTTTAGCTTCACTTCTCTTTTTTGTTGTATCCATTTCCCTGAAAATTTTAGTAAAATATTAGGATTGAAATGAAATCCTCTGTATCTCTCTCTCCCTCTCTCTCTCTCTCTCTCTCTCTCTCTCTCTCTCTCTCTCTCTCTCTCTCTCTCTCTCAAACACACACACACACACACACACACACACACACACACACACAGCTGCAAGCACAAACAAACCAATTTTTAAAAGTAGAAAGTAAAACGCAATGTAGGTCCTTGCTATGATGCAAGCAATGTTTTTCCCTTCTATTCTAGTGCTTAAAATCACTGTGTTTGTGATAGTCTTAAATGTTTGTTGGATTGCAAATACCTTTTCTCTAAACAAGCAAAGACCCTCTCTGCTATGTTACAAAGCACTCTTTTGTCATTTTCTCTAATACTACCTTGTGGGATAATGACAGACACCTGAAGTAAAATCTTTTGATTTCTCTGAATATTTGCTCTTTGGAATATTTCCAAAAGAATAGAAAATAACTAAGAGCTGCCACTCTACTCCTACTGAGGAGTCTGCGTGTGCAGCACTGTGATGGATGCTACTTTATTATAGACATAGGTCTGGGATTCTGAGGCTGCTCCTGGGCTGCTCCAATGATAGACTTGGTGTGCAAGCTGAGCTGGTCTCCTGCTGAAGGACTTTCTTCTATTCCATATCATCTTCCCACTAATAGTTTCCACTTGATTCTTTTTTTTTTTTACGAACCAGTCCTCAAGCATGCTCTTTCCAAACAGGCTTTGATAGCAAATGGCAGGCCAAATCACTCAGGAAGCTAAGCTCAAGAAGAAATGGTTGGAAATTTTCCAGTTAATTGTGAGTAATCATGAGGTAATCTGGATAATACATAAACTCATTCACACCACCTCTTCTCCAAATTCCCCAGCAGTATTATTAATCAGCATGGAAAGCCGGGGGGGGGGGGGGGAGAAATACCAGGGTGTCTGGAAGGAAAGACCAAGCAAGAGTCATACTGCTCTCTAACATGAGCAGACTATGCAACTGTCGACACAGTCCTAGAGGGGTGTCATTTATCAGCATTGAGAAATCTCAAAGTTTACTAAGCCACCAGTGATAGCTCTATATTCTAAATAGCCAAGCAAAGTGGCTATTTTATTTAAATATAAAGCATTTGAGGAGTATGTAGCCAAGCGCAAGCAGGTTGTCATTCTGACCATTACTAGAAGGAACTGTGTGCTACAAGCCCTTTGAATACTGCTCTGCAAAACCCTGTATGGAAATAGTCAAAGACTGGACCAGAAGATAAGAGCAGATCACATTCAAAGGTGAGAGAAGGGAAGATGCTGTGACCGAGAGGATGTTAGATAATGTCAAGCACACTGAAGAAATGCCTTTACGTATTTCTTCACCTGCTCTGCACCATCTCTGAGCTGCAGAATGTGGTATGTTTTATTCTCTCTCTCTCTCTCTCTCTCTCTCTCTCTCTCTCTCTCTCTCTCCCACTCCCTCCGTCTAAAATAGGAAATAATCTGCATTTAGAACATTATTTACATTGTCTTACTTAGAACTTATATAAAGCTTAAGAAATGGTCACTATTAACTCTATTTTAATGACCAAATAGAAGATTAGAGAAGCCAAGCTTGAACAGTCACATTGCTGGTAAACAATTCTGGAACAGTTGATCTGACTCCAGGTTCCTTTAGCACCAAGCTACATTTGTTTGATTAAAATGTGAGCTGCCCCAAGTTTGTAATAAGTCAGAAGCCTTCTATTTTCCATGTCTACACTTTATCTATTATTGAGTCTCGTGGTGGGCTTATATTAAAATAAATATGGATTCTTCATTTCTAAGAAACATGAAATTATTTCTTTAAGTGTTTTCCATGCAGAAAAAAAGCATATTCCTCAGATATAAATACTTTCATAACACCCACCTGCCCCATACTGTCTGAGTGCTTGCTGAGCTCCCTAAAATCTGGTGGCTTGTGGAATTCCCAATAGCAATGTGTCTATCCAAAAATGAAAGTAGATACTCACACCCTTTCGGGTTAACTCATAACCTGTTTATGTTTACTTTTATGAAGAGTACAGACACAAATTATTTCATTTCCTTTTGTGCTGGTCAAGGAGAGATGGTATGAGCCCAGCTTCCTGATGTTAAATTATATAACTCGAAACAGAGGTCAGGTGGAGCAGTGGTCACCTTCAGGTTCTAACCTGCAAAACAACCCACCTCAGGAAGCCTCGTCATTCAGGGAAGTGAGCATGCCAGACACCACAAACCCAGACTTGCTGGTGGAGGCCCCTCAAGCCAAACAGCAGCTCAGCCAATAAAGGGTGGTGGGAGGTAGGAAGTAAGCTCAGGTCTGGCAAGGGGGCGGACTGAGTCACTTCTTTGATGTGGAGTGGTTATTCCAAACACCAAGCAAAGGTGAGCAAGCATTTCCTTCCCTTGGCCACTGTGACTACTGGGACAACATCCCTTTGGTGTAGGAAATTGAGTCACAGGCTAGGAAGGCTTTAGGGCTGAGAGAGAAGAAATTGCTTGTTTATAGTCTAACATCAATTTTAGTAAGATGTATTTTGTCAATCTGGTAAAACTTGTGTATATAAACCAGTTTTCTATTTATTTCCAAAGCATTTCTCACTGTTCTCCATTCTTAGTAGGGAAGCTCCCTGAGAGGTGTATGCATTCAACATGCATACAAGCTCCTTCAGCACAATGACTATTTAAAGAAGTATAGTAATTTTGTAATCCTAACCTGAAGAAGGTAGAGATTAAGAGGATCAGAAGTTCAAGGTTATCCTCCAATAAATAGCAAGCACAAGGACAGCCTGGAATATATAAGACCCTGTCAAAGAGAAGGGGTGTGGAAGGCAGAAAGAATGAAAGAAAGAAAAGAACATGAATTATTAACAATGGCATCCAAAGCATTGAATCCCATGACTCAATAACGATGTAGTAAGACTTTCAGAAAAAGAATCTATGTGAATTAACTTCTTCCCTTCTCAAAGATCAATCTTAATATTACTTCCTTTGATCTCTTTTATAAATGTATATTTTTTTAGTTTTCTGAGCAGCAGAAGAGAAATGCCTAAGTTTAAACACTTTTTGCCTGAAGCTGAACAGAGTGAGAAGGCCTATTCTGGGTAGAGTAAATTTGATAGCCTTGTCATTACTGGTTAAGCATTTCTTCAAATTGCAGGCAATAAAACATCCTGGTATGTATAAGTCACCCAGAGTTTGGTGTGTTTAGTTTTTCCTGGCTAGGACACTGTACTCACAGAAATACTCTGTGATTTTATGGATGATTCTGTTTATATTTATTTTTATCATCACTATCACAAACTTGCTAGCAGAAATGATTAGAGGAAGGAAGGATTTCTTTTTTGGCCCCAGCTAGGAGAGGCCTGGTGTGGACAGGGAACGCATGGTGTCAGGTGGCTCTTCTTCTGCCTGCGGTGGTCGGAACTTGCAGGGAAGCACCATGCTAGAGCCAAAAACAGAGGTGAGTATAGTTTCCAAGGACAGAACCCACTTCTGCTCTCTGGTCCACAATTCTGAAGGTTCCACAACTTTCGAAAACTATGCTGTCTGCTGCAGTTGCTGAACTATGTGAGCCCAACCATAAAAAGAGACATCGTTGAATTACTTGACTTTCTTAGAAAAAGTCTAGCTGTTCACTGACTGCACCACCACTCCTTCCTTCTATAGGGTAACATTTTCCATGTAAATAACTCACAAATTGAAAGCTCAAATCAAAGAACAAAGATGGCTTACAGAGTCATCATTTTCTTATTAGTTATTTAAAAATAATAGTGTGTCAGAGAGTGCTCTAGTCACCAGGAATATAGCAAAGAACAAATAAACAGAAATAAATAAAATGAAATTTGTGTATGATAATGGCAATGAGTGCTTTTGAGCAAAACCAATCGAGGAAAGGGTAATGAACAGAAAGATGAGGTGTGATTTCAGATAGGGTGGCCTGGGAAGTCTGCCTAACAAGAAGACATCTAAGAGAAGGCCTGTGAGGGCATCTCTGTTGTTACTTAGGGAAAGGCCCTTTGAGGGCAGAAGGATGGTGGCTCAAAGGACAGTAGACTTGAAGCATGTGTTACATGCACATCTACAGGCAGTGGGCCAGCCAGTATGGTGCCATAAGAAACAGAAACAGAATGGGAGACTGCAGGAAGACACTCAGAGAGTTGACAATGGCTGGAACCTAATGTGCGAAGATTTGAGCGACATCTCTAATTTCTGTAGTGCTTTTCCTATAAACATTTGATTTCCAATCTCCCTAGAAAACAAGTAAGATTTGACAATGCTAACTTGTGTATTACCACACTGTGACAACAAAACTAAGCAGCAGTTTTCATAGAACCCCAGATGCCCCCACTTCCTAGTGCCTGACCATTGGCCTGCTTCCTTCCTGTTTGTTCTCCTATAAAGGAACCTTTAATCAGTGACTATATAACACATAGAATTATAGGGCTACTTGGGCCTCTACATAGCCAAATGTAATAAATGATTCTGGACACTGGGGATCTGGCTCAGGTTGAGAAAGCACGTTGCTCTATAAATCACAGCACATATGTTAAAATGTGACAAGAGTCTCTGCCTCAGTACAGCTACATATCCAGGTATACAGCACCAAGAACAGGGGGCACAGGCAACATGTGGATCAGCATGCTGTAAACCCAGTTATTCTGTTCAGCTACACTCTGGGCTTCCAGGCTGCCCTCTGATAAGAGGTGGTGTTTTTTAAACTAGTCATCTTATTTTGTATTTGAGCTTTATTGGATGAACACTGTTGAAGAATAGAGTTTAGCTGATGTTAATTAATACGTGTAGGGTAAAGAGAAATAAGGGAATAAGGGTAAGGGAGAAGTTGTTGCCCAACCAAAAATATCACAATATAGAAAACTAGCACAGTCACAGTTATGGTAAACTTAATCCTCAGTAATTACCCGTAGCCAGAAATTGTTCTGGACTGAGTGTGAAATCCACAAGGTTTGAAAATGATCAAGTGACCTACATGAGAACAATTTTCACTTCATGAGGAAATATATTTTACCCACACCTTATGACTCAGAGGTATTAATTTTTATCTTCCTGACTCTGGTAGCCAAATGTTAGGATTGAGTCAGGCAAATATTTCTCAATTGAGTTGCAGAATGTACCTTTACAATAATGACCCTGAAACCAGTAGACGTGTTCTTGGGCAGTAGAAACTTGTGTCTGAGAAATTTGCATATTTACAGGAGTTTTGATTCCTTTAAAAGAACATGACTGAGAACAATTTTTATAGCTAACATTAGACTTAATAAGTCATGTTAAAGAATGGCACTTAATTGATAGCTTAGAAGTTGAAAACTTCAAAGTAAAAGCTAGCCCCAAAACATTTCAAGGTGAAGACATATTTAGTAGTGTCCTTGTAAATATCCAGGATGATAACTGATTCAACTTGAAAATATTGGCTTTGGTATTTCTCTCCTTGTCAAAGAAAATGATTACAAGAGCAAATAGTGGCTCTGAGGGGTTTGATGTTTTGTTTAAGAATTGTGGTTTCTCTGGCTAACTTGGCTAGCAAGCATACATAAATAGCCTCCCTGGTGTAAAACACTATATGACAGGATCGTGTGGGGGAATGGATAAAAGTAGATGTAATTGCAGCTGTAACTATAGGAAAAACAAAGCAAATACCCACACAGGTAGTGGACTTAAGCACAGCAAATTGTCAACTCAAAAAAAAATTGCAGAGCATAATTTGTTAAAAATTCAATACTAGTACATTTATGTCCAAATCCAGAGAAAATAGATTTGGAGACAGACCGGCACACTGAGCGTTTATTGGCAGTATGGTCAGGAGGGATGTGCCTGAGAAAATGAAAGTAGATCTTGGCAAGCCAAACAGATCCTGCAAGTCCTTAGTGGCAGAGCCAACAGCAGATTCCCTCGCAGATTTTGGAAGGTGGGATGACCCTTCAAAGTTCTGTTCCGCTGAGGCAAGCAGCTCCCTTTGACCAAAGACATATCCGAGGTTGGAGTTTATCTGGGACTTGTTACCAGCCATCGTGGCAGCCAGAGCATGAACTCCACGGCTGTGAACGGGAGATTGGTAGACCTCAACGTCTGCAGCAGACAGTACAGCTTCATCTCCCAGAAATGGGAAGCGCTGGTCTTGGCAATGCTGAAAGACACATGGACGTCACTGTGTCTCTGCACAGTGAGTGGCGTGGCATGGAGTGTAGGATACCGTGCCATTTGGAAACCGAAAATCGGCTACCACCTTGTAGTTTGTGTACTTATTAATACCTGACTTCTGAGATCTCATACAATAGAAAATGCAAACATTTTTGTTTAAAAGGAAGAGAAAAGGTGCTGCTGAAAGTCCTGAGAGTGCTCTATATTTTAGGGTGGTTTCATTTACTGTTTAATACTGTTCTGAATAAGGAAATTTTTATTTTAACACCATAATGCATTTAGGACTTGTGTTAAATGGTGTGTAATGCAATCTTACCAGGAAAAAGAAAGGTGTGTGTGTGTGTGTGTGTGTGTGTGTGTGTGTAGGTGTGGGGGGGGTGTAGGGGGCCTGCAGGGGTGGCAGACAGGTATGTTAACTTTATTCATACAGTGATCCTAAGCATAGCTTACTTTTACTTTTATTTTCTATGTGTAGTCTGTAATATTGTCTTATATGCCTTTAATACACACACAAAAAAACTGTTTCTAAAATTTAATATTTAAGACATTGACATAAGAACACTAAGCTTGCATAGGCTTGTGCATTTTATTCTTGCTGGGACAGGGAAAGTGGATTAGTGTCCATCTAGAATCATCTTTCTAGCACTTTCCCCTTTCAACTTGCTAGTAAATGCAGACTTAAAAGGAAAGCAGCTCTGACTGTGATAGCTTTTCCTTTCCTTGCTTACCATAATTTTTAGTGTAAATGTCTGGTTTGTTTGAAGACAACACAGGTACAGATGGGTATGGATATGGTAGTGTTTCCAGGATCGTATCACTGTGTGTGTGTGTGTGTGTGTGTGTGTGTGTGTGTGTGTGTGTGTGTTTCTTAGGACATCATTACCTGCCACCAGCATTAATCTCTCTGTTCCCTAACTGTGGATGTACTGTGACTAGCTGCCTCTTTCTGCTACCATCAGACCTTCACTACCACGACTGTGTCCTCAGACAATGAACCAAAATAAATGCTTCCTGCCTTAAGTTGTTTTTGTCAAGTGCTTTATCATGGAAAAGAGAAAATAATATACAAAATAGGTACCAAGAGTGATGTCACTGTTGTGGTGACAGACCTGACCATGTGGTTCTTGGGATTTCTAGGAATAGATTTGCAAGAGAAGTGTGAAGGAATTTGTAACGTTCGGATAAATGAGCCATAATTGCTGTAAGCATAGCTTAGTGGAACTTGGAGTAGAAGAAGGGAGTTTGAAAGTCTAGAACATTAAGAAAAACGTAGACAGTGAAGATCTGGTTTATGGAGTTTCATAAAGAAATAAGGATTCTACTGAGAACTGGACTGGTATCATTCATGTGATATTCTGGCAAAGGATCTGGCTACGTTTTGTTCATGTCCTGACAACTTGAGTGAAGCTAACTTTGAAAGTGATGAACTAATGTGTTTGGCAGGGGAAATGTCAAGACAGGATACCATTCTGTCTGTGTTATGGTTTCTGCTCACTGCTTATATCTAAGTCTGCAGTGAGAGAAAGCAACCGTGGGAGAGAAAAGATTTGAAGAAAGGAGAGAGCCTACTATTGCAGGCCAGGTGAGCGCTGAGGACGCCACTCTACCTATTAAAGGCGTTAGCACAACATGCTGCTGCAGGATTTGGTGTGTTCTCTGCTGGGTTTTAGTTTTGTTTTGATTCACATTTTCCCCTGCTCTGCCCAATTCCTCTCTTTGAGGACAGGAATGCCATTTAATTTTGGTAGTGTGTAATTCTGAGGTTACTCGTGCTCACTGTGGAAAGGTTGCCAGATTTTCAGAAAACACTCCACACTTAACTTTGAACAGTATTCTGTTAGACTATGGGATTTTGGAGGTTGGGCAGCATACATGTTGTGTTATGAGATGACATGAGCTTCTGGGGATGAAGAGTAGAGGATTATGGCTCAAAAGTAACACGGTTAGATGTCAGGTAGACAAAGGGTCGACTTGTGATGGTCAATACTGATCGCCAATTTGACAAATCTAGAACCATGCAGGAGACAAGACTCTGGACAGATGTGAAGGAGTTTAGAGATTGGGTTGAGGTGGGAAGGCCCACCCTAAGTTCAGTCAGCATGACTTCATGGGTTAGAGTCCTGAGATGAATAAAATGAATGCCAGCTCAGCACCAGCCTTCATTGATCTCTGCTGCTTGAATGTAGATGCAGTGTGGCCAGCTACCTCGTGCCCCTGCTGTAGACTTCTTCCCCCACCACAATGGGTTTCATCTTCCAAATGTGAGGCAATATAAACCCATCTTTCCTTAAGTAGCTTTTGTTTTGTATGGAAGTAATGTAAGTAGGGAAGACTTTCTGCCATTACGGAGTAAACGTGAACAGTGAGAAACCAAGCACTGAGGAGTGGCACTGTGTGTAATGGATGCCTATGATTTTGGTAAGACACCAAATCCACCACCACGTGATGTCTTCCAGCAGTGTGCAGCAGATTGTGAGTAGGCCCAGGGGAAAACAAACAAACAAACAAAAACAGTGGGCTGCTGGGTTGGTCCAAGCTCATAGAGCACTTGGTCAGAGTCACTCATAATGCCAGTAGAAGTTCCAAAATGGTTGATCATATGTGAGCAAAGAAGAAAATAAATTCGGAAGGTGCTTGATAGAGGCTACTAGAAAGAACTGCATTGCATGCCAGAGAACACTGACTGTATTTGTAATGCAGGGCAGGTATCATGCTCTGTCTTCTTTCATATCTCTTTATGGAATCTTTTCACTATTTTGTGAGCTGTGAGGCATTGGTAAAGCGCTTTCGCGTGAAGATACAAAGGGTTAAAATGAATGATTACCTTCGTGGTTTTCTGCTTGATTGCGTGACTTCATGACTTTCAACTCCCAAACAGTTAAGACGTAGCAATGTTAATGTCAGCAAAAAGGAATGGAAATTAATGTAGGGTTGAAACGCTGTGAAGGTTGGGCTGAGCTTTTGGTTTCAGATATTTTAAAGTTAAGCAGTCTATCCAAAAGAAATTGCAAGACCCTGAAGAACTGGTATGTAAGGAAGGGATTTACAAATGTCAGCACTGAACGTATTCAACTCCTCTCAATAAAATGCTATGTCTAAATTACCTCTAAGTCCCACGCTATGCTCAAATTCTCTCTTTTTCACAAAGAAAGTTTCCTGATTTCCTCATTTGGAAAGACTTTATTCTTCTTCCTTAGATCTTAAAATAATTCCACTTGTCTATATAATATATATGTTCATATATATGTTTTTCCTTAGATTAAATACGCACTACGGTATCTGTTTCATTCACATAATTTTCTAAAATTTTTATAATACTGTCTTGGCTCTATAAAATTATTAGGTTTTAAGTGTTAGGTATACATTAATAACTTAATATAATAAAAATAAAGCTCCAAGTATTTTCAAACCTTTGAGTAGGAAGTGACTTTAAGTTTCTATTTTAAGTATTTAAGTTCCTTGAAAATTGTATGCCTTTTGAAATACATGGGAAAACCACACTGATTTTTAAATAATACATTTCATTTCCTAACTCAATGCTGAAATTGTGTATCACAGAAATGTCCTGGCTATATGCTCATGACATTGTGAATATTTTTATATAAATGAATATTGCAAAAACATAGTTTTTCCATTGGAATGTACTCACTGACATCATGCAAGAAATATGCTATAAGCCCCAGTGTTAGCTAGCATGTGCTTTATTGAGGGGAATGATGACTTTGATAGGTTCATTTGGGGGCTGGAGAGATGGCTCAGGGCTTAAGATGGTTTTCCCACTAGTCCAGAGCACTTGGTTTCATTCCCAGCACCCACATCACCCATCACCTGCCTTTGACTCCAGCTCCCAGGGATCTGACACCCTCTTCTGGCCTCTGGTGGAATTCATACACACATAGCATATACTCCTACACACACACACACACACACACACACACACACACACGTGCGCGCACGTGCGCGTGCACAAATAAAGAGATACATCTTTAAAAATATTTCAGAAAGAAAGCTAAGTTTCCACTTCCGAAGAAAAATAAATAAATTTCTTCCAAAGAGGAAAGAAACCTAGCTGGTTCTTGTTATTACTGATAAAATCATATTTAACTGCTGAAGCATCACTGTCATATTTTTCTAAACATTTTTCTGTTGTATGTATTCTGCACAGGCCATTTGAGTTCATTAAAACACCTAGAAATAGCAGATGAATATTAAACGCTGGCTCCCCTTATGTATATTTGAAGTAATGTGTTTTATTACTCGACTAACGTCCTCTGAGTCACTTACCCCTTACAAATAAGAATTATACTTAACTAGGACTAAAAAATAAAACATATTTATTTGGTGAGTAGAAGTGTGAATTTTCCAAGACAGCATACAAAATCCAGTGTTTACTAGTAATGCTGCCTTCTAATTAATAAATCATTCAAGAAGTTAAAGAGCATAGTCTCAGTGCTTTAAATAATAGAACGTTTTTCTCATAGCTCTGGTGGCTTGAAAAGACAAAAGCTTAAGGTCAGCTGATCCAGTGTCTGGTGAGAGAGCTGTCACAGTTACCTTCTTATTCTAGTACTTGTATGGTGAAAGAGAGGAGGGGAAAGAGAGGGGAGAGGAGGAGGGGAGGGAGAATCTTGCTCTTTTTTATAGGGATGCTGTTCTTACTGGATTACAGCACACTTTTATGGCTTCAGTTTATCTTTGTCACCTTTTCTATGGGCTCTGTCTCCAGGATCTCATTAGGAGTGTAGGGACAATGCAAACATTCTATCCAGGATGCAATTACATTCATTTATAGAAATATATGTTCTTTTCCTTGACTTGCCTCTGTGAAATCCATTTGATCTTATTCTCGGTCAGACGATATTACACTTGGGGTTTTCTCTCCATCTTTAAGATTTTTGGGAAGATGATGCTACCTGGAGTTCAGTCCTAGGAATTTTGATTTAGCTGATTTGGAATGGAGTCCATGCAGTAGCATCTGTTATTGATCATGACAATAATGTTGTTAAGTGGATCACTTGGGGGGGCAAACTATATACTTTATTAAATCATCTACATCTAAATCAAATATGAGCTACCTACTATATTTTTTTAACTGAACCTGCCTCTTAGAACAGCCTTCACTACATCCCATAAATTTGGATATGTTGTGTATTCATTTTCATTCAATACTAGAAAGTCTTTAATTTCTTTCTTAATTTCTGTCTTGACTCATTTTTCATTCAGTAGAGAGTTGTTCAGTTTTCATGAGTCTGTAAGTTTTCTGTTATTTCTGCTGTTGTTGATATCAGCTTTAATCTGTAGTGGTCAGATAGGGTGAGTGGTGCTATTTCATTTTTCCTGTATTTGTTGAGACTCACTTTGTGTCTGAGTATGTGAAAAATTTAGGAGAAAGTTCCATGAGGTGCAGAGAAGAAAATATATTACTTAATGTTTTGTGGAATGTTCAGTAAACATGTTAAGTTCATTTGGTTTGTATCATCAGTTAGCTCCAGCATTTCTCTATTCAGTTTTTGTTTGGATGACCTGTCTACTGGTGAGAGTGGGGTATTGAAGTCTTACACTATCTGTGTGTGAAGGTCAATTTGTGATTTAAGGTGTAGTAGTGTTTCTTTCATGAATTTCAGTGCCCTTGCATTTGGCGCATAGATGTTAAGAATTGCAATGTCCTTTGGTGGAGCTTTCCCTTAATGAGTATGTAGTGTCTTTTCTTTTCTGAATAGTTTTGGCTTGAAGTCTATTTTGTCAGATATTAACTAGGCTATACCAGCTTGTTTCATGTTGAGAGGTATCAATGAGCAGTGATTGTTGATTGCTGTTATTTTGCTGTTGTGGGGTGTGTGTGTGTGTGTGTGTGTGTGTGTGTGTATGTGTGTGTGTGCGTGCGCATGTGTGGTGTGTGGTGTGTGTGTGTGGTATGTGTGCTGTGTGTGTGTGTGTGGTGTGTGTGTGTGTGTGTGGTATGTGTATGTGGTGTGGTGTGTGTGTGTGGTGTGTGTGGTGTGGTGTGTGTGTGTGTGTGGTGTGGTGTGTGTGTGTGTGTGTGTGTGTGTGTGGTGTGGTGTGTGTGGTGTGTGTGTGTG
>CM052702.1:83990252-84023892 GCA_028551405.1 Uromys caudimaculatus
TGTGTGGTGTGGTGTGTGTGGTGTGTGTGTGTGGTATGTGTGTGTATGTGTGTGATGTGGGGGGGTGTGGTGTGGTGTGTGTATGGTGTGGTGTGTGTATGTGTGTGTGGTGTGGTATGTGTGGTGTGTGTGTGTGTCTGCGTCTGTGTCTGTGTGTCTGTGTCTGTATTTCCCCTCTTTTACTTTGTTTATTGGGATAACTTTTTCCTTGTGTCTTCCCCAGTGGGGCCAGACAGGGTGGAAAGACTGGAGTAGGTGGCCTACTACAAAGCTGGAGAAGAGACTGGGGGGTTAGATTTGGAGGAGAGGAGAAAAGGTGAAGATCTGCAGTTAATCTGCCTGCTTCCCTGGCTGGAGGGGCTTTCCGATCCCCAGAGCAGAGAACTGGAGCTGGGTGCTTGGATAATGGGAGGAGAGAAGGAAGTTTGGAAAGGAAGATCTATGGGACCCACTAGAGGTGGGACCACTTGGACTAATTTTTAAATTGTTTGGATAAAACTCCTTGCATTTAGGGACTGCTTGGTTATTGTTTTGGTTGAGTTTGTTTAGTTTGTTTTGTTTTTTGAGACAAAGTCTTACTACGTATCTTTGGCTGGAGTAGAACATGCTATATAGAACAAACTGGCCTCTACTTATAGTCCTGAGATTCAAGGTGTGTACCACTGGCTTGAAAAAAAAAATCCTTGCTTTTGTGCTTTTCCCCCCTTTGGTTTTTCTGAGACAGGGTTTTTCTGTGTAGCCCTGGCTGTCCTAGAATTTGCTCAGTAGACCCAGCTAGCCTAAAGATCTGCCTGCCTCTGCCACTCAAGTGCTGGGACTCAAGGCATGACCCACCACAGCATTTTTTCCAATCTTAGCTTTACCTTTTACTTTCTCAACTATACCAACTTTTGGGAAAACTTCCCAGACACAGCCAGGATTTAGCACCATCCTGGCTGCCATATGTGAAAGCCTTTTCCCTCACTCTTTCTCTGGCCCCTCTAGATAAGCTACCTTTTTGTCACAAATGTTTGTCTATTTGATAAGTTCATCCTTGCATTGAAATTGGGACATTGTCTAGCTAGTTTGCCTTAAAGCTGGTATAAATTAAAGGTGCTTTTTGTTTGTTTTGTTTTCTTTATGGTGTTGGTTGTATACTGTGTGTGTGTTTATGTGTGTATGTTTGTGTATGTGCACACGTATGCATCTGCATGCCTGTGTGTACGTAAGTCTCAGTTAGTTGGTTGGTTAGCCTGAGACTCACTATGTAGAAGACACTGGTCTCAGACTCACAGAGATCTATGTGTTTCTGTCTCCCAATTGCTGGAATTAAAGGATTGCATCATTAGGCTCAGAGGCCAGAGAGAGTTTTAACTTGAGTAGAATATGCAATATTCTTGGCAGTGTGCTAAATTATATTCTATCTGGATATAAAACTCAAATGTGATAGTTGATTTTCACAATTCCTTCTGATACAAAATTCCCCCAAATCTATAGCCAGACTTGCCCCTTAACTGATCTTATATTGGGCCACCAAATAGTAGATGGCACAACAACCATACATCCCACTGGAACTGTCTTCTAGGTATATTACTATAGAGAGAGGTAGTCACTTTAAAATATCTCATTCTGTCACAAAATATGATTTTATAATTGAAATTCCGGAGGGAATGGAGATTTCAGTACTTTCTTTTGCGTTCTCTCTCTCTCTCTCTCTCTCTCTCTCTCTCTCTCTCTCTCCCTCTCTTTCTTAACATATTGGCATAATGGTATGTAAAGTTAAATGAGACCATAAATTTCAAATAATGGCA
Source organism: Uromys caudimaculatus (assembly GCA_028551405.1). NCBI lineage: Eukaryota > Metazoa > Chordata > Mammalia > Rodentia > Muridae > Uromys > Uromys caudimaculatus. The sequence continues at coordinate 83,992,043 of CM052702.1, forward strand.
TCAAACTAAATTTAACAGAAGTTAACATTTGAGTCTGTGCTCATAAAGAACACCCTATAACTTTCTTTGGCACACCCAGGTCACCCTCAGTTCCTCTTCCTCAATTTTGGTATGTCACCAAGTCATCAATGTTCAAGTCATTTCAAGTCACTAATCTATGCCAATACTCATTTCAGGCTTTCTCCCTAGTTTTATCCCTGGGGTTCTATTCATCCGATACAGCTTTCATTGTTCCCCTTTGTCTCATAACTTTCTTCTTGCAAAACCATCAAACTTGTCATCCTCATGGTTAGCCGGTCTTACATTCATCCTCTGAGACATTGCTGGAATTACCTTCCACAAACAAAACAAAGCACGGTCAGTTTAGCCCTTCCAATGGCTTTCAAAATCTTGCCCATGCTCCAACAGACCACAAACACCTCAGTGAGGTAACGAAGCCCTACCCCAAACGAACACTCTAAGGTTTCCAGTACCAGCCGCTCCACCATCTTTCTCACTTTCCCCTCCGTGTTTCCCACAGATTGAGACAGCTTTTCTACATCCTCCTTCATGCTTTCTGGTGAGCTTCCCTCTCTCCAGGTGCAGCACAAACATTGCCTCATTGTCGAAGAATTCCACACTTTTTTCTCAGCAGGTGCCATTAGCAAGAAGACAATGTGTGGAAATATTAAGCAGACTAGGTTCTATTTTAAAGGTCACCAGGAGATGTTGAAAATACAATATTAATTGAGTTGGAAGGTAATGGTTACAAATGTTTAGAAGGAGACTGACAAGATGTCTCAACAGGTAAAGGTGCTGACTGCCGAGCCTCACAACCTGATTTCGATCCCCAGGACCAAGTGATGGAAAGAGAAACTGAGTCCGGTAAGCTGTCCCCTGAGCTCCGTACAAGCACTGCACTACGGCACATTCACCACACACAAGTAAATAAATTTTTATTTATTGAAATAAAAACAAATGTTACTTTAAATTTTGTAAGTGTTTGGATGTATAACAGAGTATAATACACAATTTCTTGCTTACAAGTGTACCCATTTGGTAGAGAGAATAAAATGTTGGGAATGAAAATAGAAATATCTAGAAAGGCAGATAGCCTTTAGCACAAATGAGCGATCAAGACTGTTATTATACGAATCCGCCAAGCCTGTTTTATTCATTTATAAAATAAAATTATACCCACCACAGAGAGGGGTTGTGAGGACTTCACACACCCGTAGCAGTAACACTCAACAGCCAGCTTTTGTCATGCTCATTGTTAGTGATGTGTTCAATTGTCCTGTATGCAAAGGAAGAAACTTACCCAAAGGCTAGCTATTCCGGGGAAAGAAGTAAGTTAGAGAAAATAAGAAAGAGTGCGTATCATCCTTGTAAAAGGTACTGTAGTCTCCTCTCAAAAGAGACTTGCAGACATTCTCAGTAGGTCCTCTTTTCCTCCACAAACTCCCAAATTTAAAAACTTGCAAAACTATGCCTCTACTTTGTAAGTCCTTCCTGGCCATTGTCATCTAAGGTAGGTATCCAGATTGAATGCAATCCAGTCAGCTCTAACTAAATGCCACCTGGAGTTTTGTATGCTAACTACTCCAACAAGATGGATTTCTGTATGGCACCTTGGGTGCTACTGTATACTATACGTTCTTAAATTTTCATATTCTCACCTAAACTTCTGGAGAAACTATTTAAGGCCATTTAAACTGGAACTGTTTTAATTGTTGCTCAGTGAAGACCCATGCATTGCTTTCTATACCCAGCTCTTCCTCCCTCACTGACAGAGTGAACATGAAAACAGCCCAGTAGTCTATGAAAAGCTGCTTTACCTTCCAGTTAAACAATGCTTCCCTTTTAGAAGCATCAGAGCACCACAATTACCTTAGGAGACCTGACTCAACTTGTTCCTCCATTGTAGAGTAAGATTAAAGTGGTTTTTGGGTTGTTGGGTTTGGTTTTTTTTTTTTTACCTACTCTCCCTTCCAACCCCCCCACCCCCCTTAATCCTCTATCCGGCTGATTCACGACAGCTGTTAAATAACTAGACATTTAGGTAAAGGCAGACTGAACCTATAAATCAGTGCATGTGATATAATCACCAGCTCTCGGAGGCACAGCCTGCTCATGCTGTCTCGGTTTGCTTTTTTTTATGCTGACTTCAGCTCCAGCATTTGTAGGAAGGGATTTAAAGCAATTGTAAATACTTATCGCTGGGATGCCATTGTCAATATGGAAATACACACAAATCAGTAAGCTTCCAGTACATTCGGAGAGTTGGGGGTTGGGCTTTCGGAGACTATATGTATCCTCCAAGCCTGCTAAAAATCTCCCTTCTCCCGAGGGAATAATTATTAGGACTATCTTGGCTGTGAATGACAGAAACCATTATCAACTGTTTTCAGAATCAGAAGATACAAGATATTGCAGGGAACCCATTTGCAGAGATTCTGTGGTACCTATGGCAGCGGAGCCTAGAAAGCCATCGGATTCTCTGCACTTCATCTCTTTGTCAGTCCACCATTCCTTCTTCCTGCTTTCTATTAATTTGTTCCCTTCCTGTAGCAGACATTTTTGGTTTAGCAAATCCATTTTCCTTTTCATCTAAGAACATCTCGGGATCACGTTTCCTATTAATATAAACATGTAGCCAGGATGATGAAGACTGAGGCCTTGAAGGAAGTTGGCTGGAAACTAAAACTCAATTCCAAACAGTGAAATCTCCACCAGGAAGCTCCTCCCCCTTCAGCATCTACGAGGAAGCTCCTCCCCTTCAGCATCTATCAGGAAGTTCCTCTTCCTTCAGCAACTACCAGGAAGTTCCTCCCTCTTCAGCATCTATCAGGAAGCTCCTCTCCCTTCAGCTTCTACCAGGAAGTTCCTCCCTCTTCAGCATCTATCAGGAAGCTCCTCCCCTTCAGCATCTATCAGGAAGTTCCTCTTCCTTCAGCAACTACCAGGAAGTTCCTCCCTCTTCAGCATCTATTAGGAAGTTCCTCCCCTTCAGCATCTATCAGGAAGCTCCTCCCCTTCAGCATCTATCAGGAAGCTCCGCCCCCTTCAGCATCTACCAGGAAGCTCCTCCCCCTTCAGCATCTATCAGGAAGCTCCTCCCCCTTCAGCATCTATCAGGATGCTTCTTTTTTAGCATGCATTTAATGAAAATGAGAAGTCGAATGCTGTCCTAATTCCTATCCTCTTAAAGCTGTTAAAAATTAATGCTTCTCTTTAGAGAGATAGTAGTTAGTTATCATTGTAAAGCAGCTATCTTATTACGTTAATTGATCTCTTTTCTTAATTTTATGAAATCAAATGAACCTCTGACTCTATCCTTCAAAGGAGCAATTTTGATAAGGAAGGCGGGTTGTAATGATCAAAATGTCCACTAAAGGGTTTACCGTGTGAACATGCAATTGTTAGAACACATTAAGTTTGAAGTTGTTTCAACTACTGCTAACTCAGTGAGCGTACTCACCCACAAACTATCTCCTTCAGCAGCAGCCCCTTCTCTTGGCGCAAGAGCTTTACATGAACTTACCTCCAAAGTCTCTGCAAGTGTAGGGTGTTCTCCTTAATGTGTCCTACTCCAGCTACAAAACAACTATTACACAATGAAAAAGGATTTTCCTGAATCATTTTTGCAAGTTAACATCCTAATGCCGAAAATGTCAACAGCTATTTTGGGATTCTAAGATACCCTGCTTAGTGGGAACAAAAAAGGATATTGCTTCAAACTTAATCCCTTGTTTTGTTTTGTTTTGTTTTGTTTTGTTTTGTTTTGTTTTGTTTTGTTTGGGGGTGCATACCAATGGCTTTCTCTGCCAATCGTTTTTAAATGTTCCACAATTTCTGGGATTACTGTAACCCAAGAGTATACTATGTATGATCATACATTAGAGATTTAAGACTGCAGATGTCAAAATCAGATCATATAAATACAGGCCTTTATTCTACCAGTTTTTAACTGATAGCTAATATTTAGAATAAATATAATTAGAATAAAGGGTTTTCAAACACTACACATGACTCAAGCACCTACAAATTCAATAAATAAATGTGACATTTTAAAAGTATGTGTCTTTAAGTCCTTAAAATCTGCACACCAAATTTGATTAAAACTTTTGTCATTCAGATCCCAGTCTAAGATCTGGAACATAATATTTACCTAATAAATCTTTTTAGATGAGAAAATAAATGATGATACAGTCCTATGTGGGACGCTGATGTGCCTTACAAAGAGCCAAGTAGTATATTTCTCATTTAAAATTCTTTCAATAGATTATTATGTATTAAGATTTGAGTTTTAAATCCTCTTTGTATAGCCCTAAGGGATGACTATTGTTTTACCCGATGATTATAAGCACATGGCTGTAGATAGCATTACTCGGGAGCAGGTAAGCTCTTTAAACAGGGTTTGTAGATGCCTGGGTCTGACTCATACTTGCTAAGTTAGAATCTAGGGCCTATGTATCAGGATAATTTTAATAAACCCACAAGGTATCAGCCAGGGTTTGAGCCTTCACTGTGACCTATCTGTTCAATATGACCTAACGTTTTCAATGATGTCCCAAGCACATGTCTGCTTCATTTTTTATGAAGCAACACTAGTTCTGTACAGTACTAGTTAGGTTTCTCCTGAGAAACAGAACCAGCAAGATTTGTTATTTTAAGAACTTGGCTCACACAACTGGGGAGGCTTGAGGAATTCAAAAATCTGCAGGACAGGCTAGAGACCTGGGGAGGCTTATCTGCTGACAAAATCTTTTTGTCTTCCAGGGAGATCAATCTTTTCTCTAAGGTTTCCAACTGACTAAGTGATGTCTACTCACAACAGGAAGGATAAATTTATTCAAAGTCTACCAAATAAATATTAGACTCGTCTTTCAAAAAAAAATCACCCCGAAAAATCCACAGTAATAGTCCAAAAATGTGGGTAACTGTGACTTAGCAGACACATGGGGTCCAGTGTTTGTCAGTATGATCCACTCATGCCCCAGCAGGCATTCCTTTCTAATAATCTCCTTTCACATGTTGAGGATGATGTCTGCTCTTCCAGGACCAGAGCATGCAAAGCTGAGGTGGGAGAGTTAAAAGTCCCACAGCCCAGCTCTCACAATAGCCCCGGGAGGATTCTGCATGGCTGCCTCTATTGCATGAAATCTCCTATTTCACATTCAATTCCCTGTGAACGTCTCTTAGAAAACCCGAGAGACTCAAATGAATGTACACATTCATCCATTCTTATGGGGATTACATCCAGGAAATCTAGATTAATCCCACATCAAAACTGCCAATGTGACCAACAGATTCTCTCCTGATTGTAGACACAATAACCATGTCAACCCACAACTGCACTTTTCAAAAGACCCTGCATCCAAACTTTGAAATTTGTCAAAGTTCTTACGGAGAACTTTGCAGTATAATTTCATGGATACATGAATTGCTATGTTAGATTTAAAAAAAAAAAAAAATACATGTACAGGCTAACTGTGGTGGTTCTCGCTTGTAATCCCACCACTCAGGAGGGTGGACTGAAAGTTCAGGATCGTTCTCCGTCATATCATGAGTTCAAGGATACTGTTTCAGCCTTTGTCCACCCCGGCACACTCGTGCGTGGGGGCGCGCACACACCTGTGCAACCTTGCCTATGATTCCAAAACCAAAAATATTTGCAGGAAATGTCACTGTACAGCATGACCTGTTAGTTTGTCTAGACTGCGTGTTTTAAAGATTAGAGGTGCACGGCCTCAGAATGATTGGAAATGGACTAAGTTCCCTTAACTCCAAGCATTGGCAAACACATTTTAACACACCTGTAAAAGCAGACCACTGGCCAACATAACCCTTACAATGAAAGTTACAGATTCTCTCTCTCTCTCTCTTTCTCTCTCTCTCTCTCTCTGAATGACTTAGTTTGTCTTCATCTTGTAAAGTTTTAAATGTATCTTTGTATAATAGCTTCTAGCTTACACATTCATATGCTGAACCATACAGCATCAGTGTAATTGGACTAAATTACCAATAGCATATTATTAATAATACCACTTCTTAAAAGGATAATTACCGACTCCTGAATTAATAATACTGTGCAGTCCCAACTGTTGCTCAGACTGAAGATTCACATAAACACCTGCTCCAGATTCCATGTGTCACTCTTTCTGTTGAGTCAGTGACAATGAAATTATACTTTAAAAATCTAGTTACATCTCTTTTCACCAGCAAAATTGTTGGGCTCTATCTTTAGATCTAAATGAATTCAATTTGGGTATACTTTCAAAGCTGGCATTAAACTTTTTTGTTGCATGAGGAGCAATTTTGATAGATTAGGAAACTTGATTCCCCGAAGATCACTGGAAACTGTCTGACTACAAATACAGAACTCCCCCATTCCCACACTGTCTGGGAATCAGAAGCAGTTCAGCCCACAGACCTGCAAAACTAAAGCTTTCAAGCAGTGTGTCAAGATTACCTACAAGGTACACGGTAAAATATTCATCTCCTGCCAAGAATGAAGCCATCGTCTCTGTTTTTGGAAAGAATACCTTCTTGCTCCCTGAATTGGTTTTAGAATTTCATCCTTGGCTGCACAAACTTCAGCCAAAGGGCTTCAACAATCAAATAGAGGAATCTGCCAGACAAGTTAAAGAAATAAGCCAGAAAACAGTGGGGAGTGAAATAAAACTCAACCGGATAGACTATGTTTTCAAGAGTTGTGGAAAGCAGTAGAAAAGATCTTCGGAGTATTTTTGACAAGCAAAAACAGATATAGTTAATATTTACATTGTGCTTTCCAATGAACTGAAGAACTAAATTGCTTCTCAATTGTTCTGAATATTTCTCTAGATCTAGACATGAGTCCCTGCAGAGACATGCCTTGGGGAAGCTCAGCTTTATTTAGATGATATTACTTAACCAAAGTAATGCACATATTTTTAAAAATTTGAAGTAACATTACTTTCCTTTAGTTGCAGTCTGGTATCCGTAAGTGGAGAGAAGACATCAAATTAAATTTCTTGTGAGAAATGACTAAGCCCTTGATAACCTAAATATGGACGGTATGGTAGTTATTAGAAAGGCAGAAGAAGTAATAGAAATAATGGGATGTTGGACTTGTTTAGTGCATGTTATGAGAACTCATCAAAGTATTACATGGCACTCATCAGTTTTCAGTTAGTATGGCAAAGTACCTAAGACAATCAACTTAGAAAAAGTTTATTCGGCTAATTCTTTTAAGGGTTATACTGCTTGGTTGCTTGTTGCTGTTGCTCTCGGCATGTCGTAACAGTATATTTTGATATGATTTCATAATACAGAGGCCATTTCCTTTCAGGGATCAAAAATAAAGGACCAGACCAGAGTCAAATATTCTTTTCAAAGTCAATCCCTAAATAACCAAACTTCATGCAGTTGGGCCCCACACAGACATTTCACCGCTTCCTAATGGTGCTGCAGACTGGGAACCGGCCCTTGACTTCATGAGTATATGGGGGACATTCAAGGGCCAAGCTGGAGCTGCCACTAAGACCCATGAATATACAAACCATGCATAGCCCAAATTTTAAAAGAGAATTTCAGAATCCTAGACTTTGCCCAAGTTGTTCTAAACTCACATCCATGTGACAACCCTTGAAGTATGCGTGACATGATCTCCAGTGGTCATCATGTGTAGGGCTGGCCTCCTTCCCTAGGTTTGCTCCACTTTCATTCGTGCCCCATCCTCCTTGGTCCAAGCCATGCACAAATGTATTCACCACACTTAGGAAATCTCTGGCCAGTCCCACTGGGATTTCATGTTTTTCCACACTGTTATGCCACTATAGGAGAAAAAGAGTTGAACACTGATTTAAAACAAACAAACAAGCAACAAAAAGTGCTCACACTGTCTTTGACATCTTGAGGATAAAAGTTCTTTCTGAAAAGAACCTCTGAGGGGAAACACTGTATCTGCTTCCTTGGGTTCCCTTTTCAGAGGAGACCAGGAGCTTTGTTACTTCTGAGGTGTACTCTGAATTCATACCAAGGTTAAAGGCTTTCAGCATACAAAGAAAAGGCTGATGCTAGAAAAACTGCTAGTCTTTCTTCTGGTACCTTCTTACCTACCTGTCAGCCACTGGCCTCAGGCAGATTGTGAAACCTTCCTGGACCTTCTTGCCTCATCTGGAAATGAGGATAATGATGTTGCCTGAAGCCTGGGCCCTGCTCCAGGCTGTCCCTTAAGATCCCTCCCAACTCTGAGAAGCGAGATTTCGTAATCCCGTCCGAGTTAGCAAACACTCCAGCAGTCACCACTTGCCTTATTCATTGCTAACTTTTCTCCGTTCCTCTCCAATCTGCTGTCTACTTGAAACCATACAGGCACACCTCCCCCTTATGCTATTTCTAGTAAAATTTAAGAGAGAAATTTGCTTTCCGCATATGTTCCGCATACTTGTTTTTAAGGTAATTAACCTGTCACTGTCAAAGCACCATGTATGTATTAATTATCTAGTTTGGTGGGTGCCGTTGAGAAGAACGGGTATGTCTAGAGAGCTGTACTTAAGAAATGTAATAGTAGCCACTTAATCTAACTACCCACTGACCTCATCAAGAATGCATGGGAATGAAATGCAGTGGTGGAGCCTGTAAGGTTTCTCCTGCTATGGGAATAGCTCAGCAGATATCATTAGTAACATCATCTGCAAAATTCAGGAGCCATTCAAACTGGATGGATAACTCCTTGCCTGGGCCTGGGATGCCATGCTTATAATCCAAACACTTGTAAGGCAGAAACAGGAGGCGCAGGAGCTCCAGACTAGCCTCAGCCACATAGTAAGTAAAGGCCAACTTGGGCTATGAACAATCAAACAAAATAAATACATATCAAAATTGACCTGTTTTTACCCATATTGACTATTAATTAGACTAAAACACTGTACTCTGTTCTTATGGCCTCTAACATTTTCCAAAGTAGGACCAGATTTTTTTTAGACCAGAGTGAGACTAGTTTAAGTGACCTCTCATACTCTGAAGAATTCTTGTTAACCTCTGAAAGCTATAGGCAACAGTTCTTTGGTTCTAGATTTGTCAAAGACTTTGTTATGTTTGTATCTTGCCATACAGATACTTGGCTGAATGACATATTAAAATCACAAGCATTAGAAGCACACATCCTCACATGACTCCTGCCTTACCAGATATCAAACATTCGGCAAATATCTTAAGTCTCCTCATCTGCAATGATGTTAAAATATCCTACATGAAAGAATGCTAAGGATCAAAGGAAATGAAGCATATAAATCATATGTCTATGAATTCTTCTAATAAAAAGTATTAATGTATAAAAAAAAAAAAAGTATTAATGTGTGTTTCCTATATGACTGGCATAATATAAGTGCTTAAACTATTAGGGGACCACCTAGTCAAGCCCCTACCTTCATTGAGATGACATTCCAGTGGCCAATCAAGCCTCTGTCTCACAGGTTAATAATCTCATCTGTCACATCAGTTAATAATTATGTGTTGTCATTATCATCGTGTTCATTATTAAATTCATTTTACTTCATATTTGATTTTCTGTTTCTTTGCTGAGTTGGGAACTGAACCAATGGCCTTGTGCGTGTTAGCCAAGTGCTGTACCACTGAGCTACACTCCTAGCCCTTAAAATTTATATTATTTTAATCCAAAGTAAATGTTAACTCTTAAACGCCACTAAAAAAGTTTAACATCACAGTAATAGAAACACTGTCTGTGGTGACATTTCTCATACATACATACAGCTTTTCTGAACTCAGTTCTTAGGTCAAGGCTAAAAATCTTGAAATGCAGACAACAGAATGAGTGTTCCATCAGAAAGAAAAATTTAAAATGAGGTTTAAAATGTAAGTGCATTGAAACCATCCAGAAAAGCAGTGTTGCCCAAGAAGATGGATCCTCTAGCCATTTGAGTAAGTTTGAAACCAGACTCTACACTTACCAGTGCAACAACATTGGAACTTCCTTGTCTTTACCAGCATGCCTCTCTCTGCTTCCTAGTCTGTCCAGGCGTGAGCAAAGAGCCTCACACTCTCATCCCTACAGCCAGAAGCCTTCCCATTACATCTTCTCTTCCATAATGGACCTTACCCTAACACTGTGAACTAAGTAAAGTCCTTCCTTCCTTCCTTCCTTCCTTCTTTCCATCCTTCATTTCTTCCTTTCTTCCTTCCCCAAAGGGCTCTTGTCATGGATTTTGTCTCAGCAGGCAGAAAAGTAACTGATATAAATATTTCCTACCTCAAAGACCACTGTGCATATTAAGTGAATTATTTCAGGCCTGGAGAGATGGCTTAGTGTTTATTAGCACTGGTTGTTCTTCCTTAGGACCTAGGTTCAATTTCCAGCACCCACATGGAAGCTTACAACTGTCTATAACTTCAGTTCCAGAAGACCCAATATACATACATACATGCCATCAAAATACCAATGCACATAAAATTAAAAACAAATAAATAAACAATTATAATTTAGTAAATTAATTCACATAATCTCTCACAGTACTTCCTAGTTCAAAATAATTAAGTGCTAAATAATGCCATTATTCTTGTCTTTGTTGTTATTAAAGAGAACACATGATTATCATCACTAGCATGTGGAGAGAGATGTGACACTAATTAGCCATAACAAACCACCCACCTCCAGGGGACACAGAGGTAATTCAGAGGTAATTCAGAGCCCTGTGTGTGCTATATTTGGTTGCTAGCTGTAGTCTCCAAATTGTGTTCCATAGGATGTTAAGACAATCCACGAAAAAGTTTGCAACCCATAAATCTTGCAAGTCATTCTCCAAGAATTTAATATACTCACAAGGCAGGTCACCTTCAAAGAGATGGAATTCTCAAAATTATCTTACCAGCCTCAAAAACTTAGTACTAATGGACATAAAATTTGCAAAACAGTAGTATTATACTCAATTTGCTCCCCTGAAGCAGAGAGGTCTAGTGTGTGGTAGATCATCATATCTCTTCCATCTTCTACTCAAAGGCCTCAAATTGGTAACTTGAAATCAGTCATGGGGAGAGCATTTAGAACAGTTCTCAGCCCGTAGTCGCGGCCCCTTTGGCAAACCTCTGTCTCCAAAAATATTTGCATTACGATTCATAACAGTAGCAAAATTGCAGTTATGGAGTAGCAACAAAAATTATCTTATGTTTGAGGGTCACCACGACATGAGGAGCTGTATGAAAGGGTCACAGCATTAGGAAGTTTGAGAGCCATCGCTTTGGCATTGTTTTTAAAAAGACATCCAATAAAAAGCAAAGCAATCCTAAACTACAGGGATATTTTCAAAGGTCTTGAGATTGCTAACATTCCAGAGGAAAACATGAGGCTAGAAGTGAAACTGCTAGAGAGGCACAGTGGTGTAAGGACAAGATGCGGAGACGGAGACGCTGTGGTGAGGCGAGGAACTCTGCATTTCAAAGCCCACTGAGGTGCTGAGTAGAGAAGAGATAAGAACAGAGTAAACATCCTTTGGAAGGAAGGCTGCAGTAGGCATGCCCAGAAAGAGACAATTATGTCAGAGGTTAAGGGAGTGGGCGGAGCTATGTGGAGCTTTCGAGGTAAACTAACAGGACTCTGTTGATGTAAAGACAGAGATACCAGTGAAGAGAGCACTTGAAGAGGAAGAGTATGTTAACAAAACCGCAGATGTGGTCGTTGTGGCTATCTTTCTTAAGTTAGCATTCCGCACATTGCAAATGCAAAATGTAAGTTTTCTGTGTCTGTATGTCTCCTGTATATTGTTAATGCTACCACTAAACACCAACAGGAAATATAATAGCAGAGATTTAATTAGTTAAATAGAAGACAATCTTTATTGCTGCAACATATCGGAAATTTCTAATCTTTAACTTGTGTGTATTACATGTCTTTCCTGGATTTATGTATATTTTAATCCATTAAAGAAAAACTAGCAGTTTAAAGTTGTCTGGGAGAAACAAACACAAATTGTGACCAGAGATAGGTCAAATTTTCTTTCATTTTAAAAGCGTTCTGTGGTTTTGTTTCATGCTTCCAGATTGCTTTGAGCTTCTTTTAAAATCTTTTTCTTAACAGTTGGTTTAAAAAAACAACAACCCTCTGTGTGCTAATACCTACAATTATAACAGCTGGTGTTTGTATCAAGTGACAGGGCTGAGTTAAACATTGATTATCTCAGTTCCTCTATGGTTTGTGAAGACAACCAATGTTTCAGGAAAGCACTGAGCCTCAGATGGTGCCCACCTGAACTGGGGACCTTGTCTCCTGGAGCCGAAGTACTAGTCTTGGGATCAAAGCCGCCAGCCTGGGAGAGGGCACCCAACAGCAAAGCATTGCAGGACATAAACCACAGACAAACTTGAGGTGCTGGCTAAGCTAGAAAAATCTCAGGAGCTTACATATCAGAACTCTGATACATTTTTAGTATTGAAAAATCAAAATAAACTCCTACCTCTTATATTCAAGAAATATCAAAGCAATATTAAACTGTTCTTAAATGGCATCTCACACTGAAGAACTATATTTTTATTTGACCCAATTATGTTTTAATCCTATTTTGTTTTGTATGGAATACAATTTATTATTTTATTTATATAAAAATGCTAAAGAAAAACTAAAGAAATTTTACTTACTCCACTCTATGTTTACGGAAACCCCCTCCACATGTGGGAAACATTGTTGACTGGTAAAAAACAATGGCTCCTTACTCAGAATGACTCAGAACATAAAAGTTCAGCCACACGATGTCTCGAACCTGTGGCTCCATAGGCCATAGGTCCATAAGAAGAAAGTATTACTATTATTCTGCTAAATGGATGATTTATTAATCCACCTTCTAATGACTCTTGTTATACCCATAGATTAGTTCGTCTCTCAAACCCCAACAAAGAGGTTTCTTTTTGTATTAGATGGAGATTAATACAGAGATTTTTGCAAGTGGTTGGGTGTGGAGCATAAGTGAGCATGATGGAGTACTCAGCCCTAAATGATACACCTTATCCTACCATCCTCCTCCTTCTCCTTGTCCTCCTCCTCCTCCTCCTCCTTGTCCTCCTCCTCCTCCTCCTCCTCCTCCTCCTCCTCCTCCTCCTTGTCCTCCTCCTCCTCCTCTTCCTTCTCCTCCTCCTCCTCCTTTTTGTCCTCCTCCTCCAAAAGATCATAGATCATTGCAGAAGAGGCTAGTGGGAAAATGTAAGAGCTGGAGGTGGTGGGTAACAATACGGAAAGGATTTTCTGGACACAGTAGGGCAGTTGTACATATGAAGTCACAGTGTTGTGACAGCACATACAAGACCTATGCAAGCTCAAGCGAGAGAAAACCCCCACATGAGTGAGGCAGGAAGTCCTACCCTTAGCTGAAGAGCTACTGGCCATTGCTAACCACTGGGAAAGGCAGGATCAGTTTCCTTTAAAGATGTGACCCCTTATATGTGAGTGAAATAGTTCATGGAGCAGAAGGAAATTGTCCCAGAAGGCAGTTAGTTATTTCAGGAGATATGATTGGCACAAGAAAGACTAGATAAGTAGACAAACCTATATAAATATAACTACAAAAATAAAAATGAAAACTGTATCAAAGTAAAAGTTGCAGGTATACCATACTCCAGGCCATAGCCTTGCACCAAAAAGTGAGTGTTTTGTAGTGCAAACTGGACTCAGATTTGAAAAAAGGGAGTCCCAAAGTTAGTTGGGTGTCTTAATTAGGGTTTCATTGCTATGAAGAGACACCATGACAAAGGTGACTTTTATAAAGGAAAACATTTCATTGAGGCTAGCTTACAGTTTCAGAGGTTTGATCCATTATCATCATGGCAGGAAACATGGCAGAATACAGGCAGACATGGTGCTGGAGAAGAATCTGAGAGTTCTGCATCTTGATCCAAAGGCAGCCAGGAGACTTTCGTAAGCATTGGGAGGAGCTTGAGCACTAGAAGCCCTCAAAGCCCGCCTACACAATGACATGCTTCCTCTAACAAGGTCACACCTCCTAATAATGCCACTTCCCTTGGACCAAGCATATTCAAACCACCACAGTAGATATCAGATGGGGGTTGGATCTGGGGAGCAGGAGAAATTTAATGTATAAAATTAATAATATATATGAACCACCAAAAATAATAGTTTTCAAGAAAAATATGACACTGAAAATTATAACTATACATTGGACTGAATGTGGGGACTCCAATGGGGAAGTTAGGGTAAGGAGCTGAAGGGGTTTGCAAACCCATAGGAAGAACAACAATATCAACCAACTAGACCCCCCAAAGCTCCCAGGAACTAAACCACCAACCAAAGAGTATACAGGGGGTACGCATGGCTCCAGTTGGATATGTAGCAGAGGATTGCCTTATCTGGCATCACTGGGAGGGGAGGCCCTTGGTCCTGTGGAGGCTTAGTGACCCAGGATAGGGGAACTCTAGGGTGCTGAGGCAGGAGTGGGTAGGTGGGTGGGGAGCACCCTCATAGAGGAAGGGGGAGGGAGGAGGGAATAGGGACTTGTGGAGGAAAAACTGGAAGGGGGATAACATTTGAAATGTAAATAAATTGAATAACCAATAAAAAAGAAAAAACAAAAAAAAGGGAAAATTATAACTATAATTCTACCCCACCTATGAACTGCTGGAGTGCATGAAGGGGTGGGTCCTGCAGAATCAAAGCTTCAGGATCCCCATGACACAAAGCAACAACAGGATATCGAAAGGAGTGCTAGTGAGGATCCAGTATTGACGGTGTAGCAACCCAGACCAACGACTCATTGCAATGAATGTGAAGTTTGGACAAAAGGGTACACCGTGACACCGTGATACACTGCAACTTCCACTGTTACATGGCTTATTTTGTTTTGCAGGAGGGTTGGAAGGGTGGAAATGGAGGAATGGGGAGATAAGTGGAATTGGATATATGATGTGAAATTCACAAAGAATCAATAAAATGTTTTAAAAATGAAAATTCAAGAAGCCAGAAATTCAAGAAGCAAGAGAATACTGGAATTATTACTTTGATTATAGTTCAATAGAAAATATTCACACTAGTGTTCAACAAAACAGAAGGAAAAAAAAAAAACAAGGAATGAACAAAAGAGGATTCAGAGAAAAGGTCTTACGGTATGTGTCTGAGGTTCCTTTAGACTAGAACATCTACCCAAACATTTCCAGATGGATGAAAGACGCTGATGAAAACTCTTTACATAGATGTAAAGAACTCTTTGTACTCCAAGCAGGATAACTACAGAGCAAACCAGCCATGCTTATACATGTTACAATAAAACTACTAAAAGCCAGAAACAAAGGGAACATCCCAGCAGCACTTAGAGGAAGAAGACCCATTATCTTCAAAAGAATCAACAGCTGTTTTCTCATAGCTTTCAACGGAAATGTTAGAAACCAGAGGAAAATGGACTGACATCTTAGAATGCTAAAACAGAATCGTTGCCAATTTAGAATACTTTGTCTGGGGAAAACAGACTTCTAAAACAAGAATGAAATTACTACGTTCAAAGAAATAAAAGAAAATTTTGTCATGGTGAGTGAAATACTTCATGGAGTTACTGAAGCAGAAGGAAAATTGTCCCAGAAGGCAGTTAGTTATTCCAGGAGATATGATTGGCACAAGAAAGACTAGATAAGTAGACAAACACACACACACACACACACACACACACACACACACACACACACACACACACGCATATATGTATGTAAAAGTTGCAGATTCACAGCCTCTACCCCAACTGGACTTTAGGGTCATAATCCAAGTGTTTGGTTTTGATGGATATTAACTCAAGATTCTGGAAGGACAGCACAGGCAGAGAACACTTCCTGAGACGTTTGTAGCTCTGTCATCGGATTCTTCTTCTTCAAGAGTTCTTGCTCCAGACAATCGCACCACCCAAAGTTTCTTCCACATTCTTCCTTCCATACTCAGGATGTCTGTTGACAGTTTTCTCTGACTTTAAATGCAAACAACTCTCTCTGCCTCATCTACCAAACCCCATGTAGCCAATAATTTGGGGTTCAAGCTCCAGTACACTTACTATTTGAATCCTTTCCTATATGTAGGCTACCACCATATCTGACACTTTCCCAGGCCAAACTGCAGGACGTTTTCTTTAAAGAATGATTATTATCCTACCTATGAAGATTTGGGTTCCTCAAAAATCTTCTCTTATTCCACAATGCTTACCTTTCAATAGCCTCTGAACTGACGGGTCAGAGAATGGAGGGTCATGGAGACAGAAGGAGGAGGAGAAAGCTGTTATGGTCACAATCAAAATTAGATGTTGCTGATTTTCATCTATTTAACTCCTATCCCAGGCTTGCCACACCCTTTTCTCTCGTCTCTACTTCTTCACATTTTATTTACAAATGTGGAACCATCAAATAATTCAGGAGAAACATATTCAACCAAGTAAAATCTCTCAATGGCTATTTTTGTCCCTAAGCTAGGAAGGTACAATTAAGGGGGGAGAAAGTGTTGAGGGAACTGGGATTTTATGAGAAGAGATAGGAAATTGAACGTGCTCTTTAAGGAAGTTAGCTGCTTTATAATTTACTGAGAGAAGAATCAGGAAGTGCAAGTTCCTGAGATCAGTGTTGGTCTATGTAGATATTTATGTGGATCAAGAGAGAGATCTTAAAGAACACAGTATAATTAAGACTGAGTTGTTCCTTTGTGTAATGAACTGGTTCACACTCAAAAAAAAAGAGGGAAATTTATTTTAAAAGAATAATTTATGTTCAGTCATGTACAGGTAAAAGCTGGCAGGAACACCAGCAGCTTAGAAATGGAAGACCATTGGAGCCATCACATACACGTGAACAACCTCAGCCACGCCCTTACATTCCTGCCGTGTTTTATGATGAACTATTCAAGCAGATACCCAGGCACGCAAAAATTGGCCGTTGGTGATTTTTGATTTGCTAATTGGTGGCATTTAGAAATCCTTAATGATGTACGTACATTAAGCGAGTTTTTCATAACCCTTCAAACAAAATTGGACTCTGCAACATATACCACTGTGTTCATTGAACAGGCATACTTACACGCCTCCTTAACACCCGTTACCCGTTTTTCCTAATATTCCTGATTTTATTGGAAATATCAGTGTCTCAACTGAAAATAAACAAAGCACAAATTTGTTCTCGGTTTTAAGGTGAGATTTTTGACTGTTACATTTCAGACTCTCCAACACTCTCGGAAGATTGAGCCGTCCGTCCACTCACTCACCTCTGCCAGCACACAACCTTTAAGTTGTAGAGAAGCTCTGAGCGAAGGGCCTTAGGGGAGCCAGAGGAACTGGCTTTGGGGCAGATTTATGCTTTTCTTTGAGTTATTGTTATTTTCAGACTTTCTTAAAAAACTAAATTATAATGAGGTTAGAAGACTGGAACTGTTCCTGATGGCCATGCCTGTTCCAGAGCTGACACAGCTGTGAGTAATGTTATTGTTATATATTTCTTCAAAGAATGTGCCAGGGCAATGCGTTCACCACAAGCTAATTCCTCCCATGCACAGATATGCACATTTCTTGGAAGCACTTGTTGCAGTTTCAAACATCACAGAGAAGATATCCAAATAAGACACTTTTTTCTGAGATGGAGTGTCACTACGTAGCCCTGATTGTCCCAGAGCTCACTATTTAGATCACGCTGACCTCAAACTCAAAGAGCTTTTCCTGCCTCTGCTTCCTAAGTGCTGGGATTAAAGGTATGAACCACCAAGCCTTGCTAACATGTTTTAAAATCATTTTTCTAATTTTACTTACTAACCAAGGGATAGAAGTATTTCCTGACCTTTTTCACTTTGGACCTACATCAAGGACAAATACAGTGGCAGAAAGAGTATTATGACATAAAGCTGCTCACTTTCTGGTGGCCAAGAAGCAACCAAAGGGACAAAAAGTATCTAGGAACCAGATATGTCCTTCAAGGAAAACTCCTGTGACTTACTTCTAACAACTAGGTTCAGT
This sequence comes from Uromys caudimaculatus, assembly GCA_028551405.1. Taxonomy (NCBI): domain Eukaryota; kingdom Metazoa; phylum Chordata; class Mammalia; order Rodentia; family Muridae; genus Uromys; species Uromys caudimaculatus. Next base: position 84,009,994 of record CM052702.1, read on the forward strand.
CTCTTAATAGATCATTCACGATGGAGACCTCTATCGATTACATTACTGTCCCCCTGACTCAGGCAGCATTCACAAGCGCCATGGCTGGAAACCAAGTCTTTTGTGGGGACACTTCATATCCAAACCATCACAAAGTACACCTGATTTTACCTCATCTGGTTTTGTCTATCTGTTCTAGCAATTGCATAACCACCAGATTTAATGCTTTAGCCCCCTAGAGTAACCAGTGCAGATGTCTCCAGTGTTAACACCCATGACCATCGCCATGTGTACCCAGCAGCTATTTATTAAAGTTCTAGACAAGTTCTACACGGACTCTTAGTCTCCCAGATTCCTTCATAGTGTTTCCACCGTGCTTGGCTCAACATGATGAGGCATGACATAATGGGTGTCAAAGTCAGGAGAAATCTCAGGGAAATTTGTGAAGGGAAACAAAACACAAAGCCTTCTGCCAGACAGTTCACTGCAGATTTGCTGGAAATTCCGACCGACCATCATGGGCTTTGGTAGTCAAAGCAAACTTTGAATGGTGCTAAGAAACTTTGACATGCGCAAATTGGCAGCCCGTGTTGCTTTCTGATTCAGCGCAATTTCTTAAGCTGCCTGGCATGTTGATGAGAGGTTAGTAGGCATAGCATCTTGTGTCTCTTTTTTTTGAAAAAACAAAGATGCTCTTTTGTGATTGTGACAATTTACAATGGGATCAGAAAGCTGGTGTTAGCACTTAGCGCAGCTGGGATCACAAGGCCTTGTAGGAGATGGGGCAAGAATAGAGATGCCATAGTGCAGGTGTTTGCATGAGTCTAGCACACACTTCCACTGTGGAAAACCACTGTCCTGCTTTATTTCCATGCCCCTGTGTTGCTGAGGGTGGTTTCTTATCGACATTTGTGGATCTGAATTAGGAGCTCAGTGTTCAATGTGACCTCTGTGACATTGGTGACCAGTTATTTGTTTAGTGAAACATTATTTCTCCAAAGAAGAACTTAATTCAAGTCACCAACATTTTAAACTTGCAATCCTTCATGGTCCTCACTGAAGACAGCCATCAGCTTCCAGGGCTGCTGCAGAGAGGGCAGAAGGGTTCTGGGAGACTAGTGCCATGCCTGTAAAGCAGTATTTCTCAACCTTTGGGTTGCAATCCCACCGTAACCCTCTATTTCCAAAAATATTTAAAATTAATTTTATGGTTGGGGGTCACCACAGCATGAGGAACTGCATTAAAGGCTCACAGCATTAGGAAGGTTGAGAACCACAACTCTGCAGCCTGTTCTCAGCATTTGCTCTCCTGTTCAGAATACCATGATGAAACTTTCCATATTGTGTTTGGCCAAGCTTCCTGGCTAGCCCGGGGAAGGAAAAGAGTGGTTCTAAATCTCTGGTTTTAGTCCAAATTAAAATTGTATTCACTTGAGGAGTCTCAAAGACAATCATAAGTAACTCTTGTCTGGAAAGCATTCAATTTCACATTTGTTGAGAGGTACTATATAAACTGGCACTGTTCTAGACTTGGTAGATATAGCAATGAACATTTTTTAAAAATCACTATGTTTTAAAATCAGGAGAAATACATGAAATATATGAATTATATGATAAGAACAATAAAAAACTAGGATGATGGAAATCAGCAAAGCAGGCAGGGGTCGGTTTTAAATAGCAACTCTATAAAAAAAGAAGTCAACATTTTAGCAAGAACCTGAAGAAGGCAAAGTCAAGGGTACAATGGAGACCACTGATAGTCAATGTGTAGAGAGCGCAAAGTGAGCTCACAGAGAGAAGGAGCGTTCATGGAAGAGGACATTGTGAGCCATTATTAGCTGTCCCTTATTCTGCATAATGATGGAAACCCACTGGAGCATGTTTGGCAGACACTGGAGTAGTTTTTTGCTTTATGACAGACATGCTGTTGGAATCACTGTAGCTGTGCTTTGTTTTTGAGTGCAGAGCAGCAACCCAGAAGCAGAGAATCTATACCAGAGGTCATGGCAACGCTCTAAAGACTTGGAACCTTGAGAATCAGCAGAAATGGTTATATTCCTAGTAGATGCTTAAGCTAATGCTGCTAGCATTTGTTGGTGGGAAAAACAAGAAGATCAAGTGGGGTCCCAGTGTTTTGGGATGGAGGGACTGGAAGGCTGGAATGAGATGTGTAAGAGGAACTACCCAGCAAAGAGTCCAAAACTGGCACCAGGAGGATTTTAGCTTATGCAGCATGCAAAACAAAGCTGTAATGTGACCATTTTCTTCTGTCTTTCATAAATCAGCAGAACTTGGCCTTTGGGTGTGTGTGTCATTAAAAGAACATGGTCTGCACACATCCAAGTTTCATAACAGTATATAACTATCCTTGGCACACTAAGAGTTGACATCACCCTGTCTGTAATTCAGTTTGCAAGGAAAATGCTACTGAGTCGGCTGCACCTTAGAACAGTGTGGTGGCTTTATCTAATCTAAAGTCAACAGTCAAGGAAGAGGAAATGCACACTCGAGTGTGTGAGCAGAAATGAAGGAGCATGGCAGAATGCTTTGAAATTGAGGACAAATGTCAAAAGCAGTTGTAACATTTTAGTCATAAGATCTTTTCTTTGGGAATCTATTATTTCTCTTTGTTCCTTATTTGGGAATCTCTTATTTCTTCTTATTCCTTCCTCATAGTTCTTAACATTGTTTTGCTCACCAAAATATAAGCAAGGAAGTAAAAGTTAGTTCTAACAATGAAGCAAAATTAATAAAATATACGTTATGTTATCCATTCCACCCTAATAATTAGGCTATACTAACTACCAAAAGCCCCCTCAAGACTTAATTCTAATTTTAAGAAATGACAAATCTATTATAAAATCTATGGTAAATTGAGTCGATATTTTCTTCTGCTGTTTGCAAACCCTAAATTAACCTCATGCCTGAGATCTGGCATGGCAATTTGAAAATTGTTCGAAAAAAGGTTAAAAATGGGAGAAAACTCAGGTTTCCAGAACAAGTCAGATTCAAAAAGGTGTCTGTGGCGAAGTGATGAAAATACTGTAAACTGTCATATCAGTAAAGGGTAATATGATCCAATGGTAACGGAGAGTAAATCCTATAGGCTTATTATAAAGCTCAGACTCATGAAAATGTATAAAGCAGCAATGTGAAAGCTAAGAACTTAATGGGAATAATTATTCCATCAGTATGTTAAGTCAGTATAAAAACCAAAAACAGTTGAGATCGACATCTTCCTTGGATGATTTTTTTCCATGTTTTTTACTTGCTTTTCAGATGAATTCTCAGACTGGCCAAAAACTCACCATCTTCCTGCTTCAGCCTTCCTGGTGCTCCTATTACAGTCACATGCCCCCACGCCCCCACCCAGCACTGCCAGCCATATTTATAAGGAAACAGCACTTTGAAATTGGCCCATGTTAAATAAATAAATAAATATGCTTTATTCTGTAATAAATAAGGTCTGCTTTATAAGAACAAGCAAGGCTCTTCCACTCCTCCTGTGAGCTTTTCCATCTAGTTTCACAGCCCACGGAGGGTATTATGTGTTTCACAAACATGATCTGCAATTCGTTTGCTAGCTCTAATTCTGATCAGGAAGGGTAATGACTCCATTTGTCCCAGCCTTAGGGTTTTACAATATCACAAAACGACATCTTAAAGAAAATAAGCCAACAATGTCATAATATCCTACGCAAGAGAAACAACTGAAATCAAAACACCTTTCTCTCTTAATCAAAGAAAACGCATAGTGGGTATTGACTGTGTTAACCTCCTCAGCAAACCTGCCTCTGTCTTTGCACAAACAGACTCACCCACCGGCCTCTCTGACTAAATGCTTAAGCCCTTCCTTTCAAACTGATCAGAATTCCTCCCCACTATCTTCCTAGGAAGGGAAAGTTTAGACACAGACATTTTCATAAAGGAGGGATATGGGAGGGGATATGAGAATATAGACAAAAGGTGGTCATCTACAAGGTCAGGTTAGAGACCTGGAACAGACCCCTCCCTCACACCCCTCAGAAGGAACCAACTCGGCCGGCACTTTGGTTCCAGAGTCCCAGCCTCCAGAACTACAAAAATAAATAAATAAATAAATAAATAAATAAATAAATAAATAAATAAATAAATAAATAAATTGGGTTGCTTAACCTACTCAGTTTGTGATGCTTTGTAATGAAACCCTTAGTAGATTATTCCACTACACAATTTACCCACTCACCGCATCCAGTTCACAGTTCAGCGCATATGCAGCAGTTACCACAGTCAATCTTTAAAGTATGTCATCCTCTTAGAAGCCCTGCATCTTTTAGCTCTCAGCATTGAATCATCCCTTTCTCCAGTGTCTTCATCTACCGTTTTGCCTCCATAAATTGTCCCTTCATGGACATTTCATGTCAACAGAATCATATAATGTGTAGTCGTCTCCGGGTGTCTCCTTCACTTAACCTGTGTTCAAGATTCATCCCTGTTCTGACATGTATGAGGAAAATATTCCTTATCGTGTTGATTATCTTCTCCATTTATCAACTGAGAGATATTACTTCCATCTTTAGATGGTTGTGAATGATGTCACCATATGAGTTATTGCAGATAATTTTCTTTTGAAGTGGAAGCCATGTTTTATCGATCATCGTGGTGCCAATGCCGCACGCTTCCGGTGAGCTCATTTCTGGCGGATTTCCACCACTTTCACTTCGCAGAGGCCCCTCCATCATCCTAATCTTAAAGACGTTATGCTCTATTTGACAGGCTGATTCCTGGTCTATTTGTCCAATAACTGCCTATCACCGAGATGACTGAAGAATGCATAGAGACACGTGGGGGAGAAGGAACTAAGATCCACTATGATGTCAGATGAAGTCGGAAAAATATGTGGATGAGAAGGTGGGTGACTGGGTGTGAAAAGGGGGGTTTGTACTCAGGTGTGTGGAAAGGTTGGCCAAAGAACATTAAATTTAAGAGCAACGGTTGAAGCGCTGCCAGCAGGGAGAGGTATGTGAGTTAGGAATAGCGCACCTGGCCCATTAGCTCATCGAGCTGCTCTTCAGTCTTCACATAAAACGTTGTTTATAGGAATTCCATTTAACCATTAGTTGTAATGTGAGCCTATAAAGCATGAAGGTAGAAAAGTCATGGGAATCTTGATTTCTGCCAAATTAAATCATTGAGAGTCTGAAAGAAGAAATTTATGAGTAGCCTGGTGGAGCAAGTCACCACATTGTGATTTTGACTAAAACTTTCTCAATTTTTGGCATGGCTCTGCCTTTCCTAAATGACAGCATTCTCACAGGAACGTTGTACAGGTGGGAGAGGACACTGTGTCTCTGCATCAACTTTGTGAGAAAAATGGGTCAAACTGTTGGTTCAGCAGCTTACAGTGCACTAGGCATCATGTCAGATGCTAGAGATTCTGTTGAGAAATAAGATAGACAGTGTCCCAGACAAAAATTACTTGCTGATTTGTGGATTACAGAATTGTTCCTGACACCTCAACTGGAAATTCCAGCTCTGATAGAATCTGTTCAGACACCTGTGTGTGCACAGAAAGTCCGAGAACCATCATACTATATGGTACTTGCCTCCAAAGAGCTAATGACCTGTGCTCTGCATGTTCCTGCCCGAGAGGCTATGCATATGCAATGGAAACGATGGCAGATTTTAGAATAGTGCGATTCAATGTCAGAGCACGCAAGTCACTCAGTTTTCAAGTGCAGTTGGTGTTTGTACAAAGGAAAGGATTGGGAGATTTCACAGAAAAGTGGGGCTTGCATGGACCTTGGAGGATTTTGAGGATTTGTATAGAGCGTGCAGTAAAGGAACTGTAATTGGAGAGACCAGCTTGAGGCATGGAAGCAGGGTTCGGTAGAACAGTGTGAACCTAGGTTCTGAATCTTCCTGCCCTGCTCCCCCCTCCCAAAGAGGAAAGCATCCGACCTGTTCCACTTTAATGGAAAGCTAAGACCAGTGTGTCACTGCTCTTTGAACACCTGGAAGGTTTCAAAACACATCAAAGCAGGCAGGCACAGGTTTCTAAGGCTTACCACAATTGATCTTGGATGTCAATCAAGGTAGAAGAAAGGTTTAATAGGCAAATAATATTGATTGACAGGATCCCACCACATCAACACAAAGTGGGAATTAAAGCTTAAAAAATACTTGTTTCTTCTCTTTTTTGGAGGGGGGTTCATAAGAGTGGGGAGCAGATATGGAAGGACTGGGAAATTAGTGAGATCTGGGTGCATGATGTGAGATTCACAGAAAATCAATAAAAATATTAGGTTTGGTCGTGTGGAGGCTCCATGACCCAGCAGAGGTGAATGCAGGGCAGTGAGGTGGGGGAGCACCCTCACAGAAGCAGGGGAGGGAGGAGGGAATAGGGGGGTTGTGGAGGGGAAATTGGGAAGGGAAATAGCATTTGAAATGTACATAAATAAAATAACCAGTTAAAAAGGGGAATAGAAATGACAAGAAAGTAAAAAGAGAAAGAGAAAGAAAGAAAAAAGAAAGGAAGGAAGGAAGGAAGGAAGGAAGGAAGGAAGGAAGGAAGGAAGGAAGAAAGAAAGAACAACATAGGGCCAGCAAGACAGTGGATAAAGTCCCTTGCTGCTATACCTGACTCAGGCCAAACCTGATAACCTGAGTTGGATCCCCAGAACACACATGGTAAAAACAATCAACTCCTCCTGCAAGTAGTCTTCTAACGAAAGCACGCGTGCGCACACACACACACACACACACACACACGTGCACTCACATGCTCACACACGCACACACATGCACACACACACGTGCACACACAAGCTCACACATGCACACACACACGTGCACACACATGCTCACACGCACACACACGCACACACACATGCTCACACACGTACACACACGCACACACACATGCTCACACATGCACACACATGCACACACACACGTGCACACACATGCTTGCACACGCACACACATGCGCACACACACATATCATCATCATGCACATTATGACACTCACATGCTTGTAGATATAGACATACACATGAGCTGCATAAATAAATAAATGTTAAATAACGTTTCAAAGAAGTGCAGTATGTCCTTTAACAAATCATGTTTTCTTCTATTTATGGGTCCTAGTTTTTAATATAGTTACATTAAATCATTTGTGCACATAAAAAGAGAGGTAAGCTGTTCTGGGATGAATCAGGGAGAGCTTGGCAATAAAGGAATAGTGGGCTGAAGAGAAACACACTCAAAGTGCAGAAAAATGGCCTTATAGTAGGATAAATGTTACAAGTGACAACGGGTCATCCTCCATATTCACGGGTGATTGTAACTTGGGTGTAGTTACCATGCTCTTATTGTGGGTCTGTGTAGGTTGGCCTGATGCACATGAAGGACAAACTATACTAAACTTAATTGAGACAACACAGCACAGTGATAAGCTCTGAAGTAAACGAACAAACAAAATGTTTGGTCGTCTTGGCTTTCCTTCGGTCCCCGCCCATTTCTCTTTTATTTCCGCTGCCCTGAACTCGCGTGTAACCAATGGCAGCCTTCGGTTTCAGCACATCTGCTTCTGAGCTCATTTCCCTAGAGCCTGGGCTAAGAGAACACCTAACAGTTACTCACTGCTGACTCTGTCCCCAGTATTGTCCCACGGAGCTCTAAATGTAACCTCTCACCAGATTCTCAGAACAACCTAACACAGATGCCCCTATTTCTTTCATAATGTGAAGAAATGGGGCACAGAACTGCTAGGCATGTTTCACAAGTCCTACAGATACAAACGGCTAAGCCTAGAATTTTAGCATTGAAAGCCTTACTCCAGAGTGAGTCCGTCTTGCTTTGTTTTGGCAGTTAAGATTGAATGTCAAGTATGTTCCTAAGTTTAATGCTTATATATGGTATAATTCCATTGGCAGGAAGGTACTGATGAGCCAGACATATTATGATAATTTCATAATTTATTAAAAGTTTTAAATCAAGTTAAGGAAGGTCAGCTAGAGATGGTGACTTTAGAGGAAGAATTGGAAAACTGAGATTCTATCTGGCTCCTAACTTCAGTTATCTCTTTAAATTTGGAAGACAGCTATGCTAATCACTACGCCATCACCAAAGCTAGTCATTTAAATCGAGATAAACGTGCTCTGGGTTTTCCAGCTAGAAAATTAATGAGCAATTTTAGAAGAACCAAACAAACCGTATTTAGAAAATTACTTTTTTCCAGAAAATTTTCATGAATGTATACATGGTAATTTTATCTATTTACAGGATATAATGTGACACCTCACACAAACGTACACTTAAGGATGGAGTCAAGGTATCTGTATGTTACCTAAGATATTTCTCATTTCTTCTTGTAGAGAACACTCAAAATCCTAGCTATCTGGAAATATTATTCAAATGTTATTAATTATAGTTATCTTTCTCTGCTATAGGACATTCGAAGTTACCCTTCTTTCTTTGTCATATCCTGGTACCCAATAGGCATCTTGACTCCATCTCTACCTCTCCACAACAAAAATAAACAAAGGGAAAGCTGCAAAGCAAACAGGTCTAAGGCCAGGATGACTGCACAACACAGAGTCTGCCCTTGCTTGGGACCAATCTCATTTTGTTTTATGGTTCAGTTCAGCCAACAAGAAGGAGGAGCCCCCACCCACTGGTGGGTTTCCAGGGTCCACAAGTTGTAAAATGGGCCAATTGTCCAGACGACGCTGAAAGTGAGCAGAGATAAATGTCTGCATTGGCTTGCACAAAGACGTGCATGGCATCTTCAGCAATATCCTAGCGACTTGTGCATATTGTCCTCGCCACAGCCAGATGACAACATATTGGGTTATGATTATATAAAATGACCCTTGGAACCACTCACTGTGAAGCAATCAATGCCATTCTGACTCAACTTGGGTCAGCTTTTAGAAGGTCTAATTAAATCAAAAAAGTATAACCTAATGCTAAGGTTAACAATAGTAAGATGCTAATGATAACAGCAGTAAAATGCTAATAACTAATCTTTCCTTTGTCATTGAGCAAATAGTCCACGAACTAGCCACTGAAGACAGAAGTGAACAAAGCTCATAAAAAGCCCTGATCTGGTGGGCTTTCATTCTGTGCAAAGAACACACAAAATGACAAGATGTCTGGTAGTGATAAGTACTACAAAGTAAATAAATAAAACAGGAAGGTAGGATTTTTAAAAAAGCAATACTAGAATTACAAGTCGCTAAGGTAGCAGTGTGCAGCCTCATATGACAAGCACCCCGCAGCATATACACGAGCCATTTAAAGGCTAACCTGCAGAAGCATTCTATTTTTTTCTGTGAGTGGCTTTCAATGAAAAGCTCTAGATAAACTCTATGAATGTTGGTGAACATATTAGTAGAGTAAGCAGCACTATAGAAAGTGCGATCAGCAAGGAAAACTTCATTTGAAGCTACTACAGTATGGGAGAGAGGCCAGACTTCAGCCCAGTGCAAACGGATTACAACAAAAGACTTTTGAGGGCTGAGGCGAGCTGCTGGAAGAGTTCCAGGGGCTGTGGCTGGAGGGGTGGCGTTGGTGAGGCTAAAGTGCACTGAGTTTGCAAATACTTTTCTCTGTGATTAAGTCATCTGTGTGTCTAATTGCTACCCAGTTAGTCTCCTAGTTCCCAGAGAGGAGGGAGTAAGAGGTGCTACACTCTGCATGCTTTCTTTTCAGAAGGATGGTGCCTGGGTCCTTATGAAAGTCCTAGTATATCAGAAATGCACAGAAGGAATGGACAGTTACAGGTGTTCTGAAGTAAATGTCTTAAGAAAACGGAGATTAGGAGCTTCAGTTTGCCAAATTTAGTAAAGCCGAGGGAACCTGAAGCCCCTGATGGTCGGTGCAAACATACCTTACACATGGTCGCTCACAATTTGTTCTCAAAGTACCAGCTTGGCTAGTAATGTTCACATGCTTCTTTACTGTGCATATTTATCTGCCAGAACACGAACAATAAGCATTGTATAGAATGTTTTTAACTCTATGAAAGTCACTCTGTATCACAGATGACAGCAGATAGCAAATTACTTATAGAGTATAGGCAGGCCAACATGTACACTGTAGACATTCAATACATTTTTGTTTGTTGATTTTTGAAGATTGTTTGATTACACAAGTTATTTTTTCTTGAAATACCAAAATGTGGTTATTAAACTATTCCTTGTGTTTAAAAAACACTTGGAGCATATTTTAGGATGTCTCATAGAACAATTTGTGGCATTGTGAGATTCCACACTAATCATATTCCCAGAGCCTCTGAAACAGCCAAGGAGGAAACTTGATTGTGTTTACACTGGCTATGTCTCAGCATTCAAGTTTCCACGAGGTGGAAGATCCATTCAACTCAAGCACAGTTACTTCTCCATCCAATGAGAGAAGAATTTCACAATGTCCCCTGGTTCTACAATGAAAAGATGCAACAGCCAGGAGGTGTCTAAGAGTAACCAAAACAAGTCATTCTGGATAGCACAGAGACCAACAGAGTGATGGCCTGTCACTTTCTTTCAATACACTTCATAAACACCATAATAAAATCCTTCAATAACCAAAAAGGTTTTTGTCATTTCTAAAACCAACATACAAAGAATTGACCATCTTAGTGAAAGTCAATTGGTAATAGTAAGTGTCATACAGATGAGAATTTTGGGGACATAGATTTTTAAAAGAGAAGACAAAATAGGACCAAACAAGATACTACTAAATATCATGTATTAATCTATCAATTAGAAAGTATAAAATTTTTGAAGAAAGTCTAAAAATTTTTACTTGAAAATTGTAAGTCATTGTGCTTAAGATAGTGGGAACTCAGGTTTCATTCCAGTGCATACCTTCAGTTACTTCCATAAGTCCTCAATTTGGTTCATAGGCCTGGAGATAAAAGAGCACTCTGGGTATCCCAGAAGATCATCGTAAGTACGATTTCAGTGCCACTCGTGGCAGAGAAGATAATCAGGGCCATTCCGGGTGGCTCCCGTAATGTAACCTGGATTATCTGCCACCTTTTCCCCTGTACTTTAAAGCTGAATGTGTTAAGGTGTTATCTCCTGGGAAACACATGAGTAATGTTTAAGGACCCTTGGCAGTGCTCCTAGCAAACGGAACTCTCCAAGCTAGTCACTGAAGAACATGGTATATTTTTTAAAATAGAGATGAAGATTAAACCTAAAGGATTTATCTAAATCTTGACTGTAAGATGACTCCCTTAAAACCAGAGCTCACCCCCTTCTACCCTGACTTCACTGGGAAGAATCAGAAGCCCTGAGGCATAGGAGTACCTGGCAAGCCTAGACAAATGCAGCGTGATCCTCTAGCCTTTTGTGAGAATGGAGAAATAGGAAACACAAATTTCTCCTCCTTCTTTCCTTGTTTTCAGCCCCCTCACTTCCACCCATCAATACCATGTGACCGAGAGAATTATGTGCAAAGGACAAGGACAAGTAGTGATGTGTGAGCTTCTGTATCTGGTGTATCCAGCTTGGTTGACCATTTCAACAGTGACCGGTTCACATATGGAAAATACATCAGGTGGGATAAATAATCTCTATTCTCTTGGCATTCTAGAAGTTAATTAAATAGTAGGTATCATGTATCTTTTTAATCTGCAACTTCTTTTTTTTTTTTTTTTTTTTTTTTTTTTTTGAGACAGGGTTTCTCTGTGTAGCCCTGGCTGCTCTGGAACTCACTCTGTAGACCAGGCTGGTCTTGAATTCAGAAATCCACCTGCCTCTGCCTCCCAAGTGCTGGGATTAAAGGCGTGCACCACCATTGCCCAGCTAATCTGCAACTTCTTAAAGAAAAAGAGTCAGCTACAAGTAGCATGGAATTGTTTAAGTGCAGGTCCATTTGTGTCTCACCTACAGACGTTTTTGTTTAGCGGGGGGAGGTCTGTTTGTTCGTTTGTGATTTAGCTCTCCTAATGTTTTCTACTCCTGACAATCCCATGAGTCATTGGCACCTTGTTAATTACAGTAGACAACCATTTTACCTGAGAAACTTCAGGAAACTGGCAACTGTGTGATGCCATTGAACTTGAAAAAAAATAGCACAGTCTCCAGGAAGAGGGGGGAAAAAAAGAGGGCAAAATGGCAGAGGGGAGCATCCCGTGCTGATTCTTCTATTAGTTTTTGTGGTTCCTCAGTTCCTCCCCTTGAAAAATATAGATCATATAAACTGTATGATACAGTGAGATTTTTAATCTCAACAAGAAAACCTTGTACTTGAAAAGGTGTTAAATAAAAGTCTTGGTCCTAAATTCTAGGAGGAGAAAAAAATAATTAAACCATAAAGTTAATAAGCTGACCCTGATCCTGAAGGACTCTGAGTTTATATATGAAACATATTGTTTCCTTTATTTTGAGTTTCTTCTTTCATGAGAAAAACTCTAAGATGCACAGGAAGAGTTCTTCATGCCTTGAGGCTCAGATATTGCTAATGGCTTTTGACAGTATGTTACAGCTTATTTAATCCAATTGAATTTGATTATTCATGTCACTAACAAGATAAACAGGTTGACAGAGGGAAGTTTTTTCAGCCACTGGTTCATATTAATGTCTGAAAATTCAGTTGTCCAGAAAAAGAGATGGGGTAGGAGAGAAGCCAATGCGATAGCATTTTAAGCCAGGCTATTCTTGTAGTTGCAATTTGACTGTCGAGAAAGGATTGACTGTGAGAGTATTAACATTATTCATCTAAAAAAGAGAATTAAAAAATTGGTAAAATGCACACTTCCCATCAAAACTTAGTCTCAGGTTGCATTAATAAGCAGATCTGGTCCACTGGTCTCCTATACAAGTACACACATACTACCACCACCACCACCAGCAGCAGCAGCAGCAGCAGCAGCAGCAGCAGCAGCAGCAGCAGCAGCAGCAGCTATAGAACACCTTGGTATTTCCGGGATATAACCATTTCCTCTTTCTTTTCCCATACCATCGCATGTTATCATTTCTGCGTTGTTTGCCTAGAATGCCTCTTGGACTAACGAACTTCTGTTTCCTCAAAAAGGAGCAAAGATTGTATCTGTTCAATGATATCCTCTAGGGTTTCCTCAGTGTCCTTCCGAGATCTGTTACATCCTCTTAGTCCATGACCCCAACTTTTCCTGCCCATCCACGCCCTTGGGATCTAACATGGCCCTGTCAATCATTCAGCTCAGTGGGATTCCATATGAAAAGCAGCATTGGTGGCAGAGTGTGTGGCTGAGTTTTCATTGTTTGCACATAGTCTGAAACCTCAGCAGTTTCCTTCAACAATACCACCTCATCAAAAATCCTGCTATAGCCGTCCTTTGTTCCAGAGCTGTACTGGCTAGTTTTGTGTGTCAACTTGACACAAGCTGGAGTTATCACAGAGAAAGGAGTTTCAGTTGAGAAGATGACTCCATGAGATCCAGCGGTAAGGCATTTTCTCAATTAGTGATCAAGGGGGGAGGGCCCCTTATGAGTGGTACCATACCTGGGCTGGTAGTCTTGGGCTCTATAAGAAAGCAGGCTGAGCAAGCCAGGAGAAGCAATCCAGTAAGCAGCATTCCTCCATGGTCTCTGCATCAGCTCCTGCTTCCTGACCTGCTTAGTTCCAGTCCTGACTTCCTTTCATGATGAACAGCAGCATGGAAGTGTAATCAGAATAAACCCTTTCCTCCCCAACTTACATCTTGATCATGATGTTTGTGCAGGAATAGAAACCCTGACTAAGACAAATTGGTACCAGCGTAGTGGGGTATTCCTGTGACAACCTGACCATGTTTTGGGGAGGACTGTGGAAGGACTTTGGAACTTTGGGCTAGAAGATCCATTCAGTGTTAAGAGCTTTGTGGGATGTTGTGTAGGAGCTTGGAAGATAATGTTGAGAACAGTGCAGAAGATGGAGGCCTGGCTTGTGAAATTTCAGAGGGAAGAT
>CM052702.1:84024392-84054562 GCA_028551405.1 Uromys caudimaculatus
ATTGCATTACTGGGACTATTGATGCTGGTTAGCTGGGGTTGGGAAATCAGTGGTGATTGGGAAGAGACCAGCATCACTGAGGTGAAATCTTCTGAGAAGTGTTTTCTGAGAGCACAGAGGCTGCATTCCAGAAATAGCCAGGGTTGTGCTGTGGCTGGACTTGGTAATGTGTAAGAGTCACCCAGGTGATACTGGTTTTGAAGGCATGAAGGAGTCGTGAAGAGCAGCTGAGGCCTGGGCACTGTGAGAGGCTGTGGAAGGCCATTGGTGAAGGTGCAGCCTCAGTTGCAATTTGATAGCCCAGGACTGAAGGGGTCATCCAAAGGAGGTGAGGCTTGGTACCATGAAGAGAGCCTATGAGAGACTGTTGGTAAAGCCTAGTTGCAACGGAAGTCAGCAGTGTATCATGATATGACCACCAAGAACAGCAGCAGCAGTGAACTACAGGCATCTGGAGCCTAGAAGACAAGGTGTGTGCTACAAAGGGCAGAGCTGGAGAAGTGATTCAAGCCCTTGGAGGACTCCAGAAGATCGTGAGTGGATCCCAGTCATTGGACGGTTGGAGTTTGGTTTTGCTTTTGATTGTGACTGTGGCCTGATATATTTTCCCTCCTGAAGGAAGAAGGTATTTTAGTGGAGCCCACAGTTAAGAGACTTTGAATTTTTAAAAGACTTTGAATTTTAAGAGATTGGATGTTTAAAAGGGACTGAAATGTCAGTATGTAAGAATTTGCAAAGACTGTGGGACTTTTAAAGTTATTTAGATCTTGGGGATGAATAAGGAAGTAAGGGTCGAGGCTTACTGGTGATGTGTTTGTGTGTCAAGTTGACAAGGGGTCAATGGTACTGGCTAGTTTTGTGTGTCAACTTGACACAAGCTGGAGTTATCACAGAGAAAGGAGTTTCAGTTGAGAAAATGCCTCCATGAGATCCAGCACTAAGGCATTTTCTCAATTAGTGATCAAGGGGGGAGGGCCCCTTGTGAGTGGTACCATCTGTGGGCTGGTAGTCTTGGGTTCTATAAGAAAGCAGGCTGAGCAAGCCAGGAGAAGCAAGTAAGCCAGTAAGGAACATCCCCCCATGGCCTCTGCATCAGCTCCTGCTTCTTGACCTGCTTGAGTCCCAGTCCTGACTTCCATTCGTGATGAACAGCAGCATAGAAGTGTAAGCTCAATAAACCCTTTCCTCCCCAACTTGCATCTTGGTCATGATGTTTGTGCAGGAATAGAAACCCTGACTAAGACAAGAGCCAGTCACTGCTCTGCTTTTTATTTGTTTGATTTTGTTTGGTCAAGGAGGGATTGGGACACTGGCCTTGAAATCACTATGTAGCTAGCCCAGGCTGAACTCAAATCCTCAACAGTCCTTCTGCTTCAGTCTCACAGGGCTAGAATTGTAACCCTGAGCCACCACATTGAGTTTATGAGCTGTTGTTATTACTTTTGTCTGCCTCTAAAGCCAGCTGGAGCTGTTCATCGTTAGTCCTCAGTCACCCTGTCCCTCTTCCTTTTTGCAGTCAACACACATGGTAAGTGATCAATACATACTTGTTAAAAGAACCAGAGAATGAGTGGATGGATGAATCAACATCTAAATAAGAAATTAGAAGAAGAGGATGAATATCATCAAAATACATGTACAAAACTCTCAACGTGTTCTGCAAGTGAGTGCTTGCCTTACCTGGTAGGATAATGGCTGTGCATGTTCATGCTCTCTCTGTGGCTCTGTCTTTATTTCCCTCTCCCTCTCCCTCCCCCTCCCCTCCCCCTCCCCCTTTCCCTCCCCTCCCCCTCCCCTCCCTCTCTCCCTCTCTCACCAGAACCCACACATGATGGTGCTTCAATTTCAACTCCCAACCTCCAGACTGAAAAAAGCATATTTCTGATGTTTCTGTCACCCAGGATTGATATTATAATATCAATCTAAGCAAATTGGTAGAGAAATTCATTTCTTGGTGTTCAGCAAAGAATAGAATACAGCCCTTGATCACCTAAACAGAATGGTTATGCTGCCAAGATGTAATTTTATTTTCTCTGTACTTCAAGGCATAAATTTCTAGTGTATCATTCATTTGTGAATTTCGAGGGATATCTCTGAGAATTGCATGCATTTTTTTTCTGACAAGGGGATTCATCACCATTAGTACTCTCAAAAAGAATCTGTGATCCAAACACAAGCAATATTTTAAACACACTGTTCTGTCAGATTTTCTTTGGGGGCCTATATTCACAAACCAAAGAGGCATCTCGATCTTCTGCACATTGCATAAATAATGGGTGTCAATAAATGAAGCATGAATGGAAGGAGAAGGGAAGGATAAAAGGAAAGGCAATGAGGAGACCAAGAAACATTAGGAAAACCAGTGGCCTATAAAATGCTTGGGATCAGTGTGTTGGTTACTTTCTGTTTCTGTAATAAAACACCATGACTAAGGCAACTTACGGGAGAAACTGTTTATTTAGGTTTAAGGGCCCAGAGAGTTGGGGTCCATAATGGCAGGGACAGTGTGGCAACAGGTAGCACACAGAATGGCTGGAGTCTAATGCTGACAGCTCACATCTCATCTTCAAGCACAGAAAGCATGAGTGCAAATAGCATGAGACTTTGGAGCCTCAAGCCCATTCCCAGTGGCATACCTCTCTACCAAGACCACACCTTTTAAGCCTTCCCTAATAATGCCACCAAATGGGGGATCCTGGATTCAAATATCTGAGCCTTTGGGAGACATTCTCATTCAAACCAGCATGCTCAGCTTTGAGGAGCTTAGCACTGAATGACAGGGAGCTCATCTTAGAGAAGCACATTCAGGTGACCTGCTTCTCTCCTTTACTCATATCCCTAGTTCCCTAGTTTAACAAACCAACAGAGTTCACTCCTTCATCAAAGAATTCAGTTCTTCAGTCTCCAACTCTGAAAATGTATTTATGCCCGAGGGTAGGGAGGCTAGACGCTAGCCTATCCATGAACATGGAATATAAAAACACCTATTAGTATAAATAAAAATATTTGAAAGACAAGTAGAATAGCTTCCAAAATATCTCGATGTGCTAATAGTGTGATAACTGTATTAGCTACTTTCCTTGTTCCTGGGTCAAGACACCTGACCAAAAACAAAAAAAAACAAACAAAAACCCAAGGAAGGGTTTGTTTTGACTCCTAGCTTAAGCAGCATTAATCATGGCAGCAAGTGTGTTGACAAGAGTTGCTCCAGACGTAGTGTCAGGACCATGAAGTAGCTGCTCACATTGTGTCCAAAGCAGGAAACAGGAAGAGAAGAATGATGGTACTGAGCTTACTTTCTCCTTGTCTCTTTTAATAAGTCTAGGTCCTCAGCCCATAGGACGATGCCACCCACATTCAGGTTGGGTATTTCCCCCTTCCCCATAACCCTCTCTGGAAACTCCTTCACAAACATACCTGGGAGTGTGTCTCCCAGATGACTCAAAATCTGGTTGACAATGAAGATTGGCAGTCACAGTAACTGATTGGATTCTAATTTCTTCCAGACTACTGGAAATTTTTGGATCAAACCTTCTAATTGTTTTAAGATTTTTTAATCATACAAATATTTGACAAAATTCAAATAATTTGTAAAATAGAATTGTGACTGGCTTTGATGTTAGCAGCAAATCCTTCCTCGGTGTATAGGCAATGTTTTTAAGCGGCTGTGTCCAAAACAGAGATCTGTCAGTACTAGCAGACTAGCCTCTAACCTGTGTCCTGAATTTGTAGTTCAACATACTGATCCTTTTTTCTATATTCAACACTGCTTGGTGCTGGACTAGACCATTCCTGAGAAAAGAAAATACAGTAAACTGGGGGAATTGTTGCACTTTACAACAGATGCACTTAACTCCAAGCTTCCAAAGGAGAGTTTCCAGCTCATCCATGCAAAGACTGAAGGCTCTGCTATTGCCATTGCAGTTTCTATTTCTGCTCTGAATGGTGCTTAAATCCCTATTGAATAAAATGTTGCTGTCATCCCACTTTTACATGAGTAAATGCAAACCCTCTAGTCTTCTTGTCTGACTCACCATGAGTAACACTGGGAACCATTGTGGCTGGGTCCTTAGCCAGCTCATCGTCCTCAGGGGAAGTGCTTGAAAGGTGCTGACTCACTGTCCAGCAAGCACAAAGGTCTTCACGTTCATGTTTACTGGGAAAACTTTCTCCAAGTTTTTAAGTGTCATTTAGATAAATTTAGATAATCAGGATAAGATATCAGAAAGTTCTCTTTTTCCACCAACACCAGGGGCACTTATTTAAGGGAAAACTGAGGATTCAAGTTAAACCCACGGTTCTAATTCTTGATTCTATGACTTCAAGTCTCTTGCAAAAATCGGAAATAGCTTGTCTTCTTTATGAGATTTTAGGACAAAGGGAACAATTTGTACAGATAGATGATAGATGGGTGGATGGATAGATAGATAGATAGATAGATAGATAGATAGATAGATAGATAGATAGATAGAAAGACTGAATATCAAACTAAAACTGGCTAAGACACTGTGCCCATTTCCACGGAGCTTACACTATGGAACCAAGGCACTAATTAAAGAAAGAACCACCAAGGTTAGTGTGTGTGTTTAGCAGAGGACATCCAGGGTACTGTGGTGTCAAGGGAAATCTCAGGAGAAATCTGGACTAAGTGCTGCCTAAGAAGTACCTGAGGCTGAAAAGATTGCTTAGCAGGTAAGAATGCTTGCCAAGCAAGCCTGACAACCTGAATGAACTCGAACTCCAAATCCCCTAGTGCTGCAGGATTTTCGTGTCCAATTAATTTAAATATTAGTGCAGCAGAAGGTCTGTGATTGGACAGGGAAAAGGGAGGCGGAGCTAAGAGTTTCAGAGAGGGAGCAACTCAGGAAAGAAGAAAGGAAGCAAGATGGAGGGCTACAAATAGGATGATTCAGAACCAGCGTGGTTTTAAATAGCCACTGGTGTAGATATGTTATCATATAGGGATAGAATAATTGGGGTAACTTGTCTAATCTAGGTGGGCAGCTTGTACCATTATCAATTTGCCAGAAATTATTGTGTGGGCATCTTGTGAATTGAGGATTTATTGATATATAAATCTGACTGATTATAAGTTTCTAGAGTTTTGTTTCTACCAAGTTGTTGGGTGTTGTGGCAGCGGACCGTGGGATGGGCGGTCGCTGTGTGGGGCTGGTATGGCGGCAGCCTGCCAAGGGAACTTAGCAAGTCTGGTACAGACGTTTGGGGGCTCCGAAACAAGAGAGATCGCAGAGTTGAGAAACTCCCCGCTGGAGCCATATGGCCCGCCAGGTGCCCAGCGGAGTGCGGGAACTTGCCCGTTCCTTTTAATATTCCCGCAATGAGACCTGATTCCCAAAAGCTATCCTCTGAACTCCGAGCATACACTGTGGTGCGCATGTGTCTGCACTCATTCACATTGTCTTATGTGGTTTTTTTTTTTTTCTTTATTGCTATAATAAAACACTGACCAAAAGAAAGTTGGGGAGAAAAGAGTTTTATTAATCTTAACAGTTTAGAGTCCATCATCAAGGGAAGCTAGCACAGGAAGTCATGCAGGGGCTTGAAGCAGAAACCACAGGTGCATGCTCCTTACCAGTTTGCTTTCCATGGCTTGCTTAGCATTCTTATACAACCTAGGACTGCCTGTCCTGGGGTGGCACCACTTACAGTAAGCTGGGCTCTTCTTTATCAGTCATCAGAAAGTGCCTGACTGGGTCGCAGCATCAGGAAGGTTGAGAACCACTGCTCTAGTCCAAGTATGAGTGTTTATGAACGATTAAGCAGAATGTTTGAACCCTAGCAACAACAGCTTTCTCCTCTTGGATGACTGAAACCTGAGACAGCTGGACAGCTGGTCTATAAAGACCCCCTTCCCCAACACACACACACACACACACACACACACACACACACACACACACACACACACACGATTCACATATATAAAATCAAGGAGTGTTCAGTTGCTGCTGTAGTTAGTGTCCTGCATCAGAGCGAGCACAAACTACCTCCCATCTTGCCTGTAAGAGTAGAAGCATCTACACATTCTTCATTCCCTCATCTCCCCAGTTAGGCTGATCCCTGAAGATTGCTATGGAGAGCATGACAAAGATGGAGTATTGTGAGATGAATCTGAAGCCCATGAGGTAGAGAAAATGGTTAGCCATGTTAAATTTGTAAACTCTGTTCTGATGGAAACTGGGAGTCAATTAAACAACATCTTTCCTCTCCCCTCCTACTGTTTTTCTCCTCCTTCTCTTCTAAAAAGTATGGCAATAGAGGAAATATGACCATGGAATCATGGGAAAGTTAGGATGTAAGATCAGGAAATAGGTATGAATGGAAGTGATGACTAAAAAGGTGGAGTCAGGGGTGATCAGACAGTCAGATGAAGGAAAGGGGAGACAGTGAAGAAAGTCCAGGAGGCTCTAGGGAGATGGCTCAATTTGTGCTCGCTGATCGTACATGAGGATCTGAGTTCAGATCCCTGGGACTTACATAAAATCCAGCTATGGAACTCATGTCTGTAACCCTAGCATTGGTGGAATAGATACAGGTGGATCCCTGGAGCTCACTGGTTGGCCAGCCTAGCATATCAATAAACTGCAGGTTCAGTGAGAGACTCTGTCTCAAAAAATATGGTGGAGATCAATGAGGAAAACATCTTACATTGACCTCTTGTCTCCACGTATACACACGAATATGCCCACTGACCTCTGGTCTCCACATATACACATGCATGTGCCCACATAGATGAAAGGGAGAAAGAAAGGGAGAGAGAGAGAACTGGATACATGGGAATCAGGATAACTGCTTGAAAGCATGGCTGTTTGCTGAGCTCAGAGTTGGAATCCCAGAAATTTGAGACAGAGCTTTTTTTCAGAAAAGAGAAAGGGAGAGAAACAGACAAAGACAGACAGACACACACACACACAGAGAGAGAGAGAGAGAGAGAGAGAGAGAGAGAGAGAGAGAGAGAGAGAGAGAGAACAAAACCCATCTTATTTTCTGCTCAATGTACTGTTGGATTTTATAAGTGATCTGGTGCTGGAGACAATCTATTTTCAAGTTCCCTTTAGCAGTAAGTGAAACCTACAGTACTATTGGTAAAATACCAGATGGAAGTTTATAAGTCAGTCCTAAAACAGGGGGAAATATCCTGGTTTATAAGGTGGATCCACGCAATCTCAGAAGTGCTAAAAAGCGAGGCGGGAGAGCTAGTGTCAAATGCCACAGCACTGGCTGTTGCTGACTTCAGTGAGAACCTGGGCAGCTTTACGATCTGGAAAATGAAACCTTTCCCCCAGACTCCAAAACCTGTGCAACCCATCAGCACCTTGACTTTCAGTCAACATCAATACCTCCAAGCCTCAGAACCAAAAGGCAAATGTGTGGCTTCAAGGGAGCCTGTGATTATTGTGTATACAAGGATGTCGTATTGCAGCCCTTAATTTCATGTACATTTTGAGTTCCAACTTAAGAGAGTTAATTGCTTCCATATGCAGATATCTGATCATAATGAAGTCTCATAAATTGAAGAGAAGCAATAAGATACAATGGTTCTGGTTTGTTTTCCAAAAGTAAAGTTTATTTATTATTAATGTATATGTCATACATGTGGCACAGGGCATGGTATGGAATTCAGAGGACATCTTGTGGAGTCAGTGCTTTCCTTTACCTTTATGTGGGTCCTGGGGATTATAAGCAGGTCTCTAGCCTTGTATGCTAGTGCCAATGCCTGCAGAGAGATTTCAATGACTGTACTTCTGCTTATATAATGGTTTATATTTCATCCGCTCTCATCTCACCAAATGGCTGTGTGGCACTGATAAATTGTTCTTATCATGTAACATGACTGTAAAACCTAAAAAACAGGAGGGGGGACTTTTTGAGACTTTAACTCCGTCATAAGATGAAACTTTTACATAACTGAAAAGGCAGAAGGAGCCCCTCCAGTAACATACACTTTTCCGTGTCAGAAGCCCAAGGATTCAAGGTGAATACATGGGACTTAGTATCGTGAAGAAATCTATGACTTAAACGGGGAATAACTGCGGACATCTCTAGCCAAGCCCTGTTAAGGCACCAGCGCGGGTGTCTACCCCACAAAGTTCTTGAAATAGACTTCTTCCTAGGAGTTGGCGTCTTTGTCATCATGTAGCAGAGCCTCAGTACCAGTGCCAAGTTCCTTCAGGGTGTCAGACGCACCACACCAGAACACTTCATGATAAGCTTCATATGTGTTTCATTAACTATTATAGTAAATCCCACCTAAAAAAACTATGAATAATCTTTCTGTGGTAATTCCTTCATCAGGCAAATGATCTAGACTGCCTAGAAAAAAAAACCTGCCTAAAGCTACTTTATTTTTAATCCTTTGTTCCCATGACTTTAATCTACAGCTTACCTCATAAGCAAAATACACCAGTATTTCTAATAAACCCTCAGTCCTATTTAGCTGAAGGTAGCATCCTGCAGGGAGATGAAGTGAAGTGAATCAATTAGCCACATGACAGCTACATTTAGCAATTCACTAGTTTCACTTGTAAGGCAGCAGGGCAGAGAGCCAAGACACCCATAGCTTTATCCTTTTGTCCCTTAGCTCATTTCCAGTGACAGGCAGCCTTTGCTTGGCCTCTGGGGTGGAGCTTACAAGACTGGCTGGAGAGCACACCTGCCCTGCCAGGCCTCCCTTGTACCTTTCACCCAACAGCTCACCGTGGTCCAGCTGTAAACACCACAATCGCTCTGTCCCTCACGCTCACCCCTTCATCCTGGAATTTCATTTCTGACTTTCTCTACTGACCAACTCAGAAAGAACAGTGCTTTTGTTCTTCCTCCAAATGTCCCGTAAATTTTAGAATTTTAGTGCATAGCATGTCTATATTAGTGGCCTGGAAATACAGTGTGTGTGTGTGTGTGTGTGTGTGTGTGTGTGTGTGTGTGTGTGTGTGTGTGTGTACGTGCTCATGCACACACGTGTACATTAAAAGTCATTTATTCTTACACTATAGGTCTGTAGGCACATAGTTAGCTAACCTAGACTCTCTTTTCAGGCTGTAGGTTAGCTGATCTTGGCTCCTTGCTCTAAGTCCATTCCGAATCTGCCCCACCTATGTTTATTCTAGGCACTCTTCTTATTCTGAAATCCTGGAACACAAGAGGAGAAGATGAGTGTTCAAGCACATTGCTGATCTTTTCTGTGTCACCAAGATCCTTACATCGAAAACAAGTTACTGTTTAAGCCCAAAGTTGAGGAGTAGGAAAAATGTAGCTCACTGACAGGAGGGTCAGGTGCAAAAAGGCGTGATGCAACTGTATCACAATGAGAAGTCAACATGATAACCTTGGCATCCAGGGCATGTGCTATATTTTCTTGTGAGCACATTCTTGGTTCTAGGGTTTCTAGTGTTATGATGAAACATCACGACCAACGAAACACGGGGAGGAAAGGGTTTATTTGATGTAAATTTCCATATCACTGTTCATCAAAATAGAAAGTCAGGACAAGGAACTCAAACAGAGCAGGAACCTGGAGGGAAGAGATGATGCAA
This sequence comes from Uromys caudimaculatus, assembly GCA_028551405.1. Classification (NCBI taxonomy): domain Eukaryota; kingdom Metazoa; phylum Chordata; class Mammalia; order Rodentia; family Muridae; genus Uromys; species Uromys caudimaculatus. Next base: position 84,033,947 of record CM052702.1, read on the forward strand.
AGGCTATGGAGGGGTGCTGCTTACTGACTTGCTCATCATAGTTTGCTCAACCTGTTTTCTTATAGAACCCAGAACCACCAGTCCAGGGATAGCACCACCCACAATAGGTTGGGCCCTTCCCCATCAAACATTAATTAATAAAATGCCCCACAAGCTTGTCTACAACCCAATCTTATGGGTGTATTTTCTTAATTGAGGTTCTCTCCTCTCAAATGACCTTAGCTTGTGTCAAGCTGACATAAAACTAGCCTGCACATATGTCATAGTTTGAATTTGCTAATCGTTTAACTATTTTTGAAAAGGTCCAGTTAATTTCTTGTACTCAGTACAGTAGATATTCTAAAAATATTAGGCAGATAAATTAATTTTTAAAACTATGAATAAACTTGAGTTTTAAACAACCCAAGGGCATTCCTAATTAAATACATACAAAGCCCCATGAGTTTGCTTCTCAACTCAAAATGCATTCATTGCTGTCTTACATCTCATCTTTAAGCTATTATTGCAAATAATTGTTAGCCTAAGGTGTTACTAGTTGAATTATAATAAAGTAGTCTCGAGAGCTGAAGTTCCCATTTTATATGCAGAATTTCAGTTCAAGTGAAGGATACTGCAATCTAAGCAGAGACACATTTGAAGTTATAAAATGACAGATGTTCAAATGGAGAACCCATTATTATATAATATGATTTTAAAATGACTAGACTAAATTTTTTTATTTGTTTGTTTTTGTTTTTGGAGACAGGGTTTCTTTGTGTAGCCATGGCTGCCCTGAAACTAGCTCTGTAGACCACGTTGGCCTTGAACTCACAGAGATTCACTGCCTCTGCCTCCCAAGTTCTGGGATTAAAGGTGTGTGCTACACCTAAGAATTGGCTAGACACAGACTGATGCATGCATGCATGCTCAGACAGAGCACATGTTCTGATTCGTTGCTTGATATAAATATGTGTACTGTACCTAAACTCTATATTTTTACATAGTTTTTATATAATATGCATACAATGCAAAATCTAATTTTAAACAAAGCATAAAATTTCAGAGGGCCTTTTTGTGGAAAGGTTTCCAATAAACATAATTTTATTCAAATTTTAATGAAAATTATATATGAATATATTATGAACATGTATGTATACACAGAGGAAATTAGCAAAACTGAAGTGATATTACGTAGTATAATAATATTGTTTTTCTTCTGCCATTCAACAATACACGTTACAGAGTGTCGCTTGTTTCAATATTTATTTGTATCACTTTAATTACTATACAGCATCCCACAGCATGCATTTACCCTGTCCACTACTGATGGCTACTCAAGATGTTTTCAAAACCCTAGAACTGTATGAAAGAAAGTGAAGGTGATGGGAGCTGGCAGCTCAGTAATCCCAGAACCAGACTTTGAACTAAATAGCAATGCTGAATTCTCGAACCAAGCCAATTGGTCAGTAATCATAATAGAGATCGGTTATTCCTTGGTCAGGATGAATGCTTGATTGAACCAGTTTGAATCATCAAAGGCATTGTATTTGCAGGTGCTGTGGAACTTTTGGGGAGAGATGAAAATGGTTATTTGTCCCAGATAGTGTGCCAATGACAGACCTAAGAAATGGCTCCCTCTGTTCGATGCCCCAGTGTAGGGGAATGCTAGGGAGGGAAGATGGGGGTGGGGAGGTGGGCGGGGGGAGGAGCACCCTCATAGAGGCAGGGGGATGGGACAGGGGGGTTTTCTAAGGGGAAACCTGGAAAGAGGAAAACATTTGAAATGTAAATAAAGTAAATTCAAAAAAGAAAGAAAGAAAGAAGGAAAGAAAGAAATGGCTCCCTCAAGTGTAGCTCAGTGAGCTGAGACTTTGTGGATGTACTTACAGAAGCATGGTTGAGGGGTCCCTCACAGGATCAGCTCACAAGAGCTACATCTCTAATGGTCTCTACACAACTTGGAGCTGGTGCCAGAAGACAATCTGCTCTTCTCCCAGCATTGCTAGTGGATCTTGTAACTTTTATGAGCTTTCCCAAGCCTTGTAACTCTCATTATCTTCCTGAGTCTTGACCCTCTTCCCGCCCCTGACAAACCTACCAGGGAACATTTCAATTCACAGGAAACAGCTGCACAGCAGGGGAACAGGGTGGTGCCTCTCAAGGTCCAGCATGTGCAGTAACATTCAGAGATAACTCAAGAAAACTACAGGCAGAACATGAATAGCAATGTCTTTTTCATGAACAGGAAATTAGCATCAGACCTCAGTAGGTAAAAGTTCTTGCTGTACAACCCTGAGGACCCAAATTCCAATCCCCAGCACCCAGAAAAAGCCTTGCATGCCTGTGTCTTCCTGTATCTCCTAAAGGCAGATCTCAAGAGCTCACTGGCCAGACCGTCTATCCTAAATGGCCAAAGTTGGGTCAAGTGGAAGAATCTCTATGTATGCATTGGGGATATTACTGTAAATAGAACAGACAAACTCACCTTGGAGGGGGCTTATATTTTGTCATGAAAAACAAATAATAGAATAAACAAATATTAAGTGGTGAAGAGAAACATAGGTGAAATATCAAAAGGTAAAGGAATGAGAAATGGCTAGGCAGATTGGTTTCAGTTTACATAGGAAATTTTGGGAATGTCTTTGCTTTGACGGTACCCTTTCTGCGTGGGATAAAGACATGAGCTTCGTGAAGAACGAGGAGAACATCATTCTGGGCAGAATAAATGACAAGTGCAAAGACCTAAACAGAGGCCAGACTTGGCAGATAAGAAGGAGCAAGCCCAAGCAGCTTGGCTAAGTGGACCAAATGGGATGAATCACAGTTGTTGAGAAGGGTCCATTGCTGTGATAAAACACCCATGACCAAGGCAACTTATAAAAGAAAGTACTTAATTTGGGACTCACCGTTTCAAGGAGTTAGAGTTCATGACCATCATGATAGGGAACATAGCAGCAGGCAGGCATGTTATTGGAGCAGTGACTGAGCTTACATCTCAACCCACCAGCATAAGGCAAAAAGAGTTAACTGGGATTTGCATGGACTTTTAAAACTTCAAAGCTGACTCCTAGTGGCACATATTCTCCAACAAGGCCACACCTCCCAGTCCTTCCCAAACAATTCTGCCAACTGGGTATTTAAATAATTGAACCTATTGGTGCCATTTTCATTCAAACCACCATAGTAAGCTTGGGTAAGGACTGCCCCTGCTCTTGACTTCACAGCAAGCCATGGGAGAGTATTAAGCCAAGTTGACTGAACACATTTATATTTTGAAAAGTAACCCATTCATGTGTAGAAAATTCATTAGTAAGACTTAGGAATAGAAATAAGATCATCTAGAAAATCAATATCACTTCTCAGCCAGATATAATAATGACAAAATGGCCTCACACAGAGGTGCACATTGTCTTTCCATCCTAGTACTCAAGATACAGGGGTGGAAGGATCTCTGTGAGCTTAAGAGCATCCAAGTCCACATAGCATGTTTTAGGCCAGCAAGTACTGCATAGCAAGACCTTGTCTAAAAATAATGATGAAAGTAGAGGAGGTAAGATAGTCACAATCATGGTAATGTTTTGATGGCTGAGCTGTCAAGACTTATTGATGGAAACGGTGACAATTTTAAGAAAACAGACAAATACTGAAGACCAGGGCTGTGGCTCAGTGGCAGCATAGCTGTTTAGCATGCATAAGGTTCTGGTTCAATCCCCAAGCTTAAACGAAAGGTGTGAAAGAAACATGGGAGAGGAGGAAGAGAACGAGTAAGGGAGGGCAGACCTAGATATCTGAGTATTTGTGTAACTCTGAGCATAGTGATGCCAAGTGCTGGGCAGGGAATCTCTATAAAGAGCAAGCTTGCGAAAACTAAAATATAAAACAAGCAAGCTTTGATTTAACAGGCAATGTATACGAACCAGTAAAGCATCAGATATTCAAACCTGGAGCTCAGAAGATGGTGGGAAACTGTTATCTCCATGAAGATGCTGTTTGAAGCTGTGGGCTTACTACATGAGATTGCCCAGGGAATGAGGTCAGCAGGGAATGCAGTACCAAGATCCTCCAACTAGGGTACCCAACACTGGGCCCTTAGAGTGAGGGTGGGAAAACTTGGGAGCAAGAATGTCTATGTGATATAAAGGCAACCAGGACTGCGTGGTATCTACATACAAAGGAAGGTTCTAGAGGAAAGCGATTCAGGACAGAGGGTGGTTGTGTCAAATCTGCTGGGAGGTTGCATATGTCTCCGAGTCATCTTCAGTTGGGGTAAGGTAACGTTAAAGGGCAGAGGGGCCCAGTCGTGTCTACTGTGAACTGCAAGCCATGCTGGAAACCTCACAGCATTGCATGATCTGAATCACAGGTCTTAAGAAATTATGTCGCAATTGTGTGCTTGGGTGCCTGCCTACAACTTCCCCAGCTGAATTCTTCCTTCTTACTCATGGAGTCCAACACAGTGCCTGGTATGAATCAGGGAGCTGGTGTCCCATACACCAATGGTAAAAGTGCAAGAAAGGAGAAGGACCATGGTTTATTCTGTTATAGTAAAGTAAAGATTCAGGCAGATTTTTCTGTTAGCATTTCTGGATTGTAGCTTTACGTAGCTGAAACTATTGTAAGTATGCTGACATTGGTAACAAAAATCAGTGTTTTTCTTTTTAAACGCCTGGAAAGAACTTAATTGAAATAGCTTTGGCCAGTACATGTTTGATGTTATAGGCAGAAATCAATACTTCTAGCTTACAGCACACACGTTAAACATCATTTGATTCGAGATCATGAACACAAGAAATATAAGAGCATGTGAAAAGAAATATAAAGTGCAAATAAGCAAAATAGCAAAAAATGGTAAAATATGAGTTTTTACTCATCCAGTGGTTATGTACATACTGCTGACATATTATCTGAACACTGTGACTTACAACAGCCATTTTGGAAAGTTATACTGGAATGCTATTTTGTATAAAGTTTATGTTTTGTCTTTAGCAATTCTACTTGCTAAGCAAAAAAAAAAAAAATAGAATTAATTCAAGAACTTTTCAAGATACTCATTGTAGAATCATGTATAGTTAACAAAATAAAGTACACATTCTCTTAAAAAAGGATAGTTGCAGTAGGATTCTGTAAAAGATGAATGCCATTTTTATTCATCATTTTATTCATTTAAATTTCAAATGTTATCCCCCTTCCCAGTCTCCCCTCCACAAACCTCCCATCCTCTCCTCCCTCCTTTTTGTCTCTATGAGGGTGCTCCTCCACCCAATCACCCACTCCCGCCTCACTGCTCCAGCATCCCCTACGCTGGGGCATCAAGCCTCCACAGGACCAAGGGTCTCCCCTCCCACTGATGCCAGATAAGGCCATCCTCTGCTACATATCCAGCTGGAGCCATGGGTCCCTCCATGTGTACTCTTTGGTTGGTGGTTTAGTCCCTGAGAGCTCTGAGGGGTCCAGTTAGTTAATATTGTTCTTCCTATGGGATTGCAAACCCCTTCAGCTCCTTCAGTTCTTCCCCTAGCTCTTCCATTGGGGTTCCCGGACTCAGTCTGATCGTTGGCTGTGAGTATCTACATCTGTATTAGTCACCCAGCTGAAAGATGGGGCCACTCACCCATCTTAAAATTTTTTTCTTTCATTTTCTTTTCTTTTTTTGGGGGGGAGGTGGAATACTTTATTCACATTTCAAATGTTTCCCCCTTTCCAGATCTCCCCTTTGGAACCCCCTATTCCCTCTGCCCTCCCCTTCCTCTATGAGGGTATTCTCCCACCCACCCATCCACCCACTCTCATCTTCCCTCCTTGACATTCCCCTATACTGGGGCCTCTAACACCCTCAGGCCCAAGGGCCTCTTCTCCCCTGATGGCCAACAAGACCCTCCTCTGCCACATATGTGGCGAGCACCATGGGTCCCTCCATGTGTATTCTTTGGTTGGTGGTCAAGTCTCCGGGAGCATCAGGAGATCAGGTCAGTTGACATTGTTGCTCCCTCTATAGGGCTGCAAACTCCCTCAGCTCCTTCAGTCCCTTCTCCAACTCCTCCATTTGGGACCTCACTCTCAGTACAATGGTTGCTGTGAAGTGAATCTTGGGTATTCCAAACTTTTGAGCTAATAACAACTTATTAGTGAGTACATACCATGTTTGTTCTTTTGTGACTGAGTTACCTCACTCAGGATGATATTTTCAAGTTCCATCCATTTGCCTGCAAATTTCATGAAGTCATTGTTTTTTATAGCTGAGTAGTACTCCATTGTGTAAATGTACCACATTTTCTGTATCCATTCCTCTGATGAGGGACATCTGGGTTGTTTCCAGCTTCTGGCTATTATAAATATGGCTGCTATGAACATAGTGGAGCATGTGACTTTATTACATGTTGGAGCATCTTCTGGGTATATGCCCAGGAGTGGAATAGCTGAGTCGGAACCCTCCTCCATTGCTGGTGGGATTGCAAGCTGGTACAACCTCTCTGGAAATCAGTTTGGCGGACCCTCAAAAAAAATGAGCATAATACTACCATCTTAAAATTTTTAACCCAGAATTGTTCCTGTCCAAGGGAAAGACAGGGACAAAAAAATTGAGCAGAGACTGAAGGAAAGGCTATTGGAGACTGCCCCACCTAGGGATCCATCCCATCTGCAGACACTAAACCCCAACATTATTGCTGATGCCAAGAAAAGCTTGCTGACAGGAGCCTAGTATGGCTGTCCCCTGAGAGATGAATGACATTTTCAACAGCTGAAATTTAACAACTCCATGATATAATTAGAGATTATATGTATAAAGTTCATACAGCCATACAGAAAAAAATATTCATTCAGATAAACAAAAAAGACTTAAAATTATGTGTAAGATGAGATTATATCCAATAACAATAGGGACTACTATGAAATGAACCATACTTCTAACATGGTAGTTTAAAGTCTGTTAATAGGGAAGCTAATATTTACTGAGCACTTACTATGTAACAGACCTTACTCTGAGAGCTTTGGGTATTTAATCCAGCATAATCCTCAAGCAAGCTTATTAAATAGCATTGCATAAGTGAGGAAAACGGATTGAAAAACAGGGTGATGACACTTTTCAAGATCACAGAGCTTCAGAAAAGCAGGAAGAGAAATCAAAGTCAGGTAACCAGGTTCACTGTGGTAGGACCACAGGTTATTAGCCCAGACTGTCCTACACTATGCTTGTGATGTTAATTAAATTCCAGGGATGTGCGGGGGTGACAGGGGTATAGGTACTGTTGGTTTTTTGGGTTTTTTTTTTTTTTTTTAAGAATTTCCAGAGCTAAAATAAATGGCTCCGACGTTAAGAGCACATGCTGCTCCTGTAGAAGACCTAAGTTCAATTACTACCACCCTGTGGTGCTCCTCACAACTGCCAGCAGCTCCGACTTCAAGGGATCCAATCTCTGGGAAAATAATGCTTTTATGTGCACGCGCGCGCGCGCACACACACACACACTCACACCACATATGGCACACACAATTTGAAACTTTTTTTTTTTTTTTAAAGATTATGAGTATATTGTCTTCAGACATTCCAGAAGAGGGCATCTGATGGGGTTACTGAGGATTGAACTCAGTACCTCTGGAAGAGAAGCCTGAGCGCTGAGCCATCTTTCCAGCCCCTAGAAACAAAACTTTTACAAAAATAAAACCTTAATAGAGTTTTCCATAACTTTTTCTACCCAGAAAAAATTAAAGTGGTGGAAAACATATCTTAACAGTGCTTTTACAAAGCCGCAGGTCTTCCCTTGGCTGATGGTTAATTAGAAAAGCACCTGGGAGACCGAGCTCTAGCACTCCACTAGCAGCAGAACTCACCCCTGGCCTCAGCTGTAGGTCACCCCACGCAGGGTTAGTGCAGCATGCTGTCGGGGACCATCAGCCCCACGGGGTCAGCTTTGAAAAGACGATGGCTTTATGTTTTCATTTACCCAGTGTACAGTGCACACACTGCTGTGAGGACTCACACTCTGGAGTCAGAGTTGCAGTGAAATTATAGGAACCATAGCTTTCCCGGCACAGAGGCATGGATAATGAAAAAGTTACAATACCTGGGGTTTTCCCTTTCATGAAGAAGAACCTTCTGGGAATTTCTAACAAGCCTTTTCCTAGATGACATAACAAACAGTTTTGCTTTCGCTCTGGATGCTGCCTGCAGAGACGCTCACTGCAGATGTATTTAGGGTGCAATCATCCCCATTTACAGCATAGCAGCACAAGCTTGTGAACTACATATTAGATATCAGATATCAATTCACCATGTTAAACAACTGCTCTCTAACCCATGCCTAAGAACAAAATCCTTTGTTTTTATTTTTTAAGAGATTAAGATTTAAATATTTCAAGGTCTTTTCCTAAAAAACTTTCAGCCACGAGAGTTCTAAACCAGAAGGAAGCAGCATCTGCCCACAGACACTCATTATGAGTGTCATCAGGAGTATCATCTGCTTGACTTGGCTGGTTCGTCTCTTCGACGTCACATCAGTGACTCAGACAGTGGATAATACGCTCAGCAAGTGGGTAAAGGAAACCAGCAGTTTAACCACTTCCGAACTACCAAGCAAATTCCCTTCCCACTAAAGTTCCAGCAACGCCTTCTTCACAGCACAGGAAGTTAGTCAGTCGGCTCCTGAGACAGAACGAAAGTATCCCTGGCCAGTCAGGCCAGCCTTGCTTGGCCTTTTCCACTTGGCAGAAGTCGCTTCAGCTACTGATGTCTCGTAGTGGGCAGCTGAGAAGGGCAAATGTAAAAGGTGGCAGTTCCTAAAACACAAAAACAATGGTATTTAAGGAGACAAAAATGCTAATGGCCCTGATTGTTGTTTTGTTGTTTTTCATTATTCGTTGATATTTTCAGGCATTCATATTCTGTGTTTTAAGCATTTTCACTTAGTGTCCTTGGCCTCTTTCATCCACCCCTCCACCCTCCATCCTTTCTTTAATCTCACAATATCGCTCCTACTTTGATGTCTGTGAGTTTGTTGACCCACTAACATTAATTAAGGTTCGTTGCATCATAAGCATGAGTGGGGGCTTATTGACTGCACCATATGTCAGTGGTTACAGCGCTGAGGGGAATGACAACCCTCCTATGGCACCCACCAATTTTTCCCATAGACCTTCAGTGAGGGCTGAGGCCTCATGAGCCCCTCCCACATGCATGATGCTGCTCAAGATAACCCACCGAGTTCATGAGTGTGATGGCTGTGTCATGTCCACAAGACACGTCTAAAGCAGCGTTCTTCCACAGTCTAGGTTCTTACACCTCTATGATGTTCTCAAAGCCTTGCTAAGAGGAGGAGATTTAGATATCCCATGTAGGGCCAAGCCCTCCACTTATTCTCAGTTGTGAGTCTCTGTGTTAACCACTGCTCGATGCGAGTGAGACTTCTCTGAGGAAAGCTGAGAGCCTACTTGATTTTCATGAGACAAGATCTCACTATAACCCAGGTTGGTTTTGAACACCAGGTTATCCTGCCTCAGCACTGAGATCACAGTGCCCATCCCTACAAGCAGCCTTCGTGACCTGATTTAATCATTAAATATTGTATACACATATTTAATCACACTACAATCCACAATAAATACAAGTAGTATATGACAGCTAAGACATGTGTGAGAAAGGAAAACCTATTCTTGACCTATTTTTAAAAGACATCTTGAATGCTCCTAATGGGATTTCTCCTACAAAGTACAAAACAGCAAATTACATCAACTCTCTTGAATGCTATATTGAAGGGGAATTACATATAATTTATGGCATATTAAATTTAATATGTATAAAGCAGTATTACTGTGCTGAACATAAAATTTATATATAAAACTCATGACATCATATATTACTTCAAGATATATAAGATAGACACCTGGTAGTTAACACTTTCTTCTAGAAAGCCTAGTGTCTTACTAAATTTACATTTTTTAAAGTTCTACTTGAGATGGACATAAAGAAAATTTCCACTAAGACGAAGGACATTTTATAGTAAGATATTATTTGGTGTAAAATCTGTAACAGCTAATCTGGACAAAGATCTATGAACAATATCCCAGACCTCGGATTTTAAGGCTTGAAGTGTATTTGAGTTGGGTCAGTGGATTTGGTTTTCCTTGACATGCGTGGAGATGTGGCTGTGAGCATCTGCTGCTGGGCAGCAGACGGAAGGCATACTTTGTGAACTCTGGGGGTGGGGCTAGGGCTCAATCTGAATGTCAGCTAGGAGGTTATAGTTCATCCTCACCTGGTTGGCTCTGTCCAGAATCTTGAAGCTACGACTATTTGACAGGGAGGAAATTCTCAAAGAAAATCTTGTGAAAAACAATGTTCACTTCATTCTTTCTAAAAACTCACTAGAATTCATTCACAGTCAGAATTAGTTGCTTCTGGCTCTAAACTATCACTCTGACCTTCTTATGGTCCTCTGCTCTGAACTGCAATAACTGCAATTCAACTGCAAGTCTTCGCTCCTTCACTAGACTGTAGGATCTTTGAGGACAAAGTCTGTGTCACTCATTGATAGAAACCTGCAGCTTAAAGCCATATAATTTAATATCAAGTCTTGGAAAAAGCAAGAGAACGATTTGAGACTCCTTCATCAATCATTCACTTGTTTGTATGACCGTGTGTGGAGCTGCATGAGTTTATATATACCCAATGCATACAGTAGCTGCAGAAGGCTGATGGATCTCCTAGTTACACCTGATGTGAGCCCTGTGAACTCAACCTAGGGCCAATGCAAGGGCAATAAGTGTTCTTAACTACTAAGCCATCTCCCCAGTCCTGAAAAGAGTATTTAATAAATGTGCCTACCTATTTCACAGTGGTACAACACTTAAATGACATAATTTATAAGAAATGCTTTTCTATAGAGTTTACATGCCATGTTGTTCTATAGAGTCTGTTAAATACTTTTAGCAATGACTGTGACCACTAGCTGCCATGAAGCAACATCAGGTAAAATGGTTTGCTTTGGCTCCTGGTTTTAGGGGTTACAACCCATGGTGGCTTGGAAGGCAAGTTGGTGGCGGCACTGTGTGTTGAAGGCTGGAGATGGGTAGGTTGCTTACAGCTTCTTCTTTTTGTGCTTTCAACTCAGTCTAGGACTCCATTGTGGAGTGTGATGGGACTGGCATTCAAAGTGGGTCAGTCAGACCTCCTCAGTTGAGTCTCTCTGGAAACACCCTCGGTATGTGTCCCAGTCGTATTGACAAAGAACTATGAACATCACATACAGCGAGTATTGGGGGTCAGGGAGCTGAATCCTTCAGTGAAGTCAAATCTCTTGTCTTCCTTCCAAATGTTTTATTCCTTCATCTTTTACTTCCTCCCTTTCGTGATCCCCATGTGGCTTCGCTACCTTTCCCTGGAACTGCTTTAGGAGTTGGTGGGGTTTGTCTTTCTGTTTTGCTTTGTTATAAAGGCAAGGAGGGTTTTTAATTCACTTACTCCATGAGCACCTGCAGAGGACTGCTTGCATGCTCAAAGCAGTAACAAATGTCTATGCCAAGAACCCTTCCATTCAATAGACCTTCCTGTACCTCTATCTTGCTGCTCTTTCCCACGTCTCCTCTGAGTAAGTCATTTCGAAGTCTCCATTTCCTATGTATACTAGCCTAGTATTTATAAAATGTTGGCCTTCTTGACCATGATTTCTCATGGCTATGTTGTCACAATTGCTTTGCTGACTTAATTGGCCATGAACTAACCTATGTAATTTGCACCTACAGATATGAGCAGCTGAACTAACTATATATGATGAAGGTACCAGAGCATGCATATATGTGTGTGTATGTGTGTGTGTGTGTGTGTGTGTGTATGCGTGTGTATGTATATGTATATATATTGTATATATGTATATATGTGTGTGTACATATATGTATACACATATATGTATACGATGTGGTATCTTCATCATTATTCTCTGTTCACAGCCTGCTCTTCTCTAGTCTCATTCATTATCTTGGTTTTTCTGAGGATGAGTGAAGAGCATTTTGGTAGGAGCTGGTTGTCTGGTCCACTGCCTGAGCTCCATTTAGTAACAGGCTCCCCAGTTTCAGATCTCCTGTTGTTACCTACTACCAATAAATTGTAGTTAAAGTAAATACACGTAGCATTTAGTCATCAATTTATGGTAAAGTTTTTTAAAATGATGAAAAGTTAGCGAGATGGCTCAGCTGTAAAGATCACTTGTTGTTCTTGCAGAGGACCCAGGTTCAATTACCAGCATCCACATGACCCCTCACAACCATCCATAGGGGATCCAAAACCTTCTTCTGGCCTCCAAGGACGCCAGGCACACATGTAGTGCACAGATAAGTAAGAACAATGTACTCATACACACGTAATAAAGTAACATTTACAGGAAGAGAAGACGACCCGCCAGTGCACTGGGCAGAGGAATCGACTTCGCTAAATGCAAACTCACCCTTCTTATGTCTCTCGTCTCCCCAAACAATCCGGAACATCAAGCCATCAACAAACCATAAACTTTTCTTTCCTCTTACTAGGTCTTTGTTCCCTAATATAGATATTCCATAGAACACATACATGCCAGAGAATGCAGTGAGGGTAAAGTTGATGTCTGCCCAGCCCACGAATCAATATGGAAACTTATTGCCAAATCACAGCTTACCACGTTCAGCAAGTGAGCTAAGAGGAGTTTGAGCAGCTTTGAGTTTTCTGGAATTTTACAAACATTTTATTTAACATTCATATAACATGTTTTGACCAAATAAATTTTTCATTCCCTCTGCTCCGCCCCTCTCTGGCTACTTCCCCTCCCAACTTCATGTGCTTTAATTATTCAATACCTAGAATCAATTTAGTGTTGCCTTTAAATGCAGATCAGAGAAGTTATATAGAGTATACATTTAAACTCATGCATTTTAGCTTGCCTGATATAAAATTCTGGTGATTATATTGCAATACCTTCTTAGACCATTTAGATGTCTAGCACTGAAAGCTAGCATCCAAGACCAATATTTAAAATTCATAGCTCAGAACAATAAATGAAGACCGTAGAAAGGTGTGAAAACCACTCTATAATTGTACAGTCTCTTTATTTGAATCTAGACTTCAGATCAAGGTGAGGGATGAGGGTTCACTGGCACACAGAGCTCACTCTGTCTCTTGTGTCATGGCTTCTCAGGCCCGTTTACATTGTAGTATAAGCGTGCAGATAAACAGCCTTTCCCAAGGAAGAGCACAGCAACTGATTATCCAATACCAGAAGGCTATCCCTCCAAAACTTACGAGTAACATTATTCAGACTGAGCAGGTTGTATTTACATGTTTAGGAATATATGTGTACATACACATATGCATGAAATAATAACTAATGAAAACAGAGGCCACGAATTTTCAAGAGAGAAAGTGTATTGGAGGGGTTAGAGGGAGGAAAGGGAAATGATGCAATTATATTCTGATCTCAAAAAAATAAAAGTAATAAAAAATAAAAGCAAAAAATGGTTGTTGGTTACTTGGACTAAATTAGAAAACTTCATTACTTTCCATTAAATACTGGTAAGTTATTAATTGTGTCTTTTTTCCCAGTCAAATCTAATAAGGCTTTAGGATGTAGTGACTTGGGTAAAATAGATTCAAGAATGAGCACATGAGTACTGGATGGTGAAAACTTGTCCAAGTTCACACATCTACGACAAGGACATTCTTCTCCACACCAGCCTGGACTGTCCAGTAGCATGTCTGTCTGGGTCGGCACTCCTGCTCCAAGTAACGCACAGTAGCATCAGACCCTGTAAAGCAGGGAAGAATTAGAAAGATCTTCACACACAGCTGGTTCTCTACGTGTGTTTAGTGAATGGTACATATAACTATCAAATTGAAATTTGTTTCTCAGGGAGGACTGTAGCTCAGTAGCGGAGTCTTCCTCTCCCCTCCAACCTGTATCGCATAGACAAGTCTGCACCCAGACGTTAAAATCATGCATCATTTTGGTTAAGCTATGTTTCCTGGTTGTTCATCAACAGTCTCTAAGTTATTGTGAAGATACATTTTACCTTGGTATTGATAGGGCTAACATTTAATTCAGCAGCCTTTGAGGAATGCAGATTCATCTTCAAGATGTGGGCAACTGAAGAGCTTAAGAAAAAAAGATTGGTACCCACCAATAAGAAAAGCCCTATTTCCAGACTCTTTAGACTTAAGACTGCAGAATCAGTAATTTCACTGTCCTCTGAGATGCTAACCTGGGACTGGTGAGATGGCCCAGTGGGTAAAGGCACTTGCTGTGCAAGCATGGCCCCTAAATTCAATCCCAGAACCCACATGAAGGTGGAAGGAGAGAACCAACTCCACAAAGTTGACCTCTGACCTTCACATAAGTGCTATGGCATGTGTTCTCTCTCTCTCTCTCTCTCTCTCTCTCTCTCTCTCTCTCTCTCTCTCTCTCTCTCACACACACACACACACACACACACACACACACACACACACGATTACACTCATATGCATATAATAACACATTTTTAGCATAAATTAATTAGATACAAATAAATAAAATTCTGGCTTGCTCTGCAAATTTTAGACAACTCCCACAACCAAAACCAGATATATTTACATATATTTATATACACAAATATCAATATGTAAACATGTATGCTATAGGTTCTGTTGGTTCTGACATATATTCTATGTTTCTCTCTATGTCTCTCTCTCGTGTGTGTGTGTGTGTGTATGTGTGTGTGTGTTTATGTGTGTGTGTGTGTGTGCATCTGTCCTATTGGTTCTCTTTTTCTTCAAACCCCTAACATATCTAGCATAACTCTCCCACTGAAAGCCAACCAGTATTGTTCCAGAAAGCTATAGTCTCCTGGAAACCCACCAGTGTTTGGACCAAAGGCCATCAATTAAATACAAATTAGTTTATCCCCTTTTCATCATTAACTTCCTGTCTCCCACTCCCTGGCCTAAAGGGAAATGTGTGTGAGATGCCTGCTTCAGCCTGGGCTCCATTGTTCTGCCATCAGATCCAAGCACATCTGCTTCTGTTCTGCCTCCAGTAATTCCAGGAGCCCTCACCACAACCCAGGAAGGAAACGCTTGGGTATGTCTGTATATCATATATTTTAAATATGTTTAAAATAATATCTTTCCTCTAGAAAGTTATAAATTACCCCAAATGTGGAGTTACCTTTACTATTAAGAGCAAACAATTGGATGTAAATGTCACTTTTACTATGTCCTAATAAATGCATATAGATATAGATATAGATATATAATTAAATGCATGCATTCCATTCAATCCTTTTCCAGACGTGTCAATATGTGAATTTTAATTCTTCACTATCAATTCCAATGGGGCCATCTGTTCATGTTTACAGGATCTGCCACACTAGAATGAGACTTCTTCTTAATGGCCTCACATGCATCCAAAAGTAATAAAACTCACTTGGCTAAAGATCACTCCCTCATAACAATATCAGAGATTATAATTTCCAAAGATTAAAATCTATTGTCTAAGAAAATTTGGCAGTAAAATGCAATGACGTTCAACTGCCTTTACATATAAACAGTCACTAATTATCATGAAACATTTGTAAAAGATTAAAACAGTTTATTATATCTTCCTTCAATTTATCCTCTAGACAAAAATATAAATCAGAAACCTGTAGAATCTACTCGCTAAAAACCATCCATGTCCTGCATGCCCTGTGGAATTAAAGCGGAGCTCTTTAGAGGGGTGTAGAAAGATCAGAGATGCCAATGTACTTAAGATTCAAGGTAATGTCGATAGTTGAATGGGATGGGGAGAGTCTGGAGCCAGAAGGACATTGAGTGCCCTCCATGGATACTGTGCTAGATTACAGAATGAAAGTTCTAACAGTCCAACTTTCCTGGAAATCCTAAAACTTCAGGTTTTCCTACTTAAAAGATACCAAATTTCAAATGTTGACATTTTTGTGTATATGGAGATTGTCCATGCATATATATATTTGCATGTGTGTGAGCACATTTGTGTGTAGGTGTGCATTCACTTGTGTACAGATATGCAGAAACCTGAAGTTAATGTCTCATGTCTTCTTCAATCATTTTCCATTCCATAAACTGAAGCAGGGGCTCTCAATTGATCCCAGAGCTTACTGATCATCTAGGCTAGCTAGCCAGCTTTGCCTCACGGATCTGCTGCCTCTGGCTCCAAGTGCGAGGATTACAGGTAGCTATTACATCTGCTCAGCTTTTAAATGGGTTCTGATAATCTGAACTCTAGTCCTCAAACTTGCATGGCAAGGGCTTTATCCACTGAGACATCTCCCTAGCCCAATACTTTTTTAAAAACAAAAGGCACCGGTGAGCCAAAGGAAATGTATCTGTTTCAAAAACTCTACCCAGGCCCCTCCCACAGTGCTTCACTCTGACCTCTGGCCACTTGCAGGACTTAATTTCTCACTGCCCTTTAATCACTTTTCTATAATGGCATTTCTGCTTCACACTGGGCATCTCTTCAGTATGCATCCTCCAGCCTAGCTTCAGGCATGTCTGAAAGCCTCCCTGTGTCCCTTTCTTACCTGTGAACATGTAGAAAGTCTCTTTCACCCCTAGCTGAGAGAAACTTAACATCCTTTGTGCTCTGCTACTGCAATCTCTAGACTTTCAAGTCCAAGTATAATGCCTTGCTCTTACTTAACTGAAGCCTGCTAAAAGCCACTAAACGTCCCCAAAGTAGGGAAAGTGCTTTGTCATTCTCCATATTCTTAAGTCTCCTCCTCATCCTCAACCTTGTCCTCCTCCTCTTCCTCTTCATCCCCCCCCCCCCTTTTTTTTTCCGAGACAGTGCTTTTCTGAGCAGCCCTGGCTGTTCTGGAACTCACTATATAGACCAGGCTTCCCTCGAACTCAGAAACCCTCATGCCTCTGAGATAGAAGTCATGTGTCACCATCTCTGGCCATATTCACAACTCTCCATGCAGCTCCTGTGACTGCACCAATGCCCCCACCCCACCCCGCCATCATGGCATGCACTTATCAGGTTCCAAGTGTCACCCACTAGCTCTGAGGACTCACCTTAGTTTCACAGATGAAGAAACAAATGCAATGGCATCCCACAGCAAACAGAGGGCGCCAGGGGCCACAGTCCGAGGCCAGGCTTCTGGATCAGATTTCCACATGCAGCAGTGAGTCAAATCAAATCCAAAGCTCACTCCCTAGTACTCAGTCATTCTTCAGCATTGCATGCCTTTCCTATTCGTCTTCCAGTTGGCAATCAAATACAAGCCTAAGCAAGAGTCTTTCCCGGAGTGATTTTATGAAAATAGTGGAGTTGAAGACTAACTTCAGCTAGCCTTCCTGATCCACAGCTCCTGATTCAAACTTGGAGAAAACAGGCTTGAGAGGCCTGACCCTCTGATAACCCCGCTGGGCAGTTTCTTTTGGTGCAAACAGCAGTTTAACCAAATATGCCCTCTTGTTTTTTTCTAGTGCTCTTTGTCATTGCAGTGAAATCCAAGTTGGGCTTCCCATGAGAAATCAAGCCTCAAAGGCTGGGAGGTTTTGTTTTTTGTCACTTGTAAAAATGCAACAGAATGCCTTTTATTCTCATTCGAGCAATTATTGCTTATCTACATTACTAAAAAGTGGTGGGTCTGAAGAGAAGCTCAGAGCAGGTCTGGTCTCTGCTCCTGCACCGGATACAAGTTTCACAGGAATGTTGGGAGTTTCGGGTCAACAGCGGTCACTCTCAAAAACCAGTGTATCTGCATTTCCCTTTGCACCACAAGGGCTTGTACTTCTGATATTGTTCCTGGCTTTATCTGATTACAAATATCCCACAAGAGTAGTTAAATGTTTAGAAAAGGTGAAGACCTGAGAATACATGAAGTCCTCTGTTGAGACTTGACTAATTTAAGTCAGGAGCAACAAGGAAGTCAGTCCATATATTAACCACCAATCCAAGAACATTGTGTCTGTGTGCACTGTCTTTCTCTGGCGAACACTGGTGAATTAATTGGTCACAATCTGATAAAGGAGTGTTCTAAAAGTTCATGGAAAAACACTAATGACATCCATCAATCACAGCCTACTTTTTGTAAGGATTCAACTTGACTTCCGACATTTTAGCTGTCACTTGCTTCAAAATGAATTATGTACTTGTGGTTAAAAGACTACACCCCTTTGTTTTGCACTTCCAACATAAAAGGTTTAGTCTTTTGCTTAGTAACTATTTTATTTCTCCAGTTTTTAAACAAAGTTTCATTCCCTAGACATGTCTTATTTCTCCCTCAAAATCCGGTTTTATTTTCCTAACTTGTGAGATGTGCTGCCACCTGCTGGTCATATAACGCATATGAATCTTTGTCATGCTCAGTAAAGAACCAAGGGGCTGGAGCATTATTCTACAATTAACTGAAGTACATTACTACACTGAAGTACATTTACCACTTTGGAACGGGCCTTTAGGATAAGCACTTTTCACACTATTTGCATCTTTCTTTCTCTTTCACATGGGAAGCCAATATTACTGGAATGGTAGTTTTATGGTGAAAGACAATTAAGGGAGAGAGGGAAAAAGCACACTTTACTGCCCCCTGCTGCTCAGGTTCCTTAGCATTTCACGCTCTTTTTATTTTTGACTGACTTGAAGTAATTGCATGTGTTTGGAGTTACAGTGTGTTGTGTCAATGCACCCGTACAGGGTGATGGTCATATCATGTTTGGCATGTCTACCACTTCCGACATTTGTCATTTCTCTGTTAAGGACACTCAAAATCCTCTCTACAGGCCATTCTGAGTTATTTGCTTCATTATCCTATTGTGTTATAGAACACCAGAAGCCATTTATCCTAACCATCTATAGCCCTCTAGATGTTTTGTATAAACCTAATAATAATAATAATAATAATAATAATAATAATAATAATAGTGTGTTAATTTTTAAATTGTTCAACTGTTTATTCAATGAATGAATATAAATTATGCTGAGCCTCTGAACCATTCAAGATGACTGACTTTTAAAATTGTGATCAGGGGCTGGAGAGATGGCTCAGTGGTTAAGAGCACTGACTGCGCTTCCGAAGGTCATGAGTTCAAATCCCAGCAACCACATGATGGCTCACAACCATCCGTAATGAGATCTGATCCCCCCTCTTCTGGGGTGTCTAAAGACAGCTACAGTGTACTTACATATAATAAATAAATAAATCTAAAAAAATTTTTAAAAATTGTGATCAATGTGGAAAAAAGAAAAGAAAAAGGAAGAATTTCAAGACAAGCCTGCATGGAGATAAGTTTCATGGTGTTCCTGGAGTGACCATTCAGTTGCCCAAGCAACATCTGGAGAAAAGGGAAGAAGATAGGAAGAAAGGAAGAATGTAGGAAAAAGAGGAGTGAGAGGAAGAGGGAGCCTAGAGAAGGGGAGATGGGGAGTGTCCGTCCCAGAGAGGGCAGCAAGGGCTGGGTGGGGCTGACGAGAGCAAGGCCTATCTAACATTTTAACTCAATGACGGCCATTGCTGTCCAACAGACTAGAATAATCTCTTCGCATGTGGCCAAAGTCTCTGGGGAGGATGCTGAACACTCGGCAGCACCCCTTGACTCTGTGGTTGATGTGTTGCTAAGGGACACAGCTACCACCAAGTTTGTGATTTGGGGGGAAGGCGATACTTTGTTAACTTTTCAGTTAAAGTTACTTTATTCATTTTCATAATCACTGGTCCCAGTGTGGGGAAAATTGTACATACTATTAGCATATAAAAAGTAATTTAAACTTTAAATTTAATTTAAAATTTAAGTATATGACAAAACTCAGAAAACATTCATGGTAATTGCAAAATACTTCGAATACAATGTAGGATGTATATTT
This sequence comes from Uromys caudimaculatus, assembly GCA_028551405.1. Classification (NCBI taxonomy): domain Eukaryota; kingdom Metazoa; phylum Chordata; class Mammalia; order Rodentia; family Muridae; genus Uromys; species Uromys caudimaculatus. The sequence continues at coordinate 84,053,752 of CM052702.1, forward strand.
TACAAAAAAAAAAAAAGAGATTAAATTCAACCAAGATGTATATCTGTATATTTTGAAAACCATCAGACTTTGATGAAATAAATTGAAGCTGACCTACATAAGTGAAAGTTTTTTGTGTGTTCTTGTACTGAAATAATGAACATCACAGATATGTCCTACGGGTGACAAACACCTTCAGCAAAGTGGATGGATACAAAATTAACTCAAAAAAAAAAATCAGTAGCCCTCCTATATATAAATGATAAATAGGCTAAGAAATAAATCACACAAGCAACATTTTTCATAATTGGCACAACTAATAAAAAATATCTTGGTAACACTAACCAAGCAAGTGAAAGACCTGTGTGACAAGAACTTAAAGTCTCTGAAGAGAAAAACTGAAGAAGATATCAGAAGATGGAAAGATCTCCCATACTCATGGATCAGTAGTATTAACATAGTTAAAAAAAAAAAAAAAAGCCATGTTACCAAAAGCAATCTACAGATTCAATGCAATCCCCAGACCTTAGAAAAGCAATTCTCAACTTCATCTGATGTAGTAGTTTCAATATGGTTGGCCTAGGGAGTGGCACTATTAAGAGGTGTGGCTTTGTTGGAGTGGGTGTGGACTTGCTGGAGGAAGTGTGTCACTGTGGGAGTGGGCTTTAAGAGCTTTCTCCTAGCTCTGCCTGCGACACCAGGAGTCGGTAGCCAAGGAGCGCCATAGAGAGGAAGCCTCACAGGAACTTGGAAGGCCCGGGGAAACCTCTGCCTGCGACACCAGGAGTCGGTAGCCAAGGAGCGCCATAGAGAGGAAGCCTCACAGGAACTT
>CM052702.1:84055062-84104110 GCA_028551405.1 Uromys caudimaculatus
CCCGGTCCTCCTGGAGTTCGGACCACCAACCAAAGAATACACATTGACGGACTTATGGTTTGGACCACATATGTGGCAGAGGACGACCTCGATGGCCATCAGGGAGAGACGAAAGGCCCTTGCGCCTGAGGATGTTAGAGGCCTCAGTAAAGGGGAATATCAAGGCGGGAAAATGGGGATGGGTGGACGGGGGGGGGGGGTAGGGGGGGGAGGTGGGAGGTGGAATTCCCTCCTAGAGGCGGGTTGGGGAGGGGATGGGGGGTATACAAAGAGGAGACTCAGAAAAGGGGAAACATTGGAAATGTATATAAAGTATCAAAAATAAAAAAGGAGGAAAAAAAAAAAAAAAAAAAAGAGCTTTCTCCTAGCTGCCTAGGATGACAGTCTTCTCCTGTTTACCTTCTGAACAAGATGTAGAACTCTCAGCTCTTCCAGCGCCGGACCCGCCTGGCACTGCCATGCTCCCTGCCATGATGATAATGGACTGAACCTCAGAATCAATAAGCCAGCCCCAATTAAATGTTGTCCTTTATAAGAACTGCCTTGATCATGAAGTCTCTTCACAGCAATGGAAACCCTAAGATATGTGGGAAAACAAAAAACCCAAGATAGCTAAAACAATCCCGTACAATAAAAGAACTTCTGGATATATCACAATCCCTGATTTCAAGTTGTACTACAGAGCAATAGTAATAAAAACTGCATGATAGTGGCATAAAAACAGATTGATCGATGGAAAGTCTCGGGGAAGAGAGGGAGGAAAGGAACGAAGGACCCAGAGGAATCAAGGACACCACAAAAAAGACCCACGGAATCAATTAATTGGGCCCATGGGGGCTCAGAGAGACTGGTCCAGTAACCAAAGAGCAAGAAGGAGCTGGACCCAGGCCCCTCCACATTTGTAGCCAACGTGTAGCTTGGTCTTCATGTGAATCCCCAACAAGTGGAGTGGGGGCTGTCTCCGACTAGTTGCCTGACTTTGGATATCTTTCACCTAGCTGAGCTGCCTTTTCTGGCCTGCTGTGACTAGATGTACCAGAGCAGGTTGGTACCTATGGGGGAGGGAGTTCCCACTTCTCTGAGGAGAAGGGGGAGGGGTAATGGGCAAAGGGGGTGTGACAGTGGGATTGGGAGGAGAGGAGGAGGGGGCAGCAATCGGGATGTGAAGTGAATGAGTAAATAAATAAACAAATAAATGGGAAAAAAACAGAAAAAAAACAAATTATAAGACTAAATTCAACGAAGAACAAGTAAAAGATCTATACTGAAAACCATCAGACATTCTTGAAATAAATTGAAAATGGCATATATAAATGAAAGTCTTTTGTGTGTTCTTGCATTGAAAGAATTAACATCACGGATAGGTCCATACTACTCAAGGTAGGCTACTAATTCACTAACATTCATATCAAAATTCCAGTGGCATTCTCCATAGAAAAGAAAACAATCTTAAACTTTAAATGGAAACATGAGACCCCAAGTAGCCAAAAACAATGAAATTAATGAAAAAGAATAAAACTGGGACATCAGAGTACAAAGTACAATTTGCACGATTATTACGACTACACACACACATTCACACATACATTGATTGAAATCAATAGCTACATCAGAAATATTATTGTCCTCCATTTTTCTCAGTGCTTTATGGGGACTACTTGGGTATATACGTCTATGTGGTATACATGCATGTATGTATGGGTGCTGACGTAAGTGTGGGTGTATGTAGGGAGGGTGTGTGTGTGTGAGCACTCATGCACACATGGAAGCCGGAGGTTGGATGCACACACCCTGAGATTAAGATCTAGTCTATTTTTGCTAGGGCTGCCTGACTAACTTTCCAAAGAATGCTTATGATTCCCTCACAGGGAGTAGGGAACAGCATGGCTACAATTGTGTTCAGCTTGGCTTCTTTTCCATACATCTGTGATCTTTTTCTCTGTGTTTTCTAAATATTCAATCAATACTGTAAGACTCTGGGGAGTCTTAACTTACCCGACACCCTCCGAGTGAACACATGGAGTCGGGAATTGATGCAAACTGCAAGAGAAATTTATTGATTCAGCAGCATGTTAAGGTTGCTCTACGTACCAAGATGGGAGGGCGACCTCGTGGAGCCCGTTCAGGGACCTTATATAGGATTTTAGAGCAGCCGCTATTAGGTACAATGTGATTGGCAGAACAGTGTGACCTTTAAACTGATTGGTCTTTAGGGAATGAGGTAGTAGGGCTTAATCAGCCCCTCCCTTCCAGCCTACCTGCTTTCTAACCTGCTTTCTAACCTGCTTCTTCCAGTGCTCGGAGGGGAGAGTGTTGGCATTCTGTCTAAACTCCACCCCACAGTTACCTGGCAACAGCCAGGTGGGCCTGGCCTACTATAAAAGGGGCTGCTTGTCCCTCCTCTCTCTCTTATCTCTTTCTCTTGCTTCTCTCTTACAACTCTTATCTCTTACCTCTCCCCGTTCCCTTGGTCATGGCCTGCCTCCACCTTTCTGCTTCTCCACTCTCTCCCTTTCTCTGCCTTTCTCTGCCTCTACTACCCTCTTAACTCCCCTCCCCATGCCCTAAATAAACTCTATTTCTATACTATACCTTTGTGTGTGGCTGGTTCCTCCGGGGGCAGGGATGCCTGGGCTTGGGACTACTGAGGCACACCCTTCCCCCACACCTACCTCCCCATAACCCCATATAACATATCTCTCTATATATTTTTATAAACACATCAGAGAGGGGACCTTGGTGGAATATCTCGAAGTTTCCGAGCTGACCTCTCAATACCAGACAAATGTCTAAAGCTCTTTTTCTCACTGAGAGTCTTTATTTTTTAATTCTGGCTTTCTTCTTTACAAGGGTGTATAATATAACAACATGACCACTTCGTGGTATGGTTAAAGGGTGGGTTTTTATTGCAGATATGAGAGACAGAGAGATCAGCCAAGAGGCAGCTGGAAGAGTCCAGAGAAGAGAGAGAAAGAGGTAGACTGAACACAGCCGGCAGACTGGACCTTGCCAGTGCTGAGGGAAGAATAGCAGGCCGTGGAGAATAGAGAAAATTTGGTGAGCGAAGCATGGGGAAGATTACAGCAAGGTTATAAGGAAAATGAGTAGCTGTGGGGAGGGAGGCCCATGGGGTGGAGGAAGGTTAGCGGAAGGGAGATGAGAAGGGCCAGGGTGGTAGCACAGACTCTGAAATGCCTTAGGTACTTGTGATTCTGAGGAAGCCTGGAGGCTGCCATGAGCCTTGATATGCTCATAGGTACAACAGGTCCCTGCTGCTGGAGGTGAGGGAAATGAGCTTCATACGTTTCTAGGAATGTTGGCTTTTATCTGAGCACCAGAAATCCTCTTATTCAGATGGAGCTCATTTCTGGAATATTGGATCTGCCTTTGGGAGTTTGGGGGATTGGGCAGTGGACTGTGAGAGGTATCCTGGTCCTCAGTTGAGCTAAAGGCTTTGAAGCCCTGGAGATGCTGAAGGGACAGTAGGAGCTATGCCTGCTCCCAGGCACCAGGACCCTGTCAAGTAGCTGAAGCCCCCACCCCATAGATTTGTGGCCAGCAGTCATATGAGGGCAACTCCCCAAGCCCTTCCACTTGTAGATGAGGCATCCAAGACAATGGGAAGAGGTGTGACCTGTGGCAACATAGGCTCAAGACAAAGATCTCCATGCTAATGAGGTTCCTAGAGGCCTGGAGGGTGTTGCCAATAAGATTCCCTTCCCAGACATTCCTCCCTGCAGAAGGTATTTCATCTCCGGTCCACCCTGTGATGTGGGGTATGGTTTTATGCGTCCACTTTCTACCATGACAATATCCATCACAGGGAGCCATGGAGAAGGCCTTTGCCTACAGAACTGCTGTCTAATCTCCAGTAGAAGGCTTCTCTGCACTCCCAGCCACAACCACCACCAAGCCAAGGACAATCCCCACAGGACCAGCCAGAGCTCCCCTTTCCCCTCCAGCTAGACCCGGCCTGCGGGCTCCCACTCCATTTTCTGCTCTTCTGAGACTCTCAGTGGCACTTGGGTGTCCAAGGGTCTGAGGACCCGACGGCCTCAGTCTCATCGCAGGCCCCAGGACAACACCCTCACATGCACACAGAGACACACACAATCTGCTCCAGTTTTCCCACTTCTTAGAGTGCTTTCCCATTCCTGAGCGGTGCCTCAGGGCTTCCCTACAGCCCAGCACCCACCCAGCTCAGTGAACTATAAGCGCAGTCAAACTCTCTGCGTTCTGCCTCCCCAAGCAGCCATGCCCTGTGGCAGAGCACTCGGGACCCACAAACATTGGAGTTTCCTTTGGATCTGACAAAGACAGGTACCCTCTATCTCACCATCTTACCCAGAATTCTATCATTTTGATATGTGGGGGTGGGGGTGGGAGTGGGGGAGGTGGGGTGGGTTTTGATCAGCTGCTTGCACTGTGAAGCCTGGGTTGGCCTAGAACTTACTGTGTAGCCAATGCTGGCCTTGATCTCCCAGCAGTCATTCTCCCTCAGCCTCCTTAAAGGCTGTGATTTCATGTGGAATTTTTCTACTACACGATGAAATACTTAAGTATTAATAAGCTCCACTGCAGTTTCCAGCCTATCCCAGGCCACCCTTCCACCTCATTGTCTTTATTTAAGTTGCATCTGTCTTCTCTCCACACAGTGAATCCTCTTCCGCTCCCAACTTAGCACAGGACACTGGTGAAGGACAGCATTCTCCTGGACGCCCTCTGCTGGTTCCAGGCCAGTTGGCCTTGCACCCTCTATGACTAATGGAATTGAAGAGAGCTCAGCCCAGGTCATGGTGTACATCTTGCCCCAAGCTGGACCAATCATACTAACGTAGACATGCTATGACTGTGAACAACACACACACAAAGACACTCTCTTCCCTATCTGATTATCTAGCTCAGCTGCCCACTTCCTGGATCTTGCCATAACTTGTCAGAACTGACTACTCTTCTAAAGCCTTGAGTTCGCTGGCTTCCCTCTGGGACCTCCTGCCCTTCCTCCTTCCACATCAAATCCTAACCATTCTGTCCTTAGACTCCTCTGAGTATCCCAGTCCTAGACCCTCCTCCACTTTCACCTAGCACCCAACTTCCTCCTGGCTTCATGCTGTCCTGCAGGTCTAGAGTCCTGTGACTGATAACATGAATATGTACCCTGACAGCCTCAATATCTGTTTCTACTACAGGAGCCTAGCCAAAAAGAACCTTTGCAAACAAATGTCACTTTAGGTTCATGGTCCCTAGTCTAACATGCTACACAACCCTGCCAGGCATCTACCACTCCTCCCCCTTAACTAACTTAACTTAACTATCTCCTACTTTGTTTAGAAAATGGGGCCACCAGAACTGGTCTCCATGAGGTAGGTTCTCCACAACTGCTCTTCAGTATTCTAGTGTTCCTAGTCTTACCTCCTTGTCGCCCCAAGTCTCTGTCTTTACTAGAAGATAATGCTCTCTGAAAGCGCTTCTGATCCCATTTCCCTGCGGTTCTCTGGAATCTCACCCCATCAGTCATACTTTCCTGTTGGTGTTACACAGCTTTTCCTCCATGGGTTCATTCCTTTCTGCATACAATATTACTGAAACTCTCAGCTCATTGAAAGGAGAAAATTCTATCCCCCTGACTCTGTCTTCTAGCTATGATCCAGTACCTTCTCCCTTTTTATTAAAACTAGGAAGGAGGGATTCTGGGTGTATCCAGAGGTCTTGGAGAGATGGCTTGGTGGTTAAGAGTATTGACTGCTCTTCTAAAGGACCCAGGTTTGGTTCCTAACACCCCCAGTCTTTCCAGGATCCCTACCGCTATCCAACACTTACAGTTGGCGGTGGCAGGGGCACAACCTGAATAGCAAGTATTCACTTTACATCCCACTCAAACACCCCCCCCCCCCCGGCCATTCCCTCCCACAGTCCTTCCCTCCCTTTCTCTTCTGAAAGACTGGAGGCCTCCCCTGGGTATAGCCTCATCCTGGCACATCAAGTCTCTACAGGGCTGGGCACATCCAATAAGAGGGATCTTAACCAAACTTTGTGCCAGCAGGTCTAGACTCTTCTCTTCACTGCCTTTCTGTGGAAAGTTAGACATATAGACAAGGTGGACTTTTATAAACACAAAAGATCCCTAGACAGAGAAGCTTGGAGTGGACTACAGTGCCCTTTTGAAAAAGTCTGAGTCCCCAGCCTATGATTTCTCCTGATGCTAGCTAGCAGTTAGGATCAAAGGACTGAGCACCAGGCCCAGGGCTGCTTCATGCTAAATACAGCATCTCCAACATCCAGAACTACTTCCCTGGCTTTAGCATCAGGTGAGGAGATGGTGTCAGTCACCTGCACTGAACCTCGACAGTCAGGAAGGCTTGTGTGTCCCACAGGCAGTGTCCCTGTGAAAGCACTGCCAGTCCAGATCCCTACATGTCCTGGCAAGGTAGCTTCAGCTTCGTCCACCCAGCCCCCCCAGCCATCTTCCCAGCTCTGGAACTGACCTTCTTCAGCTGTGCTCAGGCCTGGGGGGACTTACAGGTGTAGAGTTCAGGAGAATCCTGGCTGGCCATGCCTCAGCTGCTGCATCTGTTGGCCCTTGGCACCAGCAAAGAGCTGCAGGCCCAGGTTAACCTGCAGCTACAACAGCCCTAACCCCAACTGCCACTCCACAGGCTGTCCTGGCTGCCATGAAACTAGAGCTACAGCTGGCGTCCTAGCCCTTTAAGAAAGGTCTAGGGCTCTGCCGCAGCCCTAGACCAGCTCTGAGCTCAAGGTCTTTGAGCCCTGTCTTCTAAGAGTATATGTTGACAATGTTTAGCTTTGTCTAGAACGGCTGCTTGCTAACAGAATTTTAGCTTTTTCACAACATTTTCTGTAAGACCCTAAAAGTGATGAACACACACAGTGATGTACAACATGCCCTCAACACGGGTATTGTAAAAAGGTCTGGTAAAAATGGTGACCTGAGATCCTAGCACTTAGGAGATGGAGGCAGAATGACCAAGATCACCAGCATCCGTATACCAACAAAGGCCAAAATTTAATTTTAAAATAATGAAAGTCACATGGAATTAGGAACCTTCTAATGGCACTTGCATCATTAGAATTGTTATTTTGGCTCAGATAACTGCAAGGCTGTGAGATACTTCAGCTGGGAAAACTTGCAGCTCTAACACCTCCAGAGGCCGAGGCTACACCCTATCCGACACCTACCCACTGGGCAGAGGCTAAGGTTTACAGCAAAGGTTACGGTAGCGAAGCTGATGGAGCTAACGAGACACATTTCATGCCTCTGATGAATAGTAATATGATGGTCTTGAACTCCTGATCTTCCAAGTATTTCATGGCCCTAGATTGGTTTGAAAACACCAAACATACTATCTAACTTAGTCATGTGCCAGCCCAGGGTATCCAGGCAGTTGTGCACCAGGCAAAACAAGTGGGTCAGACAGGAACTTGGTTGACATGAGTGCTAGACAAACAGCCTTCTCTGGAGATGGTTTCCAGTGAAACAGCTCTTTTATATTGGGGGTAACAAGAGCTATATAAACCTTGAGAAGTGGGTAGGAGGTTTCAGGGTGAGTGTATATCATTGGCTGGGAATGCTTCCTTTACATGAAGAGGAATCCAGGTGCTTGCTGGGCGGTCCTTAAAGAGAGAGAGGAAATTTAATATGTAGTCTGGTCGCCAGGCTACATGACTGCTTCAGGATGGTGGAGGGGAAATATAAAGCTTGTCTGTGCTAGGACAATGCAGACCCAGAGCAAGGAGGAAAACAGTCCTATTCCTGGCAGTCTCAGGACAAGATTTTTCAGGGTTTGGGCATGACTTGACCTCACTCTTGCTTCTGACTGGCTCCCCTCATCACACAGCTTTCTGACCCCACAGCCATGTTTAAGGAAATAAAGTGCTATGGCTTCTCCCCTACAAGGGACTGTGGAACACTGAAAGACTGTTGTTTCAGACCTGAGTTTACAGCTACTCCTGACACAAACCAAAGTACCTTGTTGGCTAGCAGCTGGAATCTGAGGAAGCATGTATGAAATATTAAAACAAAATTACGTAAGTCAGGGCTTAGGGAATGGCTCAGTAGGTAGGAGCACTTGATATGCAAGCATTAGGACCCAACTTTGAATCTCTAACACACACCACATGTGGCTACCTGTACTTGTAATCCTAGCACTATTGGGTGAAGACAGGCAGATCCTGGGAGATCACTGGCCAGCCAGTCTAGCCAAAAGGGCAACTTTCCAACTCAGTGAAAGACCCTGGATCAGGCAATAAGACAGAAAGTGAGAGAGGACGGCATCTCCCATCCTCCTCTGGCCTTCGTATGTATGCGCACAGGTACACTGCATACTCACACGCGTGCTTCAAACACACACACTACACATAAAAAGGATGTCTCCGAATATATGTGTCTTAGTCAGGGTTTCTATTCCTGCACAAACACCATGATCAAGAAGCAAGTTGGGGAGGAAAGGGTTTAATGAGCTTACACTTCCACGCTGCTGTTCATCACAAAAGGAAGTCAGGACTGGAACTCAAGCAGGTCAGGAAGCAGGAGCTGATGCAGAGGCCATGGAGGGATGTAACTTACTGGCTTGCTCAGCTGCCTTTCTTATAGAACCCAAGACTACCAGCCCAGAGATGGTACCACCCACAAGGACCCTCCCCCCTTGATCACTAATTGAGAAAATGCCTTACCACTGGATCTCATGGAGGCCTTTTTTCAACTGAAACTCCTTTCTCTGTGATAACCCCAGCTTGTGTCAAGTTGACACAAAACCAGCCAGTACAATATGTATAATTCTATAAATCAGAACTGTTGGCTGTGTGTGACGGTGCATGTCATTAATCTTAGCACTGGAAAGGCAGAGGCAAGTGGATCTCTGTGAGTTACAGGCCGCCAGTCTGCCCTACACAGTGACTTCCAGAACAGCCAGAGCCACATAACAGAGAGACTCTATCTCAAAAGACACACACACACACACACACACACACACACACACACACACACACACACGGCATTGTAACAGTGTGGCTTGGGCACTTATTTAGAGTTATCTTTATAAAAATAAGTTTATAGGTTATCAGAGGGGAAATGCAACAAGAACAACAGCAACAACAACAACAAAAAAATGGTAAAAAAGATGTTTATTACTTTCCTAGGTTTGTCCTTGGGATTTCTTGTCTCATAGTTTTCCCCATAATAACCCAAAAGGGAAACCACTAACTATTTAAGTTTTTGTCTTTCTTTTATTACAGACTTACTAAGAAAAAAAATAAACCAAAAACTTAAAAGTAGAGCAAAGCTGTTAGCACCAACCTTTTCACATCACCATGCTGAAGCATGAGCCAACAAGTCATCCTGAGGCCTACCTCATCCACACACTCTGAGTACTCTGTCTGTTTTCTACATACTTTCAAGGTAATAAATAAATTTTATAATCTTAAATGGCTCGAGAAATCACAATTAAAAAAAGTATTTTGTCACATGTGAAATTTAACTGTTAGTATCCATAGATGTACAACTACATGGGAACACCTGGTCATTCCTTCAGTTATGGCCGGCACCTTGGTGTTTCACGGGCTACTAAATTTTTGCCTCTTAACAGGCAAGGTTGGCCACCCCTTGCCCAAGAGATAAAACTTGCTTTATTGTCTCTTATTAGTAAATTGTTCAGCAATTAAGGTTTTAGGCATTACTTTGAAGATTATTACTCTCACAGGCTAGTGAGATAGCTCAGTGGTTAAAGGAGCTGGCCATGAAGTCCAGTGACCTGAGTTCAATCCACAGAACCCAATAAAAGTAGGAGAGAAATGACACACACACACACACACACACACACACACACACACACAACATGTGCATGCACACATATATGAATAACAAATGATAAATAAAATAAAAACTTTGGTATTCTGTTCTTCTTTAGTCACAGATGTGAACCGCATCTGTCCATAAGAAAGGATTCCATAGGATACAGATTTACTGCCTTGTCCAAAAATATAAACCCAATTTTGTATTTCACTATTTTAGCATTCTCTTTCTGCTCATTCTTTCAGTTTATTATATTGTGCTGATTCTTTTATTACTCAATTAAACATATTTCTGACAAGGCTGTACTGGATGTGTTAGAATATTATGGTTTGGTTCCTTTTCTTTTTTTGAGACAGAGTCTTTCAAGGAAACACTGGCCTGGAGTTTACTATGTAACCGGGCTGGCCTCAAACTCAGAGATCTGCCTGCTTCTGCCTCCAAAATGATGGGATTGAAGGCATACCTCGCTCAGAATATTATGTTTCTAAACTTTCTAAGAATTCAATTTGACATGTTCTTCTAAAGTAAATTATTTGACCTAACAAGATAGCTCAGTGGGTAGAGGGCTTTGTATGCAGAACTAATGAGTTGGATCCCAGTTCCCACATGTAGCAAGAAAAAAAAAAAAAAACACCAAACAAATAAACAAAACTGTTGGGGAGAATATTAAAATAGAGTATGTCTAGTTCCAGAGCTATACTTAGCTACTCTCAGCCCCAGCAGTCTCGCCAGCCAGTTCTTATCTTGAGGAGACTCTCTGACTCAGCTCACTAAGTTCCCGCTGGAACTTAGCTACCACGCCAGCCCCATGCTTCAAAACCCCCATGGCCTTTGTGATACACATCAGGCAAACCCACACTTTGCTGCTGTACCTTTCTCTCTGGAATCTAGAAGAGCTGTGTGAAGGAAAATGAAACACAAACTTAGTTCAGAAACAACGGTAACTCAATCGCTGAGCACAACAACTAAAATCCTAATCTTGTAAGCTTTATTAAATCTAAATCCTCTGGTGGCGAATCCTTCAATGACAGATCCGCCATTGAAACCAGGAGACACTAGTGGTTACATCTTGTCCTCACGCTATCCCTGTCTAAAAGAGTCTAGACCTGCTGGCACAAAGTTTGGTTAAGGTCCCTCTTATAGACGCACCTAGCCCTGTAGAGACTTGATATGCTAGCGTGGGGTGATACCCAGGGAGGCCTCTACTCTTCAGAGGAGAAAGGGAGGGAAGGACTGTGGAGGTGATGGCTGGGGGGAGGGATTTTGAGTGGGATGTAAAGTGACTTAAAAAAAAAAACCCTCTTATCTCCTGGCCATAAAGCTCATTGCATCCTGCATGCTCTGCAGTGGGTCCACACCGAGTGGCAGGCTTCCAAAGGCCCAAAAGATCCATCAGCTGAGAGGCCTTTAGGGAACTACTTCCATCCATCAGGTATTCTCAGGCTCCTGACTTTTTTCTATTTTTGTAGCAGTGTGTGTGTGTGTGTGTGTGTGTGTGTATGTGTGTGTGTGTACATACCTTTGAGCATTCGTGAGGAGGTCAAAGAACAATCCATAGGAATTGGCCCTCGACTCCTGTAGCTTGGTGCCCTTCCTCCCCCCAGCCCCATGCTCCCAGAAATAAGATCTGGACTCAAAATATATTTATAAATTACTTTGCCTGTATAGCTAGGCTCTTCTCTGACTAGAATCATAACTTAACCCAATTATTTTAACCTACATTCTGCCATGTGAGTGGTTACCTGTGCTAGGTACCATGTGTCTGTCTAGTCACATCTTCCCCAGGCAAATCTCCCTTGCCTGGCTCTATCCCAGAATTCTTTCTGCCTCTGGGATGTCCCACTTTCTATTCTACCATTTCCTATAGGCCATAGGTTTTTTAAATTGACAGGTGATGCATCCATACAAATCATAAGACGTTCTCTCTATAGTCTCCTACCATGTGGGCTCTGATAGCAAGCTCAGGCCATCACGGTTGGCCGCAAGCTACCTACTGAGCCATCTCACCACCACGTCCTAACCTAATATTTTGTATTCCTTTTGCCATTATGTTTAGTTTTTAAGTTTCTGAGACAGTATCCCATCATGTTGCTCAGGCTGGCCTCAAACTTAAAATCCTCCTGCCTCTGCCTTCTGTAATGCTAAACATCACAGCCCTGTAGCAGCCCACCCAGTGTTCCATTGAATTTTATAACGTGAAATGATTGTAACAGAAGAAACAGATCTTGAGACAACTTAGACACAGCGTGAGTAACGGTGACAAATGGGTCTACACAGCTTCAGGCAGCAACCACACCCACAGACGATGGAGATGTGTTGAAAGGAGTTGCACTGCTGTTGCCCTACTGCTGACACAAACGTCAGCTCTCACCTCAAAGACAGTCCGAGATCCGAGAATGTGTCCAAACATGAGTGGCCATGGCGGGGAACACAGGTTTAGTTTGACCCAAATATCATGTCCCTGGGCGGTAACAGTTTCACTAAGTTTTCCTAGGAACGAAACAAAGAAAATCACACAGGAAGACTGAATGCATTCCCGAAAACATCATCACATAGATGAGTTACAAAGCAGGGCAGGATGGTGTGTAGGCCACAGATGCTATCGATGACTCTTGGCTTTGGGATTGGTGGGAGGTAGCTTTGTACACTCCAGAAAGATATGCCCAGTAGGCACAATGATGTTAAGGCACACAAAAAGGTAGGTAATAAATACCACTTAGTGAGTCAAGACAGGGAAAGGTAATTTGACTCTGGGCCTGCAACTTTCCAACTCTCCATAATAACTGAAATCCTGATCAGTCAATCGGCCTTGTAGAATGTTAAGTAGATGGTACTTTTTCTCCGGGAACTTTTAACACTGCCGAAAAGAAGAAAACAGAATTTCCTTCCTTGATTCCCTTCCCAACCACACAGTAACATATAGCTTTTCTATATCTCAGGGACCACCCTTAAAATAGCTGTCACCCAGGGTTGGAGGCTAAGGAGTTAAGAGCACTTGTAGAGGCAAGTTCAGTTTCCAGTACCCAGATCTGGCAGCTCAGTTACCTGTTACTCCAGCTGCAGGCTGAATTCTGGACACACACACACACACACACACACACACACACACACACACACTTGCAGGCATTTGTGTGCACATACATATAAATAATGAAATAAATCAAGAGAAAAAAATAAGATAGCTGCTGCCCAGCATTTTGTTTGGGACAGCTTGTATCATGAAAGGCTATAATGAATCACCCTAGTAGAGAAGGGATAGGGTCTCTCAGAGTGAGTATCCAGGGGAAAGGTGGCTGGGGTCAGAGTGGGTCCTCCTGGTATCCAATCATGGAGACAGGGTCCTGATTCTGAATCCTACTGTATGCTGCCCAGGCACAGAAAGTTTTGTTTTAATTTTTGCTTGTTTTATTGGAGTGAGGATTGAAGCTAGGGCCTCCCTGGATGCTAGATAAACACTTTAGTGCTGAGCTAAATACCAAGCCCTCTTTATTTTTGACATAGACTCTTAATATTGCTCAAGATGGTCTTGAACGCACTTCAGTAGCCAAGTCAAACTTTGAACTTGTCATACTTCTGCTCAGGCTTCATGAGTGACTGGGATTACAAATCTGCACCACTAGGCATTGTGTAAAGGACAATAAAATAAAATAAAATAAAAATATGCCCCTTGCCCGGTAGCACCAGACTGAGTGTTGAGGAAGGTCCTGTCTCCTTAAATGCTTCCCGCCAAGCTGAAGCTAAATAAACCATTTTGTAAATCAGAGCTCTGGGGGCGGGAATCTCAAGCTTCGGTATCCCTCCGCCCTCCCCCAAAGCCCTGCTTGGAATGCGGCAGGGCCTGATTTTACTATCCTGGCCACCGAGGCAGCCAAATCACCGCAGAGCTGGCATTATCGCGCTGCCTCACGAAGTTCTTCTGAGACAGTTAAAAGAGAAAGTGCCAAGCACGTCCTAAGTGGCTTCACTTCTACCTTGATCATGGACACGCCATCGGACTACACAGTAACAGAAGCCCCGAGAAGCCGAAAAGTCTGCAAAAAGGTCGGGAGGCGGGAACCTGATTTGAGGAGGAGGGTGCCAGGAGAGCAGCCAATCCCGCGCTCCCCGGGAGGAAGAGGCGGAGCCAGAGCCCACGGGCCCCCGCACCGCTCACTCCCGCGCCGTGCGGGCCCCGCAGTCTCCTCCCGGTCCCGCGCTGCGGCCCGCTGTGGACATTCCCGGTGCAGACATGGCCTCCGGCTCCGCCTGCACGGCGGTGAAGGTGAGATCGCCCTACAGGCTGCTAATGGACCGGCCCTGCTGGGTTCCTTCTCGCCCCTCCGGAGGGGCCGCGCCCCCGGGCTGTATCCCCAGCCCGAGCGCCCCCCACCCAAGGCTCAGCAGGGTGAGACAGGGGCGCGGCTCCCGCCGACCGCGTATCCCGATGTCCCCAGCCTTTGAATTCTTCTGCTTTCCGGGCCCAGGCGGTGGTAACTGGGGCTCTGATGGGGAGAGGGGTGATGGGGGGAACTGCGCCCCGCTGCCACCCTCTTTTAGTACCACTCCCCCCTGGAGATGCTCCACGCCGGAGCTGACGCGTGGCCCAGCTCCTGCGGCTGCTGCGCCGGTCCCTCTAGTCTTACGGGACTTGCGCTTCCGCTATCTTGACTCAGCCCACGTGGGAGAGCTGGCACTTGCTCTTTTGCACGCTTCGGCTTTTTTCCCCCTCCAAACTTAGATTTCCTTTTGCTTTGTTTTACGTCGGCAGCTTAAAGCTGTGTGAGCTCTGAGACCTTTTAAAATACTGAAACGAATTGCGGACCGCTCCCAGCCTGGAGGCCTCTGTCTTAAACTGCTTTGCAACCTTGAAAGTTAGAGCTATTTTTTTTTAGGCCTCAGGCCCCCAGAGATCTGGACACAAGGGACTCTTAGGCGCTGGGAGCAGCTGGCCAGAGGAGTGCATGAGTTCTGAAGTTGGAGTGAGCCTCCCTTGGGTCTTTTAAACACATCTTGATTGATGGGTAGAGAGTGGAATAACAGCACAGGAAAACTGGTGGCTAAGTCCTTTCTAGGCTGTTTATTATTAGCCAAGAATGCAGTTAATTTGATTCATGTTAGGAATTTCTAACCAGTGATACAGGAAGTGCACGCTTTTCTCCAGGCATCCTTTTTGATTGCCTGCAGTGCTGTTTGATTCCCTTGCAAGAAGCCCATTTCTGCATTTAGCCAACAGCCTGCCTGGGCTTTGTACACTGGGACCTCGCAGGGCTTCATGAACCACTCAGGATGAGAGAAGGGGGTGAGGTTGCTGCACTTAGACATATTGGCCAACTTTTTTTTTTTTTTTCCGATTTTAAAAAGGGTTATTTATATTTACAGAAAGCCACAGTTCCAGTCAGCAGGAACAGGGCAGAAAGGGTCTTCATGGGCAAGGTACAGCAGGTACTTTATTTATAAAGTGGAGATTTTACCATATCATAGACTAGAAAGGGTAAAAAAATGGTGTCTGTATTGGTTGAATTGAGTTTTTAGGAGTAGAGATAATTCCAAATGTCCATGGGTGTGTCATTAGGCCACACCTTTTCCTTAACAGCATATTTTAGGTGGGGCCAGATGTAATAATTTATTCTTAACTGAAAAGGGGTATCTTGTCATGGGCATGTAAAGTCCAAGACATTTTACTGAGGTACAGACCTAGGATTTAAAGATAGGTCTCTTGGTCATCTCTGGCCCACGATGTGAGTAGAACCATTTAATCAGCCCAGTCAGGATAATACTATCCGTGCAAGGACCAGAATATCTCAGAAAGAATTCGCTTTACTCTGGTTAGCATTCTGCCGGACACACAGTTCCCCTGTAAAATGAATGTGATCTACTTAGGAGCAGAAAGAGCTATGTAAATATTGAATGATATGTAATTTTTTTATCTTGGCAAGCTTTTGAAATAAAACGTAGAGATATAAATGGTGCTAGGAATGCCTGCTGAGCTCTCTCCTTGAGATTGCAACAGGTGAGAGCATTGCTAATAAGAATTCATGATGCCAGCACCGTATTCCACAAACTGCTAAGGCAGCATCCCAAATAGAAAATATGAAGGGTCTGTATCCAGAGCAAAGGAACCTATCTTAGCGCTAGAGTGAAGTGGCTCAGTCTCTGGAGTGCTTGCTGTCCAAGTGTGAGAACATGAATTTGAACCCTCAACACCCACGTCGGGGAGCTGGTTGCAGACACCAGCATCAACAGGCCTGCCAATAGAGAGGCAGACATAGGTAGACTCTTGGGGTTGAAGACTAATCAACCTAACCAAATTAGCGAGCTCTTGGTTCAATGGGAATGCCTTTCTCATTGAAAGACAGGTTAAGTTTAACTGACAAGACACCTGATGCCTGTCTCTGGCCTTCGCGCACACATACATGTGTGGACACAGTGCACACAACTATATTTTATCTGTACATCAGGTAGTAGAGGTGGATGATTCATTTGAGATCGTAAGACCATGCAGATTCTTTCTTACAGATGTGAAGCTGAAGCCCTGACAGAGTCCTATACAGGTCCTAGATAATGGCAGACTTAAAGCATGGAATTCCCAGCAAGTAGATTGGAGATATTTCTTGGACCTGAAACAATAGTTTCATTTGCTTTACCGTGTGAGTGAAGAGGAAATAGAGAGCTTGGGCCGTGTGCATACACAGGCCACCTCTACGGAAAACCACTGGGCATTCTCCGAGAATGGGTGTAGGGGGCACATGTGTGTGGCAGGTGGTATGTGGCCTGACTCACTACACTGTCCCATCTGTTACTGAGAAGCACCTCAATGAGAATATTCCTACACCGAACTCAAGAGGCCTGGCCTCCTATTCCAATGCCACCTACCTTCTATCAGCATTGAACTCTCTTATGACCATGAGCCTAAGGGTCCTCTGCTAGAAGGCTGGTGCTGATCACTTCTCCTTTGAGATGTTGCTAGATTTAAATACAGTAGCATGTCTCTCACCCAGCTCAGTGCTTGCTCTGGTAACACTAACTCTGGTACCTTTGTAAAGGGAAATATTACCAGGGGGTTGAGTTTAAATTTAATACCATTGGTTTAAGAGCTAGGATAGACCATTCAGATGAAAACATCCGGTTTTGTATGGGCAGTATAATGTTCATTATCTCAATGTAATCTATCTGTCTACTGGCAGAATCCTACCCAGAAATACTCATTGGAAACCTGCCAGGCTCTGAGAATACACAGTTTAGTAAAACAGGGTCCCTGTTTTCTTTAAGTTTGTCTTGTATTGGGGCTGGAAGACTAAATAATATGAGGGAGCTTGCCGACGAAAAGCCCTTTAGGCAGTGGTTTTAAGCTCTGCTATCAGTGTGGTTGTTTGAGGAGATGGGGTGGCTGGGGGTGATTAAATCGTGGTTGTAGAGCTTCCTTGATGGCAGTAGCACCTTTGTAAAAGGCATCGGGCCCTGAGAGCCACATGGTTCTGCCATACAAGAGACCATCTATGAACCCCAGACACTAAATTGGCCTTAATCTTGCATTCTCCAAGGGCCTGCAGATTGTGAGAAATACAGTTTGTAAGTCTGGTTTTATTGTAGCTGCTTAGGCACATCGAAGACAAGCTAATAGTTGAAATGATAGAGAACCTGAGATTACAATGGACAGCTAGGACTAAGGAAGGGCTGGGAAGAATTGGGCATGACAGCCTTGAAATTGAAACGTCTGTATTTGTGATCTTGAGAATTCATTGGGTGTAGGCCTTCAGGATATAAACTGCAATAAAGAATTTGCTAGCACCCCAGGGCAGAGGGAGGCAGAGTTTTAAGCCAGCCTTAAAGTATGTAGAGCACATAGTGAGTTCTAGGTCAACTCTGGCTGTAGAGTAAGACCTATCTCAAAAAAAAAAAAGAAAAAGCCAACAAAATTTGGATTTGATTCTAAATGCTTTGGAAGCCATTTAAGGATTCTGAACAGAGAGGTAGTGCCTGATTTATATTTTAAGTGATTCCTTGGCCGCTCTGTACAGAATTGCCTGTACTGGGCAAAGGACATCATCTGGCCAGAAGCCATGGCACTTGTGCCAGTCTGGGCTGGCAGCCATAGAAGTAGTGAGGCTCTGCAGGCAGAGAAGAGATAGGATGTGGGAGTATAGCAAGAGGGAAAGGGTGCTTCCTGTGTCGTCTGGCTTCCAACCATAAAGGTGCTGAGGAATCCTTTCCAAATAGAAAAAAGGAGGCTAAATACAGGATTCCTTCCACTGGCACATTTCTGATTCAGGGCGCTGAAGCATGAGGTATGAGGGGTCTCTTCACTACAGCAGCAGCAGAACTGCAGAGTATGAACAGGTTCAAAGGGTAGAAGATAAATAGAGACAGTCTAACAGTTCCTGCCCATGAAGCAGCCATGAATGGAGGCAGCAGGAGGCAGAGGCCATGAATTAATAGGAGGACATTGCCCAGGAGGGTTTCAGAGAAACATTGTCCAGGTTTAACCATGGGCTGGCAGTCTGCTTGGTCATACAGAAGGCAAAGCAGATCTTTGGCGTCCAGAGAGGGAGGGGGATTTGGAGAGCTGCTTCAGTGATCTAAGTTATGCCCCTGGCCAGTTTCTCCTCTGGGAGGGAGATAAGAAAATAATGTTAATCATGTTTAGGTAGATAGAGAAGTGATATGGTCCTTCTGTAGGTCAGTAGTAGACTTCAAAGTCAAGAGTGTCCTGGTTTAGAAGATGGCTTTTAAAACTCTCTTCTGGGGGCTGGAGAGGTGGCTCAGCAGTTAAGAGCACTGGCTGCTCTTCCAGAGGTCCTGAGTTCAATTCCCAGAAACCACATGGTGGCTCACAACCATCTGTAACGGGGTCTGATGCCCTCTTCTGAAGACAGTGACAGTGTAACTCATACATAAAATAAATAAATCTTTTAAAAAAAAAAAAACAAACCTCTCTTCTGGACTGTCTTGAGCATGGTGGCCACTGTTCTGTAGGGTTATCCTGAGCTTTGCAGTGCACAGAATATATCCTTAGCCTCTCCCCAACAAAGTGCCAATAGTACCTCCTCCCTCATGTGGCAAACAGATGTGTTACATAGTCTCAGATGCCCCGAGGAAAGCTATTTCATATTTAGTTAAAGACCCCTTGACCGTTACCTGAGAGACTGCCTGGTAAGGAGAGGTAGGAACCCCCGATTTGTGTATCTGCCTGCAGAGAAAGGCAGGGAAACAAGGGCCTGAGCTGCCCTGAGGAAGCTACTTTTCCTTCTGTGTGCTTTACTAGGGGTGGTAGGGTATGGGACAGAAACTGATATCATGTAGTAGTCCATTTGATTCCCATGCTGGTTCTGCATGCTAATTAAGAGTCTGACCCACATAGAAAAAAATGAGAAAACAGATGACTTCATCAATATTTGTATGTGATGGACCCAAGACCCTTAACTGGGATCTCGGGTAGGAAGAAGTCATTGGTTTGACTCCGTCAATTCGAGAGACATCCGCAGACTTGTGTACTTGCTCTACAGTGATATCCTTCGTCAACTCATGCCCTTCCCTCTTAGCTTCCTGTCTTCAGAACCCTCGGGATTCCATGCACGGCCCATCCAGATAGTCCAGGATAGTCTCCCATCTCATCTTAATTTATTTACATGGAATAATATTTATAGGTTCTGGGGTTGGGGTGTAAACATCTTTGTGAAGGAGTCTCTTGAGTATCCCCTGAGAACCCACATGCTAAGGGTTACAGCCTGTTATGCTGAGGGGAGGTGGAACAGCTAGGAGGTCAGCTTTGTTCTGGAAGTTAAGTCATGTGGGGCATGCCCTTAGCGCAGGTACTGGAACTACAGATGCCCCATTTGCCTTCTTGCTGCTGTGATTTGAGCAGCTTCCCTCTCCTCTCCACTGCACCTCGTTATTCTGCCTCACCACAGGCCCAGCCATAGCGCCCGAGTGACCACAGACAGACTGAAACTTTGAGCCAAACCTTTCCTCCTTATGGTTGGTTTTTCTTACATATTTTGTCTCCCGGTGATAGAAATCCAGGTGATTAGGAAAGGAAGGGGCCATTATGCAGCCTGACATTCAGCTAGCTCACTCTGTAGAAGTTCATGTTTTAAGCAGAGCAACACACTGGAACCCACCAACAAGCTTTGGATTAAATGTGTACCTTGCCCATCAATCAGATCCTCTGCAGTTTGGGGTCTGATGTTGGCATATAGAGGCTGCTAATATCCATCAGCTGAGTAGCAAGCAACTTAGGCCACATCCTGCCCTTGTTCCACAAGCACAGGAGACTTGGAAGGAACACAGTGAGTTTTGAGGAAGATGCTCCACAGAAACCAAACAGTCAATTTCAGGTGTGAAATGTACTAGCTTCAGGGTGCCTAGAGGCTGTTGGGATCTTCCAGACTTTCCAGACTCCTCTGACTGGAGGCTAGTTGTCCCAGTTAGAGTGCCAAGAGGGTTGGTTTCTTCTGTGATATTCCTCCTTGGTGTTTGGATTTGGAGTAGCTGTGTTTACCATAAATTTTGACAAAAACGAGCAAACAAAAAAGTCCTCAAAGAGGATAAGTGATGTTTGAGCCAAGATGAGTTGCATCCGGGAACATGGATACAAGTGGCCCCAAAGAGAACGCTCCAGTGTGTCGATGGTTTCATGAAGTTTATTTTGTTACAGGATAAAATTCAAATACATTGGTGAGAACTGAGAGGAGACAATTTACAGCAGAGCAGAGGTCTCTCAGATTCCATCTATCTGAGCTTCCAGTTGCTAGAACTTAGTGGTCTGCTAAACCAGAAGATTCCAGAAGGTTTCACAGCCTGGTAGCTAGGATGCTACATAAGACGTGGGTGGGCAAGAGAACCAGAGGTGTGGCTTAAGATTTGACTCTGGCTCTGCAACAGTCCAGAAGTTCTAATCAGTCCATCAGCCTTGTAGAATCTTTAAGCTGGGAGCGGCCTCTTTTCTTGGAGTTTAAGTGTGCAGGTTCCTCTTGGTCTTCTTCTGAGTATATCTGTTTCTCTCTGCTACGGTGTCTTTTGGTAAGCACACCAGTATTTATTTTAGGTTCAACCCTGTCTCCAAATACACTGAAGTACTGAGTATCACAACGCCCGTATATAGGTTTGGACTGGGGCATGGTTTGGCCCATAGGCATTCCCTGTGGAGAAAGCTTACTGACTTGCTAGGGTTTTACTGCTGTGAAAAGACCATGACCAAGGCAACTCTTATAAGGGCAACATTTAATTGGGGCTGGTTTACAGGTTCAGAGGTTCAGTTCAGTATCATCAGGCAGGAACATGGCAGCACCCAGGCAGGCATGGTGCAGGAGGAGCTGAGAATTCTTCATCTTCATCTGAAGGCTGCTAGCAGAATACTCACTTCCAGACAGCTAGGACTAGGGTATTTAAAGCCCATGTCCACAGTGACACACCTACTATAACAAGGCCACACCTTCCAATAGTGCCACTCCCAGGGCCAAGCATATACAAACCATCACATTTACTTTGGGGATATGTTGTCAGAAACAGCTACCTGTGATGTGATCGATCGATCATTTTAGTTCATATTGCAGGTTTTGTACAGACCTCCCAGGCTCAAGCATTTGGCCTCTTGATCCCCATAAATCTGGACTTTACTGTTTCAATGGGATCCTCTAAGACCTCTCTATTTGTGGTGGTAACTGGAGCTGAAGGACTGAAATTCCAGGTAGGGATTGGCCCAGATCCCACCCTAGCTGTCTTTCCTCGTCTTGAACTTGACTCGTTCAAAAGCCACCCATCTTCCTGACATGAGTTCATCTCAGCTGTTCTGTCTTTGGTGTTTTGAAAGTACATCTGGGAAGCAGGGCATACAGGGCTCAGAAGGGTGGTTCCTGAGACTAGGTGAGGTAGGTGAAGTCCTGGTTTTGAGGTACCAGGGGAAGTGCACAGGGTACCTTAAGACAGATGGGTGGGTAACATCTCTTGCCTGTTTCAGGGGAAGTAGCTGTAAGGTACAGTGTTGCAGGCATTCTTTTTGAGGTGGACAGTGGGAAATTGGGGAGAATTGTGAGCAATTAAATATGTCCCTCTTTCAGAAACCTTGTTTTGTGTAGTGAAGACTTCCTGGATGTTCAGAGTTGATCCATCAGTTCTGTCTCAGCCCTCGAACCCATTTTTAGGCACTCTAGTGTCACCCAGATTTGGGATGAAGCAAGGTGTTATTACTACCTCCCAAGTGTGGTTGATGGACTTGTCAGTGGTTTCCTAGATCACCCGTGGGTCACCACAACGTGAGGAGCTGTACTAAAGGGTCACAGCATTAGGAAGGCTGAGAACCACTGCCTTAGATGCCCACCCAGCTACCCAGATGCTCTGTATAGTGTGTTCTGTCACCTTGAGCAAAAGCTTGCCCTGACCAAGGGTTAGTCTCTTCGTATCATAGAGACAGTGACTCTTTCCAGTATAGACTTTGAGCTCCTAGAAGACCCCAGAGGATGTTGGGAGTTGGCACACGGTGCTCAAGCTGGAAAACAGCGGGTTGCTCTTTGTTTGTAAAGCAGGAATAATACCATAGGACCTGTGTAAGAGAATGTGAAAATCAGATAGGGTGAGGCCCATGAAGCATTCAGCACTAACCTAAGCAGCAGTGCTTGGGAGCTTCATCCAGCTGTACTTTGCCTGTACCACCAGCAGGTGGTGATGTTGGCCACATAGTGACACTGCAGGCTTCCATCCTCAAGGCCCTGTTCCCTGGTGTGGCTGTACAGTCAGTATTCGGCTGCCGCTCTGGTTTCCCGCAGCGGTGTAGGTTAACAATGGGAGCCAGCCGGATGACCGGTGCTGTGGGGTGTGTGTGTGTGTGTGTGTGTGTGTGTGTGTGTGTGTGTGTGTGTGTGGACTGGAGCTAAAGCTGGGAAATAAGGGAGTACGAGTTTCAGGAGCTAGCCTGTTCCAATTGCTGCTTTCATACTGTACTAGCTCGCTGGATTCTGCGAGTGATTCTGAACAAAATGAGATCTGTTTTGTGTTTAAGCCTGGAAGTTCAGTGGTGATTCCAAATCAAAGATGCTGTGGCCTAGGGAATATCTTGAAAGGATTGAGCAAAGTGGTCATAAATAAAAAGTTTGAAGTTTTTTATTTGTTTGATTTTGGCCTCTTTCATGTTGTGTAGCTCAGGCTGGCCACAGGCTCCCTATATATTGGAAGACAACCGTAGCTAAATTTCCAATGAGTCAAGTGATGACTATTTCATGTTGCTTTCTTTTGCCCGGTGTCAGGACATGGGCTGGACAGTCTGTTAGCCCAGATACGTGAAAGATAGAATGGAGAAGCCACACCAGCAGAAGTGTTAGGATTTTGTAAAACAGAATGACTTTATAGATTTGTTGATCTTAAGCATATTGAACAGATAACTGTTGTTGATTTGAAAACACCAATATGTTGATTGGTCAGTTTTTCCCATGTAGTTGATATAAAATAATCTGCTGTAACTTCAACAATGTACCACAAGGTGGCACCCATGTCAACTGTTTTAGCCGCCGGGAAATGTAACTCTGCCATTGTACAGCAAAGTCTCACAAATTCCTTATTTTGAAACTTAACTCTGTCAAGTCAGAAGCTTCTATTTTACATTGTAAAAATTTGATCCAGTGACAATACATTTACACCTTTTCATTGTAAAAAGTGCTGGGTCGTTTTCTATTCATTTATTTTTATTTTAAGTGCATTGATGTTTTGTCTGCATATGTCTGTACACCATATATGCACATTGCCCTCGGCAGCCAAAAGAAGGTGTGGGATCTCCTGGAACTGGGGTACAGATGGTTGTGAGCCACCGCGTGGTGGCTGGGAATGTTCTTAACTGTTAAGCCAACTCCCCAACTCCAGATCAACTCAAACAATCAGGTTTCTTTCTCCACTTTTTCCAAGAACATGGATTTCCAGGAAGGCTCGGGAAAATGAAAAAAAAATGCTTGAATTTAAAGGTTAAAACTACTTCAAATAAATATTTGAATTGTGCAATATATGGAATACCCTCTGCTGTATATTTATACATATGAACAGTAATTTGATTTAGTAAATATACATATTTACTATTAGTGTGAGCTTGTCACGTCACTCATCTTTCACCTACATTCCCTTCCAGATGGTTATAGTGGCATAAAAAGAAAATTTCTTATTTTACATCATACTATAGTAAGAAGAAACCATTATCAAAGAAATGGGCCTAAGTTTTTATATCAAGCTTTACTCCGTAGTAAATGTGGTAGAGAAGCAACCTTGCTCAGAAAGATCTTACTGCAACTTTTGGGCTCAATTTCTAACCTAAAAGTCACATTCTGTTTATTTTTGATTCAGTTGGGAATAAATGTGGCGTAGTCTAGAACAGCGGCCTGTGTTTTGGCTTTTTCAAGAATAGAGGAGACCATCAGTTTTATTGTTTTGTTTGGGTTTTTTGTTTTGTTTTGTTTTGATTCTTTTTAATAAAAGGCCTTTACAGGTTTGCTGTTCTTCAGTAATTTTCAGAGTTGCTTCCCTTTGGGAATTAGTAGGAATGGAAAAGGGCCTGTTAATATGGTTAAGTATGTTTAAAAGGAAGCATGACCAGATATGACAGTCTTCTTTCTTCTCCTTTTTCCCCTAGATTGGAATAATTGGTGGAACAGGCTTGGATGATCCTGAAATTTTAGAAGGAAGAACAGAAAAATATGTGGACACTCCATTTGGCAAGGTTAATGTCCGGCTGACGGGATGCTGGCTTTGGCTTTGCTTGTTACTGGCTTGATTTTTTTTTTTTTTTTTTTTTTTTACTGAGTTATTTATTTATTTTACATATCTATCAAATCTTCCTCTCCCTCCTCTGGAACAGTCCGTCCCCCCTCATACCCCCTGTCCACTCTTTCTCTCCTCCACAGAGGAGGAATTCCACAGTCATCAAGCAACCCCAGCACGTCAAGTCAAAGCAAGACTAGGCGCATCCTCTTCCACTGAGGCTCGACAAGGCAGCCCAGTTAGGGGAAAGGGGTCCAGAGGCAGGCAGTGTAGTCAGAGACAGCCCCTGCTCCCATTGTAAGAGTCCCACATGAAGACCCAGCTGCACAACTGCTGCATATGTGCAGAGGGCCCAGGCCTTTCCTATGCATGCTCTCTGATTGGCAGTTCTGTTTCTCCGAGCCCCTCTGGGCCCAGGTTAGATTCTGTGGGTTTTCTGGTGGTATCCTTGACCTCTCTGACTCCCTGAATCCTTCTTCCTCCTCTTCCATCGGATTCCTCATCTCCATTCAATGTTTAGCTCTGGTCTCTCTACATCAGCTTCCAACAGTTGCTTTGTTGAGCCCCTCCAACAACATTTATGCCAGATTCCTGTCTGCAAATATCGCAGAATATGAATAATACCCTCTGGAGTGGGCTCCTTCTCACAGCAGGGTCTCAAGCTGGGCCAGTCATTAGTTGTCCCTTCCCCCAAATTCGGCTCCATCCCTCGCCCCTGCATATCCTGTAGGCAGGGCAAATTGTGGGTCTGTTTTGTGGCTGGTTTGGTGTCCCAGTTCCTGTATTGGAAGTCTTGCCTGGTTACAGAAGATGGCTGGTTCAGGCTCCATATCCACCATTGCTAGGAAATCTTAGCTGGGGTCACCCTCATAGATTCCTGCGAGTGTCCATTGTCCTAGGTTTCTAGCTCATCCCAGAGATGCTCCCCCACGATCAGTTGTCCCTCCCAGAACTCTCTCCTCCAGTCTCCTCTACATGGTCCCTCTTCCTATACAGTCCACTCCTATACCTCCCACTCGGCCTAATCTATTGCCCCCTTCAGGTGTGATCTCCTTGGACCATCCTTGTTACTTACCTTTTCTGGGTCTGATTTGTAGCATGGTTATCCTGTACTTTATGACTAATATCCACTTATACGAGAGTACATAACATGTTTGACTTCCTGAATCTGGGTTACCTCACTCAGGATGATATTCTCCAGTTCTGACCATTTGCCTGCAAATTTCATATGTCTTCATTTTTAATAGCTGAGTAGTACTCCATTGTGTAAATGTACCACATTTTCTGTATCCATTCTTCAGTTGAGAGATATCTAGGTTGTTTCCAGTTCCTGGCTATTACAAATAAAGCTGCTTTGAACATAGTGGAGCACGTGTCCTTGTGGTATGGTGGAGCATCTTTTGGGTACATGCCCAGGAGTGGTGTAGCTGGGTCTTGAGGAAAGTCTTCCCAGTTTTCTGAGAAAGCACCAGACTGATTTCCAAAGTGTGTACAAGTTTGCACTCCCACCAGCAATGGAGGCTAGAACAGTCTTGCTCCACGTCCTCTCCAGCATGTGCTGTCACTTCAGTTTTTGATCTTTGCTCCCCTGAGAGGTATAAGATTGACTCTCGGAGTCATTTTGATTTGCATTTCCCTGATGACTAAGGACATTGAACATGTCTTTAAGTGCTTCTTTGCCATTAGAGATTCCTCTGTTGAGAATTCTGATTAGGTATGTATCCCATTTTTTAATTGTGTTATTTGGTTTGTTGGTATCTAGTTTCTTGTTCTTTATATATTTTGAATATCAGTCCTCTGCCAAATGTGAGGTTGGTGAACATCTTTTCTGCAGGCTACCATATTTTCTTTTTCACTATTCTTTGAAATAAGATCTAATGATTCTTTGGATTTCCTTGGTGTCTGTTGTGATCTCCCCCCCTTCTGGTTTTGTTACTTTGGGTATTCTCTCTTTGCCTTTTAGTTAGTGTGGCTAAGGGTTTGTCTATCTTGTTGATTTTCTCAGAGAACCAACTCTTCATTTCATTGATTCTTTGTATTGTTCTCTTTGTTTCTATTTTATCGATTTCAGCCCAAAGTTTCCTGCAGTCTGCTCCTCTGGGTGTGTTTGCATCTTTTGTTCAAGAGCTTTCATGTGTGCTGTTAAGTGGCTAGTCTGAGATCTCACTAAATCCTGTATGAAGGCTCTTGGTGCTATGAACTTTCCTCTTAGCACTGCTTTCGCCCATTTGGGTATGTTGTGCATCCGTTTTCATTGAATTCTAGAAGGCTTTTAATTTTTTTATTTCTTTGGCCCAGTGCTCATTGAGGAGAAAACTGTTCTGGTTCCATGAGTGGGTAGCCTTTCTGTTGTTGTTGAATGAGATGCAGGGTTATTTCACTTTTCTTGTATCTGTTGAGACATGCTTTGCAACCAAATGTATAATGAATATTGAAGAATGTTCCATGAGGTGCTAAGAAAAAGGTATATTTTGTATTTGGGTGAAATGTTCTAGGTGGGGATTGGGGACAAGGGTGTCACCTGGTTGTCCCTGCTGCTGGCAGGCCTCTGGGAATCTACTGACTTGATTTTTTTGTTGTTGTTGTTGTTTGTTTTTTTTTTTAAATCAAGAGTAACAGTTGGGGGCTAGAGAGATGGCTCAGCGGTTAAGAACACTGACTGCTCTTCCAGAGGTCCTGAGTTCAATTCCTAGCAACCACCAGGTGGCTCACAACCATCTGTAATGGGGTCTGATGCCCTCTTCTGGTGTGTCTAAAGACAGCTACAGCGTACTCATATAAATAAAAATAAATAATTTTTTTTTAAATGTAACAGTTGGTTTTGTGTGGACAACCTACAGGGCCAGAGGTACTAGCACTGGATTTCCTCAGCTGAGGTGTCCATGAGGCTGCAGGAGACTGATGACATGGCTCTTGAACACATGTGCCTTCTTGATTCACACTTCTAGAAATCAGGATGTTGATTTTCCATTCAAATTTATTTCTAATTTAGAGCCCAGGTCACACAGCAGGGTAATTTGCCAGACAGGCTGGTGACTGACTGGATGCTGAGTCAGAATGAAGTGACATTTGATGAACCAGATGAACCAGATGATATTGTCCCCAGAGGCTGTGTGTATAGGGAATCAATCCACATTCCTAATGCCACCTTGCCTCTTCCAGTCACTGGCATTCTTCTGACCCTCTGAAAAGAGCTTGCATCAAGCCACGCCCTCCTTCTCTGCTAAGTTCTTCACCTGACCTGGGTTCTTCCAAGTCCTTTCCCATCTTGCTCTTAGCCTCGGGCTTTCTTACCGACCTTGGTTCTCCAGTTTTCCCTGGGACATGGCAAGTCATCCCACGGCCATCTTAGGCCTGAACATCACAAGCAGACATTTCTGTCACTGAGCTCTTGGTGCCCTCACAGTGTTTTCTTAACCCCTCAGCCTTTGACTTTCACACCATGTCTTGAACCATCCAAATGCCATTGACACATGTAAAGTCTCCTGGGACACTTGCTCCCTTCAGAGCCTGCTGAGGCCATGCTAGCAGAGAGCTCAGTCAATATTTATTGACGATAATATCAGTCATTAAAAATCTAAACTCCTTTCCCTGTGCTGTATCTTCAAACTCAAGTTTCCACCAATCTGTTGTGGTTTTTAACGATTCTAATTTTTAAGAACTGTTTGCATGTTTTAAAATTACTAAGCTGTAACTGTTTATTTTTTCCATTGCATACAGCCATCTGACGCCTTAATTTTGGGGAAGATAAAGAACGTTGATTGTGTACTTCTTGCCAGGTAAAGTATTTTAAGTTTATTTTTTTGGTTTTGTTTTATTTTTAAACATTCCTGCTTCGGGAGAATTTAAATTTAACTTAAAGTCTGGGAAAAGGTAATGGTGTAGGTGTGAATTAAATGTCTGTAGAGTCAGGACTCTGTTTACCACATGAGGCTCTAAGATAAGTTCAGATTGCAAATATTTAGGAATCAGAGATCTCATTCCCTACTTCAGTTTGTAAAATAGTCAGTTGACTGACACTGAAGCTTCAGTCTCTGTCCTAACGACCAAACAAGATGATTTCCTTTATTCCAATGATCAGATAATAAGATGCTTTGTCCATGGCAGATCCTTGTGTAGGAGTAGTTTGTATTTCTGTGGAGAGGTTTCGGGTCCCTGAACTAATGTGGGTTACTTATGCTTACCTACTCACTCCCTAAACAGGGCTAGTGGGGTGCACCACTGCACAGAAAGCACCATCATTAGGAAGTCACCTGACCACATGTGGCCTGCAGGCAGACTCTCTCAAGCATGTTAACAGATGGTGCCTTCTAGAAGGCACTGGTGGGGAACAAGTTTCAGGCCAACCTACACTTAGATGTACGGATTATTTGTAAGACATGAAAAGGGGAGTTTTCAAAGCTTTGTCCACAACAGTGAAGTGGAAGGTTCTTGGGATCCAGCAAAACTAAAAAGTAGTTTTTAGTTGTCCCCTCCTATGGATTTCAGACAAGTTTCCTTCCTTGGTCTGTAGTCATTGCTAGAGAACTGCCTAATTTTTTCCAAACTCAGGGAAGAAACAGTTGTTTAAATTGCACGCATGTTTAATTTCTTCTGGAAAAACCTACTGAGAGCTCTGGAGGCCAGCCCCCACGAAAATGTGTTCATCTCTGGGTAATGATGGGTTGCACCCCCTTAGACGTCATCTGTGAACTCTGGGTAGAAACCTGGAGTGCTGTGTTGATCTGCAGTTTGTTAGCTATCAAGAGAAGACAGTGGGAATTCTTTTTAAATACGAATGAGATGATTGTGAGGCATTAGTTACCAGCTCTGTTGAGCAGGTAGCTATTTCATTACAGGTTTTACTGTTGGGGTGGGGGGATCCTGGCTTCGAGTGGTCTGGGTGACTTTTGGGAGGCCACAGAGAAAGTCAGTGAGAGAGCTTTGAGCCAAAATGGTTGCCTACCAAACCCAAAGTTCTTACTCCAGCGCTCAGATATATTTCCACTCTTCTAAACGTGACTACTTGAATAAATAATAGTAGGCGTGTACGTGTGTATTCAAATATGCATATAAAATAGATTTTAAGTGTACTTTCAATACTGAGTAAATATGTAAGTTATAAACAAACCTTTCAAACATTGAACAAAGACAGGCTTATATGTTACTTGCTTCCAGTGTATTTCTGTCTTATCACAAGTAAAGAAATAAACTCTTGACAAAGCTACTTCAGTAGAACATCACGTGTTAGTTTTTAAAGAGGCCCAGATAGTCTTGGCATCTTTACAAAATACTGCTCATAAGAACATCAAAATGCTATATAACCAATGTGAGTTTTAAAATTAATTTTAGTTTATTTTTATTTATACACATTAGTATCTTGCCTGCCTGTATGTTTGTATAAGGATGTTTGATCTTCTGGAAAAGGTATTATAGACAGTTGTGAGCTGCTATGTGGGTGCTGGGAATTGAACTCCGGTCTTCTGGAAGAGTAGTCAGTCCTCTTAACCACTGAGCCATTTCTCCAGCCCCCTAAATTAATTTTAAAAATTGAGCAGTTTACAGCTGTTGACTTGAGTTTCCTAAATGGGTGTGGATTCTCAGGCTCACGTTTGTGTTTCAGGTGCTCAAATAATTTTAACCAAATGCATATGTTTGTCCAACAGAGTGATATTTACATGACTGGTGTACTGAGGAAGACAGACAAGAGCATTGCCCTCGGGACAGATTGTATTGTAGAGGTGGTCACCAGAGAGACACAGCATGAACATTAGTGGAGTAGTTGTATGCGGTGTAGTTGCACATACTTCTTGATCTTGGTGCTAAGATCAAGTGCTCAGGGCCTGGGCAATAATAAGTATGGAGGCAAAGAAGGCCAGTGAGCCTAGATTAAGAAGGCGTAAATAAACATGAAGAAGTTCCAGTAGCTAGAACTCTGAGGCCCAGGAGTTGGTTCCTTTGGGGGTTGTGGGGAATCTAGCAGCCCTTTTCCTGTGTTTAGTAACAATTCCTTTTTTGTTTGTTTTGGTTTTAGTCTTCTTGTTTGTTTGGGTTTTTTTGTTGTTGTTTTGTTTTGTTTTTTTTGTTTTGTTTTGTTTTGTTTTTGCAACAGAGTTTCTCTCTGTTGCCCTGGTTATCCTAGAACTCTCTGTAAAACAAGCTGGCTTCAAACTCATGATCCGCCTGCCTTTGCCTCCAGAGGGCTGGGATTAAGGGTGTGAGCTGCCGCTGCAACCACCACCAGTAGTAATAATTCTTTATGGGGCTTGTCATTGGTGTGACGTGCATACCATCTTAATGAAATGGCATTTAACCTGTAAACCCTTTGAAAAAGTAATTGCCTGCTTTATTTGTAGTGATTAAAAAAAGATGTCAGGTAATTATATTTAGAGAACTAATGCACTAACCTTAAGAAAATTAGAAACTGAGATGTCTAGTTTTTTTTTTTTTTTTTTTTGGTTTTTCAAGACAGGGTTTCTTTGTGTAGCACTGGCTGTCCTGGAACTCACTCTGTAGACCAGGCTGGCCTTGAACTCAGAAATCCACCTGTCTCTGCCTCCCAAATGGCTAGTCTTAACAGAAGGAATGCTTTATGTTATACTATAGGCTTGGACCCAGGTTTAATTGATGGTATCCTACTTCCATCTCCTTTCTTAGACATGGCCGACAACACACCATCATGCCTTCAAAAGTCAACTACCAGGCGAACATCTGGGCCTTGAAGGAGGAGGGTTGTACACATGTCATCGTGACCACAGCTTGCGGGTCCTTGAGAGAGGAGATCCAGCCTGGTGACATGATCATTGTCGACCAGTTCATTGACAGGTGAGCGCCATTTTCAGCTCTGAGAGATGATGTGTGGGAAACACAGGGAGAGGGGACAGAGCAGGACACAGGCTCACTTTAAGCTTTTCATTATAGGGATTTTATTTTTTTAGCTAAACTGACAGTAATTATATTGAATGTAGTTGCTATATGTGGACAGTGATTTTTATATATGTTCACCTATCACTTCACATACATACCTCACAAATTAGTTTGGGTGTAAACATTGATTTTCACTATATAATAGATACACCCCATCACCATGCCACACAGATTTCGAAAACTTACTCTATCTACTCAACTAAATTTAATGTCCTTTGGCAAGTTATCTCCCAAGCTGCTGGTAAGTGCCATTTTCTCCTCAGCTTCTGAGTCTGTTTTAGATCACACATGAGTTCGTATATTATCTTCCAGTGTCTTGCTTACTTCACCTCACAAAATTCCTCCAGGTTTGTTCGTTTTGCTGTACATGACCATTGTCTTTTTTATGGTTGACTAATTTCAGCTGTCAATATGTCACGTTTGTTTTCTGTACCTGTGAATAGGCATTGGGGTTGATTCTACAGTCGAGATAAAGCTGCTGTGCAGAGGGCCCCTGGAGAATGCTGGCTTATTTCAGGTGGATGCCCAAGGGTGGGGTAGGTCCTGGGGTTTTCACTTCTCTTCGAGCAACCCCCAGGCTGATGTTCATGGTGACCGGCCTAATTTACGTTCCTACCAAAGTCTATAAGGGCTTACTGACTTCTGCATCCTTACCAACCTTTGTTCCTGCTTTCCATTCCCAAGATGGACTCCCACTATACGTTTGGTGACATTTCCCTGATGGCTAAGGATACTGACCATTTTTCATGTGTTAAGTAGTTGTTTCTACTTCTTTTAAGTATCTGTGTATGTTCATCTCCTCATTTATTGATTGGATTGCCTATTATTTTGATTTTCTTTTAATTCCTTGCCAGATGAATAGCTGGCAAAGACTTTCTCCCAGTTTGTGAGTGCTGTACGTCGTGCGTTGCTGTTTTAGCTTTATTCAGTCGCTTTACCCTCTGCTGTTACTTTCTGAGCTGCTGGAGTCCTGCGTTAGGGCGTTCTTGTCTTGCCCAGGCCTCTCTCAATGTGCTTTTCCTCCAGCAGGGTCAGGGTTGCAGGGCTGACACTGGGAAGTTGATCTGTTTTGAACTGACTTTGTGCATGCAGAATGAGAGAGGGCGATCTCATTTCAGTCTTCTGTGTGTCTACATCTGAATATCCCCTTCTCCCTGCACCGGTTATTCGAAATTGTCTTTCCCATCATGGTTTGGGCCCTCATTGGGAAGCCGATGGCTGCGGTTTCTCTGATCTTTCTCTGGTCTACTGCTGCTTTTCTTCTTTCTGCTATTCTCATTTTTCTAAGACACAGGTGTTCAGTTAGGTTATTTATTTGAGATCTTTCTCAGTTTTCAATACATGCATTCATGACTACGCCCCCCTCTTTTCGAACACTCTGCTGCACCCCACAAGTTCTAGTGAAGCTACATAGGAAATTCTTAATTCTTTCCATGGTCACCACACTGACCCACTTACGTGTTGTTGAAAAGGATGTTATCCCATTCTGTGTGTGTGATGTTTCTGCATTTTCTCTTGTTGGCTTCTAATATCTGTTCCATTATGAGCTGATAAGATACAAAGAATTATCTCACTTTCTTGGTATTGGGGGAACAGTTGCTCTGTGGCTTGAAATGTGGTTTCTTGGGGAGACAATGCCAGGAGCCGAGAAGAATGTGCAGTCCTCAGCACATTAGAATGAATGTCCTGGAGTCCCTATGAAGACTGTTTCATCGGCAGTGTGATTAGCTCTCAGGTTTCCTTATTGGTATTTGTTAGGTGGTTAGGAGCCTGGGATATGTCTGTTGATGGAACTCTTCACACCATATGCTACTGTCTGTGTGTCTGGACCTTTCTGTTCTTTCTGTCCAGTGAGTGTGCTGTGAATTTTAGTACACCCAACACTTGATGCCTGTGTATTCACAGTCATTATATTTTCTTCATAGATTGTTTCTGTTGTGAGCTTCTGGTAAATGCCATTTTTATTCTCTGCTTCTGCCTGTATGTTTCAGATCATATGAATGAGTTCCTGCTGCTGTCTTTCTGTGTCTAGCTTAATTCACTTCACCAAAATTCCTCCAGGTTCATCTTGCCACAGATGACTTCTCATCTACTTAGTGTTTGCGGTCCGCTGGGAAAGGCATGTCCACTTGTTAGTGACAGCTCTCTATGAGTAGGCCTCTGTGCAGTGCTCAGCATCTACTTTGATTCAATGGAGATAAAGCAAAGATACACTGCGGAGCAGTGGTGGCACTCACCTTTAATCCCAGCAGAGGCAGGTGGATCTGTGAATTCAAAGGCCAGCCTGGTCTACAGAGCAAGTGCCTGGACAGCCAGGGCTACACAGAGAAACCCTGTCACTAGAAACAAAATCACAGATAGATGTATGTGTAGTGAAAGAAAGAGCTATAGGGCATACTAGGAAAGTAAAATTTAGTAAGATGAAGGTAGAAGGAAAGAGAGGAGTGGGACACACCTTTACTACCAGCAGCTGGGAGGCTAGCCAGGGCTACTAGAGAGTTGAGACTAGTCAGGGCTACATGGTAAGACCATGTCTCAAAAAAGGTCAGCAGTTCGAGGAAGGTCGGGAAGAGGCACGCAATAAAAGAAATCTAAGGAAAAAGTCATCCTCCTCCTTGCTGAACATGTGGGAGTCTTTCTGGGTTTGGGGGTGAAGGGAAGTGGAAGCTTCTTAGATCCAGTCCAGCAAGTCAGGGGGTGGTGGGAGAGGGCTATGGAGGCTGAGCCTGTTCTACCTTGCCTACCAGCATGAGCTAAGAAGTGACTGAGTTATGGCCTTTGAGTAAGCCGGGCTCTATTCATGCCGGTGACCTTGGTATGTGGCCTCTAGGAGGTAGACTGCAGTCCTTTTGGCTTGTCATGAGTGTGGGCTGCTCAGACAGTTGCCCGTCACTTTCAGGGTACCTTTGTCAGTGTTCCTGTGTGTATGACAAACCAGGGCCTGTAAACATCCCTGAGCTTCCAATGTGTGAGGATGGTGACCAAACCAGGCATCCTGCACTGAGCAGGCAAGTCGTCGCAGGCGTTAAGTGCTTTACCAGCCCTGGCCATGCTAGTCTCTGCCTTCATCCACCCCTGAGTCTTTACACACAGTTCATCTCATGCCTAGGAGATCCAACACTGTTTTTAAAAAGAAGTTTTTTTCTACTTCCCCATGTAATCCAGATGATCAAATCAGGGACTATATAATTTACCACGAAGTCTTAACTTATATTGCATATAAATTAGCAATTGAAATTATAGATATTATGTTTGTATGTCTACAAACTTATGCAAATCACAGCCAGTTTCCTGGACCTATACACACTTCAGGGTTGGCTACCTGCTAAGCCAGTAAAAAGGAAAAGAGTATAGGAACTTGTATAAAATGAAGGGGGGTTTGATGTGCTCACCTGAAAAGTAAGACAGCAGCCTCCACTTAGGGTATTTCCCATTGCAGCACCTGTAAGTATTCTGGGAAGTGCTGATGACTCCTTCTTCAGTGCCGCCTAGCTGTTCAGAGCACAGGGGGCCTGAAGGGTGCTGGATTCTGCGCCGTGGAGCTCCCATGGTCTTCCCTTCTTCCAGAAGAGCCTCCTTCCTACCAGGCAGGTTGACCAACTCAAACACAGCCCAGGTCTAGGTCCAGGGCTTAAGTGGTTCACCCTAATACCTACCCCATCTTTGAACTGCTGGAGTGAGCTGGTCCTGCAGATCCAATGCATGCAGGATCTCCATGACACAGGGCAACAGCAGAGTATCTGAGAGTGCCAGTGAGGATTTGGTATTGATGGTGGAGCAGAAACCAGAGGCCTGGAACCAACCAATGACTTATTGCAGTGAACATTTGCAAGTAAAGATGTGTGGACAAAAGGATATAGTGTGTGCCACACTGTGGTATACTACAGCTTTCATGACAACACTTTTTATTCTTTTTGTGGAGAGGTTGCAAAGGCGGAGGGCAGATACAGAGGGATGGGAGATGAATGAGATTGGGGTACATAATATGAAATATATAAAGAATCAATAATAAGTTAATAAATAAATGAATAAATGATAAATACCTAAAGCATCTCCTCCAATCCTGAGAGGTACCTGGACTGATTATACAACCCAAGGACACTCCGGCTTGCATGCTATTCTGCTTTTCCCAGGACAGTCACACTTGGCCTCCTCTTTGACTCTGTAGGTTAAAAAAAAAAAAGATTGTTGGCAAAGAATGACCTCATTTTCTGACCAGAACTGCTAACTTGTTGGTCTCTGCCAAGGCTGTGTGTTTTATTATTAGAGCAAAAATATCCTTTTGAGAGGACTCACAGTCAGTGTCTTCACACCTGTGCCCTCTAAGGCGTACGTAGCACGATGTTTGTGAGATGCTCGTCATAAACCAAAGATTGAAGATGGATTCATACCATTCATATTAACAATGTATATAAGCTGGGCAGTGGTGGCGCACGCCTTTAATCCCAGCACTCGGGAGGCAGAGGCAGGTGGATTTCTGAGTTCGAGGCCAGCCTGCTCTACAGAGTGAGTTCCAGGACAGCCAGGGCTACACAGAGAAACCCTGTCTCGGAAAAAAAAAAAAAAAGGAAAGTCCCCATTGTCAGAAGAACCACAAGTGGTTAGACCGTTGAAAACACAATCTGGTTCAAACCGGGCCTTGGTTTTTTTGTTGATGGTGGTGGTGGGTTTTTGTTGTTGGTTTGTTTTTTGTTTTTGTTTTTTGTTTTTGTTTACACACCCAAGCATTTGACTGTATCCAATTCCCTTCAAGCCATCAAAGATATTTGCTCATATTGGCCTTTCTTTCTTACAGGATGGAGTCAGGCTTTTCCACTAATGACTTCCATAGTTTCTTTGTAATTTTGCTTGCCAGACCCCCCTTCTTGTTTGGCTATCCTGGCACTGGTGGTCTTGCTTTTAACATCTGATTCTGCTCTGAGCAAACCCAGCTTCTCATCTGTATTCTGTCCTATGTGATGAATTTTGAGGGAGTCAATCAAGAGCACCAGAGGCTTTGTACAATATTGTTAGCCTGTCTTGTGGAGTGTCACACGCAGCCAGTGCCACCGGACCAGTGGTCTTCAGCATATCCACTGTGCCCTTTTCTCTTTTCCCTATGCTCATTAACAGTCCCTTTGAAAGGAAAGGGAATTGGACCTTTTCCTTGGTCCAAGAGAATCTTGTTAGGCATTTCTATTTTAAAAGGACCTTATAGAGCATCCATGATTTATAACTTAAGGTCTGTCTCCCATACTGCATGTCCTCATGTGTCGTACTGTGTCCTTCCTGGGCACCACTGGCATGCCGCCTGGGGAAGGCAGAATGAAGTCCGGAACTGGGGTCTGCAGCCTGTGTCTTCCTTCACCAGACCGGAAGGGGAAACAGCAGAGTCTGGGACAAATTCTGTAGTTCCTGTCTCCCCTCTGGGTTCCCGAGTGCACTGGTGTTCCACTGGGCATGAGGAATGGGGGCCAGCAGTCTACCTTCTCTGGGGCTCTGAGGGCCAAGCAGAGAGGGGAGGCAGAGCCCTGGACAAGTGGAATCCTGTCTGATTAGGGCGTAACTCCAAGTGTTTCGCCCATGGTCCTCACTTAGGTGTCTTACGTGTTCCTGAACAGGGAGCAGCTCCACCCCTACTGGTCTCACATCTTTGAGATTCTCCAAGTCTGAGCTCACTCAACCTTGTCAGTTCTTTTTATTTGATTTGTTTTGACTTTTACTCTATCTGCATTTATTTTATGCCGAGTTTATTCCCGTGCTGTTAGTTTTTGTTTCTTCTAGGATATCTTTTTCTTCTGTGCAACCTCCTCTTCTGGCTTTGGAACAATCTGTTCCTTCACAGTGAGGATCATCTCAGTGAGGCAGGGGGAGCTCATGTATGGGTTACGGCCATGAACTCTGTAGGTTCGTTGGTGCATCTTAGGTTCCTTGTTCACCTGGATATGTTCAATAACTAGACAATCTACATCTAAACCCTAAGTTCAGCATTACTTTCTGCATTTTTAAGCATGTGCAGCAAAAATTTAGCACTCTTTCCAGAATGGCACACATTGCTTCTTTAGAGTGACATCCTTCAGATACTTGGTGGCTTTGCAGCTATGCATACCCTTGCTGTCTTGGGCAGTTTTCCAGACGTTCTTAAACTGAACACAAAGGTTTGAACCTCTTGATTGGCATGATTTTATGGAGTTTTCTGGGTCAAGAGAGTAGCAAGCCATCTTCACAGGTCACCTCTGGCCGCTTGCCAGTTCTTATAACTGGTAACACAGTCCTATGTGCCCTATACTCCTGTGGGTAGGTACGTTTCTCTTTCATCCTGTCACCTGTGGGGGTGGGCAGCTGACACACGGGAGTCAATGTAGCTTCCCTCCTGACTCTGGCTTTGCTATGTGGATAAAGATAGCTCAACTGTTCTCTGGGCTCCAATTGGACTTTTAGATGGTGTTTCTTCCTTGTGTGCTTTGATCCCAGCATCTTCTGATCTTCAGTGTCACTTTGACACGTACAGTTCAGGCAGCAAATTCATGAACCCCTAGTTGCTTGATAAGGGGTCTACAGTTACTTCCTCACCACATGGTAACAGTTCTTTTTACAAACATCTTTGAAGATGCAGTGGCCTCTGGACCGCACAGGATCTATGATGAGGTGTCTCATGAAGTCAGACACTAGGGATAGACGCCTCTTCCCTGCTGGGATTTGACAAGGGCCTTGCATAAACAGGCCAGATTCTAAGAAGAGGCTTAGACACATTTAGAAGCATAGTTGTTCGGATTGCTTACTGGCTTTGTAGCTTATACCTAATTTTTAAGGGCTGGTGGTAGCGTGGTGCACAGGGTGCCTTCTCTTGAGGGACTCTGCTGGCTTCTCTATTGTTTCTTCCTAAGTTTCTGGGCACACTTGGTCCCTCCATTTTCTGTTAAATATTGTCCTTGTTAGGGTTCCTATTGCTACGATGAGAACACCATGACCGAAAGGCAAGTTGTGGAGGAAAAGGTTTATTTAGATTACACACCCAGATCATAATTCATCTTTGGAGGAGATCGGGACAGGAACTCAAGCAGGACTGGAATCTGGAGGCAGAAGCTGATACGGGATCATGGAGGGGGGCCGCTCACTGGCTTGTTCCCCATGGCTTGCTCAGCCTGCTTTCTTATAGAACCTGGGGCCCCAGGCCCAGGGATTGTACCTACCATGGACTGGACCATCCCTCAGTTAGTGAGGGGAGAAATTGCTTCACAATTGGATCTCATGGATTTATTTTCTCAACTGAGGCCCCTTCCTCTCTAATGGCTCTAACTTGTGTCAAGTTGGCACACAAAACCAGCCGGTGCAGATACTATTTCAGATCCTGTTGTCTGGGTAGAAGAAACACAGTCTTCACCCGAGTAATACAGTCATTCAAGAGGTTGAGGGCCCAGTGACAAGGACTTCAATTTCCCCATGTATCCTTTCTTCTTATGTCATCAATATTTGTTTTATCACCAAAGTTGTTGATTGGACAGGAAGAAAGGATATATGTAGAAATTGTGAGTGCAGGTCCTTATTTTAAGCTTAAAACAAAATTTATAGGAACAGAGTAATGACAGGTGAAACAATGCCTGTCCTTCAGTATCCTTACTGTTAATGTAAGCGTCCTGGGGTACTGGGTTCTCATGTGCTTCTCGAGCTTTTTGGTCTTTACTTTTTTCCCAGCTTGCTCTCTTGCAGGAAGAATAGGAGAGGCCTGGGTTTGCTGTGACTCATCAGGAAAGTCCCGCAGTAAATACATGGGCTGAGAGATTATGTCTGTTTATTTCACCCTCCTAGAGGCACAGCCCTGCTGTGGGCTTCCCCTGTGATGTCATCGTTTAAGTCTGTTGTAGTCTTGTAGGGTATGCTCTGGTGTCCACACAGGTCTCCTTTCATCTTGAGTGTATGTAGGTTCTAACGATTAGAAATGGATTCCTGAGCATGGTGACTTGCACTTGGGACCTCAGCCCTGAGGAGTCCGTGGCAGGAACATTGTTTGAGGACAGTTCTGGATACCTGGATTACATAGTGACAGCCCCCTGTCTGAAATAAAAAAAGGAAGGCACGGAGTGGAGACTCCTAAGAAGAGTTTCCCAGGGGCCTTTGCATTGTTGCATCCCACTCCTCTCAGAGGCAAGTGTGGACAGGATGATCCTGTTCCTACAACTTCTTGTGTGTCTCCTCACTCTGCTGAGAATGTCGTCTTCATTTTATAAGGAATCAGATACTACTGGGCACATACTCACTACCCACCTCTGCCTTCCCTTTCATCCAGAACTTGTGTCCGCGTTCTCCTTTTGCATCTAGCTGCTTAAAGAGAAGTCGGCCCCTCCCATCCCCCCCCCAAGAAGTAGTTTCTCCTTAGATTCTGTTCTGGAATCTAGTTTCATTATAGCTCTTCATAGTATTACCACATTCCTGTTGTAACAACTGAGCTGTGGAGCTGGGTGCCATGGTCAGTTAATGGCAGGCACTCTGATCATTCTCTCATTTATACTTGAGGAGACCTAGGTACAGAGATGCTGTTACATACTAGCAAGTGGATCCAAACTCAGGTGACTCAAGCCTGTCCCCTCAGTCGCCCCTTATCCAGGTCCTTCCAGCTCTCCCATCCCAGTGAGATGGCTCAGATTCCGTAACTGTCTTCTGGCCGTTGCTCACTTGTAACACTGCGGGCCCTCAATGATCCTTGCTGGAACCATCTGTCACTCTTTGAGTCTCTGCATCACAACATCTTGTTATGTGCACATGCTTGAGCCTACCCTTTCCCTGCAAGCTTTCAGGACAGTACTCCCCTTTCCTCTTGACAGCCCTTTAGCCGCTTTCCGTAGCTTCCTGTATGTCAGACATAAACCAAGATACAGCCACAGGTGATGCCTTGGGGCTGTCCTCGGGGCTTTGGCAGGCTAGAAGCTTAGCCAGCGGAAATTACGTCCTGATTGGCTATTCTCATAGACTGACTCAGCCCTTCCTGTGACGTGGTGTGAATTGTTCCAACTTGTGGATCTGTGCTTCATTAACTCCTGCCGCTTTTCTAGGAATGGTTTCTTCCATAAGTTCATATTTAGAAAGCCCTGAACCTTTGCTTGTTTCTCTCTTTCCAGAGGAATGTGAGTGATTATGATGGATGGACAGGAAGACAAGTTACCTGTGAATAATTCAGGAGCGAAAGAAAACATCACATTCCGCTCTTGGGACCTGGCAGTTTCTTAAATAGAACTATTGCTGTTCAAAATGGACATTTTAAAAGGGTCATCTGACTCATAAGTGGAATTTAAAATGCTAAAAC
This sequence comes from Uromys caudimaculatus, assembly GCA_028551405.1. NCBI lineage: Eukaryota > Metazoa > Chordata > Mammalia > Rodentia > Muridae > Uromys > Uromys caudimaculatus. The sequence goes on from CM052702.1 coordinate 84,095,769, forward strand.
CTTTCCAGCCAGCTTTTTCCCATTTACAGTTTGCGATCCCAAGCACAAGGGCACAGGGTGGTACTTTATCCTGCATACAGCATACCTGTGTGTGGCAGTTGTTTGCTGGGTAAACAGATAAAACCACTCACAGCGTCCTGGAACAAGTTGGGACACTTGGGAACCAATAACATCATTAGTAAATGATATTATCCCCTTTTACAGATGCACAGACTGAGGTTCTATCACTGTCTCTTTCAGAGCCTTGAGCAAAGGCCTCATTGCTGCAGTCTGAAGTCTTTTATGACCCTCAGATTTTGTGTTGAAATCCTAACTCTTAAGGGAATGATGTCAGATTTATTCCTGCTACCCCCATCAAAGTTAAGATTTTTGTGATTGCTATTTTTGTATTGTGTTGGGGTTTTTTTTAAAAGATTTTTTAAAAGAATTATTTATTATATTTTATCTGTACATGCCTGGTGCCCTCAGTGGTCAGAAGAATGTGTTGGATTTCTTGGAACTAGAGTTGTAGATGGTTGCGAGCCACCGTGTGGGTGCTAAGAACCAAACTCAGGTCTTCTGTAACCAACAAGTACTCTTCGCTGCTAACCCATCTCTCCACCAGCCCACCCCCAAGAACAAAGACTGTTTGTTCTTATGTTGCCTAATGTAGTTAGTAAGATCTCATAACAGACTATATGAAGCCCTCTTCTTTGAACAGTCTCTTCACTGAGTTTAAACAGCCTTTAGGCCTTTTCTTTCCTTTTTTCTGTTGTTGTTGTTGTTACAATTGATAAACAATTGGGACTACTCCTGAGATTGGAATGATCCTGATTGAGCTGGGAGAATCTCTTTCACAGAAACCATGGGATCAAAGCTATGTCACCTTGCGGGGCAGTTGACTGACTCTTGCACACTCATGCCAGGGCTTGCTAAGGACAGAGACAGCATTTGGAAACTACCTCAGAAGTTGTGATGTTTTTGTTTCTTGAAAGACAAGTGTTTCTCTCCAGTGCATTTTTAGCTTCACATTTCTTCAAGGGAGAGTATTGATGAACAATTTCAAGCTAATTCAAAGGTATCTGCTTAAGAAACAACCTACTGGTTGGTTTTTCTGCTGTGCTGTGTCTGGAAGAGCCCAGTGTTGTCTCTGACTACCTTGAACTCATTGCTCTTGGCAGTGCGAGCATATGTGTTTTGTTTTTATTTTAGTGCCTGCACTGGTCAGTTTTAACTGCCACCTTAACACAATTCAAAATCATCTAGAAAGAGAGCCTCAGTGAGGAATTATTAAGGTCAGGTAGGCCTGTGGATGTGTATGTGAGTGGTTGTCTTGATTATTAAGTAATGTCAGGAGAGAGATAGTCAATTGTGGGCAGCACCCATTCCCTAGGCAGGGTCCTGAGTAATAGGAGAGGAGTCTCTGTGCCGTATCATGTGGATGTGAGTTGACCACCTTTCTCAAGCTTCTCTCACTGTAACTTCCCCAGAGAGATGGGCTCTAGCCTAGAATTGTGAGCTAAAACCCTTTCTCTCCTAAGTCGCTTTTTGACAGAGTATTTTGCTACAGCACCAGAAAGGCTAGGAGAGCATCTAGCCCTGCTTGACAGCCTCAAGCAGTTTTAGAGGTTTCCATGAGTTGTACCCAATCAAACACCAAGCTCCCATGGTGGTAGACGAAAGTACAGAAGCAGATGCTTTGTGTGCAGCCGTGGCCAGTGCCAGCCTCTTGTATTATATTATTTCATTCCACCCTCACTTAGCCTATATGGGGTAAGTGGTTTGGTCTCTCCTGCCTCCACTTTTAAATAGAGGAAGATCAGAGGTCAGAGTGACTTTCCCAGAAGCAAACAGCCAATAAGTAGTAAACAGCCTGATAGTCATTCCCTGAAATCCATGCTTAATTAGGAGGCAAAGTTAATCTTTTTACTTTAGTAGAGGAAGCAGACCTTCGGTAGCAGTTCTTTACTGCTATAAAAGCCATGACTGGATTGATCGTATATCAAACTCTAGAAACAAGTGTATCCACTCCCTATAGATGCTATAACAAATTCATTACAAACTTAGGGCTAACAAAAATTTGTCGTCTTGGTATTATTTGGTTAGTAGTTTAACATGGGTTTCACTGGGCCTTTTTTTTTTTGTTCCAAGTGAGGTTTTATTTATGTTAATGTCTTTACATTTTGTAGTTAAAATTAGATTTAAATGATACATAATAATTATAGATATTTATGGAGTATTGTGTATATGTATGTGTGTGTGTGTGTGTATATATATGTGTGTGTGTGTGTGTGTGTGTGTGTGTGTGTGTGTGTGTGTATATATATACCTTATTTACACTTCCAATGTTTCCCCTTTTCTGGGTCTCCTCTTTGAAAACCCCCTATCCCCTCCCCATCCCTGCCTCTATGAGGGAATTGAACCTCCCGCCCACCCATCCCCATATTCCCACTTTGACATTCCCCTTTACTGGGGCCTCTAACACCCTCAGGCCCAAGGGCCTCTCCTCTGTCCCTGATGGCCATCGAGGTCATCCTCTGCCACATATGTGGTCCAAACTATGGGTCCATAGATGTGTATTCTTTGGTTGGTGGTCCAAACTCCAGGACGACCGGGGGAAGGGGGGTCAGGCCCATTGACGCTCTTGCTCCCTCCATGAGGCTGCAAATTCCCTCAGCTCCCTCAGACCTTTCTCCAACTCCTCCATCTGGGACCTCACTCTCAGTCCAGCGGTTACTGTTAAGTAAAACTTGGGCATTCTGAACTTTTGGGCTAAAGCTACCACTAGACCTTTTTTTTAAGCTGTTAGCGAGGCTACATTATTCTAGGGGTGGAGTCCGTTTCCTGATCCTTTGTGCCCTATGCTCCTTGGCTTAGGGGCCACATCCATCCACAGCCAGCACTAACGGATGAAGTTCTTATCACTCCGACATCTACACATCTGCTACACTCTTGCACATTTAAGGATTCTTGTAATGATGACCTTCCTGCATAATTAATCCAGAATTATCTTTCTGTTTTGAAGTCAACTTCATACTAAGCTATCTGCTACCTTTGTTTCCCTCTGCCAACTAAGGTAAAATAATCGTAGGTTCTGGGGATAAACCTGTAGTTGTCTTGTGGGGTAGGCATGACTCAAATGTAACATTGAGATGCGATTGCATCTGAGGGTATTGAGGGGCAGCCACTGAAAGTTTCCATTTTTAAGCAAGGATGCAAGTGGGTATTTTAGTCTGTTTCAGCTGCTATAACAAAATAGTGTAAACTGCTAAACAACAGAAATCTCTCAGAAGGCTGAGAAGATCCAGAGAAGGTGTCAATGGATCTGATGTCTGAGAAGAGCTAACTTTCTTGGCATTGTCTTGCTGTGTCTTCATGTAGTAAAAGGGGACACCTTAATTACCTGGGTCCTCTTTTGTAAGGGCCCTGCAGTCATGAGGATGCTGTATGCCTGCCCCTCATGAACTGGTCTTAGTTTCCTGATATTCTGACCTTTTGACCTTAAGGTGTAGGATTCAACATAGAAGTCTAAGGTAGTACAAGCCTTATATGCCGCTGTAAGGATTTTTTTTTCTTTTAATGTATGTAATGTTTGGGGTGTTAAGGACTTTTGTACAAGACACGATTGGTTGGTTAGTTGGTTTATTTTCATTGAAACAAAAGGATGAATTACATCTCTGGCCCGTATCACTCAGCAACAATTGAACACAGCTGAACTATAATTGTGAGCTAGACAGGTTGGAATTGGGCGGTGACCTTTCCAGCCTTGTTAGCCGCCTCTCCTCCAATGCTGCGTCTGCAAGATTGTTCTAGGCTTTGTACTGAGTTCGAGAAGATGCAGTTTCTCTGATAGTCTCAGAGGAAGTCAGGTGTTCACAGGTGACTCACGTTTGCTTTAGGATTTCCTTTGGGGTCGCCTTGACATTCTCAGCTGTGATTGTAAAGCCCTTGCTCTGTCCGAATTCATTTAGTGTGGACAATTCCTCAGTTTACAATCCATGTATGGGTATATTCTATTTTTAGCGATTTAGCTTTTGATCATTGACCATTTCACTGAGCACAGTGACACTTTTAAGTTAGTGGTGCAGATGCCACAAGTATAGGTGTATCTTTATGGGGGAGAAAAATGTTGATTTTAATGTTACTTTTCCTCTCTTCCCTGGGGTCAAGTTCTCTGGGTCCTCAGCCTGCAGCTGACTCTCAGGTGTCTCTACTATGTTACCAGGGCGCCTTGATTGACTGAATTCTCTTACTGCTTCTGTAAATGAAGGGATGAGCACTATGGATTATTTTGTACATTTTTGTTTTGGTTTTTGAGGTAGAGTCTTACTATGTAGTTCTGGCAGTCCTGGAACTCACTATGTAAACCAGGCTGGCCTGAACTCACAGAGATCTACCTGCCTCTGCCTTCTGAGTACTAGAGTCAAAGTCATATGGCTCCAGGCCCAGTGAGTACTATGTTTTATTAGAAAATGGGAGAATGAAAGATACACAGAATTTGCTATAACTGTGTAAGTTGTAATTAATAAGAAAAATGTAAGCTGGGCTATGGAGGCTCACACCTTAACTCCCAACTCTTGAGTTCAAGGCCAGCCTGGTCTATAAAGTGAGTTCCAGGACAGCCAAGGGTACACAGAGAAACCCTGTCTTGAAGAACCAAAAAAGAAAAATGTAAACTGTTTCATTTGAAGGAAGGAGTTAAGGCCAGTCAACAAGTATTAAGTAACATAACAAGATGTGGTATGTTTGCTACAGGCAGAGATGTGGGGAGACAGAGAAGCAGTGGACGTGTTGTTAAGATAGAGGTAGGTGTTTCTGCATGGATGCCTGTTGCCATAGCTACTAGAAGTCTCAGTGCACCTGCTTTGTAATCCTAGTTGCACATGGGGACATTGCTACAACTTGACTCATCAAAAGTAAAGCCAGCCGGACAGTGGTGGCACACACCTTTAATCCCAGCACTTGGGAGGCAGAGGCAGGCGGATTTCTGAGTTCGAGGCCAACCTGGTCTACAGAGTGAGTTCCAGGACAGCCAGGGCTACACAGAGAAACCCTGTCTCGAAAAAAACCGAAAAGAAAAGTAAAACAAGTCAGATCTGGTGGTGATAGCAAGGCATCCTTTCCTTGGTCAGTCTTCCAGGGAAAACCTGTTGACGTAGGCTAGAGCTGTCATGTGACCCATTCTTCAACCTCAGCTGGGGTAAACTCTGACTTCTTGAGGCATGTGAAAGAGTCAAGAGCTTGCTTTCCTCCACAGCAGTGGGGCTTCTTCATCTCAAAGAGAGATGACTTTGATGCCAAGTAGAGTCACTAGGTGACCCAGCCCAAGGAATAGTTAACTTGGAACAGTACCAAGTTATGCCAGCTGTAAATGGAACCAGCAAAAAAGAATTTTCCATTCGGCCCCACTCCACCCCTGGAAAAAGACACCAGATTTTCTGCTTTCAGCTTTCATGTGTCCTGTCCTTGCCTCATCTCCCCTCAGCAGGAAAAGGTAGGGCTCGGGGTTTTCCCTGAGTTACTCAGTAGTTCAATTTTAGAAAAATCAATACATACAAAAGAGTAGTTGGTAGTTTCTTCTGAAAGTTTCCAAGGAGAGGCTGAGTGAACTGGCAGTGAGGTAACTTTATTTTAGCCTGTCTTTTATGGATTCCAAAAACGGAATTTAGGAAGGAAAAAAAAAAAAAAAACATTAAAAAAAAACCCCGAAAACAAAACAACTTGAAATAAAAATCTTGAGAACTAGTTAAAGCAGGCAGAAGCAAGCTGAGCAAGAGACAGCTTACCAGTGGAGCAGGGCAATCTAGCTGATTTTACAGGATGACCTGGAAAAACGTGACCAGGATTGAGGCAGAAGCTATTTTGACTTTAAAGATATCACAGTCAAATGTGGGTAAGGACTTTGTATGGACATGAAACAAAGCAACTGTTTAAAAAGTTGAGTTTTTGAGTTTGTTTTGTTTTTAGATTTTAGGAAGACCTGGGAATAGTCTGATTCAAAACATGTGATGTACAATTATTAAAAAGCTAACAAAATGAGTCAAGTACCGTTTTGGGGAACTAGCGTGAGTCTGGGAAGTGGCACATTGAGCCTACTCTTCTGTGAAGGATGATGAAATGTTTCACATTGACTTTGATTGGTCATTACCTGCCCTCCTTGAGGTCCTGACTTAACCGGTTCAATGGGTACATTTTCATTTCTGGTTAGGAACATGTTACGATCAGCCCAGAGCTAGAAGAGTCCAGTTCAAACCTGGAGATGCTTTGTGACAATTACCTTCACTTATCTACAGCTATTGGATAAGAAGTGACCTAGATATTTCAGAGGACAAAGACAGTGCTTTAACAGAAGTAAAAACCTCACCACTTTATCTTTCTAGGACATCCCTAAGGCCTCAGACCTTCTATGATGGAAGTCATTGCAGTGCTAGAGGAGTGTGCCATATCCCAATGGCTGAACCGTTTTGCCCCAAAACAAGAGAGGTTAGTAGTCTCCCTTACAGGTACATCAGAATGGAAGGCTATCTGCAGGTAAGTCAGTTGACTGAGGAGGTCTTCATCCCTCGGCTTTGGTTTTGAAATGCAGTGCTTTCATGATGAGCCATTTCCCATTAGTTATTTTAAGCAGACTTATTTCACCTGATGAGGCATCTCTATAGCTCCAGAACTGCTTCTGATGCAACTAATGTTTCTAAAACCTTGCAGTAAGGAAGCCCAGATAAGGAGATGTCTGGACAGAAAAAATCATGAGAGCCATTCTTATTTCACCATGTCTTTGGAGGGGCAGCAAGCTAAAAATAAAAACAAAGAACTTTCTCCCAAAAGGCCACAGAGTAAAAGAGCAGTGACTGGACAGCTGCACTTGGGAAAATGGCACTGGGCCAGACCTTCAATCTATGTGTGATAAGTGACACCTTAGCCAGAGTGAAGCCCTGGCATAGCATCTTCCTAAGTTCTAAACAGTGACTGGAATTCAAGTACATGAACCTGAGTCTGGTGTGCTTTCCCGAAAAGCTATGAGCTGTGCCTGCGGTGGACCTGAATATGTGAGTGCAGGTAGTTTGCTAAAGTAGAAAGATAAAACCTTGGACTGACTGTGTGATTTGTGCTCTTCTTTTTCCAGGTCCTCATAGAAACAGCTAAGAAGCTTGGACTTCGGTGCCATTCCAAGGGGACGATAGTCACAATCGAGGGGCCTCGGTTCAGCTCCCGGGCAGAAAGCTTTATATTCCGTACTTGGGGTGCGGATGTTGTCAATATGACCACTGTTCCAGAGGTGGTACTTGCTAAGGAGGCTGGAATTTGTTATGCAAGCATTGCCATGGCAACCGATTATGATTGTTGGAAGGAGCATGAAGAAGCAGTAAGTGGGAGTCTCTTCTGATCATGTGAGGTGTGGGCGTCAGCCATCAAGAGAATGTCTCATTGGTTTTCTCTGGATTTGTCCCGGGGCCTTTGCACATCGTCTTTAGGGGTTCATTAGGTTTTGTTAGATATTTTCTGTCGTTCCCATTGGGATATAAGAGTTTCCACAGGGTCAGGGAGTGCTTACCTGCGAATCAACAGTGCAGGAACTACAAAGTAGACACGCAGATGTGTTGAGAATCACTGAGACATGGGCCTCCCTTTAAAGAGAAAGATGTACTTTATGTGTGGTTTCCTTGTGCTGTTGCTATCTATATTTATTTTCACAGAGAAGGAGAGCCTAGTAAGAAAACCCCGAGTCCCTGTCCTGTTCATCGTCCTGTGGCCACTGTCCCAGCACCTGTTTGGCCATCCAGTTATACATATGGCATCACCTAGTCATGCCATCTGTCTACCCACGTGTACTAGTTGGGCAACACATATGAATCCCGACCCTTTGGTTTTGGTAAATGCTTTATTGCTTTATTCTCACCACAGCTGGTAGTAGGGTGTGGCTGTCTATTTATTTGTAGGAGAGTTTTGAGGCCTGCTGTATCTGGCCGGGCAGCTTAAGAGCTCCTCCCAGCTTCGGAATCTAGAGAAACTGTTTTCAATTAATGGGAAACATTAGCTCCTGTCACTTCCTGGCAGCACACTGCTTCCTGTCAGATTTTCTACTCAGTCTCAAGCTAGACTCCTCTACAGAGGGAGTGGTGGCTATTATGTCATATGGGTGCTGGAAAGCAGATGGCTAACTTCTGTCAGTGGGAAGGCATAAAGACAAGTAATGGTAAATGCCACAAGAAAGACACGCATAAACATGGCATCCACTCAAACAGCCATTTGTGTCATTGTGCTTTAAACAAATTACAGCTTGACATGACAAGGTTCTAGAGTGGCCTACACTCACCTCAGTTTCCTTGTGACACTCAACAAGTTATTAATTTGGTGGGGGGGGG
>CM052702.1:84104610-84123693 GCA_028551405.1 Uromys caudimaculatus
CCCCTATCCCCTCCCCCCTCCCCCTGCCTCTATGAGGGTATTCCCCCACCCACCCACTCTTGTCTTCCCTTCTTGGCATTCCTCTATACTGGGGCCTCTAACACCCTCAGGCCCAAGGGCCTCACCTCCCCCTGATGGCTAACAAGACCCTCCTCTGCCACATATGTGGCCAGCACCATGGGTCCCTCCATGTGTATTCTTTGGTTGGTGATCCAATCTCCAGGAGTATTGGGAGGTCAGGCCAGTTGACACTGTTGCTCCCTCCGTGGGGCTGCAAACTCCCTCAGCTCCTTCAGTCCCTTCTCCAACTTCTCCATCTGGGACCTGACGCTCAGCCCAATGGTTGCTGTGAAGTGAATCTTGGGTATTCCGAACTTTAGGGCTAATAACCACTTATCAGTGAGTACATACCGAGAACGCCATTTTTAATGGACATTTTGTGACTTGGTTAATTGGAGTGGGTGAGTAAGGAGTCTCACAGTCACCTTAGCTTTTTCTTGTACCTAACGAGAAAGTCCCTTCAGGTGTCCTAGAGCTTCTCTGTGCTCCTGGATCCTTTGACAGTCACTGGGAGGATGGCACAGGTTGATAGAAGCGACTCCTACCTGGATTAGCACCTCCCACAGGAATGAGCCACAGGTCTAGCATAGTGGAGCCATTGTGAAGTAGTACATGATTAACCCTGTTTTCTGTCTTGCATTGGAATGCCACAGCACAGCTAACATAGAGCCACCCGAAGATGGAGAGTGGCAACTGTGAGCTGATAAAAACAGACTGCAGCACACCACTGTGACCACGGGTCTCAGCCTGTGGGGCTGGGAAGGCCAGGCATGTTGTAATATAATGTCTTCCCTGAGATGAGACACCCCTACTGGTTTCAGCACCGGATACCTAGGAGATAAATGTTTACCTAATGGGTTCATAATTTTCCTCCCATGAAGGGTTCTATCGCAGCTAAGGTGCAAAAGGACCTTGTTATTCTAGTTCTGGGGGGGAGGGGGAAAGAGAGACAGGAAATAAAAATTACCAATTACAAAACGGTCATTTAATGAAACAGTCTCAAACAGATGTGCTCAGGCCACTCAGAAACTCGCTTGCAGGAACTATGACTCACCATGGCCCTTTCAAGTCAGTTTCCGACTTACAAAATATGATGATCCAGTTGCAAACTTGGGTCTTTCCGATAACCTTATGCTCACTGCAGTTTCACGATCCAAGTCAGTTCCTTAAAAGACTTGCTGAGATGGTATAAATCAGTGATCCTTTTGAAGCTGATGTTTTATGGTCATATAAATGTTCACTTTAAAGTGCATTATTTAGTGTAGCATTCATCAGATTTCAAATGAAATAAAGAATTGAAGGTTGAAGAGTTAATTATCTTTTAGACAAACTTGAGGGCTGCTCTGGAATGATAAGGAACATGGGACTAATAATTTCTACTCTGAATCATATCTAGGCACTGAAACGTATATAATGAAATGCGTATCATTTGTTCACTCACTAATTTATTCCACAAGCACCAATCAGCCCACTGTGTCAAGTTCCAGGTTAGAACAATACCCAGCTGCATAGTGTGGCAGCACATGCCTTTAATGCCAGCTGTTGGGAGACAGGAAGGGAGAAGATCTCTGTGAGTTCAGGGTCAGCCCCTTCTACAGAGTGAATTTCATTTCAACTGGGGTAACATAGTGAGATCTTGTCTCTAAAAACATAATGTAGGACAAAACCCAAAGACCCCCCGTGATGGTGAATCCCATTGTGTTGTTGATTGAGGCACATTGAAACTTAAGTGACTTTACAGTGGTACAAGATAAGGGGTAGAGGCCACATGGACAATAATTAAGCTGGGAGACGTGGAGGAACATGTGTGATTCTCACAACAGTCCCCTGAGATGAGCACTCCTAACCACAGTTGTCTGTCACAGAAGGGAAGGACAAACAGGAAATCAAAATTGCTCTTAAGGTCTCATATATGATTAGTGGTTTTCCTTAGCTACATTTTTAATTTCTGTGTGTGTGTGTGTGTGTGTGTGTGTGTTTACACACATATCCCTGCCATGGTGAATGTGTGAAAGTTAGAGGGCAGCTTGTAAGGTTTGGTTCTCTTTTCACCGTATGGGTCCCAGGAACTGAACCCAGGTGTCAGGCTTGGTGGAAGTGCCTTTACCCCATGAGCCATTTCGCCTGCCTTAATTAGTGTTTTTTAAATCTTGATTAATGTGGGAAGTATCTGAAGAGTTTTGATAAATATGTGTTCCATGAGTCCTTTCTATAATCCACAGCATCTTAAGGGTTCTTTTGTTTTTGATTTTTAAGTCCTTTGTTATTGTTGCTGCTGCTGCCACTTTTCAAAGAAGTGCTGGGGTCGTTATGCTGTCTGCTGCCTGTATAGTCCCTGTCATCTCTGCTTATTTTCTTCCTTTCAGAACATGGCCCAGTTTTCCGTTTTACCACCAAGACATTAAAACAGCATGTCTGACACAAGAAGACTTTCTACTTCTAGTCTTTGGGGGATTTTGCTAAAAAAAAAAAAAAAATGGGAATGATCCACAGCCTTCATGCCTTTGCCTGGAAAGAAAGACACTGTTAAGAGACTCAACCAAGATCCCGACTCCTCCAGGACCCAGAAGGGAAGCAGACAGCCTGCCGAAATGTAAGGGAACCACGCCCGAGAGCACATCTGTCTCAGTTCTCCCTATTAAACTGACATCAAGGAAGACTGGTGAGAACATCCACTTCCCCACACTGCTAAGAAACCAATACCGAGCTCGAGATAGGACTGTATGATTGTAAACCGGCACCAGGTTTCCGGCCCCTCGGTATTCTAGGAGTTTCTCTTGAAGAAGTTATGGGAGATTCATTCTAAGAATCATGTGTAAAGAAGGATATTACCTGTCATAGTAAAATCATCAAAACTATCTGAAAATCAAAAAAATTAGGCATGCCGGGTTCCGTTGTACTTAGGCTATGGAGCACCCCAAGTGGAAATCATGTTTTCTCACAAAGAAATGATCAATCTTTTTCTCTACCTTTTTTTTTAATTAAGTATAATCAAATAGTAAAGTTGTGAAAATTAAAATGGACTTAGAGAACTTTGAAACTCTTTTGGTGGTAAAGCAAAAATAACAATATTATAAATGCACTGTGTATGTGATTCAAGATATATAAGCCAAATAACCCCCTTCCCCAAATAAAGAAATAAGGAAAAGTGCTGTGTGAGGGGCTTACGTCTTTGCTTAAGGAAGATCCTGGGTCACCACACCACCAAGATGATTGTAACTGAGAAGGCCAAGGCCAGTGTTTAATGCTAAAAATGTATAGAAAGTCAGAGTGCTTCACAGATTAAGCTAGTGTGACTCATTACAGTGTATTGGGTATTTTTTAAATTAATATTTGTTTCTACTCCTTTTTTAATAGTTGACATATAATCAGTTGGCATTGTTTTATTTTGTTAAAGAAAGAAACCAGAAGCCTAACTTTGTATTTTCAAATTCCTGTTGTTGCAGGTGTCCTACAGCTCTTGTAAAGATCTGTAGAGTGAATGTGCTTGTGTCTGAAATTGACTTCAAGATAATAAGCTGCTGGTTGTAAGCAATAAATGAACTCTTTGCTCCAGCATTAATGTTGAGGCCCTGGATAAGTGCAGTTGTAACTTCCGGCCCATGTTGCAGTGCTTCCAGCTCTGGCTGTTAGCAATCCATGGAGACTCCCTCCGTGAGTCCTGACCTGGGCGTTTGGTTGCTTTTACTCACTGCAGTGTAAACAGTTCTTTCCCCTTAGCAGTCACCGTGGAGCGGGCATCTGTCTTGTTGCCTTTAGAAAATGCTGCTCTCTTCAACATGGAGAATGGTTTTCTTCAGTGGCCTTTCTAGCATTGTCAGGCTTCTTTCCTTTTTCCTTAACCCTTCATTATGATGAAATATGCATATAATAACCGATGATCTCCGTTCCGTCCATTTTTCTACAGGTGTCATAATTCCACTCTTTTCTGACAAAATGAAATCTCATCATGTATCCTTTCCACACCCTCTACCCATTCATTTGTTGATAGAATTTGTTCCATAATGGAGCTGTTCCGAGTGTTTCAGAAATAACAGGTTTGCAGACTTCTCAGACCACCAGACTATACTTCTGCGTTTGTGTTGGGTCTTGGCTATTGCTGTTCGTATAGAAACTCCACTTTGAGAACCACTCTTTAAACCATTTGTCTGGTTGTTCTTCAGACAGATTCCAGACCTCAGACCTAGTCAAGGGCATCACTTGCTCCATTGTAATTTTTTCTTTTACAACTTTTTATTGGTTCTAATTGGTTGAATTTCACATCATGCATACCAATCCACTCATCTCCCCTCCCCTCATACTTGCCCTCCTCCCTTGCAACCTCCCCTGCCAACGGAACTGTAGTGTCTCATGGTGTGTCCCACAGTATACTCTTTTGTCCACATTTCTTGGCTTGCAAATGTTCATTGCATTGAGTTCTTGGTCTGATACACGGCCTCTGACTTCTGCTACATTAGCAATACTGGAACTTCACTGGGACTCTTCATATATCCTGTCGTTGTCCTGTTATGGAGATCCTGTAGTTTTGGATCTGTAGGACCAGCCCCTTCACTCACTCTAGCAGTTCATCTATGGGGTACATGTTGGGGTAGGCCAATTCAAAGCCTTGGATCTGGGCCTGAGAGGTATCTGAGCTGGTCAGCCCAGTAAACCTCCAACACCCACACTTCCCAGACAAGCTCTCTTCCCCTGTGCCAGCTGGCCCATCCAGTGCTGCAGCCAGCAAGGGGCAGATCCAGTTCTCCCATTCATGCCCTCAGGGCTGGCTTGTCCACACCCATGACATCAGGGCCATCTCTAGTACAGGGTCAGTTCTACCTTCGTGACTCCAGGGCCAGCTCTCCCAAGAGGGAAGGGAGGAGAGCATCTCTCCCTCATCTGTGACAGTGCACAGCAGACAAGACAGACCCTCTTCTCCCCCACTCAGGCCCCTGGGGGCAGCTCATCCACAACCCCCACATCCAGGGTGAGATGCAGGTCTGCCCTAGGTGGCAAGGGGCAAGTGGTGGGGAGAAGTCATCTTTCCCTCACCTGTGTCACGAAGACAAGTTGGACACACTCATGCCCTTGGGGCCAGCTCACGGGTGATCTACCCACCCACCCACCGAAGGTCAGCTCTACTATGCTACCCAGGAAAGGTGCAGAGCCTGCCCTCCTGATGACTGCAGCTGGGTAGGGGTAGGGTTATTTTTCCAATGATGCCCAGGTGGGGCCATTTCTGTACAACCCTCAGACAACATGTCCCCAGGTGGCAGTCCAAACCAGGGACATCCGCCTGCATCACCAACCACTCACATAAGGCTGTTCCTCACTACCCTCATGTCTCCAGTTCTGCCTCTCTTCTATGTGCCCACATTTTTCTGTTTCTCTTCCATTTCTCCACCACTTGCTCCTCTTAGTGGCACCCAAGGTCTCTGAGGTTTTGCGGGCATTTCAGAAGTGGTCTCAGGATTCCTATCTCCTGCTCATGCATTATGGCACCTGGCAGGGGTCATCTCGGGCATGGTCTGCGCTGACAGGCCTATGTGGTGCTGGACTAGCAGTCATCTCAGGCTAGCTCCCTATCTGAGTCATCTTGGGCTCTCTCTAGCCTGGGGGCCATGGTTCCAGGTGGGATTCTTCTAGTTTCTAGCTTGCTCCCCACCCTGGAAGCCTGTCAGAGCCTGCACAGTGCTAAACTAGTGGTCGTCCCGGGCTAGCTCTCTGTCCACGGGGCCTCCTGGCACTGGATTGGTGATCAGCTCAGGCTTGCTTTGTTCAGATGTTAGCAGGTCAGAACACTGAGACTAGACATAGCCTCTCCTCTTTGCCACCTACTGACTCACACGTATACAACCGACACAACTGCAATGCCTCTAAGGGCAGGTCCACTGTACTTTCATTTTAACAATTTCTTGCTCTTTATTAGGTCATGTCAGCACACAAATATGCTTCATTTTTCCCTTTCAATATGCATATGTGTGGTACTGTATATCAAACCCAAAGCCTTGTGCATGCCAGACTAACCCTGTACCATGGAGCTTCTTGGCCTCCATTAAAATTCTTTATTGTCTTAATTTCTTTGGCTTGATTTGGAATAAACTCCTTTTTAGTTTTTGGTTTGTTTCTTTTTGTTTTTGCCTGAGTGTGTATAAAATACCTTTGTTGCTGTGATAAAATACCTTGACAAAAACAACTTAAGGAGGTTTATTTTGCTTCACAGTTCAAGAGTGCGGTTCAAGGCTTGAGGCAGCTACTCACATTGCATCTACAACGAAGAAGTGGAAAATGATGACTGCTCAGCTCACATTATCATTTTTATACAGTCCGGGATCCCAGCATAGGGAATGGTGCCACCCATAGTGGGTCTACTCAAGTTGGATCTTTCCACTTTAGATAACCTAATCAACATAATCCTTAACAGGAATGCCTAAAGTTCATCTCCTGGGTAACCCTAGATCTCATCTAGAGTTGACAACTGACATTAAGCATAACATTCTCTTGCTCAGTTCAATTCAGATTTTGACACCTCCAGTACCACCTTCTTTCCCTGGATCTAATCCACTCACTGTCTGACAGCCCATCTTCTGTACGTCCCAAGCACTTTATTGTTCCACTGTTATAATTGTCTATTTCATTATTCATTGGCATGTGGTTGTATTTAGTATCCCCCAGATTCTTTACACACTAACTTAACTTGAAAGAAGTACTGTTTGTACTTCTTAAATAAGTCTGCAAGTCTATGAAATTTCAGCCTATTCACATTTCAGCCATCTTTCTATTTCCATCTGGAATCACTGGTTCCATAGAACCTTGTTAGGTGAGCCCAAAGTAAATAGCCTACCCTGAGTATTTTCAGGCCACTCTGGGTATTTTCAGAGTCTGTTACCCAAGGACCATTTGTCATAATGCACAATATAAAGCTATGTACATAGTTTGTCTCCCAACTGCATAATAAAAAAACTGGAAAAATGGAAAATCTAGAAAAGATAATGGCTTATGTGTTAATTATTCAATAAAAATCCAATGAGTTATTTAATGTATTATCTGATTTGAGTTTTATTCCTAATAATATTTTTCCTGCAATACATTTTCTTCCTCTTTAAACTATGTGTTCTTAATTCTTAATTGTATTTTAAAATCAGTATTTTTATTAAAAAAAAAAAAAACCCTACTTGTTGGGGGCTATATTTGCCTTGGGTCCTCATAGTTGCTTATTAGAATGAAATTTGTGTGTATATACATATTCATACATGCATATATATTCTTTACATTTATTTAGTGTGTGTGCAAGTGTGCAGAGGTCAGAGAACAACTGTGTAAATCAGTTCTCTCCTACCATGTGGATTCTGGGCATCAGACTCGGGTGGTCAGACATGGCATTGTGAGCCCTTAGCCACTGAATCATCTCACTGGCCCTTTACATGTGTCTTACACTTCATTATAGCGATGGCCTATCTCTTTGGTACAGAGAAAGTCTCCTCCTTCAAACTCTCACTAAATAAAATTAATATAATTCACAAACCTTACTCTTGTCCTTCTAAAAAAAAAAACTCATGAGCCAGATCTTGGGTAATTATTTAAGAAATATTCTTGAGGGTTTTTTGTTTGTTTGTTTATTTAATTTGGGGAGTATTTTGTTTGGTACCCTTCAGACAACAAGCTAGAGAAAAAGGCAGATTGTTGTACAACAGCTGTTAACAGCTGTCCTCTGCAGTATACAATGAGCACTAGCCTTTATTTTTCTGTCACTGTTACACATTTGAAGATAAGGAATGAGTAGGAACTGTTACTGTAAGTCAGAGCTTCTCAGCAGGTCATAAGTCTGATGGGCCAGAGTGATAACAACTCTGGAGGCAGTGCAGGGTCTGCCTGCTTCTCAGTAACAATTCAGTTCGTGACAAAAGATTATGGTGGATATTTCAGTGGGTCCTTCACCCCAGAGCCCATGTGTAGTCTATTTCAGTGGAGAGGCATAGAGCCCCATAGACTTCTCATGAGTTCATGATTTACTCCTGGTAGGCAGTCTTACATAGGTCCATCGCAGGCAGCCATAGCTGCTGTACCATGGCTGCCTTGACTATGCCATGCCTAGAACACAGCATTTCAGACTTTGTCCCTGTCTTCCAGCTCTTCCATTTTTCTACCCCCTCTTCTCCAATGATCCCAGAGCTGTAGAGGTAGTGATGTGTGATAGAAATGTTCTGTTCAGGACTAAGCACTCAACTGCCAATTATTTTCAGCTTCTTGAGCCTGGCTCCAGTAGATAGTTCTAAGCTCATGGTCACACAGATGGTCTTGGGTAAACTCAGCGGCTCCCAAAGCATGAAAGAAACCATAGTGTTTGGAAGAGAATTACAGGATGGAGCGAACGGTGTGAGAGGCAGATTGGAGAGAGATTGGTGGGGAGGGACTACAGTAACCAGCACAAGTGTGTACAAAGTTACCAATAAAATTTTCTTAAAGATAATGGTGCCCTAGCCGGGCAGGGGTGGCGCACGCCTTTAATCCCAGCACTTGGGAGGCAGAGGCAGGTGGATTTCTGAGTTGGAGGCCAGCCTGGTCTACAGAGTGAGTTCCAAGACAGCCAGGGCTACACAGAGAAACCCTGTCTCGAAAAACAACAACAACAACAAAAAGATAATGGTGCCCTAGTATCGCCGAAACCCAACATTCACATGTCCCTATAAGGGAAGGACTGTTTCTTAACCAAGTGAGTGTGTTGGTAGCTTAGTGTTGCTAGAGCCCTGTTACTATTTTTTTTTCTATTTGTATCTTGTCAATTTAGCCAAACTAAAGGGTAAAGGGTAATAAGGATATATTGTGTTCATAAAGAACAAACAGGCTTCTTTTTTTTTTTTTTTTTATACTTTATTTACATTTCCAGTGTTTCCCCCTTTCTAGGTCTCCTCTTTGGAAACCACCTATCCCCTCCCCCTCCCCCACCTCTCTGAGGGAATTCCACCCTCCCACCCACCCACCCACTCACTCCCGTATTCCTACCTTGACATTCCACTTTACTGGGGCCTCTAACCCCCTCGGGCCCAAGGGCCTCTCCTCCCCCTGATGGCCAACGAGGCCCTCCTCTGTCACATATGTGGTCCAAACCATGGGTCCCTCCATGTGTATTCTTTGGTTGGTGGCCCAGCCTCCAGGAGGACCGGGGGGTCAGGCCAGTTGACACTGTTGCTCCCTCCATGGGGCTGCAAACTCCCTCAGCTCCTTCAGTCCTTTCTCCAACTCCTCCATCTGGGACCTCACTCTCAGTCCAGCGGTTACTGTAAAGTGAAACTTGGGTATTCTGAACTTTCGGGCTAATATCCACTTATCAGTGAGCACATACCATGTTCGTTCTTTTGTGACTGAGTTACCTCGCTCAGGATGATATTTTCAAGCTCCATCCATTTGCCTGCGAACTTCAGTTTTCTTTCTACCATGTGGGTCCCAGGGATTGAACTCCGGTTGCCAGGCTGAGGCATCTTGCCATCTCTCATCACCATATTTCAAAAATCATCACTTCATAATCTACTGCTATAATCCCACCCACTCCCCACTTCCCATATTAATTTGAGGAATTTTATGTTGTGTCACAGAGGATTTCAATGCTATTTCTAAAGGATTCATTTTAGTCATAGGAACACTGCCATAGAAATGTGAATAAAAATGCCTTAGTCTCAGCAAATGGTCTTGTAAATGCCAATTTTACACATTGTTTATTTGAAACCTGATCCAAAGAAGGGCACATTCTTGTAATCCCAGCAGTCAGAAAGCTAAAGCAGGACTTGACTTCAAAGCCAGCTTGGGCTACATATTTTGAGTTCAGCTTGAACTATGTGGAGAGACCATGTCTCAAAACAACAAACAACAGAAGGACCCAATTTAAGGACTAGACATGTAAATGGAGATCAACGATAATATTGCTTGTGTGGCATTCCCAAAACCCTGAATTCAATACCTAGCACCCCCTACATCTAACTAAATCTCACAAATTTCAATTGGATGACATGTGTTTCATGATTTTATCAATCTAGATTCTTCCTTTATATCCTTGAAGTTTATTTGTTGAAAAAAAAAAAGTTTCATAAAGTCTACTTTTTATTACCATATTTTTTTTTTTTCAAGACAGGGTTTCTCTGTGTAGCCCTGGCTGTCCTGGAACTCACTCTGTAGACCAGGCTGGCCTCGAACTCAGAAATCCGCCTGCCTCTGCCTCCCAAGTGCTGGGATTAAAGGCGTGCGCCACCACCGCCCGGCTATTACCATATTCTTAAGATGTTATTTTAAATGTTCTTCTGTTACCTTGTAATGCCTAACAGAGGCATTATCACTCTTTTATAGGGTAACTCCATTTAAAGTTTTTATTATTTTGTGTTTTTTGGGTTTTTTTTTTTTATTTTGTTTTATTTTTTAAAGACAGAGTCTCTCTATGTATCCCTGGCTGGCATGGAACTTGCTGTATAAACCAAGCTAGCCTTAAACTCAGAGATCAGCCTACTTCTGTCTCCCTAGTGCTGATAATAAAGGCCTGCTCCACCACAGCCATCTTAAATTACTTATATGTACACATTTTAGGAAATGTCTACACTAGTAAGTCCCCATGTGTTTTTTTTCAAAAGATCTTTAGTGTTAATTATACCGCCTGATATGCCTGGAGTTGATGGACGGTAAGGTAGCATACACCCCCAAACACCACAGGCTATTGCCTATGCTCCTCTGAAGAACTGGATAGTAAAATTCTGTTGCTAAAGATACTACACACTTGAGTCATAAACAATGAAAAAAAAAAATCTGGTACTGACTGACCTAGAAGTTTCACCCCTGGTGGCTAGCTTTCAAAAGTCAAGAAGGGCTCTGCACACTGCCAGAGGAGAAAAGTAATCACCAATCTTATCCAGCCATGAACTCTGCCAGCTATGATAATGTCTAGCCTGGCAAGGATGCAATAGTGGCACAAACATCATAGGAACAAGTAACTACCCATATTATGACTGGATTTGTAGTACCAGGGAAGTGTAGAGATCCCTTTGCCAAAAGAAAAAAGACCCAATCTGATGTAACTTATAGTAGGGTCTTTATTCTATTTGATCTAGCTCGGGCCCAACACGTAGGATGGTTTTGGTGGAGAGAGGAGCCCCGAATGTCTATCAGGGCAAGGCTTTATAGTAAGCAGCAAGCAGGGGTAAGTGTGTAAGCATCTAATTGGAAAGTTACTGTGACCTTTAACATAATTTGCTGGTGCTGGGAGTCATATCATAAACTTAATTTTTGTTCTCTTCTGTATTAGTGGCTGTTAGGCAGGGGGTGGGCTTGTAACCTAGGGGTGTAGGTTTGTTGGGGGTGTAACCTGAGGATGCTGGTCTTGTTGGGGGTGTAACCTGGAGATGTTGGTCTTGTTGGGGGTGAGCCTAGGGACTGGAGCTAGGCTCGGGTATTGTTGGGGGAATAACTTGGAAACTAATGCTAGACATCAGACTGTTAGTTTACATGAGTTTAAACTTAGGTCAAGTTCTCTTTTTAAAAAATGGAGTCTGCATTAAAGAGATTTGGCCTCTTAGATTTAATGCCTACTCTACAAGACAAAACCATACCTAGTACCTTGTCAGGGCTATGAGCCTGTGGGTTGTAAATTTCTAGGCCCTAGAGAGAAATTACTGTTACTCAGTTTAGCAGATGAACTATTAATTAAACTTCCTATTATACCTATAGCTTAGTGCATCTCTCATCCCTCATCAGAAAAGCTTCTTGCAGTAGGTGGCAGTTAGCAGAGACTCACAACAGGTCAGGGTACAGAGAATAGGAGGCTGGAGTGCTTGGCCCTAAACGGGACACTTATGTCACACACATACACACGCCTTTTTCTTTTGATTTCATTTTTTATTAATCATTTTATTCATTTACATTTCAAATGATACCCCTCTTTCCAGTTACCCCTCCACCAATCCCCCATCCCATTCCCCTTCTCCCCCATTCCTTTTGCCTCTTTGAGGGTGCTCCTCCATCCATTCACCCACTCCCACCTCGCCCCTCTAGCATCCCCCTATGCTGGGGCATCAAGCCTTCTTCCCCTCCCACTGATGTCAGATAAGGCCATCCTCTGCTACATATGTGTCTGAGAGCCCAGGGAGCCCAATGGAAGAGCTTGGGAAAGGACTGAAGGAGCTAAAGGGGATTGCAACTCCATAAGAAGAACAAAATCAACTAACTGGACTACCCAGAGCTCCCAGGGACTAAACCACTAACCAAAGAGTACACATACACACACCTTTCAATCTTTAGAACATGGTATTTGCAGCAACCTGCACCCATATTCCTGAGCTATGTTTGAGTATATTTGGCTGCAGAGTAAACCCTCGTGTTCCTTTTGACATAATAGCATCCAGAAGACATTGAGATAATATTTCAGAAAGAGATTGTTAGTTAAGATCCCTATATTCAGTAAATCTGCCTTGTGAAAATTAAAGATATTCTCATGTAATAACGGAAATCTCATTGCTTGCAGAGCCTCCTCATAAGACATTCTCAAAAAAGAGAATCCTCAGGTTGAAAGTCGGTGACCTAGAAAGTAATTCACTGGTACTCTCCATTAAAGAACACTGAAGCTAATCATGTAATTATAAAGGAGCATAAAATTCAGCCGGTTTCAAGTTAACAGCAGGAAAAGTGTGAGCTTTAAAATGTACTGTTCAGTCTGAACCACTCGTTTCCCTCTAAAGGCCACGTCCATGTTGAAGATTTGTCAACCAGTTGACTGCTAAGAACTTCATGACTCGAGAACAGAAATGTTATAGATGTTATCGAATAGTGGCTGAAACCTATAGCAAAGATGCCCTGCTTCCTGTGACCTGCCCACTGATGTACCTACCAATGTGTTTACTAAATGCATTGACGTAAGACTTTTGTCCTATTTACGCATCCTCTTCCATAGTTGACACTCAGCATTCAAGGCAACCAGAATCCATGTGCCCAGGCCATGGCCACGGTCACTTATATTTGCCTTAAACGGTCTTACTTTTGAGGAAGACCTGTGTGTGATATCAAGGGATTTAACATATATAACGATAATGACAGAAAACAAAACACAGAGAAGAGTGACACAAGAGTAATGTTTGGCTGTTTTGTTTGGTCAGCTTTCTACACACCCAGGTATGACATCACCCATAGTGGTCTAGGCCCTCCCACATTATCCAAGGAAATGTCCCATAGGCCTGCCTCCAAGTCAGTCTGATGGAGGAGGCATTTTCTCAATTGAGATGGCCTCTTCCCAAATGACCTTACCTTGTGTCAAGCTGACAAAATACTAGCCAGCACACAAACAAAACGGGAGAGGAGTGATAGAGGGAGTTAAAGGGTATGAGAAGGAACAGAAACACAAAGAAAAATAATGAAGTCCAACCAGAGCAACAATGTGCAATTCAATCATGACAAACCACCAATCAAAGGACAGATGTTTTCAAGCTGGATGGGGGAAAAAAGTAAGATTAAACTAAGTACAGTGTTATTCCTACTGGTGAACTGGAAAGTCTCCCCAGGTTTGAGTAAGGCAGCCCAAGGTTAATGGTGCCTCCCCTAGAGTGTCTTATCCAAGAATGAGGCAGACACCAGAAGGATAGAGAAGTAAAATTTTAATAAAGTAGGATTGGAAAGATACACACTGGAGAGCTAAGGTGGGCACACTAGACGGGCACCAAGAACTGATGTCTTGTCCGTTCAGCCTCTTGTTTAGGTGGACATGATAGCTTCATTTGCTCCAGGATGATGTGAGCGTCAGACCAAAACTACCTCCTTGGGACAACTGAGCAAGAAATTAAGTACATTCTAGTACTGAAGGCTTCAGCTTTGCAGTCAGATACAGGCCATTCTGTGTAGTTCTAAACTCAGGATGGACACTTGAGATAAAAGAGAGATGGCCAGGACATGGGAAGATGGGTCCGCAGTTAAAGTCTACAAGATGAGGATGAGAGTTGGAACTCCCAGATATATTATAACCCATGTATTATAATGAAAGGTGGACATGCTAACTGTAATTCCAGCCTTGGAAGGAAGGGAAAAGGGGACACTAGGGAAAGGTGGCTAGTAAAACTAGCCATGTCAGTGAGGTCTGCGTTTTATTGATAGATTCTGACTTAAGTAACCAGGCAGATGTGATGTTGAGGATGATTCTGTATTTCATGTCTGCCTCTGCATGCGCATGCCTTCAGACACATATATACACACACACAAAAATGAAAAAAAATATAATCACTAACTACATTTTTAGCAAGGGATTACCTTTTAGATATTAGGACTTTGAACTTGGAAGGAATAGGTAATCGTATTTGCTGTCATTCGCTTACCCTTTTGCTTTATGGGCAGGTTAAAGCTCCTGCTCTTGGTCCATCTTTAGCATAATAATCACAGACTCTGTGCTGCCCTTCTGGTTGTTTGCTTGCTTGCTTGTTTGTTTTCTAAGAAGTGACAAGCAGTTTGAGAGTCGCTAGTTAAAAGCTTAGCATTTGGAAGTTTTAAGTTGATCCTTCAAGAATCTGCCTCACATTCCAATTCCCTGATGTTTATCTCAATATCATGGTTTTATACCTGAAATGTGCCTTACAGGCTAGTGTTTTGCATTTTTGCTCCAGTCTGTGCTATTGTTTGAAGGCTGTGGAGCCTGGCTGGTGGAAGTCACCATTGGAATATCTCCTCCTGCTTCTAGGCTGCTCTGTGTTCCATGGCCCATTTCAAACTCACTGCCTAAGATGGAGATCCTCGCCCTGCCTACACCATGTAGATGGCCTTTGATCCATGAACCAAAATGACCCTTTCTTATCTTAGTCGTTTCTGTTAGGCGCTTGGCCACAGCAATGCAAAAGTAATACATGCTATCTACAGGAAACATGCTTTAGATTAAAAACACAAGTAGATTTACAGTGAGGGCATATAAAGATGTATTATACAATCATATATAAACATCAACTACCAGAAAGCTGGAGTGGCTATATTGTCAGTGGTGGAGAACATTCAAAAATATACTAGAAACAGTTAGCAACATTTTGTTTTAATTTTTATTTTATGTGCATGACTATTTTGCCTGCATGTATGTGTGTGAACCATGTACATATCACAGACAAGGATGTAGGATTAGCATGGAAATGGAGTTAGAAGTGGTTATAAATCACCATTGGGCCCTAGGAACCAAATCTGGGTCTTCTGTAAGAGCAACAAGTATTCTCCACTGATGAGCCATCTCTCTAGCCCCGAGAACATCTTATAATAATAAAAGTGTCAAACTAAGAGGAATAGATAACAACTATAAATATATGTGTACTCAATAAGAAAGCATAAAAATATCTGATGAAAACTGACAGAAATGAAAGGAGAAATAAGTAAAGCATAAAAGTTGAAACATCAATATCCCACTTTCAATAATGAATACAATGAACAAGTAGCCAGAATGTAAGTAATGAAGTAAAAGAATTTCAAAATTATAAACCCACAATATATATTTGGTTAATAGAGCATTATGTGGAATAAGATCAGAGTGCACATTCTCAAATACACAAATACACAAAGACCAAAGACTACAAAACAATGCTTCATAAATTTACATTATGAAGGAAAGAGCTGAAGCATTAATGGGGTAGAATCAGTGTAAGAACACATGGGAGAACTAGAAGTCATTAGCAAAAGGGAAAGTTTTTAACTTATAAATTTGTACAAATTAGCACACTCTTAAATAACCATTAGGTCAAAGAAGAAATCAAATGAGAAGTGTGTAGTGTGAGTGAGAAATATCCCTGTATGCATTTGGACACTTGGGCCCCATTCGGTGGTGTCATTTGGCGAGATAGTGAAAGACTGCATGCTTTTCCTCCAAGATCAAGTAAAAGATAAAGATACTGGGTCACATCATTTCTGTTCAACACAACACCAAATACTAATTGCAAGAGCAATTAGGCAAGAAAAAGAAATAAATAGCATCTACACTGAAAAATAACTAAAACTTTTTATTCCTATACAGAATGATTTTTATGTACAGAAAATTCTAGAGAATGCTCCAAAGAACAATTAGGACTAATAAGTCCCTCAAGATTGTAGGATTTAACATCTACATACAAATACCAACATTACCATGCTTGCACTAGATAATCCACAGTGAAATTATGAAAAAAATCATTTAAAATAAATAGTATCAAATATAATAATGTTATTGAAAATAAAACAGTACAAAACTTAGAATTTACTGCCTACTGAAAATCAAACAAAAACAATGCTTAAATAAGTTAAAGAATATACAAATAAAGTGGAAGATATCTGTGTTCTTAGCTTGGAAGATTTAATATTGTTGAGATGTCAATACTATGCAAAATGACTCACAGATTTAAGAATTCTCTATCAAAATTTCAACAGCATTTTAAAAATATTTTATTTGTTTATTTATTTACTTATTAACTTTACATTTCTCTCATTGCTCCCCTCCCAGTCACTCCCTCCCACAATCCTTCTCCCATGCCCCCTTCCCTTCTCCTCTGAGGGGTTGGGGGACCTCTTGGGGATACCCCCACCCTGGTACATCAAGTCTCTCTAGGCACAACCTCTCCCTCTGAGGTCAGACAAGGCAGCCCAACTAGAAGAATATATCCCACATACAGGCAACAGCTTTTGGGATAGCCCTCAATAGGATTTTTTTTAACAGAAACAGAAAATTCACCCTAAAATTCAATATCTGAAAGGACCCGAAATAGGAAAAATAATCTTGAAATGGTAGGGGGAAATGATTGAAAAATTAATTTGTCATGTCCCAATATTATACATATATGTATGCATATTTCAGATATTCATATACTTCAAAACATATTCTAAGGCTACAGAAATGAAAACAACATAGTAATAGCATAAATGATCAACAAGGGTATCAATACCACTCCAAAATCTCATCAATAAATGGTATTGAAAAAATTGGACTTTGCACTCAACATGATGAAAATGGACCCTTATATCATGAACAAAACTGAATTCAAGTGTTTAAAAGTAAGCATTAATACCTGTAATATCATTCTATAACAGGGGACAACTTCCAGAGACTGTAGGCTATCAAACAAGAGCCCACTGCCTCGTATAAACAGCCTCTTCTCATATACCTTCCCCCACCAAACATTGTAGGCTGTTGCCATTGCTCTTAGTCACCCTCTGGAACCTGATGATAAGACCATATTGCTGAGGACATTACATACATAAACCACAGAATTTCAGAAACCAAGCTGGGACCAGTCTAGAAGCCTCTGCTCTCTAACTAGCTTTCACGATGTTAGAAAGCTCTATGCTCACTACTGGAGAAGAAAAGTAATCAAGTCTTTCCTAGTTGTGAAAGCTGTGAACTACAATAAAGCTTAAACCACTGGTACAATAAGGACATGAATGCTAAGGGACTAACCAACCACCTTCTGGTTGGACTTAAAGCCACTTCACAGGACAGAACTCACATTTGGGACTGTTAACTGGGTCTAACGCCAGTAACTGGCTAAGTTATCAGCCCTAAGGGAGCATGTAATACCATTATTCTGCTAAATGGACATGATAATAAACTGTCCCCTAATTTCTTAGCTTTATACTAGATTAGTGCATCTCTCAACTCTCATCAGAGAAGCTTCTTTTTTGAAGCAAGTAGTAATTAATACAGAGACCCAGAACTCAATATGCAGAGCGTGAGAGACTGCAATATGCTCATCTCTAAAAGGGACTATATCACACTCCTCCCACCAAGGCTCAGGAATCATCACAGCAGAGGAGAGACAGAAAGAGTATAAGAGCCAGAGGTAATAGATGTCTGCAGACAAACAGTATTTGCTGTCATGACAGTACTGTCTCATCTATAAACCCACAGGGGCTGTGACTACAGGCACAAACCCATACATGATCAAGACAGACAAAATCCCAGCACAGATAGAAGGAGACTCATGGAGTCCCACTCTAAGATGAGGAGCTATTGATGGCTGCTGGGAAAGGGGGACTCAGTCTTCTATTTGGAGGGGACCCCTGAGAGGCTCCCCATGATCCACTAGATGGTCCTATTTCCATATGCTTACAGGTAGCACTAAAGTGGACTCAGTGGATCCAAATCAAAAAGAGCACATGAGATTGAGAGGGGTATAGGAACTAAATGAAGGAGATGGGGATGGATTTGATCAAAATACATTATATAAGAAAATTTAAACAATAAAGCTTTTAATGTTTAGTACTCCTAAAGGAAAAAATAATAAATGTTTATAACATTTGGATTTAGCAATGATGTCTTAAACACCAAATCAAAGGCATAAAAAAAAATAGACCAATAGAATTATATCAAACTTTCAAACTTCTTTGCATCAACACCACACATTCACAAGACTTAGGGAGCATCAGAGAAGAGAGAGTAGAAAGAACGTAGGAGGCAAAGGATGAGGAGGAGTGCTGTGAGATTCTGTCTTCTAGGCATGAAGACAGAATCTTCATGCTGTTACATGCATGGACTCGCTAACTGGGGTTACCTGTACATGACTCAGTGAATAAAAAATTGAATCATAAAGGCAGCAGAAGCTACTGAGTCCTCAATCCTATCTGAGGAGCTGTTGACTACTGAAAGCTGTTGGGGTAGGAGTTTCACATTTCTTTGAGGGATAGCCACTGGCAGATTGCCCACAGTCCAACGGATGACCTCATACCCACGCATGTAGGGCAGCTCTAATTGGACTCAAGGGATGGAAAAAAAGGAAAGAGGACAGGAACCTGGGAGGGTGATACTTTAGGGAGTAGGGGGGGCTGGAGGGGTCAGGGTGTGGGTATAACTAATGCATTCTATTAATCTGTGTCATTTTCCTTCTTTCCTTCTTTCCTTCTTTCTTCCTTCCTTTCTTTCTTCCTTCCTTTCTTTCTTCCTTCCTTCCTTTCCTCCTTCCTTCCTTCCTTCCTTCCTTCCTTCCTTCCTTCCTTCCTTCCTTCCTTCCTTCCTTCCTTCCTTCATCCCTCCCTCCCTCCCTCCCTCCCCCCTCCCTCCCTCTCTCTCTCTCTCTCTCTCTCTCTCTCTCTCTC
>CM052702.1:84133334-84237735 GCA_028551405.1 Uromys caudimaculatus
CTGGAGTCTAACTTCATGAGTTCTTTGTAAATATTGGATATTAGCCCTCTATCGGACATAGGATTGGTTAAGATCTTTTCCCAATCTGTTGGTTGCCGTTTGGTCCTATTGACAGTGTCCTTTGCCTTACAGAAACTTTGCAATTTCACCAAAAATGTTTTTAAACTTTATGTATAAGAGTATTTTTGCCTACATGTATGACTATGCACTATTTATATGCCTGGTGCCCACAGAGGCCAGAAGACGGCATTGGGAACCCTGCAACTGGAGTTCCAGACTGTGGGTGCTGGGACTCTAACCAGGACACCTGGAGGAGCAGCCAGTGCTCTTAACTGCTAAGTCATTTCTCAGGCCCCAAAACATAAGTTTAAGTGATAAAAGTGCATATGAAAAATAATTAAAATGGTAAACTGCAAATATGACTTTTTTAAAAAGCTATGATGAAAATTAATTCACCGAAACACACAAATGTTCTTGGACAGGATTCTGCTACTTTCTCCCTAGTACAGTAACTGAGCGTAAGGAAGGTGCCTGTGCCTTGGGTGTTGGGTGTTGCCTGCTTTGTTAGAGTTCTATCATCAGCCATTTTAGAAGATGTTATTGTAGGGTAACGGCCTGCCCCTGGCCTGTCCAAAAACCTGAGACTTGGAAACCCCTGGCCCTGTGACTCAGCATCAATCGACAAGTAATATTTCCAGCACACTGTATTTTTCCACTAGCTCACTGCGCATGCTATGAAGAACCTATAAAAGCCCGCCCCTCAGCTTAACCCACAGCCGTCTCTCTTCCAGTTTAGAGGCAGCCACCATTCTGTGTCTCGTCCCTCTTGTGTGAGGTTTGTTGCATAGTGTGACTTTATGATATTCCTTGGCTCCCAACTGCCAAGATGCCCTTGTGCTGGAAAACCCCTTTCAATTATGTTTAGGGCAGTGCTGCCCGAGATCATGGGTAAGGCATGTGTAAACTTGCTTCAGACTGATGATCCTTGGATGTTATGATTGTCAGTCTGAAACATGTGAGTCAGAGAGAGAATGAATGTATCTCAGGTCCAATTTTGCACCAATTTCTAGAATATCTTTGATGGTAACTTGAAACACGAAATTTAAAAACTGATCCAGAAAAGTAACTGGATAGGAAGGTGAGAGAAAACACTGAGCAGAGCCACCAGGAAAAGAAAGTCCTTTATATCTGTACTCATTGCTTCCCAGGACACTCTGGACTCCTCTGTGCACCTTCTGAAAAACGCCCCTTCCTGCTCTTGCCCCAGGAGCCCTAGGCATTGTATGTGAATCACTGTCTAGCATTAGCACAGACATTACTTAGTAACTTTCAACAGTGTGAAGAAACTATCCTGGTTCAGAGAGTTATCAGATTCCTGAGATTGCTCAATCATTCCCTAATTGTATGGCATGTTCTTTCAAGTCACAGCGTTCCCTCCAGCTTGAACCGTTTCCTCCAGGAGGGAAGAGGTGGCCCATCAGCCTCCTGTGGTAAGCAGGTGGTAAACACAAGGTCACATATTCAGAACAAAAACTAGGAAGATTCTTGACTCTTGAGGACATTGGTGCACTTGTTCTTTGGTCTGTCATAGGCTTCCTTTCTGGGTTGAATAGACTCTGTGTGTGCATGTGTGTGTGTGTGTGTGTGTGTGTGTGTGTCTGTTGCATCACCCCAAGAAGTCTGTCACACAACAGTAATGTTCAATAAGAATTTTTTTAAAAAAACACTTTTTATTAGTTCTTTGAGAATTTCATACAATGTATTTTTTGAGAGTATAATACAATTACAATATTTCTCTCTTCACTTCTCTTCCTCCAAACCCTACCATCTGCCCCTTCCTCCTCTCCTTCTAACTTATGGCATCTTTTGTCATAAATTGTTAATGCATAAATAAGTGTTTTTGTATGAATTCCTAAATACAACCAGCTCAGTCCATATAATGTTACTTGTATGCATGTTTTCAGGGCTGACCACTTGGCACTGGACAGCCAATCGGTGTGCTCTTCCTGGTGAAGACCCCCTATCCCAATCCTGGCTTTATTCTTGTAGTTCTTTGTGGAAAGTTGAAGCCTCATGGGCTTTTCCTTGTTCACATTGTCATATCTGCTGTGTCATTCTTGTTCAGCATTATTTTGGGATAGTCATGTTGGTAAGACTTTCTGGTGGTAGCTTCTGACATTATTAGGAGACACAACCTCACAGCAAATGTCCTGATCCTCTGGCTCATACTATCTTTCCACCTCCTCTTCTGAAGTGTTCCCTTCGCCTTAGGTTTGAGAGTGTCTTGTACATGTATTCACTGGGTCTGGGCTTCACAACTCTGCATTTTGTTGGTTCTGGTTTTCTGTAGTTCTCTCCATCTGTTTCCTTGATAAAGACTATACTATCTGTGGGTATAAGAACAAATGTTTACATGTTATTGTTAGGTATTATGCTGATTTAGCAAATTCGTGCTTGTAGGTTCTCCTCCAATAATCATGAGACTGACACACAGTAGTTAGCTAGTTTCCAGGACCAGGAATTGTCTATCTCTTCTTGAGCAGGTCTTAAGTTCAATTAAAGAGCTATTTAGTTACCACCAAGGTATGTTTGCCAAGTACCTCACCCTTCGGGTTATAATGCCGTGATGATCATTGATATGGCTCAGGGTCATCATGTCTATAGAGGAACATTGGTTGCTTTCCTCTTTCAGAATTGTGGTACATTCTGGTGTCATTCTCAGAGAGTTCCAGCTCAGGGAGTCTCTGGGCCCTGTCTCTGATATGCATGGTATCTTCAGCAATAGGGAACATCTACATCTGGGGAGGGGGGACGACCAAGGCCGACAGCAATAGGCTATATGTTTTGGGAGTTTTTTGGATAGCTCTGGCCAACAACTCAGAAGATGACTTCTCATGTTTGGTATTATTTGTTTTGTCTTTTCAGATGGTCTTTGGCTCGTGGAATAACCACTGTCCGTCCATATAAAAGAAGTCCATTAGAACTATGTATGTATATACAGAATTATATGAATTATGGGATTTTCTTACGTGAGAAGTTAATAGAATGCCTCCTTGTGGCTTTTGTCAGACATCCTTATTGTGAGTTTAACCTCTTCCTTCTTGTTTTGTATTTACCTCATTCCCCCACTTCCGAAAGAGCCCCTTTCCCATTCCCCCTATAAGATCACGTGTCTTACAATGTATTTTGATTATATTCATCTTTCTCCTGAACCTCCCCCACATCCCTATCCATATAACTGTTCTCTGTGTGTCTATGACCCTCTCTGCCATCGTCTCTCTCCATCTCTCTCTGCCTCTGTCTCCCCCACTCCATCCCTCCCCAGTCCAGTTCCTGTTGGTCAACTACTCCTAAGTATGGGTCCTGTCCTGTATATGTGCCCAATATACAGGTATCTTACTATTAAAGAAAACTGGCTTTCCTTGTTCCAGTAGCAATCAAATGACAGTAGCTCTTCAGCTAGAAGTGGGACTTAATGCACATCATCCCTTCTGAATGATGAAATTTTGTTGGCTTGATCTTGGACAAGTCTTGTGCATGTTGTCACAACCACTTCAAATTTGTATGCACAGCAGCCCTATTGTGTTTGGGAACCACTATTTTCTTGAGGTCATCTCCCACCTCTGGCTCTTTCAGTCTTTCTGCTCCCCTTCTATACAGATCCCTAAGCCTTCTTAGGAGGACCATCTCATTTAGATCTGAGTAGTCTGAAGTCTTTTATTCTCTGTGCACTGACCTATTGTGTGTCTGTGTTAATCACCAAACATAGCAAAAAAAGCTTCTCTGATGAGGATTGAGTGGTATACTGACCATATTTCACTTTTTGCCCCCAAGATGGTGTCTGTGATTGATGACTAGGTGTGCTACTTAGAGGCAGCAAAAGGATGGGTCTTCTTGGGTTTTTTACTTAATTTTATATATGTGTACTGTCTTTGCATTCTTTCTCCCCTCCAGTTCCTCCCTACAATCCTGGTTCCCCCACTCAAACGCATGTCCTCTTTATTCTTTGAAATATACATACATATATATATATATATATATATATATATATATATATATATATCCTGCTGAGTTATATACTTTATGGCTGACCACTTGGTTTTGAATAATCACTTAGGAGGATCTTCCCTGGAGATAAATGATTCATTTTCTCTCAGTCATCGTAAAAACCTGTGGCCATTCATCTAGGAATGGGCTCTTATGAGATTCCTCCATCTATGGTGTCAACTGATATGGCCACTGTTCAGCCATATTGTAGAGATTATAGGGGTACAATTTCCCTGTCATATATAGAAGAAACTATCCTGCAATGGACATCTTTCCTGGTTATCTATCTCTATACAGTCTTCCCATCCCTCTTTCACAATGTCCCCTGCGCCCTGGGAGTAAAGGTTGTACTGTAGAAATATCAGCTGGAGATGGGCACCCTTGGCCAGTTCTTTGCATTTTGACCAGTTGTGCCATCTGTTGCAAAAGAAGCTTCTTTGAGGAGGGGTGAGAACTACACTTATCTGTATATATAAGGATAAGTATTTAGAATGCAGCTTAAAATTTCTACTGGTGTAGAGAAGAGACAGTAGGATTCTCCCCTAGGGTCCTTGGCCTCACCAGTCGTGGGTAGTAGGTAGTCTAGGTTTATAGTACCTGACATGAATTCCCTCCTATTGAGTGGACCTTCTGTCCTGATCCTCTACTATATCCTCACGTGATGTTCTATGTTGTGCTTGATTCACTGTACTGGTAAGACTTTCCCTTGAGTTTTCTATTTGGGAATATTGGACTTTTTATTTCTATTTTTATTTCAGCTTGAGTCCTCTTCAGTATTTCTGTCCCTTTACTGAATTTTATTTTTAAATCATGGATTGTCTTTGACATTTCCATCTGTCTTATGTTTGTGTTTTCTTAGGTATTAATCAAGTGTTTATTCTAAGTTCATTAATATGTTTCATTTTGTCTTCTTTGAATTCTTTGATGAAGTTTATAATTGTTTCTTTAGAGTTTTGTCTAGGTGATTCTCATTGGCAATCATTCCTATAGGACTGGTGGATTTGGTGGGAGAGATACTGCCTCCATCTTTTATATTGTTTTTATTTTTGTGAGATTTTCTTTTACCAGTTTTGTGTCTGATATGTACAAAGTAGGTTGGGGCAAAAACACAGGATATGCTGGCAAAGTTGAGCCTAATGTTTGATATAGCTTAGGCATAATGAAGTGGACAGAAGGGGCTGGGCCAGCATGCAGGATATGCATCCTGGTCAATGTCTGCAGTTTGAGGGATAGATCTGAGGTTTGGGAAAAATACATAAATGGGAGGATCTAATGTACTCAGCCAGCTAGACCCTGACACATGGAATTCAGGACCTGAATTTACAGAGAAGTTGGATATAGTGCATGAGGCAGGTCTGTGCCTGAGTCTGGAGATTGTGGGACACGCCAATGGGGCTGTCTAGGCTAGACTGGATCACTAGATGTAGAACACGGACTATATCTGAGGGGTTGGTGAGGTGGGAGGAGAGGAGAATGAGTCAGACTCACCCAGCTAGAACCTGGCACAAGATGCATAGGGTCTGGCTGGACAAAGAGGTTGGATGTGATGTGTGAAGAGCATGTAGATGTGGGTGCAAACTTTTTATAACTGCATAAATAAGATTTTAATAAAATGGAGAGTTCATAAAGGCTCCAGGAATAAGCAATAAGAAATCGCTGATCCACAAATCAGAAGCAAGAAGTTTCTGTTATAAGGAATCAAAGTGGGCTTCTTATAACTCAATGATATAGAAAAGACATCAATACAAAGAAATTGAGTGATCACAATTGAATTCTCTACACAGAAGTAGATTTTTTCTAAGAGATATCATGACAACTGGCAAGATCTAGAAAAGGTTGCAAAAGGGGAGAAGAATATTTATATTGTTATAGATGATGTTAGTGAGGAATATTATTTCATCAAAATGCTTGTCCTTTGAGTAGATTTGGTATTTATTTTAGTTACATGGTCCCATTATTTACCTACATGTCAGGAAAATAATTTAATAGCTGATTATAAACTGGCAGTGTTCATTTTGTTAACAAAAAGTAGCAGAAGCAAAGTGCTGTGATGGGTTTCATCTGAAATCTAGGTGACATCAGACTTTAGTGGATAAAGCACAATTTAGCATGAAGGTATAATTTGAGTCTTGGGATGCCATTTGGTTGGTAGAGTGCTTGCCAAACAGACATGAAACCCTGGATTCCATCTCCAGCACTGAATATAATAGGTATGTTGCCACATATCTATAACATCAGCACCGAGGAATGGGAAGCAGGAAGATTGGGGGCTTGAGGTTATCTTTCCCGATATAGCGAGTTCCAGGTCAGTATGGAATGTATCAAATCTCATCTGAACAAGAAAAAAAATATAAAAATCAGAAGGAAATATTTAGGGCTGGAAAGATTGCTCCTGATGGTTAAGAGTGCATCCTGCTCTTCTGGAGGACCTGAATTTAATGCCCAACACCTACATCAGATGGCTCACAACTGCCTGTAACTCCAGGAGCAGGTGATACGACCCTCTCTCCTTGTCCCCGACGGTACCTGCACACACATGGCATCCATGCCACATTCCACAATTTCCCTCCTTACACATTTACTCAAGACTGTCTAGGCTCAGCACTGGTATCATTGTGAAAAACTTTCTAAAGGCTATCCAGGATAAATCTATATTATTTCTTAGAATTGCATGTAAATCAATAATTGATGTTAATTAAATATTCAAGTAAACTTGAAATATCCTAAAAGGACTGGTTACTGTCTTCCTGAGAAGATTACAAAAAAATTAACTTAATTAGCCTAACTCCTCCCCCGTGTGCTGTTTATAATAAACATGCTGCAGTTCTGGACTTTTGAATAGTTGGTGCTACCCAGCACAGCAAGAGTGGCCCACCTGATTCTGGTTTTTCTGTGCATGTGCCTGTATGACTGTCCTTTCTTTATTCTGTCATTGTCCTAGACAGTTTCCAGGGTCAATTTATATATGGTTATAAGAAATTATATTTATTTAATCTAGATAGGTTTTAGTCAGTTTTCAACAATGGTGGTCTCTTAAAAAACAATTCTATAACTCATAGCCAGGATATTAGTGTTGACACAATCATGAGACCACAGAACATTCACTTACTAGAAAGGTCCCTGAGTTATTCTTTTACAGTCATATGCACTGTCCTCCTGTCTTTTAAATCCCCAGCAACCACTACTAATCTAGTTGCATTTCTATAACTTCACCATTTCAATAATATTACTTAAAGGGAATCATACAGCATATAATCTTTCTGGATTGACTTCCATTCAAGCCAATGCTCTGGAGACTCACCTAGGATGTTTACCGAGTCAGTGTTTCTGATCTTTTTCATTGCTGAGTAAAAACATCACATGGTATGTTCCCTTAGGTCATCTGGCTGGCCTCCAGCTACTGATCATCTCCAATAGAGCTCTGTCAACACTCAGGTACAACTTTGTGTGGGATATACCTTCTTTTCTGTGGGCTTCAATTGCTGGGCAATAAAAGACTTTCATTTTTAGTGTCTTTCTGTACCATTTTACATCCCCACTAGTAATACAGTAATATTTCACCATGTCTACCAGCTTTGCATGTGTCACTGTGCTCTTAACGTTAAGCCATTGTGTTAGATGTGCAGTGGTATCTCATTATTTAATTCATGGGTTTTGTTGAGTCCACCAAACGCTAGTGATGGAGATGGAGATGACTGGTGATCTGTCCATATTCTTCAATGAAACATCTCTGTGTTTTGTCCATGCTATGACTACATTTTGTGTGTTTTTACTGTTGTGCTTTGAGACTTTTTTGTCTATCATAAATTTTAGTACTTTGTCAAACATGGAATTTGGAAGCTATTTTATCCCACTCTACAGTTTGGCTCTTCATCTAGTGGATGAAAAGTCTACCAAGTTTTAATTTTGATGAAGTTAAATGTATCAACCTCTCTTTTTATGGATCTTGTTTGGTACCAAAGATAAGAACTCTTTACTTGGTCCTAGATCTTAAACATTTTTCACATTAATTAAATATTTGTTCTATATAGTCTTAGGGATTATCATACTTTCAATTTTGAAGGAGTGAATTTATTATGTACATAACTAGTCAAAGTAAAAAACAAAAATAGCAAGAGAGATGGAAAGAACATGAATGGAAAATATCAAACCAGGTGTTCAACATATGCACTAAAAAAAACTGGGGAAGCCCATTTAAGGCAAACAGCTGCAATTTTCTAATATTGAGAGACTCAGGGCAAAGCAGAGTGTCTCCTGGGGTCTTCACCCAGGTAGAAGAGAAAATAGCGGTAAGATGGTGATGACGTCATGTGCTTGCAGATACCCACCAGAAACCAAGTATAGTATTCCAGTGGATAGCCTCTCACCCATGCACATATGGGCAGCACTAGTTGGACTTAGCGAGTTATTTAAAAAACAAACATGAAGTTTGGAGGAGGCATGTTAAGGGCATATGGGGGAGCTAGAAGAGGAGAGATAAGAGATACACATGTTCATATTCAATTATATACATGCATGAAAGTCTTAAGAATAAAACAAAATTTAAAAGAGAAATATTAGATCTGCAAAGGAGAGAGGGAGAGAGAGAGAGAGAGAGAGAGAGAGAGAGAGAGAGAGAGAGAGAGAGAGGAGCGAGAGAGCACATGAGGAGGTTCCTTTACAGGAGTTCTCAACAGAGGGAGACCCCTGTACAAGAAATGTTCCCTTGAGTGAGGTTTCCATGTAAAAAGAATAAATAACAACAGATAGAGATGATGCCATCAAGTTAGGTGCTGTCTTAGTCAGGGTTTCTATTCCTGCACAAATATCATGACCAAGAAGCAAGTTGGGGAGGAAAGGGTTTATTGAGCTTACACTTCCATGCTGCTGTTCATCACGAAAGGAAGTCAGGACTGGAACTCAAGCAGGTCAGGAAGCAGGAGCTGATGCAGAGGCCATGAAGGGATGTTACTTACTGGCTTGCTTGCTTCTCCTGGCTTGCTCAGCCTGCTTTCTTATAGAGCCCAAGACTACCAGCCCACAGATGGTCCCACCACAAGGGGTCCTCCCCCCTTGATCACTAATTGAGAAAAAAATGCCTTACCGCTGGATCTCATGGAGTCATCTTCTCAACTGAAACTCCTTTCTCAGTGATAACTCCAGCTTGTGTCATGTTGACACACAAAACTAGCCAGTACAGATGTTTATAATATCCTGTGGAAACTGACTGAGGAAGTAGACAGAGTCACCTAGAATTCAGTTAGGCTTTTGACTCACGGATAAGTCTCCCATGGCTGAACCATGGGACAAATGGTGGTAACCATTGTTGGAAATGGTTTACTTTCTAGCTGTTCTCGGTGACACGATGTTGTAGTTTGGGGCTGCTTCATTATGGTTTTTCATCCTTGTCCTAGAGCTAGAGAAGCGATTCCATTCCCAGATCAGTAGTGTTGGAGAACACTTTGAGACAAGCATCTTAGGTCCAAAATGAGAGTCATAGGAAGCAACCTTGCCTCCATAGCCAGTTTTTCAAACAACATATGACAATTTACCAATATACCATACATTATAAATTACACAGCTTTTCATTTTATCATTAGAAACATCATCCATTTAAACTAAATTGTTGTACAAAGTATAAGGCTTGAGTCCAGGCTTATTTTTTCTGTCTCTGGATAGCTAATTTTGCTAGCACCATTTACTGAAAAACTGTCTTACCTCTTTCAAATTTTACACTTTTGTTTTATATAAGTTGAAGATATTTACATGAGGGGCTATTTCTGGGCGTGAATCTTTCTTATACCAACAACACCACCACCACCACCACCACCACCACCACCACCACCACCACCACCACCACCACCAACAACAACAACAACAACAACAACAACTGTTCTTTAGTATCAACATTGTATAATATATCTTTAAATTAGGTAGACAGAGCCATGCCAATTTTTTCAATTTTTAAAAGATTTAATTACTTTATTATGTGTATTAGTGTTTTGTCTTCACTCTGCATGTTTACCATGGTTATGCCTGGTGCCCACAGAGATCAGAAGTCATCAGGTTTCCTGGAACTGGAGTTACAGGTGGTTTGTGAGCCACCATGTAGTCCTTAGCAAAAGCAGCTCTTAACCAACTCTCTCAAGATTGTTTTGGATGGTCTGATTTCTTAAATTTCCATATAATCTTTAGAACAATCTTACCTATTTCTATTGTATCTTACTTAGTATAATAAGATTTATAATAATTTATAATAAGATTTTATAATAATTCTTATTTCTTATTATTTATAATATTTCTTACTATGTATTAGTATAATAAGTATAATGTAGTGGCTTGTGTTCTCATGCTAATTATGTTACCCAAAAGCCTGTTTGCAGTGTCCAGCAGGTAGGCTCAAGGAAGCCTGCCCCCAGTTGGCTGGGTTTGGGAAATAAAGTTGCCAACGGCCAATGGCTGGGCAGGGAGACAGAGGCGGGACTTTTTGGATTCCCGGACAAGAAACATGTGAGAGGAAGAAGAATGAAGGACGAAACACGCCAGCAAGGAGCAAGAGGGTGAGATGGCCGAAATGTAGTTGCAAAGAGAAAGCAGCCCCAAGAAGGGCTCCCCAGAAAGGTCGATGGGCAGCAAAGATAAAATACAGATTTAGTAAGTGTTAATGCACAGATTTCGGAGAGAAGTGTGTTAGCCACGAGGAGGTTCAGGAGTGGCCCAACCATTGAGCTAGCTAGACATATTAAAATATAAAGGGTGTGTGTGTGTGTGTGTGTGTGTGTGTGTGTGTGTGTGTCCATCTGGGATCCAGAACATTGGGGCGGGTGGGGAGGAGCAGCGCGTGCACCCTCTGGGAGTTTAGAGAGCTTTAACTATTTACTGAAACAGTATAATATATATTTGGTATAATAAGTCTTTCATCTATGAACATGGTACTTCTGTCCAGTTATTTTGTTCTTCTTTATTTAGTATTATTTAATATTTATTATAAAAGTCCACATGATGTTTTACTAGATTTTGTTACTTCTATGTAACTACACACGTTAAGGCATTTTCAATTTTTCTGTCAATCAGTGTTCATTGCTCATATGTAGAAATAAAGTAGATTTTTATGTTTACCTTGTATCTTTTCAGTTACTTCTCCAGCACAATGTCTGCCTGTGAGCTGCCATGTGAGAGGTACCTACCATGATAACAATAGAATAAGCCTCTGAAACCATAAGCAAGCCCCAATTAAATGCTGTGTGGCTATGGTGTCCATTCACATCAATAGAACACTGAGATGGATGTCTCATTAATGTCCACAGCCAGGTATGAAAGTCTGAGATAGAGACAGAAATTAGTGGACGGTGCACGTGAAGAAAGCATTTTCTGCCATAATGTGGCACAAGACTGAAGGCCATCACAAAGGAGTGCTATGCAGAGCGGAGAGCAAGGCGGGCTGTGAGTGTCCTCTCATTGGGAGGTCGAGGGGAGAGGACAAAACAGCCAAGGAAGGAGTAACAGGTGAGGTCAAAGGATGCAATTGCAATGTGTATCTTAGAATCCTCTTGAAGAAAGGGGGGGTGCATCAAAGTGCAGTATTGAAATTTCAACATCACTGATAGGAAAAAATGCGGACAACGAAATTGATCACCGAATTCAGTGTTTCGAAATCATTGTGGCTGGAGCTGGAGGCGGTTGGTGGCTCGTTATCTTCAGCTGCAGAGCCGCTGGAGCTGGGATGTGGGTCGGCGCGCCCAGCGGAGAGCAGCAGCCGCTCCCAACATGCACGGCCTGGCAAGGGCATCGCCTGTGCCTACTGCACTGGCCCAAGTGGACAGAGAGAAAAATCTATCAGTGGATCAATGAACTGTCCGGTCCTGAGACAAGGGAAAATGTTTTGCTGGAGCTGAGAAAGAAGCAAGAGTCTGTCCCTGACCTTGCACCGTGCTATGGCATTCATTTGGTACTATTACAGCACTTTTACAGGAAATTGTAAATATGTATCCATCTATCAACCCTCCAACCTTGACAGCATAGCAGTCTAACAGAGTTTGCAATGCTCTAGCGTTGTTACAGTGTGTGGCCTCACACCCAGAGACCAGGTCAGCATTTCTGGCAGTACACATCCCACTCTTTTTGTACCCCTTTTTGCACACAGCAAAACTCGTCCCTTTGAATATCTTCGGCTCACCAGCCTTGGAGTTATTGAGGCCTTGGTTAAAACAGATGAGCAAGAAGTAATCATTTTTTTATTGACAATAGAAATCATCCCTTTGTGTTTGCGCATCATGGAATCTGGAAGTAAACATTCTAAAATGGTTGCCACATTCATCCTCCAGAAGATTCCCTTAGATGACACTGGTTTGGCTTATATATGTCAGACATATGAGCGGTTTTCCCATGTTGCCATGATCTTGGGTAAAATGATCCTGCAGCTATCCAAAGGACCGTCTGCCCATCTGCTGTAGCATGTAGTAAGATGTTACCTTCGATTCTCAGATCATCCCAGGGCTCGTGAAGCACTCAGACAGTGCCTCCCTGACCAGCTGCAGGACACCACCACGAAATGCTGACTTGCACAACTGGTGAAGAACCAGCAAGAGGGCCAGGTCACCTATTTTGGGGAGTGGAGGTGGAGCCTACGAGGAAAACAGCTCAGGTTTTATTGCCCACTGGAAATTGACAAACTCAATGCTGAACTGTACTGGAGAAAAGGGGCAGGGTACCCCGCGTGACTGACTGGAGGGCCTGGATCCCCCTGCTGCTCCCAGGAATTGGGCTCCTGATAGCAGTCTGCTACCACAGCCCCAGGAGGGTGTCAACACCAGCAAATGCTGTTATCTGCAGCATGCCCAAGATGCAGCACTGCTCCTGAACCTCTACCTCGCCACTGATAGAGAGAGGAGACATGGTGATAGCAGCAACACTCTCGGCATGGAGAGCACCTGGGACCAAACTGTGTGGCTTTTGTTTTTTGTTTTTTGTTTTTTAAACTTTGCCTTCCTGGATGACTCAAGGTGTGTGTCTCTTAATACTCTCTCACACAGTATTTGTTTACTTTCAGTTTCTGTTTTTAACCTCAAAAGAGAGAGATGTGTTTAATGGACACAAGCTGTAGTTTTCAGCAAAACTTTGTCAATTGGCACTGTTTATAAGTCTGTTAGCTGCATAAGCTCAATAAAAAGTTGTTCTGGGCATTGCATCCCCTCTGGCAGACTGAGAGCTGCATCAGGCTATTGGGTGGAATGGGGGGGCAGGGGAAGAAGAAAGTCAAAGGCCAAGCAGGAACTCTCTGCCTGTTCCCCTCTGCTCCTGTTCTCTCCCTCCCAAGCCCAGCTGCTGTGAGGACATTCACCTTGGTTCTGGCTTCAGCTGCTAGCCTACCCAAATCTCAGCGCTTTCCCCTTTTTACCACTTAGACTTAAAGCAGGAGTCTTAATTTACCCAACCTTCCTTAAAAGAGAATTGTATTGGGGCAGGAGGGATGGCAGTTCTTCAGATTCAGGTCTTCCAAGATAATTTCCAGGTGTCTTCTCAAACGGAGCAAGCGCCTGGATCCAAATGGTAGGCTACTTGACCCCGTTCTTCTAGGGTGAGTTTCTGTAGCCCATCTCTCCTCGTGAGTATACTTGAAACAGTATTAGCTGAATGAGTTTCTTCAGATTTAAAATGAACAGCTGGACTCTGCTGGCTCAGTCTCCTGTGCCTTTTAACACACTTTCTTTGGTCTATGGAAACTGAAATGCTTTTTACTTGTTGGTAATGTCAGAGTTCCCCTTCCATCTCCGTGGGCTTAACTCTTAACCTCTTACTGTAACTGCCTCTCTTTCTGCAGTTCTTCCCACTGTCAGTCTTTGTTTTCTCATCCTCATCTCCAAAGATGGGATTATTAGTCCAACTCTAGAGAGAGCCCGAATCTTCAGACCGTGCCTCACACACTTGAAGATGTATATATTAAGTCTGAAGAGGTTATAATGGGACAGATGCTCATAGAAACCTTTGCAGAGGCAGTTGTGCCAACCCAAGGGCTCTTTAAGCCGACTTTCACAAGGGGAGCCGGCCTTGTTCGTTGGCTTCTGTCTTTAGAGCTAAGAGAGCAGTAATTAAGTAGCCTAGATTTAGGGAGGGTAGAATAAGCATTTATTCCCCTGCCTTTGAAATTGAAGAAGAGGACCTGGCCTCAAGCCTGAAGAAGAAAAGTCTCAGACAGCAAAGAACAGCATCACCTTGATAGATGTCTTGACTCACTCTGCAGCTTGTGATCTGAAAAATTCACTAGAGTACCCTGATTTTTGAAATCCACCTTCCTGCTGAGCTGAAGTCTCTCATTCAGCTTCACTGGGGGGGCAGCTGAGGCTTGGGGCCTTGCTCCCTGGGACATTCTCTCCATCTTTTGGTGCATTGGCCATGTTACTGTGCCAATAGTGTCTTAATTCATGCCCCATCTAGCCTCAACTGGCCTTGGACCTACATAGGAGTTGCATGGGGAGGGGGGCAATGGGTCTTACTTCCTGTGGTTGGTCCTGATGTTGTATGTACTATATAAAGAGACCCCTCCCCTTATTTTGTGTTTTCCATCCCTCACCCTCAACAGGGTTAAAAATAAAACATGCAAAATAAAATAAAATAAAACATGCTTTGTGTGTGTGTTTTTTTTTTAAACGAAATCATTGTGGCTATGAGAACACTTTCATCAGTGTTGAAGATAAGTGTAATTATAGAGGCCTTAAATCTGAAAAGGAGAGCAGATGCAGAATTATAGACTATTTTGAAACAAGAGTTATATTTCAAGTAGATAAGAATGTAGAGATTATTTGAAATGAAATGTGTTTACCCATAACTCAGATTCAAGCAAATTTAACCTCTTATGTTACTACTTCCTATGTGTACTCTCCCCTGCCTTCCTCCTCCTCCTGGTCCTCCTCTTCTTGCTTCTCATCCACCCACTCTCTGCCTGCCAGGTTATCTCAGAGCAACTTTGAGGCGTCATTTAATTTTATTCATAAAAATGTATCGTTGTGGTTAAAGAGATGATACAATGGTTAAGAGCACTGGCTGCTCTACCAGGGGACCCAGATTCAGTTCCCAGCACCAGCATGGTGGCTTACACGATCTGTAACTCCAGTTCCAGAAGACATGATAGATGTCTTTTTCCGTCCTCCACAGATATCAGGCATGCACACGGTGCACAGATATACACAAAACCAAAATGCTCACACATAAAATAAATGCATTTAAAAATTAATGTATCAATTTTGTGCATGTCAAGGTTTTTTCCCTTTCTGTAAAAGGAGTAAAGGAAGCAGGTGGTAACTTCTAGGGAGAGGAGGGTTAAAGGTCTTGTGAGTCCACTCAGTTGTGTGAGTTCAAGCATAAACTACAAATAGGGCTATGTTTAAGTGGGATGTGGGTTCTGACAAGTATAAAAGTATACGCATTTCAGCAGATGCAGCGGTGCACTCCTTTAATCCCAGCACTCGAGGAAGAGGCAGCAGGATTTTTGTGAGTTTGAGGTTAGCCCCTGGTCTATGGTATGTATTAGCTACCAGAACAGAGCTACATAGTGAGGCCCTAACTTGAAAGAGCCAAAAAAATTTCAATTGTTTAAGAAGAATGGGGACATTAATTAGGTGATATAGTCACAGATTATACATCATGGTAGGTAAAAAGAAAATGAGCCAGCATGGAGGTTGGAAGGTAAAATGAATGAAATAGAGATAATGATTCTTGTGGTTGTACATCGTGATGATCTAGGACATAAAAATACAAGTGACATAGAGTGGCGGACAAGGTACTCAGAGGAAAGACTTTGAGGCAGGGAAAAGCAAGAAAGCAAGGGATTTCATCTACTGACACACTGAGGCTGAGAAAGGACGAGAGAGTTCATAGACTGAGTTCGAGAGCTAAAGCAAGTTGAGTCATCTGACTTACAGAATGGAGTAGTCTATGGATTTTAGAGAACAGAAAGAGTTCTGGCCTAACACTGATGAGAGGGAAGAACCTGGGACATATTCAGAGAGAGCAAAGGGTGGGTAAAACCAACCATCTCCTGAGTGTGTAAAGGATGGAGCAACAAGAGGCTGACGTTCCATCAAAGCAAAGGAACAGGTTACGTTCCACTGTGTGACGCATCTTTTTACCTACATATTTTTTCTCTCATTTGTGAGCAAGTTGAGCTATTGTAGGCCCTCCAGCTTAGTTTGTTTAGTGGAATTTTTCTTACAAGAAAATGTGCCACGGTTTCACATCAGGACACTTCTCTTTGCAGCAGATAATGACCATCACAGAAAACCACAACCAATCAAAATGCAGAGTTGTGAAGCACAATCCAGTAAATACATCTACAGCACAACTCCTGCACCTAAGGCTCAGGGATCATTATTGAAGAGGGGATGGAAGGACTGTGACAGCCAGAAGATCAGAGAGTTTGCTGTGGGATTGTGTGTCCTGGAAACGTCAGAAGCTATACCCCTAAAATCCTACCAACATGACAGCCCCAAAGTGAAAATGGACAACTGTAGACATGCTAAAGTAGGTAGGAGAAAGCCCACAAGGCCTCAACCCTACTCAAAGAAATACAGGCAACTAAGAAATGCAGAGAAAAAGGAGAAATAATCTTCCCCGGGGAATAGCACATCAATTGGTTATCAATACCAATAACAATGGTCAGCCCTGAAAACACATATTCACTAACATTATACAGACTGAGCAGGTTGTACTTACATATTTAAGAACATGGGGCTGGAGAGATGGCTCAGCTGTTAAGAGCACTGACTGCTCTTCCAGAGGTCCTGAGTTCAATTCCCAGCAACCACATGGTAGCTCACAACC
This sequence comes from Uromys caudimaculatus, assembly GCA_028551405.1. Taxonomy (NCBI): domain Eukaryota; kingdom Metazoa; phylum Chordata; class Mammalia; order Rodentia; family Muridae; genus Uromys; species Uromys caudimaculatus. The sequence continues at coordinate 84,150,177 of CM052702.1, forward strand.
ATCTGTAATGGGATCTGATGCACTCTTCTGGTGCGTGTCTGAAGACAGCTACAGTATACTCATATACATAAAATAAATAAATAAATAATACTAAAACTCTACTTAAAAATAACATAAATATAATATAACAGTCTTTATATATATATAAAAATTAGTGAATAAAGAAGCCTTGGATTTGAAAGAGAATAAGGAGAGAGTATATTAGAGGGTTTGAAGGAAGGAAAAGAAAAAAGAAAATGATGTAATTATAGTTCACCAAAACAAAAAAAAAAATTTAGTGGGAGCACCAGCTACTCTTTCAGAGAAGTCAGATTCAATTCCCATTACCCATACAGTGGCTCACAGCCATCTGTGGCTCCAGTTCAAGGGGATCTGATGTCTTCTCTTACCTCCTCAAGCAGCAAGAAAGCACATTGTACAAATTTATACATGAAGGCAAAACACCGAATAAATTTTCTTAAATAAAATAAAGTTGAATTATGGAAAAAAATTTTTTTAAAGAGACAGTGTTAAGGACTGTAAAGTGGACCTCCAAGGGGAAGCAGGGAGATGACAGAGGTGGAGGGGGGTATACTCAATGCATTCTATGTTCGTGTATACGGATATTACAGTGAATTCCATTTGTACAGTTGTGTGCCCATCATAATAAAGTAAAACGCAGCAAATAGAGAAATATTACACAATTCATATTTAAGAGAGGGGGGAGTTGATCTCTGTGAGTTTGAGGCTATCCTGGTCTCTATAGAATGAGTTGCTCTAGGACAGTTAAGGCTACACAGAAAATCCCTGCCTTGAAAAACCAAAAAAAGGAAGAGGAAGAAGAAGAAGAAGAAGAAGAAGAAGAAGAAGGAGAAGGAGAAGGAGAAGGAGAAGGAGAAGGAGAAGGAGAAGGAGAAGGAGAAGGAGAAGGAGAAGGAGAAGGAGAAGGAGAAGGAGAAGGAGAAGGAGAAGGAGAAGGAGAAGGAGAAGGAGACGGAGGAGGAGGAGGAGGAGGAGGAGGAGAAGGAGAAGGAGAAGAAGAGGAGGAGGAGGAGGAGGAGGAGGAGGAGGAGGAGAACAGGAGGAGGAGGGGGAGGAGGAAGAGGAGGGTGAGGGGGTGCAAAGGTCTCTAGAAGAAGGTCCTTCTCACTACTGTTTTTTAAGTATTATAATAGAAATTTTAGGTAATGCGAGAAGGAAAATAAATGAAAAAACATAGTGGTTGGGAATGGGGAAAAGTGTGTTTGTTCACAGACAGCATAATTGTTTAATGTAGAAAATCCAAAAAGATTTCCAACCAGAAAATGGAAGTCAAAAGGTAAAGGTGAAGGATGCAGAGTTAATATGTGAAAGTTAAGATTTTCTATATACTACCAATCAACAAGTGAAAATATGAAAAAAACCACACATTTATACAATAGCCTTCAAAAGTGAGGCACATATATAATAAAGTAACATTTATTAAAATACAAGGGAAAGTCAAAATTGCCTTAAAAGTTATGAGAGTGCCAGTGGGATGGCTCGGCAGACAAAGCACTTGCCACACAAGCCTGGCAACCTGGGTTCGATCTTGGGGACACAGGGTTTTGGTTTAAGCTAGATATAGTGGCATGCATGTGTAATCCCACATGTACTTCCTACAGAAAGAGTGAACGCAGAGACAAGAGACTCACATGGAAGCTCAAGGGACAGAGAACCTGGAGTACATGGCACAGTAGGAACGACAAGAGGGACCTGTCCTCAACAAGGTGAAGGGAGGGAACCTGTACACACACACATACACACACACACACACACACACACACACACACACACACACACACACACACACACACACGAGAGAGAGAGAGAGAGAGAGAGAGAGAGAGAGAGAGAGAGAGAGAGAGAGATATTAAAAATTTATCAAAGAGATACAAACAGAGATGTTCCATGTTCATTTCATGATTGAGAAGACTCAGTATGGTCAAAACAGCAGTCTTTTCTCGACTTGATTATAGATACAATATAGTGACAAAAAAAATCCAAATGAATTATTTTATTATATTTACAAATAGATCTCAAAGTTTTTATATCAAGAGGTAAGAGACTCATAATAGCCAACTGCTGTACAGTCATTTCCTCTGAATTGAAGCATTCCCTTCTGGAGAGAGGAAGAAGGCTCAGGAGACTAAGTAAACAAACCCTAGACGTCCAGGAAAGCCTAAGCTCACAAGATTCATGAGGCCTCACCCCAAGGTTATAGAGGAGACTCATGGACTGAAGGAGCTGCCCGGAGGGCACGCTGATCTGTTGAGCTCCTGTCAAGTCACCGGAACTTCAGCGTTCTAGCTTGAGTCATCATCCACACCGAGAAAGGCTTTTTGGTGATGCAGCTGCCTTTGAGTCATCCATTGACTTCCCTACTTGCAATCCCACTGGCTGGTGGGAGATCAAGTGAGCTCTGTGCTCAAAAATGCCCTTCTTGGATCCAAACATGTGGGGTCTGTGAAGAGTCAAATATTGAGAACAGAGCAAGATGAAAGTGATGAAAGATACCTCTCAGGTCCAACTTTTAATACAGAAGGAAAAAAATCTATACTCAACATAGAGATGGGAGCTTTCATAATGGATCTATATAAGAAATCATGGAAATCCAGGAGTCCTTGAACTGTTTGACTTAGGAAAAACTTAAAGGAACAATGAAAGAGACTGTGCTGCAAAGGTGGAGGGACAATAATCTCTTCCTAAGACACAGATGGCATGACCCGTGGCAAGCTGAAGGAAACCAGCCCCTAATGGACTGGCTATTATCACATCTGACACCCCTCCACCTCCAAATATCAAATAATAGAAAACAAGAAAGAGCAGACCTACAGCAGGAGTTGGCATGAGATTGGCATGTTGTGTATGTATTTCACTGGGTCACGTGAGACTATTATTAAGAAACTGATTCATCAGGGAGGGATTGTATTCATACAGGACTGGTGTAAGGCTTACGTGGCTTTGCTCAGTCTGGCGATATGACAAGATCTATAAGGTATGAGAAGCTTTGGTAGACCTGAATTATCTAGATATACATATAAATTGAATTCATAAAGTATTAAAGCACACAGAAGAAGATGAGAGCAAAAGACAGCAGACAATAGGTCCCTGTCTGTGTTCCTCAGAAACAAGCAAGATTTGTGCTGAGCTTGAGTCTCCAGGGAAAGAACTGATAGAAATTCAAAGACTGCCCATGTGCCTCTAGAAGGCTTTACAGCCAGACTAGCTATGAATGGGTAAAGGGAGCAGAAGACAAGGTGAGAGGAATACAAGAGATCCCCACAGTACTTCCTGCTACAGAAAAAGAAGGTCTTCTGTGAGATGAGAATCAACTTAGCTACTACCCTGGTGGGGTGGCCACCACCCCATTGCTTATAAATGAAGGTCATACATAATAACTAGAGATCCCATGTCTAATTGTCTATTTTTTTAGTCCTCAACTAATGTGCTTAGGCTTTAGTGGATACTGAAGCCACGGGTACCTTAATTTACGATGGCTCCCTAGGTCACCAAGAAATATGGGTATCAAAGGATGGAACATGCATGTAAAACATAGGAAGCTTGTCTGGTGGGCAATCATATATGGTGTGCATTTCTCTACTGCAAGAGAACATTCCGGGAGTGGATCCCTAGTTGAGGCACACCCTGTATACCACTGTTGGCAAGTTTTGCCTAAAGACAGAAACTGTGAAGACAGGCAGTCATACTTGGCTGGGCAAGATGGGACCTGAAGGGATGCAGTATGGACTGCCTAGGGGCTGTAATGAAGATGCGGAAACCATGAAGGAGATAGAAGGGGTGGAGATTAATTGCCCAGCCCAAAGCCCTTTCAACATCCTAGAAAACTGCATCCTGGGAGTTCACTGAACAGCTTGCAATCAGTTCCACTGGGAGTCTCTCCTGGCACTGAGGTTGTGTACCGCATATATGACTTTGGGGGAGACTCATCAGTCTTATTAATGTGGTTAACTTTTTGAGTCATCTGAGTCTCTCCCTCTGATGAGAGAATGTTTTGATTTAGAAAAACTAGCTTCACCAGTATGCTGGAACAAACACAAACCATATAGTGAGATCCAAATGTTAAATTTAAGAAGTGTTTCCAGCCAGGTGTTAAGACATATACATTATATAAAAGTTATTTTGTCTTTGTTTTTCTAGACAGGGTTTCTCTGTATAGGATTGGCTGTCCTGGATCTTGCTTTGTAGAGCAGGCTAGTCTTAAGCTCAGAGATCCCATAAAAAACACTAAACTGGAAATCTATCTATCTATCTATCTATCTATCTATCTATCTATCTATCCATCCATCCATCCATCTATCCACAGTACACACATGCACACGTGTGTACACGTGCACACACACACACACACACACACACACACACACACACACACACACAAAGGACCTGTAGGGTAAAAAAGAGAAAAGAAAAAATTAAATAAAAATAAATATAAAAGGTAAAGTAAAATTTGAAAAACAAAATCAAACAAACAACAAAACCAGGAAGACTCCTAATGTGACATTCTGAGACAAGAGACTTCCAAAGATGCCATTTATTGAGTTCATAGTCTTGTTTTGCCTTTGGACTCCTTTGGAGGAAATTAAGTTTACATTTGCAAGTGTTTATCAGTTGGAAGTTGTTTCTGGGTTAGGGATGGGGGCATGTGTCCACTATTCCTTTCAGCTTCAGGACCCCACCTGGTGCAGACTCATGCAGGCCCCATGCATGCCGCCTCAGTCTCTGTGAGTTCTTATGAGCTTTGATCATGCTGATGTAGAAGGGCTTGTTTTCTTAGTGTCCTCAATCCCCTCTGGCTCTTACACTCTTTCTGTCTCCTCTTCCACACAGTTCCACAATCTCTGAGGGAAGGGATTTGATAGAGATATCCCATTTAGGGTTAAGCATTCTAGGATCTCTCACTCTGGTGTAATGTCTGACTGTAGTTCTCTGTATTTATTCCCATCTTCTGCAGGAGGAAGCTTCACTGCTGTTAGCTGAGCAAGGCACTGTGTATAGCAGAATGTCATTAGAAGTCATTTTATTGCTACATAGGCTTTTCTACTTCCTTCCTTCCTTCCTTCCTTCCTTCCTTCCTTCCTTCCTTCCTTCCTTCCTTTCTTTCTTTCTTTCTTTCTTTCTTTCTTTCTTTCTTTCTTTCTTTCTTTCTTTCCTTCTCCTCCTTCTCCTCTTCCTCCTCCTCCTCCTCCTCCTTCTTTTTAGAACAGTAGTATTTGGTTTTACTCCAGATTCCTGGGCTATCTAGTCTATGATTCTTTTCAGCTAAACAGGGCATTAACGTATCTTACAGACAGGACACCATTGTAGATCAAAGACTTTGTGACTGGATTGGTGTTTATGTTTCTCCTTTGGTAGTGTGCAGAGAAACTTCCTGTACCAAAAACACTAGCAAGTAGACATGAAGGTTCTATGTGGGTCCCAGCTTGACCTTGCTATGTTCAGTGAGCTGTACACATTCTGTCTTCAACAATAGGGCCTTTCCTCATTTTGTGGAGAACAATGTATAGTCTTGGCAACAGCCTGGGTTGTTTGAGGACTCGCATAGGACCTCTTTGGCCAATAATTCAATTAGATGTAACTCAATCTTGGTCCTGGAAGCTTCATTTGGTGACAGAATATTGCTAGGTGGAGCTCTATCTCCCCCCAATTATTTGGTGATTTCATTTATATTGCCTTCATATGTGTGCATATTTTAGAAACCATCTCCTATATTAGGCATCCATACTATCCCTCAGATGGCCCTTAATTTTAGCTGTCTCTTCCCATATTCCCTCCCTCATGCCCCCTCCACTTGATCCTCCCATTCCAGCCACACCCCATCCATCCATAACTATCTGTTCTACCTCCCTTTCCAAGAGAAAGCTATCTGACATGCCTCCCCCATACACAGTCCCTTACTCTACCTAAACTCTGTGGTTCTATGGATTGTAGTTTGGTTATTATGCTGTACAGTTTTATGTCGTTTTGACACAAGATAGGGGTCATCTGAGAAGAGGGAGCCTCAATTTAGAAAATGTCTCCACAAGATCGGGCTGTAGTCAGTCCCGTTGTCAGGAATTTTCTTAATTAGTGATTGATGCCCCCCGCACAAGCTCATTTGTGGGTAGTGCCATCCCTGGGCATGTGGTCGGTCCTGGGTTCTATAAGAAGGCAGGCTGACCAGGCAGTGGTGGCACACGCCTTTAATCCCAGCATTTGGGAGGCAGAGGCAGGTGGATTTCTGAGTTCGAGGCCAGCCTGGTCTACAGAGTGAGTTCCAGGACAGCCAGGGCTACACAGAGAAACCCTGTCTCGAAAAACCAAAAAAAAAAAAAAAAAGAAGAAGAAGAAGAAGAAGAAGAAGAAGAAGAAGAAGAAGAAGAAGAAGAAGAAGAGGAAGAAGAAGAACAAGAACAAGAAGAACAAGAAGAACAAGAAGAACAAGAAGAACAAGAAGAAGAAGAACAAGAAGAAGGCAGGCTGATGAAGCCATGGTGAGCAAGCTAATAAGCAGCACCCCTCCATGGCTTCTGCATCAGCTCCTGCCTTCAGGTTCCTGCCCTGCTTGAGTTCCTCCCTGACTTCTTTTGATGATGAACAGTGATATGGAAGTATAAGCCGAATTACAAACAAAAAAACAAAAAAACAAAACAAACAAACAAACAAAAAAACCCAAAAAACAAAAAAACAAACAAAAAAAACCCCAAAAACCTTTCCTCCCCAACTTGCTTTTGGTCATGCTGCTTCATCACAGCAATAGAAATTAAGTAAGACAGCAGTTATCATTGACTTATAATGACAACAAAAATGTCTGAGTGTAAGTGAATACATACCATATTTGTCTTTCTGGGTCTTGTTACTTCACTTAGGATAGATGGAACTAGGGGAAAAATCACATTTTTCAATTTTTATAATTTGTCTTGGAGAACACCGAAATAGTTGGTTTCAGTACTCAGAAAACATACCTGAATCTTATCATTATATCCACATTTTCTGCAGTTGCCAATGTTCAAGAGACTAATTGGCAGATTCCAAAATCTCAGTTACACTTGCAAACTCCTACCGATAGAGAAGCTTAGCTTGCCTGGAATTCTTCCAAATGATGACAGGAATGGGAACCAGACTATATGGCTGACTGTCTTAGTTGAGTTTCTGTTGCTGTGACTAAACACCATGACCAAAGAGCAAGTTGGGGAAGAAAGGGTTTATTTGGCTTTCACTTCCATATAACTGTTCATCATCAAAAGAAGTCAGGACAGGAACTCAAGCAGGGCAGGAACCTGGAGGCAGGAGCTGATGCAGGGTCATGGAGGAGGGCTGCTTCCTAGTTTGCTTCCCATGGGTGGATCAGCCTGCTTTCTTATAGAACTCAGAACCATCAGCCCAGGAATAGCACCACCCACAATGGCCTGGACCCTCCCTCACTGATCACTAATTGAGAAAATGCCTTAGAACTGAATCTCATGGAGGCATTTCCTCAACTGAGACTCCTTCCTCTCTGATAACTCTAGCTTGTGTCAAGTGACACAAAATCAATCAGTACACTGACCTACCTGGAGTTTTGTTAACTGTTGCTATATTGTGTGTTTTAAAAAGAAAGAAGTAGAGCATATTAGAAATGAAGGGGAGAATGGAAGCTGGTCAAACAGCCCTCCCATGTTTCTGCCATATAGTGAAAACTGTCAGATAACTGGTAATAGACTATATTAACATCTACATTTTTACTTAATTACTAAATATATTTAAGTTTCAAGAAAATTACGAGAAAGCAAAGTTCACTGTGTGCATACCTAAGAATGAAGAATTGTGTCTGATTACAAACCAAAGAAGTAACGTGGTGTCAAAATGGTTTCTTAATTTTCTATTAAGATGAAGTTTGATCATTGACTGGAAAGAATACTGGGCTTGTTAGTTTTTTATTTTATTTTTTTTCATCCATTTGAGACACCTGGGAGAGCAAGCTTCATTTAAGGGCTTGCTCAGCTGCCTAAGGGAGTTAGCTGAGCGTGAGCCAGGGAGTGAGCAGCTCTTCTGAAATTCTTCCGTAATTTCTGCTTCTGGTTGTAATTTCTGCTTCTGTAATTCCTGTGGGTTTCTGCTCTCACTTCCTTCAGCGATGAACTATGACCTGGAAGTGTGAGCTAAATAAGCCCTTCTCTCTCCTAAGTTGTTTTTGGTCATGATGTTTACCACAGCAACAGAAAGCAAACAAGGACAAATACTTTCTTCAACTATTAAAAAAAATCAACAGAGGGATGATGCTAAGAATGTTTGTATGGGGAGATTTGGGTCTTTGGCATGCGTTACAGGACAGGCTTTTACAAGAAGAGAACTGAGATTACATGAAACTTTGAATTGGAAGAAGAAACATAGAACATGCTGTTGGAGACCAGGGCTATAACTTTCCAGCTAGAAAGATTCTGATAGGTATACAGACCAATATATACAGAATACAACCAGAATCTAACAAAAGACTAGACTATTGACTGGCAAAATTGTGTACTTTGTGCCCAGAAGGCAGAAGACCAAATCTATCTTCTCACTACAGGGTCTAGAATTATGTAACAACTACTTAGCTTGCAGAATGTGTGAATCAAGTAACTTTCAGCCTTCCTCCTGCAAGAAAACAAGTAACTAGTAACTGAATAATTTTTAAAACTTAAAAAAAAATGATTAGAACACGAACAATCTAAAAGGGCATGACCAAGGCAGAAGGAGGAGGAGGAGGAGGAGGAGGAGGAGGAGGAGGAGGAGGAGGAGCAGCAGCAGCAGCAACAACAACAACAACAAGAAGAACAAGAGGAGGAGAAAGAAAGAAAAAACAAACAAACAAACAAACAAAAACAAAACAAAAAGCCCTCAGAACGTAGAGAGGTAAGATCCTCAAAACCTGCTTTAGACTTAAGGCCATTTACTGACCACATGAAGACTCCTCTCTTTTCTTTTACTCTGTTCTTTTTTCTCTCTCTCTCATTTCTTCTTTTGTAGCACAGGCTACCTTTGTAGTCTCATTATGGGCCTTGCTGTGGACACAGTAGCCCAGGCTAGTCTTGAACTTACAGCAAACTTACTGCTTCAGCCTGTCTATTCATATTAACAGCCTTCTGAAGGAAAGAAGTGGAACTAAGCCCAAGACCTGATTCAAGATGTCTGATAAGAGACTTTCTTCTTGTTCCTCCAGTTCAGGACATATGAAATACACCCTCCGGATAAGAGGGAATTAGAAACCAATTGGCTTGTCCGGATATCTGCAGCTCAGATCCACTTTGTCTGAGTGAGTCATGGAATACCAGAAGCAAAATTTGCTCGGCTTATTCCTGAGTAGGAAGTACACTGCTTCTAGGCAAAACATAGATTAATTCTTCTGGAGACAAGCAGCTTCATAGCAGTCCTCTATTTTTACAAAGAATTCTTCAAAGACTATAATACTTTATAAAGTTTATAATAAATTTCAAGAATATACCACGCGATGCCAACATGTGTAGAAGTTCATAGAAATGACCCACATAGATTTCAGATTTTAAAATCTTGTGCCAAAGCGGGAATGGTGGTGTACTCTTGGGACCCCAGCCATCACAAAATGGTGAGAGTAAGAGGCATCTTAAGTTCAAAATCAGTGTGACCTATATCCTAAGACCCTGTCTCACAAAACAAACAAAAAACAAAGACAAATTATTGATGTAGTTACCATAGTATCTTATGGCACATATCTGTGTAAGTATCCAACTGAAAGCTATCTCAGGAGCACACATGGACAAAAGAAAGGATACATAAATGTTGGGTGGTTACAGGATGGAATGTCAACCCCGAGTAAAAGTACAATGATACACAATGACAATAGTGACCAAAAGGAGCAACAAAACTGCAAGTGGCATGTGTGGAAAGGTCTTAGAGACTGGGCCGAGTGGTCACTTTCTGGGAGAGTGCTGTCTAGCATATGCAAAGTAATCCTAGGGTTACATCACAGAACCACCAAATGAATAACGATGACAATGACAGTGGTAGAGTTTTAATTCAGTCGCACTCTGTCTGTATCCCCTTTATCCATATCCAGTGCTTCTTCCCTGACTCTAACATGGCTACTGTGTTCTTCATCCCTGTCTGTAGCTTCTCGGTCCCCATGCCAGGTCCTTAGCATTCTGCAGCACATGGATCAATTCACTTTGTCTCAGACCAGGAGGTGCAGCCTGTGTAGATTTTCAGGACCTTACATTTAGTCTTCCATATCAAACTACATGTGCCTTAAGACAGGGGACACATTTACTTTTTCTCTTTCTTCCTCTGTAGATCTGGTTTGATGGGGCTTACTATACAGCTATTGAAAGGACGGACCGTTTTCATTACGATAGCTGCATGTCTAAAGCCCGTTTCTCTAATGCACAAACATGTGGGTGACTCAGCCAACCTTTGGTTTCTTTGGGGAAGTGTCTCAGAATGGGGAATTTTTTTTCTAGCAAGAGATGCCTTAGAGATTCAGCCAAAGTGAGGCTCAGCACAGAGAGAAGAAACCAAGGGTAAAGAAGCCATGACGATGAAAGTAGACACTTTCTTTGACTCCCTTTCTCAGTGCCACCCTGGTGCTTTACAGGTAAACTGTTAGTTATAAGTGCAGTTCTCTACTCCACCCAACCCTGGACAAACAGACAAACTGTTATTTCTAGTGGGCAAGCTAGGACAGACCTGAGATCCTAGACCTTGGAAGGTTAAGGTTAAGGAGGAATAGTGAGTTCAAAGTCAACCATGGCCAGGCCGTGGTGGCGCACGCCTTTAATCCCAGCACTCGGGAGGCAGAGGCAGGCGGATTTCTGAGTTCGAGGCCAGCCTGGTCTACAGAGTGAGTTCCAGGACAGCCAGGGCTACACAGAGAAACCCTGTCTCGAAAAAAAGAAAAATAAATAAAAAAGTCAACCATGACTCAACAGCAATTGCTAAAACAAACAAAACAAGATTATTTACTGACCTGTGGCTATCGCACTCAGTGTGGCTCTCAAGGCTGCCCTTTTTTGATCCACTAGAGTCCAAAATTGCAACAGCAACAATTCTTTCTTTCTGCACCCTTTGCAGAGTGGCTTCTTTCATTTAGCATAACCCACAGAAAGAAGGCTCTTCTACATCTTTTTTGTGGGTTAGCAGCTCATCATTTCTTTGTACCCCTAAAATAGATTCCAGTTTATCTGTTAACCAATGTCATTTTGGTTGCTGCTAATACCTGGCAATTGTTTACAGAGACCTGTAATTGTTAGACTGTCAAGCTGTCTTCCAACATAGATAATGGGTTCTGTGTTCCCATCAGTGGTGAATGCACCTCACATACTCAGATCTGATGTTCGACGGGGTGTTAGGTTTTTGGCTATTCTATTGTATGCAAGGCAGTAACTGGCAGTTGCCTTTACCAACTGCCTAATGATATGTGATGTTCCCATACACTCAAATAGGAGGTGACATGAGAAGTTACTAGAGATCACTCTCAGGCAATGACCAGCATAGAACCTTTCTTCTCATTTGTATTAATTTCCTGCTGTGACTACAATGAATGTTCTAAAAAATGTACTCATTTAAGACAATGGAAATTCATTGTTCTGGAGCTCACAAGTGCAAAATAGATCTTACTGTGCTGCAAATCAATGTATAGACAGCACACATTCCTTTCGGCGGATCTGGGAACAGTCATTTTCCATGTTTTAGAGTCTGTATGTGTTCTTTGGCTTCTGTCCCCCTTCTTACATTTTTAAACGTAGCTCTATTGAGCTAAGTCTGTTTCATATTATTCTCTCTGATTGTCTTCCTCTCCCACTTCTAAGGACCTGAGGATGGCATCAGGCCCACCTGGATAAACCAGGATAATCTAAAATTGCAGACTTCAAAGATATCCGGACCTAAATTCCTGGGACCAATGATTGTATGGAAAAAGAGGTTTCCAAGGATATAATTAAGTCACAGATCTTAAGATAAGGCTGTTATCTTAGATTGTGTAAGCTCTAAATATGATTAGACATTTCCTTTAATTGGAGGGCAGTGCTTTGTAAAAGGAAAACAGAAGATTCCACAACGGGGAGATGATGACAACTTTCTTGATAAAATGTAAAAGACGGAGAATTTTTCTGCCTTGCAAAAAAAATCTCCAAGACATATTGGCTGTTTTAGCCAATATGCTGGCTGGTTTTGTGACAACCTATGGTTGAAAGGAAAGAACCTCAATTGAGAAAATGCCTGTATAACATGGGGCTGCAGGCAAGTCTGTAGGGCATTTTCTTAATTAGTAATTGATGGTGAGGGCTCATCTCATTGTGGGTGGTGCCATGTCTATGCTGTTGGTCCTGGGTTCTCTAAGAAAGCAGGCCAAGCAAGCTATGGAAGTAAGCCAGTAAGCAGCAATTCTCCTTGGCCTCTGCATCAGTTCCTGCATCCAGGTGCCCACCCGATCTGAGCTCCTGCCTTGGCTTCCCTCAGTGGAGTATGATCCAGGATAATAATAAATAAGCCCTTTGCTCCCCAAGTTGCTCTGGTCCTGATATGTCACCAAGGCAATGATAACCCTAACTAAGATAGTAAGTTACCAAAGAGTACATACTATGTAATGATGCTACTTCAGAGGAGATAAAATGCACCAAGTAGAGCCACATACCATGAAGAACTCCTCCAGTTTAATGGTGTCTTCAGATACCTCTGAGGAATAGCAATGAAGAAAAAGAACACTATTCTGCATTGCTGAACTGCAAAGGTACACATACACAATCTGTGTATTACTTCTGGAGCACCACAGTTTTGCTTTGTTTTTTGATTTTTGCTTACTATTGTATCCAAGTGCCAACAAGTCCTTGACAGGAAATGCTCATTTAATAAACAGTTCATGAAGCTGAGGCTTGCAGTTAATATTGAATCCTGAGGTGATGGGCAGATGTTATAGGTATTCTAAATTCTTCCTGTTCAAAGTATGTCATAGAACTGTGTGGATCAGTGTCTCTGTGTGTACTTCTCTGAAATGAATTGCTGTTGTTTATCTGACCTAAATATCTACCTTGCAAAGTAGACCTCTTGTCCCCATTTTACCAGTGAGGAACCTAAGGTATGGGTGTGTGACTCCTTGATTGATGCTTTCTCTTTCTTTTCCTGTTTATGCAATTTGACAGTTACACAAACCATGCCAAATGGAATGTAGTAGTCATCTCTAGAGGAAAAAAAAAAGTCCCTTTCAGGCAGGTTTCACTTGTGTTGTTTTTTGTTTTTTTATTAGCTAATTCACAAATTGATAGCAATACACAGGTAGAAGAAGAATGTCCTGTCCTGATGTTCTGTGACATGGAGAGGTGGCTATATGTTACAGTGTCTGCATATATCTATACATATATGTGAAAGATCTAGAAGAGCAATACTCAAAGGTCTGAGACATAAAGAAATGACAGAAGAAAATATTAAGTATTTTGATTTGATTTCTAGATGTATTAACATGTTGAAATATTACACATTACCATGCACAGTTAGCAAGTTTGTTTTTGCTTTTCTAATTTTATGTGTATGTGTATTTGTGTGTGTGTCCATGTTCTCTCTCTCTCTCTCTCTCTCTCTCTCTCTCTCTCTGTGTGTGTGTGTGTGTGTGTGTGTGTGTCCATGGAAGCCAGAAGATGCCATTGAATCTCTGCAGCTGTAATACAAGATGTTGTGAACCTCCTAATTTGTTCAGCATGGGCACTAGGAAACTGAAATCTGGTCCTCTAGAAGAGTAGCAAAGGCTTTTAACTGTGGAGACATCTTCCCTAGCATGTTAGTTTGTAAAACATATTTTAAAAACTGACAGTAAATGGTAATCTTTCATGTACAAAATAAATCTATTCTTCCATACGTTCATGACAGAACAGTCAACAACTTTGGGTTTTTATTTGTTTGTTTTGTTTGTATAGAATCACATGGAAAGCTACTTCTAAAATTAAAGGTTTTAGATCAATTTTACACATATACATCTTATACCTGCCTTTTTCCACTCAACAATTGGCTTTGACAGTCACACAAACCTCACCAAATGGAACGCAGTAGTCATCCCAAGAAAAATGCCCCTTTCCCTGTTTCACTTGTGTTATTTTTGCTTTTTATTAGCTAATTCACAAACTTGTTTTAAAAATTGATAGCAATACACAGGTAGAAGGAATATGTCCTGTCCTGATGTCCTGTGGTACAGAGAGATGGCTATATGTCTTGCTTTTTGAATTTTCTAGATATGCCTAATTATCTTATGTGACAATGACATAAATGGCAGGGAAGCCTAGCTTACATCATTTCATATATGGTCATTGAAGTGTTACATCTATTTTTAAAATTTTATTTATTTTATGTATATAAGAACACTGTAGCTGTCTTCAGACACACCAGAAAAGGGCATCAGATCCCATTACAGATGGTTGTAAGCCACCATGTGGTTGCTGGGATTTGAACTCAGGACCTCTGGAAGAGCAGTCATGCTCTTAACCTCTGAGCCATCTCTCCAGCCCCGAAGTGTTACATCTTTTAATTATAAGGCTTCAGTGGTGATGCTAGTAAATTGGCTATTTTACCAATGTGCAACTGTGTCTATAGAATAAACTTCAGAAGTTGAGTTGCTTAGTCAAAGAGAAATCCCCTGGAATCTTTTGTAGAGAAAACTGAATGTGGTTGTACACGCCTGTAAACCAGCACTCAAGTATGTTTGAGGTCAGCCAAGACCCTGTCTCTAAATAATAATAATAATAATAATAATAATAATAATAATAATAATTAGTAGTAGTAGTAGTAGTTTATGGAGAACTGCTAACTTTATTAAATTTATTTATTTATTCACTTTACAACCTATTATCAGTCCTTCATCTTCTCCCAGTACCCCCATTCACCCTTCCCCTTTTGAGAAGGGGAAGCCCCACTCTGGGTGTCAGTCTTCCATCTTCCCACTCCTCTACCCTACTACCCCCTCACATCAAGTCACTAAGAAACTAGGGACATCCTTTGCCACTGAGGCCAGACAAGGCTGTCCAGTTAGGGGTGAGGGATCCATAGGCAGAGACAATTGCTAACTTTTAACCATAAATGCTACATAAATATTCTTCTTTCAGAAATTGTTTTTTTTTGTTGTTGTTGTTGTTGATGCTGCTGCTTTGTTGTGTTTTGAGATAGGGTAGTTACTTCAGTGTAAATATGTAAAGTGCAAACTGTGTGCACTCAAGTGGCTGTGTAGCCCTAGCTGTCCGGGAACTTGCTCTGTAGATCAGGCTGGTCTCCAGCTTACAGAGTTCTGACTGCCTCTGCCTTCGGAGTCCTGGGACTTAAAATATAAACCACCATTTCCAGTCCTACCTTCAGAAATTTGTAGCTACACCTTCCCCAGTGCTGTAAGAACATTTCCTTGTACAAGAGCAAGGGGAAAAGAAAAAAATTAATTGGCCGAGGGCACACAAAGGTACTTTAAAAAAATGGTTTGCTGGGATTCATAGCCTCCACTCCTCCGTTTTCTAACACAGTGCCATTTCCCAGTTGAAACTGAAATCTGTTTCTATTTTACTTTGGACACAACTGATCGGACACACTGATCGACCTACCTGCTTTAGCCTCTCATGATCGGACTGCAGTGTCCCCAACCATTGTCCTGCTGTGGCAGCAGAACCCACAGCCTTCCTACAAGTTCCCTACATGAAACACACCCTATTCTCCTCTTCAGCCTGCCTTGAGCCTCTTTCTCTATTTGATTATGTAACTCCATGAAGCTTATTTTCTCTTTGTAGATGAAGGTCTATAAAAATGTGACTCCTTGATTTCTAAAGCCAAACCCATCTAACCTCATTATTCTCATGTAAAGGTTGAACGCTTGGCAGCTCATAAAACTGAGTACATGTTAATGTATACATATAGTAATATAATATATATTATATATAATGTTATCTTTATGTATCAACCTTGATGTCTTACATGATTGCAAGCAAAGAATCTTAACAGTTACTTCAGTGTAACTATGCAAAGTGCAAACTGTGTGCACTCAAGTGGCTGTGTGCAAAGCATTTTCTCACCCCAGTTATTAACAAGAGAAATAATGTTATGAACTGACTTAAAATGAAGGAGGAATAATAAACAGTGGGCACTGCTTCCACTATTAATAAGCAGTGCTCCACTCTGCAATGGAGGGCAGAACGGACAGCTTCCTCCCTGAAAGTTTAATAAAGATTTAAGTCTTCATCGCTTGATTCTTCTGTATAGCTCAGACAAACTAATTTTTTCTCCTTCACATTGAAAAAACTTAACAGTGTTTACCAAATCTGACTTACTGGGGAGTGGAAAAGGGATTCCCTGAAGCGGTTCTCTGTGCGAGAAGAGTCTCAGGAGCCAAAGCGGAAACAGAACCCTTTAAGGTTTTTAAACACCAGAAAAGTTTGCTTTTAAAAAAAAAATGCGGGTCCCAAAGGGGATAGGAACTCCATGGGAAGACCAACAAAGTCAACTAACCTGGACCCTTGGGGCTCTCAGAGTCTGAACCACCAACCAAAGCACATACACACACGCTGGACCTAGGCTTCCCCCCACATATGTAGCAGACATGAAGCTTGGTCTTCATGTGGGTCCGGAACAACCGGAGCTGGGGTGGGGGATATCCCAAAACCTGTTGCCTGTATTACGTGGGATCTGATATTCTGGCTGGGCTATCTTGTCTGGTCTCAATGGGAAGTACCTAGACCCGCAGAGACTTGAAGTGCCCAGATTGGGGGATACCCAGAGTATCCCCACCTGCTCAGAGGAGAAGGGGAGGGAAGCATGTGGGAGGATTGTGGGAAAGGGTGACAGGGAGGGGGCCAGGGAGCGGTATATAAAGTGAAAAAAAAATTAGATTAAAAAAGAAAAAAAGAAGCCAGTAACTGTTTGCTATTTGAGGCACAAGATACAGAAACCTAGTAAAGTATTGTAAGACAAATCACTCAGAAAAGAGTTCCAAAAGGGAAACCCATTCATTTAAAAACACGCTTATTTGTCTTGTACTAGAGCTTGGCCGCTTCAGTGGCTTTTCCTGATCTGAAAGGGAGTGGAGTGGCTCAACTGGTGTGCTCGCGTGGTGCAAGATCCCATGGAGGCCACATGAAGGTTGAGAGAACCCTTCCAGAGTCGCCAACAGCTGGGAAAACTCCTGAGATCCGTGGTTCCTTGCGCCTTTATCCAAGGCACCGCCTCCGCTGAGTCCCAGTGGTTCGGGGAGCCTCTCCCTTTCCAGCCCTCCTACAACACTGGCTTTTCCTGCCTTGCGTGCCCCGCAGCTGCAGTGGGCGTGTGTGTAGAGCTTTCACACTATGGGAGGCTCGAAGCAGGTTTCCACTGCGGGGCTGCTCCGTAGGCAGCTGTGCTGAACCCAGAGCTCCGGGTCAGCTTTCCGAGGTGGTCCTCGGACCTTAGAGGTTGATGGCAAGGAAATTCGGAAAGACCTCCACCTCGGAGGCAGAAGTGGGAAAGGAATGCCCCAGAGCTGGGGAAGGAGATTAAGTGGTCGAGGAAATGTGTTGGGACTAGATGAGGCTGTCCTTTGTACTGCACCGCATTTGTGCTATATGTCATTTGTGAACCCACCTCCGACCCCCATCCCCACCCTGAGATCTTGTAATTTCACTGTTGGAGCCCAAGTTGACCTGGAAATCACAATTCTTCTGCCTTGGGATTCAAGTGGATTGGAGTGCAGGTGTATGCCACCCTGATCCAATAATTGTACATTTTAAAAATAGGATAGCAAGTGCAGCACTGTATACCTGCCCTGGAGGCGCATTGCATTCTGGGGTATGGAGTAGTGGTAGTGGCAATCCTGCGCAGTTCAAGCCTGAGAACCCAGCTCGGGCAGGATTCCTGCGCAGTTCTCCGGTGCAAGCTTGCAAAAGCTTGCAAAAGCGGCAAGAGTTGGGGGTGGGGTCTGCTTTCACAATTAAGCAAAGAGCCCCAAACCACTTTACTACCATAGTCAGGTAATGACCAAGTTCATGTGTGCAAACCCAGGCTCCCTGAATTCCCCTCCACCATTTTAAGTACAGCTCATCCATCTTAAGACCTGGCTTTTGTTTGATATTTCTAGTTTCTGAAATCCGAACGTGTTTATCTACGGTAGGAGGTTTAGAAAGCTATGTCTTATATTGACTGTGACTCAGTCAAATTGTTAAAATTTCCAGTCTTGTGTTTTGCAAGAGAATTCGTTAGTCTTTGGCACTGTGCCCTAATCATGAATGTTGACGAAATTGGCGAATAAAACCTACTTTTAAAGTTAAGAATCTTGGAGCTCCCAATTTGCTGGAAACTTTAGAAAAGCCTCGTAACCCTTTTGAACTTTATTTCGCTAAATGGCTGTTATGACGCCAAAAGCATCCGGATAGAGGATGGGATGGAGAACCAGAGTCCAGCTCACAAGAAACCAAGAAACGCTGTTACAGATGGATACTCCGAAAGTTTCAAAACACTTTTTGTAAAATGATATAGAAATGGAATCTTTAGTGTGAATTTGGGGACACGGGAAGGCATTTCTATGCTAAAAATCAGTTGACATTTTAAAAAGTACTATATATATTTTAAAAGTATCTTTAATCTTTTTTTTTTTTTAACAATTCAGTCCCCTTCCCGGCCGCCCTTGGACAGTTCCTCATCCCATTCCCCTCCCCCCAGGTCCCTCCCTCCCTCCCTCTGCCCCCTCCCGTGATTGCAAAAAGCATTATATATATATTTTTTAAAGCCACATGCTAGGCACTCATCGCTAGAAGTGAAGCCAAGGAGAAAAAAGCGGACTGCGGCCGGATTTAGCTCTGCTCTTGGGATTGGTCACGAAGTCCTAGGTATCTGCAGAGAAAAGAGAGAAAACAAGCTATCCGAGGTGCCAGCCCTGCCCCGCTTCTGCGTTTCTCTAGGCCGTGTTCAGCATCCCTTCGCAAACAAAACAAAACAAAGCCCTTGCTAGGCTCTCTAGGTGGCCTTCTGAGCATCTCCAGTCTCTGATAACCACTAGCCACCACGCGGTAGCGGCTTGTGCATGGCGGTGGACCTGGCTGTCTCTTGGCAGCGGGAGAAAAACCAGGACTCAAAGCCAAGGACAAATCCTACCCGTCCCGCAGCGCAGTGGCGGTGGAAAGTTGCCTCCCTGTCTCCTCCGTCGGTGCCTTCCAACCGGGAGCAGACAGTCCTGGCTTTAGAAGGCTGAGGGACCACCCGCAGTGACCCTTTCGGTCTCCCTCCTCTTTAACTATTACGAGTTCTGGAGGCTCCTTTTAAGATCTGCAGGGTTCCCACAAGACTGGCTTTGGCTCGCTAGTTCCCCACCCTTCAGCGACTGTTCCCGCGATCTCTGTCCCCTGCATTCCTCACTCCTGCTCTCTCGTTAGCAGCTTCTTTAAGCACCTGACCATACTCCTCAGCTCCCTTACGCAAAGCTACTCACTGAAAACAGGTTTTCTCCCACACTTGCCCTGAAGATAGCTGCACTGGGAGGGATCGAGGCCCATCAAATTAGGTCCCACCCCGAGCCTCCCTCTTCTTGCTTACAGCTTGGAATCTAATCCAGTCAACACTCTTACTTCCAAGGGTCCAGAATGAGCCGGCTGCGCACTTGTTCCAGCCGAAACAAGATCTACTCTAATATAATAATAGTGTAAAACATGTTTTACACTAAACATTTGTGTTATTATCGTATTCTGCTTCGTATACCTTATTTTAGTTAAAATATTTTCCCCTTAGCAAATGAAAAACTTGACATTTTATGTAGGAGTGGGTTGTGTAGAGGGGATGGGATCCAAGAAACGAAAGGCTTCCTGGTTGCTGAAGGTTTTGAAAGGAAAAGGAGGCTTATACTGATATGTGGTTTAATCATATCTCCAAGAAGTGGGACGTTTACGTTTCATTAACTATGTATCTACACCGCTTGCGCGGTGCTCAGGGAGGCCACAGGCACCGAATACCCTTGGAGCTGAAATTCCCGGCTGATCTAAGCTGCCTGAAGTGGGTGCTGGGAATCGAATTTTACCTCTGAAGAGCAAGGCACTCTTAACAGCTGAGTCACATCTCCAGCCCTAAAATGTAAACTTGAAAAGATGGGAGAGGACGGAGTCTATTTTCTTTGGAGGGGATCGTGGAAGATTTCCTTCTCAGATATCCTCAAAACGCCCTGGAGGGGCCTAGAAAACTTTCCACTGCGAAGGCCAAGGCTTACAAATTTGCTGCGCAAGAGCTGAAGGACAGACAGGGTGTAGAGTAACTTGGTTTGGAAACTTTGGAATCAGTCCACCAGGCAGAATTGAGAAGCTGCAAAACCGTGGCAGCGAGGTTCTGCTGCTGCTCTACGGGTGTGTGCAGAACCGAATGCTAGACCTTTGGGCCCTCCTGCGCTCCTGGTACCCAGCCTAGGCCTTGACCAGGAGTAAGCGGGTGGATAAAATGGGAATTTATGGGACAGTGTCCATATTCTCAGGCTTATTTGGGTTGCATCTTCTTTTTCTGAGTTTCAGAAGCTCTTGGACCAACCATGCTCACCTGGGCGTGCTTGCGCAGAAGCTATGCCTGTCGGCCTGGGCGACGTTTCCAGCGGAACTCAAATACCACACGACGTCGTGATGTCCCCGCTCTCGGGCCAAGTCGAGAGGCAGGCGACCCCAGGCATCGCGCACATCCAGCCGCGCCCCTGCCTGGTGCAGCACCACCAGCGTGTCCAGGAAGCCCTCCCGAGCTGCG
Organism: Uromys caudimaculatus; assembly: GCA_028551405.1. Classification (NCBI taxonomy): domain Eukaryota; kingdom Metazoa; phylum Chordata; class Mammalia; order Rodentia; family Muridae; genus Uromys; species Uromys caudimaculatus. The sequence goes on from CM052702.1 coordinate 84,170,865, forward strand.
TCGTGCACCGGTCGGGACAGGGTTGTGGGGTCCTCGCAGTTCGAATCTGCACCATAGAAGAGCAGGAGAGCCGCTACGTGGACGTTGCCCATCATCATCACCTGAAAAGTCAGACGAGAGAGGGATCACGGCCAGAGTGAGGGCAGGACACAAGAAAGAAGCCCTAAGTAAGAAGCCTCATTGTTAACTACCGGATCAGAGATCCACCATCAGGAAGGTTCTACCCCTTAAAGGCTCCCAGTCCCGACCTGGGTTTCTTCTTACACACAGGATAACAGTGTATTTCCTAAGATGTCCTGGTGCTCAGACCCTGTAGAACATTGCCAGGGCCGAAGACACACTACACTTGCCTTACTTGAGATGAACTGGGATTGTGTGGTAATTACTTTAAAAAGCGGTTGGCAAAAAAAGAACCAGAATTCTCACAAAACAAACAAACAAACAAACAAACAAACAAACAAACCCCATTTGTTAACCATGTCTTCCTGGAATGTTATACTTCAATTCCTTTAACTATAAAATAAGAAAGCTTATCCCTGCTGGGCAGTGGTGGCACACGCCTTTAATCCCAGCACTTGGGAGGCAGAGGCAGGCAGATTTCTGAGTTCAAGGCCAGCCTGGTCTGCAGAGTGAGTTCCAGGACAGCCAGGGCTACAAAGAGAAACCCTGTCTCGAAAAACCAAAAAAAAAAAAAAAAAGTTTATCCCTAAAATAATAATGTCCCCTCCCCGTCTTAAATTATTGGCCCTTTGAACTGTGACTAGAGAGGAAAGACATAGTAGACAGCACTATATTAAGGATCTTGAGGTACATTATCCAAGTGTGCAAACCCAGGCTCCCTGAATTCCCATCCACTCTGGACTATCAGAATATGCTCAAGGTTTCATAGATGTCCTGCCACAGAGAAGATACCAGCAGGGACACAGAGGTTAGAGAGGAGATATAGGCATCCTGGGCCACCTGTAGCCACTAAGTTAGGAAAAAGAAAGCCCATTCTGGCTTTTAGCCTTCTAAAGGACATCCGGCTCCTATAATTACATAATGATAACTTTGTGTTTGTTTTAGTCATTAAATGTGTGCTAATTGGCTCTGTTGGTGGAATGCTTGCCTGGTGTTTTAGTTTGCTTTCTATTGCTGCAATAGAGACCATGACCAAAAGTATCCTGGGGAAGAAAGGGTATCATAGTTCATCACTGAGGGAAGGCAAGTCAGGAACTCAGGCTGTACAGGAACCTGCAGGAAAGAACTAACTGCAGCAGACAATGGAGCACTGCTCTCAACGGCTTGCTCAGCTTGGTGTTTAGTGCAGGCAAACCAACCAACTATCTAAGGTTGTATTGCCTCCACTGAGCTGGATCCTCCCACATCAATCAGAAACCAAGAATCCCCCCCCCTTGCCTAAAGGCCAATATGGTGAATACATTTTCTTAATTAAGGTACTTTCTTTCCAAATTAGTTTGTCGTGTAAAACCACCTATAAGACCTCACATATGAAAGAAATTCTGGGTTCAAACTCCAACCCTGCACGAACCCTGCATACTTGTATTCTCAGCACCCAGTGAGTAGAGGTAGGAGGATTAGAATTTCAAAGTCACCTTCAGCTACGACCAAGTCCTACTCCTAGAGCTATAATGCCAGGAACACTTCCTTCTCTTCAGGCCCCTGCTGCTGTTTACCCACCACTCCAGCTGCCATCTCCTCCTCCTCTCCTGTTGAAAGTTTTAGCCTCAGGAGTCTTCTCAAGAATCATATTAACAACAACAGTTTTGCACACAACATTACAAAAACCAAAAAAACCCACATGGATGGCCAAGAAGTTTGCCACCAGAGTGAGCTTGAAGAGTGAATCTTGATAAACTTTCAGGAACTTTTGGCTCCCAAGAGGAAAATTTAATCAGTTTGCCCTTCTGTGTTCTCTCAACTCCTGGAAAGTCAGTCATCCTTTTGGATTCATCTCCCTCCCTCCCTCCCTCCCTCCCTCCCTCCCTCCCTCCCTCCCTCCCTCCCTTCTTCCCTCCCTCCCTTCCACACCCTCCCTCCCTCTTCTCCTCTCCCCCCATTCTCCCCCCCCTCGTTCCTGTGTGTTTTGTTGGCCAGAGATTTTTTTGCAACTTCAAACATCTCTTATTCATTGCTGATGGAGGCAGAGGAGAGAGGGAAGGCAGTGGACATAGCCACTCAGAATTCTGTGTGATTTTAAACATGAATCTCAATCTCTCTCTTTCTCTCTCTCTCTCTCTCTCTCTCTCTCTCTCTCTCTCTCTCTCTACACACACACACACACACACACATATGAAGATAACATGTAATCAATTGTACTAGTACTGCTGAATTGTTCTCTGAAAACTAACTTAGGTTTCAGGAAAACTGTAAGGGACCTACAGAAAGGAGAAAGTGACAATAAATACTGTGTGTGCCATGTGTGTGTTGAAGACCTCCATCTTGCTCATAAAATTGGTTTTAAAAATTGATCACATCTTTTATGGTATGGAAAAGTTGAAATGGCAAAAATAAAATGATTACTGAAACCTTTTAAGAAAGTATCTTGAACTTGTTGTTGTTGCATTTTTTCTTTATTTCTACTCTTCTTGTTGGGGGGAGGTGTTTCTATACAGGGTTTCCTCTGTGTCATCCCTGCTGATCTAGAACTGAAAAGATTAGTCTGCCTCTGTCTCCTGATTCTGGGATTAAAGTTGTATACCACCGCTTCTCTCTCTCTCTCTCTCTCTCTCTCTCTCTCTCTCTCTCTCTCTCTCTCTCTCTCTCTCCCTCCCTCCCTCCCTCCCTCCCTCCCCCTCCCCCCTCTCCCCTAAGCATTTCTGTCTCAAACAGTGAGTTGGTTATGATTCTGAATCAAAAACGATTTCCTCCTCTCCCCTTACTAAATAGCTGTTAAAACTATCGACCTGACTTTCTTTTACTTTTCTGCATTCAATAAATAAGGTCCCCTCTTACATATTTTCGGACTCCAAAGGCAGACTCCTCAGCTACTGGTAACACTCCAAATGTTAAACTGTAAACTATAGACATTATTTTTTTAAAGGTTCACATTTATCTTGTACAACCACCCAACCTATCTAGAATCAAAAGTGTTTCCACACTTGACTTGCAAATGATCTCAAGGTCCCAAACTCGTTTCTTTATTTTTATTCTGTGATTTAAAGTGTGTAAAGTATATTCTAGGTTGTGGTTCCAGAAGGCACAGTTCAGCCTTTTAGTCAAGTTGCAACTGGTGTTACTTTTCTTTACCTTATTATGCAAAGCTCCCGGAATGCACATTTGTCTCACAGGAATTTTCTTTGTTAAAGTTAGAAACGATGCTTACAGATGGATATTACTAGGGCCGGGACTCCTTTTAGGTTGAAACTTAGTAAGCTGGTAAAAGCAAAAGCAGACACAATCTACTAACAGTAAATGCGAGAAATAAGAGTTCTCAATAATAAGAAATTGAAAACTGATGCCAAAATGGTTACACTGTAACAAGTTAGTTTACCGGGGGCCAGGGAGGGCAGTAGTAACAACAAAAACAAAAACAAAATATCTGGGGTATGCATTTCAAAAGATAATTGAATGTTAGCTCTTCCTGAACAAAAGTTATCCCACTGCAGATGAGACACTCCTTGCCTACCTGAATCGGGGTACGACCGAAAGAGTTTGGGGCATTGGGCGAAACCCCGGCTTCCAGCAGTGCCCGCACCTCTTGTACACGGCCCTGGGCCGCCGCCCTGGCTAGTCTGTCTGCAGAGGGCTCCATGCTGCTCCAGATCGCTCTCCTCGAGTTCGCCTTCCTCGCGGAGATTCAGTGCCCGCCCAGTCGCCCAGTCGTGTGACCAGTGGGGCCCTCCTTCCTTCCTCTGAGGATTGGGGGCGAACCACGCTCTGCTCCTGACCTGGCTCCACAGCCCGCTATAGGTGGCGCTATTTGCCCTGAATATAGCATGAATTGGACACCTCCGAAAACCACTGCTGCCCACCCCACCCCCCACCCCCGGGGGTCGGGGAAGGGGATGGAGCCCGGACTGCAGAAGAGATGCGGGGTTCCTGTGGAGAGCCGGGGGTTGAGGCAGCGCTAAAGGGATCGGACAGCCGCCACCTGCTACCCACGCGGACACCCCTCCCCCCATGCCTGGCCACCCCTTGACGCGCTGGGCTCCTTCCGGGCGGCACACTAAAGAAGCACACACATGTCTTCTGAGAAAGTGAACTAGTCCGTTTTCCACCAGCTCGAAATCCCTCCCTCCCCACAAGTTGTAGGAAAACGAAGGAGGGTAATTTTCATTGCTAAATTGAAACTTAAGGTATTTAACCTCTTAGCAAAAATTGCGTCCTCTTTTATTCGAAAGAGCTACACCCTCGCCAAGCTGAGATCCCAACAACCCTAGCTCAAAGCGATCATTTTGGAGGGTACCACGTCCAGTACAAAACCCTAATCTTTGCGAGGGATTTTCAGAAACATGTCTGACGTTGCATTATCAGTGCTAGGATTCTGTACACAAATATAAAAAAGTGAGGGGGTGAAGTCATAGGAGGGCAATCTGCTTATAAAGTATTCCTGTTTTATGGGGCTGTTATGGATTTAAATGAGTTGATGTGCTGCGCACATACGACCACATCCAATTGCGCAGGTTTAAATTGTTCATTAAAAACTTATTTGCCATCTTGTGAGGCAGGAAGAAGAACACGCTTTGGGCAGACTTACCAGTACTAGACAAAAGGGAAGATAAAAAAAGACAGTCCTCGCCGAAAAGGCAGTGGCCCTTTCTTCCACTCCCGGAACTGGAACTCAACAGAAACTGCCTGTTTTCTGCCTCCTGAGTGCCAGGATTAAAGGCCTAGCATTACTTTCTGGAGATTTTGAATAATTTTCTTTCCCCATAGTTTTTACATGGCCACGGCTATTTTGACTTTCCATATGTGTGTGGTGAGCATGTAGCTCATATCCTGTGGACACAAAACTCCAGAGAGACGAAGAACTGATCCCTCATTTACCAGCTCCACGAATTCAAATGTGTGTGTATGTGTGTGTGAGAGAGAGAGAGGGGCGGGGGAGGGATTCTCACCTTATATTTTACCCCAGGTTGGCCCTGCTTCAGCCCTGCCAACTGCTGGGATTACAGGCTGCTATCAAGCAAGCTGGGTTTAGTTTAAATAAACTATGTAAATTTTCTGAGGCTTTTCTCTCTCTCCTCAGGTTTAAGTAAATTATGTAAACTTCTTGAGGTCTGTAAAGAAAATAAAATTTACCTAGGAAAGGTCATTTTGGGGAGGAGTAATGAATATTCTGTGAAAATCCAGGTATATAGTGGGTTTTCAATAAATAAAAATTATTATTTTGGAGTACATACATGTTCTCTCATGTTAGTGATGGAGGCCATTATAGTCAATTTCCTCTTTACCCTTATTCATAACTGTGTATTCCTGCAGAAGTTATAAGGATCAATAAGTAAACTCCCTTCTAATAGTTGTGATTAATTCTCTTTTGGGGGATTTAACCCTCTAAAGGCATCACTGTGGTCGCAAAAGTACCTGTGTTCTAATAACTTTCAGAGAAAAACTAGTCATTAAATTATGGGAAGTGACTCTAGGGTGGGTCACTGTGTCCAATGTTTCCTCTGCTCTGTAGCCTACCACTTTTCCTTTGAGTGTATTTCAAGCGAAAATTTGTATGTTTAGCCCTGGGAAAATTAGGCTAAACAGGGGAATCAAGAGTTTGTCACTATTCCTGGCTTATGCCTACCCCCTTTATAAAGTCCCTTATGGAGTCAATTTTCCTTTAAAAACAAGTGTTGCCCTCTGATTGTTAACTGAAAGGAAGAACGGTATGTTGTGCATTTGTGTGAATGGAATCCCAATTCTGAATAACTCCTTCAAAGGAGTTATGAGTTATCATAAATGACTCAAAAATAGTAACTTTCACATTCCACACATTTTGAGGGGTTTGAAAATGACTTTAATACCACACACACACACACACACACACTTTTAAAACAATATTTAAAAACTTTTGAGTAAATTGCAGGGGTTAGAAATCCAATAATCACCAGTGTGTTCTGTAGAAATCACCACACCAGGTCAGTGAAATTGTTTCAGATCAAAGATAGATTAATAACAATACTTTTAGCTTTCATATCTACACTGATTTTCTACTATAGAAAATTATAGATATTATTATCCAGATAGTACATACAATTGACCCTATACGCTTCATACAGGGGTCGATGCAGTTGTGGATTTAAAAGCAGGCGACTTTACACTAATTTTCATATAGCATCTTATGTTAGATATGGCTAGGGGGTTGGTTGTTAGATGTATCTTACTTAAATATTTGCAGGGAGATTGAAATCCTCTACCTGTCATTACATAAATATTGTAAACTGCTACCTCAGACTTACAGAAAAAGGAAAAAAAAAAAATGGAAGCAGAGAAATCCCTGCAGCTCCAAAACCACAGCAGCTAGGAAGTAAAGGGAGGCAAATTTTATCCCAGGCTGTGTGAACCGCAGGAACGGGCTTTCTTCTGCTTCAGACTGTTCAAACTGCGTTAGCGCAGAGCCTCTCATTTGCTGCTTATAAATCAAAGTAGAAACAGGCAATTTATACTTATGAGAGATTTCAGCTTAACTTTGTGAGATGCAGAGACTTGGGAGCTCATAAGAACTCCAGCAATTATTATATTGCCTCATGTTTTGAACTTTTTCCACTTAATCAGTAAATATTCACTGGGTCATAGAGACTCATGCTGAGCGTAAGAGTGACTTAAGGGGATTAAAAATGTGTAGACCCCTGAGTGTGGTGGTACCCGCCACTCACCACTCACCCCAGCACTTAGGAGGCTGAGGATGGCTGTGAGTCCCAGGCCAGCCTGGGTTACAGAATGAGAGTGACTCCACCTCAAAAGACCAGAAAATGAAATGGTCCTAAGTCCAGAAGCAAACAAAGTCAGTAATATAGAAATTATTAACCAATGACATTTTACAGGTTGTGATATTTATCTGAGTCTTCATCTTTAAACACAAGACAAGACAGTAAAATATCAAAACCATAGGAACACTAAGATAATGAGATAATGCAGATCAGATTTCTCTATTAAGCTCCTCACAATCACTTCTGAGAGAAAATAGACCTTCAAGATGTCTTTTGGAAGAATGACTGAATGAGCTTCTTTTTAGGAAACGTGATATTACATAGAATGAATTCTGCTGTAACTACTTGGTATGGAAAATTCAAAATATTTCACATTACATGGGCTTTTAATTATTTCAAAGTAAAAAGATACTACTTTTTATGTGAAGGAGGATTTTTCAACTGAAGGAAGCTACTGTGTCTTTAAACTGGATGCAAGAATCACACAAAGGCTGAGTCAGATGATCTGGCAACTGAACAGAAGCAGCAAAGCAAGAAAACAGCAGCACTCAGAAGAGAAAGTAAAACACCTTTTTTTTCTTTTTTTTTTTTTTTAATCCATCACTAATGTAACAGGAGACACCTGGTAAGGCCAAGAAGAAACTATGATTACACTTGAAAGGTACCCTAGCTTGGTTTTCTTAAAACTGTGCATTTTCCTCTGGCTTGAGGAGATTCATCTCCTCCCCTCCCCACCCATTTCTGTGCTTTTACAGACACACAAAGGCCCGACATTTTGTTTGGCAGCTTCATTATGTTATGGTAATATTTTACTATCAGCTTTTTATTCTAAATAAATAATTTAAACCAGTGAAACCCTTGTATCTTCCTTCCTTATTTTTTTTATTTTTGGTAGAAACAGCATTTTAGGATACTCAAAGTTTAGATAATAAAATAAACCCTATTCATATGTATATGGAGAGAGACTTATTCATATGGTATAAACAAAGTGAAGCATAACAGAATTTTAAGCAGATACTTTTTTTTATATTTTATTTACATTTCAAATGTTTCCATCTTTCCAGGTCTCCCCTTTGGAACCCCCCTATCCCCTCCCTCTCCCCCTGCCTCTATGAGGGTATTCCCCTACTCACCCACCCACCCACTCTTGTCTTCCCCTATACTGGGGCATCTAACACCCTCAGGCCCAAGGGCCTCTCCTCCCCTAACAAGGCCCTCCTCTGCCACATATGTGGCCAGCACCATGGGTCCCTCCATGTGTATTCTTTGGTTGGTGATCCAGTCTCCTCCGGGAGCATGGGGGAGAGGTCAGGCCAGTTGACACTGTTGAAGTTGATACTTTTATTGTGGCTTTTCTATATAGAATTTTCAATTGGACACTGTTTGCTTTAAAACATCCCATTATGTCTTCCCCTCTTAACATAACCTCTGTTGGTACAAATCTGGTATCTTCTTGAGATTCTTTCCCCTCTGCAAATTCTTTTTCATTATATGAAACGATTTCTTCTTTGATTTTCAGAGTTATTCTCCTACTTGGAGTCCAAAATATGCTTAACTCTAAACTATAAACATCTCCCCTACATTTAAAAACAGCTAAGCAAAAATAAGGTTTTAAATAAGCAATATTGATCTATATATGCAAATCATACCCAGGGGCCATTTGATAACAGAACTCATCTCAGGGGTTAAAGTGAAGATACTGAGGTCCACCAAAGCCCTGCAGGACTAGAGTTCCAGGAGAGTGAGCCAGAGGAAGCCACAGGAGCAGGAGAGCTGCCTGCTGCTGCTGCTGCTGCTGCTGCTGCTGCTGCTGCTGCTGCACATACCCACCTCCCACCTTCTGGTTTCTCACATGCTTCCATGAAGAAAGCAAACACACCAGGAGAACTTTGTGCAGTTTTCTTAGGTTCAGTTTATGTAAGAGATTAGCTAACTTTATTCAGACAGTTCTAACCGTCCTTGAACGCAATTCCCCTTGGCGGGTTGGGGTTTTTTTTTTTTTTTTTTTTTTTTTTTTGGTTTTTCGAGACAGGGTTTCTCTGTGTAGCCCTGGCTATTCTGGAACTCACTCTGTAGACCAGGCTGGCCTGGCCTCAAGCTCAGAAATCCACCTGCCTCTGCCTCCCAAGTGCTGGGATTAAAGGCGTGCGCCAACACTGCCCAGTTTTGGGGGGGAGGGGTTGGTGCTGTTTTTGAGTGGTAGAGCCTGTGGCTAGTACATCCACAGTTCCAGCCTGAACCACCTGGTTTTCATTGGGTTCTGTAATCATTTGAGCAAGTTGGAAGAAGGTGATTTGGTGGCAAGGGACGAAATCGACAATGTGTTGAAGAAGAATTAAAAAGCCCTCTGTGGTAAAGTGTTTACGTTTTCATAAGCAGAGCCAATATACATTCCTTAATTTAAAAATAAAGCTGTCTAAAAATGATTGTGATGCTTTGGGGGATTCCAGTCTTATAGCAAGATTTATATTTGCTTCTTCCCACTTTATCACTTTTTCTTCTGGTCATGGTTTTGTTGAAATACAATGACTGTTCTGGGGCCCTCATTCAAGATGACATTGATATTTGGTAGCACCAACAATCTTAAGTTCACTGGGACTTGCTGATTACACTGACATGGTACAGATCATGACATGGTGGATCTGTTGAGGTCTGAAGTTGGAGAATACTTTTAGGAAATTTTTTCTCACAGGTTCTCTTGAGCTGCATTTTGCCTGCCATCCTAGAAGTGGGTCTTGCTTTGACTGGAAGTGGTGTTCAGTTCTGATTAGTAATTTTAGGATCTCACTCTAATGAGAAAAATTTGCACTACAAAAAGAGAGAGAAGTCATCGCTGGAAAATTACTGCTTGCCTCTAGAAGGCATGCTGCACTTCAGACACAGAAGCAGAGAGGCCCAGACTCCATAGGACCTGGCTGGGAATCTTCATCTTCGAAGCGTGCAGCATCCCTGGGTGTTCTTCTAAACAAAGCTGATTTACTCTTTCCCACCATCACCCCTCCAAAAACAGAAGAGTTGGTGACATAGATATGATCTCCTGTCGCATCTGAATCTATGGAGTCTGGCTCTGCTGGATACCACTCCTTCTGTGTCCTGTGAAAGCCTTTTCCTGCAAGGCAGCTAACACCTACACTGTTGGTATTTGATTACATCTTATCTGTGGATGTAGCCCTGGGGAGGGAACCGGTCCATTGGAGACTAGAAACGAAATGGAAGGAGTGCCTGGGCAGCATATGGTGATAGCTGGATCTAGGGTCTAAATTCTAGTTATCTGGTCTTGCTTTGGCAGCCAACTAAATCAGCATCATCTCTAGGAACTGGGAGGGTTGAGAGGAAGGAGTTGGGGAAAGCAGCCGGAGCTAAGAGATGCAGGGACCAATATCTGAGCTGTGTAGAGATCTTCTGCTACCCACTGGTGCTCTTGGGGTTTCAGGATGCCTAACTCTAAGAGATTAGCTCTGCCAACCAGTGATTCTCAGTCTGAAGTCATTCAAATACTTCAGTATGAGTGTAGGAGGTGAGACTGGGTGAGGGTGAGCAAAGAGAAAGGATAACAGGGCTGGTGTCAGCATTGAGATGGGTCCCATCATCCAAGGGCTTCAGAGATGGGTCAGAACAGCAAGCATCCTTTCCTTAAATCTTATACGAGCTAGCACAACTCAGTTAAAGCCTGAGGTCCCAGCCTTGACCAGCTTTCCCAAACCCGAAAGCCATCTTTATGGAGGCAAGACTCCCCACAACTCAGTTCTTATATAACGCTTTTTTTTGGGGGGGGGGGGGTTGAGACAGGGTTTCTCTGTGTAGCCCTGGCTGTCCTGGAACTCACTCTGTAGACCAGGCTGGCCTTGAACTCAGAAATCCATCCGCCTCTGCTTCCCAGGTGCTGGGATCAAAGGCGTGCGCCACCATTGCCCGGCTTATATAACACTCTTAATTCATCCCTGCCCTGATGTGTGATTTTTATGGGGATGGGCTTTGGCAATGAAATATGCTTACTAGTGATATCAGGCGAGACTACGTTGTAAAACTCCAAAGTATGTTGAAGATGATAAATATCCCCCACTGCTCCCTGTCTGAGGAAATCATTACAGAATTGTTTATTACATTGAATCTGACTTTTAAAGTTGCCTAACTTTGGGGAGTGGGGACCATGGTGGCACAGACCTTTAATTCTAGCATTTGGCAGAGGTAGGCATGTCTCTATTGCATTCAAGGCCAGTCCAGTTTACACAGGAAGTTCCAGGCACCCAAGGGTACATAATGAGACTCTATCTCAAAGAAACAAAAACAAAACCCAATCAAAAAAAAAAAAAAAACCCTACACTTAAGTAACTATTTTACATTGTATTAAATATATTAAATATGTCAGTCAGAGAGAACTGCATTCTGCTAGTGACCAAGGCAGGGGAACAGAGAATCCAGGTCAACCTGTGCTACACAGGGAAATGGTCTTAGAATCAAATGAACATCTTTAATCATAGCACTTGCAAGGCAGAGGTAGGCAGATCTCTGTGGTTGGAGGTCAGCCTAGTCTACACAGTAAGTTCATAGAGAGACCCTGTCTCAAAGTGTGTGGGGGAAGCCTTACTCCCAAACCTAATAATCACCTCATTCCAGATTGTAGTTGAACTACAATTTAACACCATATTGCTATAATTTGAGCCACTTTCATTCTTCCTGTACTGGTCTTCATCAGATGTTTTCTTTCCTTAGGGTGGTATCTACACAGAACAGTTGAATATAGTGTAAGTATTTATTAGTTCTTATCCTGTGCTATGAAATTGGCTGGGGATACAGCTCAGTTCACAAAGTACTCAGGGGACCCTGGGTTTGGTCCTCAGAATTATATAAACAAGTTTTGGTGGCCCACTGCCAGTAATCCAAGCACCCAGGAGGTGTTCAGATGCTTATTTCAAAACCTGCCTAAGCTAAATACATGAGACCCCATCTAAAAATTATTTTCTTGCTTGTAATAGGCCATATTAGAGATCAGGTATGTAGAAATCTGAAGTTAGAGAAAAGTCATACTTAGTATTATAAACATTTTTATATTTAAAAAATGAAACAATACTCATTATTTTACATAATTCAGTGTTCAGAAACACAGCATCACAGAAACTTCCAGGCTGGGATACACCACACAGAGGGTCCAGGGAATTTTAGCTAAGGGTTTCAGTTTTTTTGTTTTTTTGTTTTTTTTTGGTTTTTCGAAACAGGGTTTCTCTGTATAGCCCTGGCTGTCCTGGAACTCACTCTGTAGACCAGGCTGGCCTCGAACTCAGAAATCCATCTGCCTCTGTCTCCCAAGTGCTGGGATTAAAGGCGTGAGCCACCACTGCCAGGCTTTAAGGGTTTCAGTTTAAGGTAGCCCAGGGTATTGTAATATGAAGGAAAAAGAGAGGTGTCTTATTTATTTATTTAGGTATTTTTTTGAGACAGGGTTTCTTTGTGTAGCCATGGCTGTCCTGGAACTACCTCTGTAGACCAGGCTGGCCTCAAACTCACAGAGATCCACTTCCCTCTGCCTTTTGTTTTGTTTTGTTTCATTTTGTTTTTTGAGACAGGGTTTTTCTGTGTAGCCCTGGCTGTCCTGGAACTTACTCTGTAGACCAGGCTGGCCTCGCTCGAACTCAGAAATCCACCTGCCTCTGCCTCCCAAGTGCTGGGATTAAAGGCGTGCGCCACCACGGCCTCTGCCTTTTGAGCGCTGGTATTTAAGGCATGGGCTACCACACCAGGCTTGAGAGACATCTTTTACGAAGTGAAAACACTGGTCCAGATATTAAGCTTTGCTATTAGAAAATATTTTTAATGATTCATATCACTTTATAAACAAGAATGGCCCTAATGTCAGGAATGATGGTGGAGTTTATTTCCATCACAGTGATTCTAGTAATTAATCACTAGAAATGAAATGGAATGGCAGACCTGTAAAATATTAGAGACCCAGGCAGGAGTAGGCTGTCCCCTTTCTACACTAGGTGACAATGATGTTTTAAAACTCAAAAAAAGAGGGTGGTTGTTTTTTATGTAGAACACAGCATCAACCGGGATCAGGTACATATTGAAATATTGGTTTGTGTCAACTGCAAGGCATGGCAAACTATGGGGCGGGGGAGAGAAGGAGGGGACGCAGCAGCAGCTGGGGGAGAGGAGAACTTGTAACGTTAAACAGAAATGTGCATTGGCACTGGGGAAGGAACCCAGTGCCATTTGCAGACGACTACTGACTACTAATGCCCTCACAGAATTTATCATACACGTTTTCAGTCACAGAGGGATGAAAAGTTCTAATGAAAGCATCAACAGAAACTTTCAAAGACGTGGAAATACTGACATCTTACATATATGCAATCAATAATTTGGGTAAGGAATGTCTAAAATGTGCACCTCCACAACCTGAGCCAACATAATTAGCACCACATAAGTCAATACAACTGTAGTGTAATATATAAACATGAGGTACATAATTATGAAAACACTGGTGATTAACACTTCAAATATTTCTATTACGTGCTTAGTTTCCTATAGAAAGCTGGGGAACTGGAGATATTTTAGCACATATTTTATCTATGCTGCATGTTCTATTATCAGATACTTGTTGGTAATTGGGCCTTTTACATAATGAAAGCACTTCTAGATAATTTTACACATAATTCCTAAAAAGTGATTTTTACTTGTGACCATAAATGATTTCAACAAACCCATTTTTATGATTCCTTATACTCCGAATAGTCTGCACTACAACTTCTAATACTGTTAAGTTAACATTTTAACTTTGTGTTTCATTTTGTTTCAAATAGCCCAGGATGGCCTTGAATTCCTCATGTAATAAAGGATTACCTTGAGCCCCAGATCTCCTGCCTCTATTACCAGTAGGTCCCCAGTACCCCCAGTGCTGGAATTTCAAGAAAGTGCCACCATATCCAGCAACTCTGCCTCTTGGGGATAGGACCCAAGATTTTGCTCCTGTTAGGAATCTAGCTCCAGCACTTTCTGTAACTCTAAGGGCCCACAATGTTGTGCATTATATTCCTAAAAAAATACAATTTACATATGCTTAAAATTCTACTTCCTAACCACAGACTCCCAAAGGCACCAAATTACTTGTATAAAATAATTATATAGGGAGAAATATTAACTAGAGTAATAAAACAGCTTCTTAATAGAGCTGAGCATTAATACCTATACTCAAAGGCACACATCACGAAGCTAGATGTACGCTGTGCAGGAAAAAAAAAAATCACCATTAAGGAGGATGACTTGGACCAGGTGAATGTTCTTAAATGAACTAAAATCAAAGCTAGCAACAAGTCACAGAATCCTTTATAAATGCTTTACTAACTTTTGGAAAAATTAAATTTCAAATCCCTTTAATCCCAGCCCTGGGGACTCTGGCAGAGATGGATCTTTGAGTTTGAGGGCATTCTGGCCTACAGAGCGAGTTCCCGGACAGCCAGGGCTAGAAAGAGAAACTCTTATCTTGAAAAACAACCAACCAACCAACCAAAACTTGAGAGTTTTCCTTTTCTGTCCTTTCCTTTTCTTTATGGTCCAGGCCAAGGGCCAGCTTCTCTAGCCCTCCTGCGGAGTGTTAATAGTTTTACATTTCCATACCTAAAAGATAATCGTAACTGCCCATAAAAAACTTTTCCAGGAGGTGAGTAGGGGCTCACTTTTGGAACCCGTATTGTCTAAGATTTTTGCACACTGTACGTACATACTTTTTTTTTTCCTTTCAGTTTTCCAGATCCCCGGACGTACAAAACATACCACAGATTCTATTTTCCCAGCACTAGGCCTCATTTAAAACCTAAGTTAATTGTGGTCTGTTATTCTTAAAACATTACTACTTCTGACTCCTCCTCCGGGACCGCAGGTGTAAGTTCTAATCCTGCACCGAGAAAGCACTGTATAAAACAGTTTCAGTGAATTTAGGCCAAGCCAGTAAGAAGTGTTCATCTCTATGGCCAGCCAAATTTATACGGGCCGAGGAATCTTCGAGTGCTTGCTCTTGTGTAGCAGCTATTGATTATATTTAAAACCCGGGATTATATTTAAAACTCTTGTCTTCCCATTTTAGGAAGTCAATTTTTTGTTTCTGCTGCCGTGCTCTCTGCCCTCTGTTACTCCTGCAAGCAGGATTGAGGGCCTGGTGGATGGGGCGAAATAAGTAATCCCTTAGAAAACAAGACCTTTAGCAGGTATCCCCCCCCCCCCCAACTCCACTCCAGGTGGAAATAAAGAGCTTTAGAAAACAAACTATCTTACCTAGGGTAGTGTGTGTGTGTGTGTGTGTGTGTGTGTGTGTGTGTGTGTGTGTGTACACGTATACGCCTGTAGTTTCCTAACTTATAACGAGGAAATGTAGGAGTCACTCATTTCTAAGATAGCAAGTAGGTTTAGAAATACTCTTAAGCTTTTTGCAGGATTGAGGAGGACCGTGAAGCCACCCTTTCAGACTCACCGTGTGCGCGAGGGAGAACTCCATCTCCCAGGAACTAAGCCGAAGTGGAAAAGCGACCTCTCCCCTCCCCCACCCGAAGTCCCCACCCGGACACGTTCTTCTTCTACCTCGTGGGGCAGATGCATAGAAGCACAGGAAACCACAGCACCTGTGCGTGCAGCTTCGGAGGGCCTTTCCTACCTGGTCCAGGATTCGACTGCGGCCCTCTCCGCGCGATCCTCTCTAGCATCAACGCCCTGGTCACAAAAGCCCGTGCGCAGCTCGCTGACCTGGGTCGCGAGGATCGCAGGAACTGCACCAAGAAAACCCTCACTTGGCGTGGGCGGCCCGAGCGCCGAATCCTCGCAGTGACCACGAACCTGCGATCCATGCTCCCGCTGCGCATTCTCTCAGAGGTGGCGTTACTGTGACAAGAGAGGTGAGAAGCGCCACCCCCAGCCCATTCGGCTAGGAGGCACCTCGCGACCCACGCGCCGCCCCCGGCCCATCTCCGCTCCACGCCCATCTCCGCCCTCAGGCGCGCCCCCGAGTCCCATGCGCGCGGTCCCCAGTCGCGCGGGAAAGCTTCCCAGAGGCGCCCAGGGGGAGGCGCGCGCGGGGCCTGTCGCATCCGGGGTCCCGCTGTCTCCCGCGCAGGGCACGCTCCGGATCCCGCTCGCTTCGCTCGCCACCCATCGCGGTGACAGCTAGCGCCGCGGGACGCGTGCGCACCGCCCGCCCCCTAGCTGTAGCTGCGTCCTATCGCGGCCGGCCGGCTACGGCTTGTGCGCGGGTCTGCTTTGGCTCCGGTTAACTTTCGGGTCCCCGACCCCTCTGACTATGCCTGACGCCCCTCGGCGAGGTTTCCCTCGCTCCGAATCCAGCTTTAAAAAGAAGAAAAAAGGAAGATCGGCAAGGCCTGCCTAGGGCCGGCCCGCCAATCAGGACGCGCGCGGGCGTTTTGAACGATAGCGGTACGCCGTGCTCCTCTGGTGGGAACAGCGCGCAGAGAAGAGTCGCTGCGTGTACAGGGGATCAGGGCCTGCTTGCCGCTGCGGACCGGTAAGTATGGCCTGGTCAGGCCCCCGCGCGGTCGGGCAGACACGAGGCCGCAGCCCAAGGACGTTGTTTATTTTCGGTTTTAAGCGCGAGCATCCCCGGCTCTTCCTCTTTCCCCGCCCCGCGCGCGTCGCCTCCCTCTCCGGTCCCCTCCCCCCTCCCGGCTGCCCCCTTCCCCGCTGCCACTCCGCCTCCACCGCGGCCCCCGCGGAACAGGAAAAGTGGGGGGAAGGAGAAAAAGGAGCGATTGAACCGAGGACCGAGTTGATCGGGCCGCGTTGATCCGGCCGCCGGTCAGAGGGAGCGCGCTTGGTCAGTCCTGGCTCCGCGCGGGTCCGGAGCTCGGAGCTTGAGAAAGCGGGAAGTCGAGCCCAGGATCCCTCTAGTAGGCCTGCGAAGGTGCACCGGAATTTAGTGCTCGCGGGACCGAGGGCCATCCGTCCAGACCTGTTCCGAGTTCACCAGAGGGAGCCTAGCTGGTCTGGGTGGCCCAGCTGCGCAAGATGATGTGGGACCACCGGCTAGCTTTTGGAACCTGAATTAGCGGCCCTGAGACTTGGTGGCTTCTCCTTTACTAGCTAAGGCCTAGTGGTCTGGCTGCAATAAAGTAGCAATTCACAGCAGGGTGACAGCTGGCAGGGTATTATAGAGTGGACTCCAAGTGCCAGTACTAGACATAGGAGGATGGTGAGATCTGGGAATAGCCAAACTAACCCAGCTAAGGCCTTGCTGTAACCGAGCCGTCAGGGCAGGGCCAGCTGCTCCCCCCCCCCCCCCATGTGACTTTGCAGTAGAACCTTTCAAACCTAGGACCAAAGAATGGATCTGCTAAGTAAAATGAGGGCTTCTTGTAAGGACCCCCTGAGTATCAGTGTAGGGTTAAAACAACACCCAAACCAGTGCATACTTCGGGTTAGCTTCACAGAGAATTTGAATTTTCCAAATACCATGGTTGGTCCTGGGGCTTCTGGCTCCCCTACCTGGGATTTTCTCCCTCTTTAAAAAGCTGCTCCTCCTCCAGGTACCTGGGCATAGGGCAGTTTCCCACTTCCCAGGACTGCCATTGAGTCAGAGGGCTATGATAGTTCTTCTCTGAAGAATGTAAATTTGAAAATCTGGACTTTTAAGTTCCATCGCATTTGCCGGAGGCCCGTTCTCTAACTGTTGGATGAGAAGGAACTGTGCATTATCATCTTCGTGTAAATACAGTCATGAAGGTACTGGAGTTCCAAGTGACTTTTGGCTGTGTGCTCTTCAAAAAGTTAATAATGAACTGATAATGAGTATGTGTTTTCACTTAAACTCCAAGCACCCATTTTATCTTCAGAGTTGTCCTTTGAATGCGAGACTTTTGTCCTTATTTTACAGGTGACAAGACTGAGGTCAAGAGGCTCACATGTACAGGCTAGACTCCAGGATGCTCACTGGATTACCAGGTGGTGATGTCTCTTTCTGTTGTCCAAGGACCAGAGACAACTGAAAGTGAGTTATCTGTGAGTCACTTTGAAAACAGAATCAGTGAGAGCTGGAACTTTGCTGTCTTCCAGTGGTCTAAAAAACTGACAGTTTTGTGTCTTTTAAAAAAGAACACAGTATTCTGCAAACTCATTCTGTAGTGAGAGGAGGATGGATTCCTCTCCTCCTCTCCCAATCTTAGGGAAGATGTCTCTCGGGGCCTTTTCATTTTTTGAGGGGTTCTAGAAATAGAACCCAGAGTTCCAGGCAAACACTGCCATCACTGAGCCGCATGCATCTCAGCTCCGTAATTGACAAACTTCCACTACTGATTTTATCAGCATTGTAGGGGCTCAGATGCCCTACAACGCAGACAGACTACAGCACAGGGCTAGCTGGGGTCATAGGTCAAGCACTTGCCACCCCAGCATGGGGACTGAATTCAGATCCTTGTAATTCCACGGCTAGAGGTGGAGAAAGGAGATTCCCTGGGCAAGGTGGCTAGCTGGACTGGCTAGTTGAGTTCAAGTGAGAAATTCTGCCTCAGTATGTAAAGTGGGGGAGATGGACATTTGACTTCACCTTTAACTCCACACAAGCATGTAGACCCTCACACATCCATCTATACACAGGAACGTGATTACACATATGCTCCTTGAACTTACTCAGTTAAAAACAAAAGGCCAGTGAGTAACGGGGCATGGTGGCATACATTCATAATACCTGTACTCTAGAAGCCAAGGTGGGAAGACTATGAATTTGAAGACAGCCTGGGAGTCCTTGTTTCAAAACTTCCAAAATAAGGCTGGGGAGATGGTTTGGTGGATAAAAGTGCTTCCTACACACACACACACACACACACACACACACACACACACACACACACACACACACACACACACACACACACACGAGTGCCCAAGTTTGAATGCCCAGAGCCTGCCTCTGTAATCCCAGTTTCAGCAGCTGGGTGGTAGGTGGAGACAGGAGAATCTCCCAGGGTCTGTTAGCCCGACATACAGAGCAGCAAAGAAGGTAGAGGACAGCTAACCTTAGAGGCTGTTCTCTGGTCTCCACACCTGCCCTTACACACGAACTTGCACACACGTATACTCATACCAAAGATTAAAAACAAAACCACCCAAAGCTTAAATACCCTTCTTATTATGCCTTTAAGCCCCCCAAAGATGGAAATTTGAGATACAAAAAGATCTGCAAAGAATATAAATTATGCTATATACAAATGGACAAAGAATAACTGAAAAGCTAATAATCAGCAGTAAAATAATGTAAGCAGAAACAATGGCAGATAACTGTAATGGCAGAGAGGAAAGGGGTGACAGTGTTGTCAGGACAGTCTTCCCAGATGCTATTAGAACTTGCTGCAGCTATTTTGGAAACACTTTACAATGTATCAAAGTTGTAGGCACACCTGTACCCTTAGATTCAAGTGTTTCATTCTTGTAATTCAAGTAAGTAAACAGAAATCACAAATAATATGTGAAGATATATCTATTATACTTACAGACAGCATACAGAAGTATAGGAAACTGCATGTCAGATAGTCATGTATATTTATGTATTTTACAGAAGTTTTGATCCAACAAGTCTAGTCTTAAAAGTGGAAAATATGTTTTATATGTATATATGTATACATATCTGTAAGCATGGGCCAGTGTATGTGTATAAAGAAAAACTGAACAAACACACCTATGTAGATAGAGCTGTTCCTTTTGCTGCAGAAATTCCACTTCAAACTCTTTTTCTCTGGATCATGGAGAAAGGGGTCCTGATAATAGTATACAGCAGCAAAAGCAAAGGGAATTAACACAAACGTGATGTATTGGTGACAGGTTGTTTTCTAAAAGCCATGACTCATCAGTCAAATCAGGACTCACCCACAAATACAAATCTATGTAGCTGTGAAAATGGAAGTGCATCTTTATATGTGGGCAGCGGGGAACTGTCAAAGGGCTCATGCTAGCAGGAGAGAGTAAGAACTAGAATAGTGTGATCCTACTTGTATTTTAAATGTTTGGGGTAGGCATGTTTATAATTACATTCACACAAACATATATACACACATAAATATATAAACACACACATATATATATATAATATATTTGTAATATATATTATATATATATTTGTAATATATATTATATATATATGTACCGGCTGGTTTTGTGTGTCAATTTGACACAAGCTGGAGTTATCACAGAGAAAGGAGCTTCAGTTGAGAAAAATGTCTCTGAGATCCAGGTGTAAGGCATTTTCTCAATTAGTGATCAAGAGTGGAGGGCCCCTTGTGAGTGGTACCATCTGTGGGCTGGTAGTCTTGGGCTCTATAAGAAAGCCAGAAGAAGCAAGCTAGTAAGTTACATCCCTCCATGGCCTCTGCATCAGCTCCTGCTTCCTGACCTGCTTGAGTTCCAGTCCTGACTTCCTTTGGTGATGAACAGCAGCATGGAAGTGTAAGCTCAATAAACCCTTTCCTCCCCAACTTGCTTCTTGGTCATGATGTTTGTGGAGGAATAGAAACCCTGACTAAGACTATATATATAGTTAGTTAGTTAGTTAATTAGTTAGTTAGTTAGTTTGTTTGTTTGTTTCTGGAATGATACATTTTTTGAGTAGATTGTTACCTTTGAATATTAAGAATAGTTTAAAAAGTCTCAGATTTTTATTAAATACTTGCTTTTTTGAACTGTTTCAAAGTTTGCTATCAACAGTATAGTAACCATCACAGATCAATTATCATTTAGTAGATGTGGAGCTGATTATTAAATATGAATTATTTTCAGTATTTTAAAGTTGCTTTCCAGAAGTATAGGAAATTGCATGTTAGATGGTCATGTATACTTATATAGTTTACATAAATTTTGAATCAAACAAGTCTAGTCTTAAAGATCGTGTATGAAAAGGATGTTATATATGTGTATTCCAGTAACTTTCCAGTAACTAATGGGGCTAACACCATCATGTTGCATAATATACTAAATATGGTTTAGATATACTAAATACCTGGAGGTAGACTAGAATATTATTTAATTTTTTCCCAGAAAGAAGACAACATTTATTTTTCTGTTTACTTTAGGATTTAAACAGACCAAAAGCCACTGCAAATCCTGGAGTAAGCTTGTGTGGTAACTCTCAATATAAGTGGCTGTCTGGAGCCTAGGTGGTAATAAGGGATGATCAGATAGTTTTCAGACATACTATAGCTTCAGACCCCAGGAGGTATGTGGGCAGGGGAAACAGTGAGGAGCATCTCTGTGTAGGAGGAAAAGAGAAAGAGCATCCTAACCCCTAGAGGAAGCAGGGAGCCACTGACTACACATTTTCTCTGTCTTGGGGAAAAAAACTGTTGCCTATATTAACCTGTCTTTGTATTTGTGAGTGTACTACATTGTTACTGCTTAATGTTTTTGTATTATCTCTTCTCAACATACAAAATATGCAACAGCATACAGTGAAATTATTTACAGCTTACTTAGAACCAACAACAAAATCAAATTTAAGAGTATTATATCTCTCGGGGAGACACAGAAACTTTTCACATTGCCCTCTGATTTGGGAGTCCACTGACCGTTATTGCAAGTCCAGATAAGGTGCTGCCCTGCCCCAGTGCTGCTGTCTGCCGCTTAGTACTACTTAGCTGGGGCAGAAGAGAATGAAGTCTCCAGAAAGACACAGTTTTCGGGAAGAGCAAGGAGACATATTTGTGAAAAGATAAGAGTATGGAATCTGTTCCAACTTCCATTTTCTCTCTGTCTGAATTCTTACACAAACACATATCAGAAAGCCTTGACATATGGTCACACAAAAATGACATTTTCAGTGTACTTACATTAACTTAGAATGACTAACTCCCACATTGTTTTCTATATTGAGCTTGCCTGCCTAGTTTACTGTAGGAAACCTAGGTCTGAGTAGCAGGAGAAAATAGAAAAAGCAACAGAAAAGTCTGAACTAAGATGAATTGAGAAACACTTTAAAAATAAGCCAAGTACTTCTATTGTACCAGCTTTCATCTGACTTGTCTGTTAATTTTTCAGTGATCCAGGGCAGCACATGAATGGTTCAGGGGTAGAACTCTGCACAAACAGATAGGTAATATTGTAAAGCATTCTCTGTCCCAGGGCCACAGAGGAGATATTCACAAACCACAGATTCGTCCATCAAATTATCAATAGCAATAACTGAGTAATTCAGTAATAGTGAATAACTGAAATGACACCAAGTAACAACAACTTGAGTTTTCATGAATTAATTAATAGTTATTCTAATAGTGGGAATGTACCCAGCAAGCCAGAATGTGGATGAAGCTAGATGCGCACATGCACACACCTCGTTATATTTGGGGACATTGGCTTCTGCCATTCACATTCACATTCACTGCTTCAGATGTGTCCTGTAACTTCTGTGGATATTTAATCCCACTGCTTTGTCCTTTTTAGAGTGACTAAGTATTGGCCATAGTGAAGCTTATAACCTGCCATAAAAACTACCAGCTTCTGGGAGGATATAAAAGGAAATTAGCGTATCTTTCATTACAAAGGCAGTCAAATTCTATTAACTATCATATATATATATGATATGTATACTTTAATATAGATATTGTATATGTAATATATGTGTGTGTGTATATATACATATATACATGTATATACATATGTGTATATATATATATGTGTGTGTGTGTATATATATATATATATATATATGCTTTAAAAACTTTCCTGTGAAGAGCAATGGAGAATGTATTAAATGTATGTATGTTGGCTCTACTGAAATTGTGACTTATGACTCTGAGAATGATCCTATTATTTCTTTAAATTCAGAATGAAATAACAGTCTCCTCAAACTAACAAATTCGAAAAGAGATGGAGAAGCTAAGGGATTTTATAAATCAAATGGGAGGTTTATATTACCACTTGTGTGATTTTACTTTGAAGCTATTTTAAATATTTATCCCTAAAAATCCCATTTTAGTTACTATTGATTATTTTAAGTGGTAATTAGAATTATATTTTTCATTCTTAGAGCCCAGTATGAAAATGAGTGCTCCATAATCTTTGCTCAAGAATATTTTTCTTACATTTTGATCATGTTTTCTTCCCAGAGCCTGTCCACTTCCCTACCTGTACAACTTTGTCTCCTGTCTCTCAAAGCAAACAAACAAAAAACAAGTAACAAAAGCAAAACTCTCCAGACCCCCAAAATCAAAACAGACAAAGAAAAGACCAGTGAAACAAACAAACAAACAAACAAACAAACAGTGCCAAACAAAACAAAAGGAAAGAGCCCTCAAAAATACCATTGAGTTCTGCTCTGCTGGCCAGCTACTCATGAAGCCTGCCGTGAAGGTGTGGTTGATATACCCAGAGAGACAGTGGGTGGCAACTGCAGATAGCTCGTGTCCACTTCACTCCTTTAGTGCTTGAACCTGTGCATGCTGCCGCAGACTCTGAGTTCTTAGGTCCTCTTGGGTCTGTCCTCCATCCCCTCTAGCTCTTACAGTCTTTCTGCCTCCTCTTCCACACAGCTCCCTGAGCTCTGAAGGAGGCTATTTGATAAAAAACATCCCAATTAGGATCGGATACTCCAAGTCTCTCACTCTCTGCACATTGCTCCCTTAGTTCTCATCTACTTCGAGAAGCAGCTTCTCTGCTGTGGACTAGTGAGGCATTGATTTATAGGGATAGCAATGCCATTAGGAGTTATTTTATTGCTGTGTTCCTTTAGCAGAATTATGGTAGTGGGTATTTTACTAGGTCATGACTAATTGTAGTTTTAGGTTCTTGGCCATGTTAGCAATGTCAGGTTTGGGTTCCATTTTATGGAGTGAACAAGAATTTATTCTTCACCTTAGAAAGAAATATCTAAGGTTTTTGTTTCACATTTTAAGTTTTTCATTTCGACTTGGATTTTCTTTGGTGATTCCATTTTTATTTTAGTGTCTTGAAATATTTTTATTACTTCGTCCAACTATTTGTTTTTCAGTCTTCATTGAGGCATTCATTCATACTCTCCTTAAGGTCTTTGACTGTACTCATAAGTGCTTTTTTGAGACCCTTATCTTATGCTTCAGCTAAACTGAATTTCTTAGGGTCTATTGCGATGGGTACTGGCTTCTGGAGGAGGCATATTATTTTGTATGTGCTTTTCTGCTTGTATCTAGCCATCTGGAGTTGTGTTTGAGGTGTTTCTTGGTATAAAAATCTGATCTCATTGTTGGGTGAGCGTCCCCCTCTTTGGTTGACCACTGCTGCTGTTGTTTTGGCTGCTGTTGTCCACTCTGAGATCTTAGGCAAGTGCGGTGACTGTGGGGTCTCCTGCTAGAGTGTTTCTGTGGGTTGATGAGTGACACAAATAGAGGCCGGCTACCAGGAGAGGCTGAGAGGCTACAGGAAAGAGCTAGGGGCATCAGACTCAAACATGGAGTCTTCCGGGGAGTGCGGTCGGGATGGGAGGAGGGGCTCGTGCACGCAGCTACGAAGGAATGAATAATTATACAGCCTGAGGGAGGGGAGAGTAAGGAAAATCGCCCACCTGTGTCTCAGCTCAGTGTGGCCGCTGGGGGTCCCTGGTAGAAAGCGATTCTGTAGGTCAGTGGCTGGCACAAAAGACTAGGGAAGGGCTAGCAGGGAAAGCTGGAACTTTCTAGTGGCTACCCCTAGCTCCCCATCCCCCACTGCCACACACCTCCATCCAATTTCCCAGCCCTCTGTACTTCCATCTCCTCCCACACCCGATCCCGCCTCCCTTTTCCCTCCCCCTCCTCTCTCCCTCCCAGATCCTTCCCTCCCTCTACCTCCCGCGATTATTTTGTTCTCCCTTCTAAGGAGAAATGAAGCATCCACACTTTGGGCTTCCTTCTTCTTGGGCTTCACATGGTCTGTGAATTGTATTGTGGGTATTCTGAGCTTTTTAGCTAATATCCACTTATCAGTGAGTGCATACCATGTGTGTTCTTTTGTAACTGGGTTACGTCACTCAGGATGATATTTTCTAGTTCCATCGATTTGCTTAAGAATTCCATGAAGTCTTTGTTTTTAATAGCTGAAAGGCTGGGAAGGAAAGAGTTAAAAGAACTCAGCCCTCCCGCAAGAGGAGAAGTGGGAGGAGTCTCTTCCAGCAGGCAGCAGCTGGACTGAGAGTTAGTTCGCTAGGCCGAGATGAAAGCTTTGCTCCAGTAATTTTGAGTTTTGAGTTTCTTTGGGGAGTCAAAAGCATGCTGAATACAGTATCTGTATTTTCAAGAATTTAAAAGAGAAAAGCTTCCCCCAGAAGGTAAAGGAGATCGTGTTTTTCTGCACTTTAGAAAAATATGTTTACCCATGTATCATTCATGATTTGGGACAGGTTGGTACAGTGGCCACAAAAGTGTAGTCATTGTGATGAGAGCATCTGGGGTTTTCTGTTGTGGCAACATTAAAATCTGCACATCTACACACTCTTACTACTTACTAGAATTAAAGACAAAAGCAAGCATTTTCTAGGTGAAGTTTTGCGGCATGCCTCCCACCCATCTTCTGCCTTTGGACTACCTATTCAATATCTACTTGGGGAGTTTCAGAGTCTAACATCTACGGAAGGACTCGTGACATGTGTCTGAATGTGCTAACTAGCTTGATTCAGCCATTCTTCACTGTGTTTAGGGATCCTAACATTTTATACTCTACACATGCACACGGCATGAATGTGACATGACTATGCCTATTCACTTATAATTCAGACAGTAAGGGGAGGAGAGGTAGACTATCTTTAGCACACATGTAGAACCTTCTTATTCTCTTTAACTTGATTTTCAAGTGAATAGGCGTTGATATTTGTAACCATGAGTTTTGCTTCCCCTCCTTGGATAATAATTATTTACAATTATCTTTATAAGCATTGGGCCAACTACATGTCAGATGCTGCACGAAGCACAGGGCTACAAAACTCTGTAAGTGTGGCCCCTGGATACCAGACTTGCCAGTCTCCTGTTCCACAAGCTAAGGAAGTTCCAGTATTTGTAAACTTTAAAAGACCCACATTTGGGGACCAAATTGACTTACTTTTGCACACAATGGAAAGTTTAAGTGTTGGAGGAACAAATACGTTTTAAAGCATGCCCAGTGTAAATATAAACTGAATTAATAAATATGCTATCCTTCCCCAAAAGATAAGGAACTATTTCTCAACTCATCATCTTTGGTAATACATTAATTTGAGAAATAAGGAATCAATCAATAGGGCA
This sequence comes from Uromys caudimaculatus, assembly GCA_028551405.1. NCBI lineage: Eukaryota > Metazoa > Chordata > Mammalia > Rodentia > Muridae > Uromys > Uromys caudimaculatus. The sequence goes on from CM052702.1 coordinate 84,196,933, forward strand.
GCTTGTGTATTTAGTTCCGAGGCGCCTCTTTCTACTCTCAAGTTGCTTTTCTAGTTCCTCTTCTCTATTTTAGATGCATATTCACTATATTTGACACCTAGAAACAGAAAGTCTTCTGTTTTACTATAAGAAAGCAGATTTTAAGAATAAATGAAATCATTATCTGGATTTATTACATAGGATAAGCAGTGGACACTTGAATCTTTTAACATTTGGGATTTTGTGGTAAATGCATGAAAATACATTAACTTTTATTTGTGTGAAATATTTGTGTGAAAATATGTTTGCCATGTATGGGTGCCTGCAGAGGTCATAATAACCTGGGCTTGTTATGACTGCTGGGAACGGAACTCTGAAGAACCACAGTAAAGGCTCTAACCCTGGAGATCTCCCCAGGCACAAGAATCAAGAATGCAGGTTTCTGTGGAGGCAGAGGTTTTGATCTTCCTTGAAACTGGAGTTATAGGTGGTTGTGAGCCACCTGATATGAGTTCTGGGAACTGAGCTGAGCCATCTCTCCAGCCTGGAAATACAGTTTAATGCCAAATTTTCCACATCTTGGAGTCTACCTATACTGTTTTTTTATTAAAACAATGATGTATCAATTGTTTCCATGCAAAATGAGCCAAGTCACACTGGAAACCCCCCAGAGTGCTTCCACAATTTGTTCAGTAGACAGCAGTACAGCCCATAAGTCGTTATTTGATTTCAGTAAGTTCATACTCAATCTTCTTTTTAGTAACCTTTGGGAAGTAGCCCAAGGTAACCAACTAGATAAGCAGACCTGCCTTCTAGTAGGACACCTAGAACAGTTCCCCTGAGACACTATGCAGGAACCTGAACAGAGAAATAAACAGCTTAAAGATAAAAATAATGTGTGCTTTGCCACTAGGAGTGTGCCCAGTGTTACAGCTTCTGTATTTCAGGAGGGATGCAGGCCAAAGCCCAGTACTTAGGAGACTAAGGCAGGGGTAGCCTGACTTGAGGTTAGCTTTAGGTACAGAGGAAAGCACTGCCTTGAAAAGGAAGGAAAGAAGGGGGAAAAACCCAACCAACCAACAACAACAACAACAAAAAAAAACCAACCAAACAAAAAAAAACAACCAACCAACCAACCAACCAAACAAACAAAAACCAACCGAACAAAACCAAGTTGCACTTCAGTCTCATCTCTACTGAGGAGCAGACGTTACACTGTTAAAAGTTTTCCTCATTAAATACACTGTTACTAAAGAGCAACTGAAGTGTAGGAAATTTCTAAAGGGGTTGGTAAACTATTTTGCATAGAGTAAACTGCTGCATACTACAGTTCTCCATTGGGCTTTGTCAACTGTGGGTCACAGTTTAGCGGAGATTGATTGTCTTCAGTTTCACGATTTTCCTCTTGGAGCTGGAGGTGACTCGGTTTCTATAAATGCCATTTTGCAGGTGAATCCCCACACACGACAAAACCACTTCAGTGCCTCTCATCTACTCTCCAGGTTTCTCCTCTAGCCTGTGGATTATCTGCATCTTGAATTCACAGGGGAAGGTACTGATTGCTTCCACCCAAATGTCAAGCAAATAAATGTCCAGCTGCCTCCAGTTCCCCGCAGCAGCAGCAGCAGCTTCTTGTGGAGATTCAAGGATTTCCCTTGCTGTTTTACACCATGTCCTGAAAAGTAGAGGGTCCCCAGAAACTTCATACAATATACTAAATCTCCTTGGTGATCCCCGCGGCTTCAGGGTGAGGATCGAGGGCCAGGTCCAGCTGCAGAAAACACATAGGAAGTTATTTCTGATTGGCTTTGCCTTCCTGGGTAGGGTTCAAGTTCTGGAAGGCCTGCAGACTGTGCGCTGTTGATCCTCTTCGTGCTTGCAGTCTTCCTAGATGGGGCTGGGGAGAAAAAAAGTCCTTGCAGGAGGCTGAGGGAACCTGCAATCAATCTCCAGTGGCAGCGTGCAGATACCTCGCAATATCACGGTGGCCCTGCTCTTCAGCCAAGTCTACCGGCAGGCGGCCCCAGGCGTCACACACATCCAGCCTCGCCCCTGCCCGGTGCAGCACTAAGAGCGTGTCCAGGAAGCCCTCCCGAGCTGCGTCGTGCACAGGTCTGGTAAGGGTGGCAGGGTCGGCGCAGTTGGGTTCTGCTCCGTGGAGCAGCAGCAGCTCTGCCACCTGGGCGCTGCCCATCATCATGACCTGAGGGGAAAAGAAGAGAAAGAGCTCAGAGGTTGCGAAACTTCTAGCAGGGGCAGCCGAAGGTGCTTGCAAGCTTCAGGTGTCTGGTTTCTCATTTGCTTACTCAATCCGCTCCCCACCCATTCTAGCCTAGGCTGAACTCAACATAGATTCCATTTTATTCTCCACAGGTGAAGCAATAAGAAAGGGCAGAGAAATGGCTTATTTCTTATGTGGAACACTGGACAACAGAGACTTATTTCGTTAAGTGATTTATTAGCTTAATTTGAACTGCTTTTTAAAAAATTATTTTATTTTACTCTTTTCCTGAAAAATCGACTTTTGCCCTCACATAAATCCTGCTTATGATATCCCCTCGCTCTACTCCGCCCAGCTCCTCCCCAGCTCCCCTCTCACTGGATCGGTTCCCTTTCTGCCTCCTGTTAGAAAACAATCAGGCTTCTAAGTGATAGCATACAATATAAGATAAAATAAAAATTAATACATCGGAATTGAACAAAACAGAAGGGAAAAGAGCACAAGAGAAGGTACAAGGCTCAAGAGACCCACTCTTTCACACACTTGGGAATTCTATAAGAACATTAGACTGGGAGCCATAATATATACACAGAGGATCCAGTGCAGGTCGGCATGAGCGTTCATCATTCAGAGGACCTTGTTTTCTTAGTGTCCCCCATCCCCTCTGGCTCTTACACTATTCTACCTTCTCTTCTCTTTAGCCCTATAGGGGAGGGAGTTGATGGAGACACCAACTTAAGCCTGAGTGTTCCATATTGTCTGGCTGTGGGTTTCTGTATCTGTTCACATCTGTTGTAGGAGGAAGCGTCTCTCATGATGACTGAGCAAGGCCAGACATGTCAAAGTACAGCAGAATGTCATTAGAAGTCATTTTATTGCTACTTTTTTTTTTTTTTGAACAATACTATTTGTTTTTACCCTAGTTTGCTGAGCTATAGTCTCTGGATCTTGGTCACTCGCAATGTCAGTTCCATCTTGTGGGGTGTGGGCCTTTAGTCAAGTCAGTCATTATTGGTTGGTTACTCTCACAGTTGGTGCCAACCTTGCCCTAGCACATCTTGCAGGCAGGACACCAGAAACCAGGCTTTATATATAAAGTATTATATTGGTTTCTTCTAACCCTCTAGGTCTAACCAACTCTATGTGCTGGTTGGTTTGACGCAGTCATTTCAGGAAGAGGAACCTCAGCTGAGAAAAGCCTCCATCAGATTGGTCTGTAGGCAAATCTGTGGGGCATTGTTGTGGTTAGGGACAAATGTGTGTGTGTGGGTTCCAGCCCACTCTGGGTGTGTGGCCCCCACATGTGATCCTGGAAGAAAGGTGGCTGAATTTGAGCCTTGAGCAAGCCAGCAAGCAGTGTTCCTCCATGGTCTCTGCTTCAGTTCCAGCCTTGACTTCCATCAGAAATGCACTGTAGCAATTAAATGTAAGCCAAATAAAACCTTTCCTCTCCAAGCTCCTTTTGGTCATGGTGTTTCTCACAGCAACAGAAAGCAAATGGACACCACATAATGGTGGGTTTTTTTTTTTTTCCAGGAGAAATAAAGACAGTTTTTAACAAGGTTTTGCTCCTTCAATGTCATGGATGTCTATGCTCACAAACTGTACTCTGATCATTTGAGCATAGGAGATCAGGAGAAAGTTGTCACATTCCAAGCTGATATAACATTATGGAAACAAATTATTCAGCATCTTATAACCTTTTAACCTAGTATGAAATTCAGTGGAAAGTTTAGACATACAGTAAACATGCACTGTAACATGAAATTAACATTCATTTATATTGTACAAAAATTTTAACCGTAAGTGGTTTTTTTTTCCTGTATAAAAGTTTGACTAGTACCTGAAATCACGAAGGTGCATATTTAAGAAGAAGCAACACCGTTTTGGAGATGTAGTCCCTACTGTAGCTATTTGTGTATGTTGTACACTGTGCAAACATTTGCTTCTACGTTTTAAGTTAGTAATAAAGCAGGTTTTGGTATCTAACTGTGCTAACAGTCACTGGTTCTGGTGGGCCTGTGAAATTTACACAGTGGCAGTGGTCATGTGTCAGTTTTATTACATTAGAAACATTACTTCTTTCAAGAAACAGTAATCTTTTTCTTTCTTTTAGCGAGGTAAAGGCTATTTTTACAACAGCAAAAAGATTTAACGTTTTTAGTAAAGAAAATCATAAATACTTTTTTACAATTTACAATTATTTTTGTTACTTTAAAATATTCTGTTGTTAAACACCTCTTTTTCGTAAAAAATGAAGAGGAATGGTACTTATTTTCCTAAAAACCTATACTATTAACAAGAGCCCTGATTTTCATAGTCCCAGAGAGAGATGGCGAGGTGAATGAAAACGGCGAGTATATTAATCAACAGGAAAGCACAAAAACATTGTGTTAGATCTTCAAGAAATAAAGCCAATACTAACTACAGCAGGATTAGTAAACACTGAACAAATATATCTCAACAATAATATAGAATGTTTAGGGAACCTCTTTGTCGTCCCGAAAGGACCCAACAGTTCTGTTGGAAGGGCTTTGCCTGTTCGCACTAAACAGTGAAAAGCTACAGTTACTGTCCGCGTACAAGGAATTAATTAAGTGCTGGGTTTGGGAAATCCTTAGTCCTATGAATGCGATTAAGTTTATGAGGAAAAAGAAAAAAAGATTCATACCATTGCGCACAAATTCACAGTGAATTCTCTCGCCCCACGCATTACATTACAACTTTGTGGAATTCCCTGAATCTAGGCCGCGTAATTGGTAATCTCCTCTTTATCATGTTGTCCTCTCTATTGACCCTCCCTTTCCCACTTTGCAACCCAAGTGTCGGCCTTCTATGTCTATAAGATGGCAGAATAAATATTGGTATTTTTTTCCACCATTGCAAAGATTTGGAAGCTGGAGACGTTGCTCACGGTTAGTGTACTTGCCCAGCATGTATGGGGCCCTGGGTTCCAGACCTAGCATCGCAAAACGAAGAAAAAGCCAATCTAGTGCAGAGGGATTTTCCGATCGTTTTTGTTTTTTCAGGATTTTTGCTCTTGCAAAACCTGCCTCCCTTCGGGCCGCACATATTCAGCACCAACGGGCTGCCCAGGTGGTGCCTGGTTACAACTCGCAGCCGCGGAGGGCACCGCGCTCGTGCGCCCTCTGCCGGCAAGACCTGGGGACCCCGCTACCTGGATTGGGCGCCTCCCGAAGCGGTTGACAGCGTTGGGATCTGCGCCGGCTTCCAGGAGCTGCCGCACCGTCTCCACCTGCCCCCGCGCCGCGGCGGTGGCCAGGTCCGCGTCACTGCCGCCGCCCAACATGCCCTTGTCCCGGGTCTGTGGCAGAAATGGTCCTCCGCCGGCCGTGGGATTGCTACGGCCTCGTCTCTGAGCGGCTCCTCCTCTCTGGGACCCAGCAGCTTCGGTGAGCGTCCGGGGAACGCTCGAGCGCTAGCGCCTGGGAACCGCACCGCGGGCACTGCAGACTTACGCCGGGTGGGGAGCCCGCGGGCACTGAGCAGCTGCGTTCTGCACCGTCGGCCCCGCCCCCTCAGACCACGCCTGCCCGTCTAACCCCGCCCAAATTTGACGACGTCACGAGACAAATGGGCGGGGGGAGGGCGGTATCTGAGAGTCCGAAGGTCTTAGACGCCTGCGCGGAACGTTAAGCTTCCTAGTCTAGAACTTACCTTGGCCGGTTGGCTATTTTTGAAAAAGTTGTGCCTCTGCATTCAGCTGGCAGAGCAGAGGTCTTTATTTAGCCCAGGCCTGCAGGTTTCGCTTTGGAGACATTAATCGCTCTTTTGCAATCGACTGGCTGAAAGAAAGCCTTTAGGGTGAAAAATTTCCACTTTCTGAAGCCGTCTGAAAGTGACAACATCTGTCATGCAAGGCTAGTTTATCTCTAGGCGGTATTTGAATTGAACGAGTTTCACATGTAGCCTCAGATCGAGCAGTTTTCTTTTGACAATGCCTTCCTATTTAGTCAGCCAGAAAAATAATAAAACATCCCAAGGATCCTGATTTGCCTGTCTTTAATTTTTTTCCCCTTGAGCTGTGGTTGTAATTCTGAAGTTAAAAATAATAATAATGTTTTAGAGAAAGGTAACGTCACATACACAAAAGTAGATCATAAGAATTTAAGATTCCTGGACGTGCGCCGGTACTCACCTACTTGGAAGGCCGAGACAGGAGGGTCCCTAAAATCCAGAAGGTCAAAGACAATCGGTATATAACTAACCAGACCTCCTTTCAAAGCCCCTAAGGTCCAGTTCCACGTGTGTACTGTATATCTTAGTTTGCTCTCTAACCGGTCTAAACCTACCTCAGCAAGTATTTGATTTTTAGTTATCATGTGTAATAAAGAGCATTTATGCAGGAATAATGAAACAATAAAACTCGGGTGTGGTGCTGGGCCTGTCATTAAACAGGGTGAACCTGTCATTAAACCCTCCTCTGAAGCTGTAAAGATCGAGTGCTGCATTTCTCCCTAATCTTCCTAGGGGAGACTGAGTGAACGTACTGCTTTACAATTTTAAATGTTACAACTGTTGCTACAGTGAAATAGGAAGAGAGCCACACGTTGTATGTCTGTTGCCAAACAACTCTGGGGAGGTGCTGGGTGAGAATGGCCTGGCAGTTCTTATTTACAAAACAGGCTCAAGAGTGCTTATGAAGGAGGTCTTAAAGGAAGCCAGGTGTTTTATTTATAAAAACCGAAGACTTTAGGACACATCTTCTGGTGTACCTGTGCCAGAGTCCTCGTTTAGAACTATTTGCTGATGACTATTCCTCCACTCTCAGTCCTCAGCAGAAGACTAGAAGTCTGCTTCTGGGTGAACCGTGCTTATAAACTGTTTATGTCCCCACCCCTCCCCCTCAGGACTCAGTCATTCACTGTTGCCAGTGTGCACAGGTAAAGGATGCGAGGCAGAGGAAGAAAGATGAGTAGTTTGAAGTCAGAGCTTCTGAAAGGAATGGCATTGGTGCTTGGCTAGCAAGTGGAAGAACTAACCAGCTAAACCAGCAGGTTGATATTGATGTGTGTGAAGCAAATAGATTCTAGGATATTTTTACCAGTAAAACTTTGCTACTCTGAAATTTAATTCACAGTTAAATTTAGCACAGAAGGCTCTCTCTCTCTCTTTCTCTCTCTCTCTCTCTCTCTCTCTCTCTCTCTCTCTCTCTCTCTCTGTGGGTGTTTGTGCATGAACGTATTATGTGTGCACAGATGTGGACGCTGGGTGAGGATGCTGAGTGCCACGTTCTACCACTTTCTGTCTTATTGCTTTGAGGCAGGCTCTTTCTTTGAACCTTGAGGTTGACTGGTGGCCAGCAAGCTCAGAAGACCCTCTGATTCTCTCTCTGCTCTCCCCTCCCCCAGCACTGTGGTTACAACGGTGTCTTGGACACTGCCCAGCTTTTTGTGTAGATTCTGTCATCTGAGCTCCCAATCCCATATTTATGCACCGAACACTTTCACCCACTGCACCATCTCTCTGGATGCAGTAGTCTGACTTGTAAGGATGTTGTGGACCTTTTTTTTTTTCCTAATGGAGCCAGCTATTAGGAAATGTACCTACGTACCTACATTGACTATTGACTATGTCCTAAATCCTAACTTTTAATATGGTGATAGAGCTTAGTATGCTATTTTTACTGAAGGATATATTTATTGGTTATTTTTGGTATTTATCAGTTTGCTTTATTTTGTTTTTTCTTTTCAGTACTGGTGACGGAACTCAGGCTCTTGTGGACACTAGGCGATTGTTCTGCCATGGGGCTGCATCTCCAGCAAGTGCTGAAGTCGTTAAAATATTCACCACAACCACACTGCTTCACATGACCTAACAGTGAACTTTGGACTTTTCTGAAACTTGGAAAGTAACAGGTACTTTGCACCAGTTTCTATGCTACCTTCTGTATAGTTCCTTTTTCTGGGGATAAAAACATTTATACATGAGAAAATGCGAAAGAATTGTTTTCCTTTGAAGGAAACACAAGACAATCACCGTAACTCAGGGGAAAAGCCAATGAGCAGAATGACTGAGAATTTTCCATGAGGAAGAAATGGGAGCTTGATTCATCAAGTTGAAGGAAAAACCTTGGGGTAGGGCACCGCTTACCAAGAGCGCGATCGCAGTCACCAGCACCAAGGACAGCGGCAACCCATTCCGCTGCTCTAGGTGGTCCTTATCCTCAGCAAACAACTCTAGGGACACCAACCTTAATGGTTTAATGCTCCTTCCCCCACCTGCCACCACCTGTAATCCCAGCCTCCAGGAAGCTGTGGCAGGAGGATTGTGTCAAGTTTAAGGCCAGCCTGGACTACAGGGTGCGGCCTTGTTTTAAAAAGATCACAAACAAAATAACAGGAAACACCCATAAAGAAACTCAATGGGCTTTCCCCACAAAAACCAACCTGCTCAACTTGTTTTCCAGATATTATCGTGTTATGTAATATCTCTATAAAGAATTATACTCACTATATTTGAAAGAAGGAAAACAAACAAACAAACATTCTATTTCCTGTTCCAAGTGCCTTACAAGTACTATTACATTCTACCTCCGTAAAGGTCCTATGTAACACACACTGGTATCAGAACTCTACAGATAAGACAAAACGATGAGACAAATAAGAAACTTGTATATTCCCTAGTCCCTGGAGGTGGGATCTTAGCTGATGTGGCTTCAGAGCCTCTGCTGTCTATACTAAGTAGTGTGTAGCAGCATCTGTGATAGGCTCAAAAGGCAAGAAGCAATAAAATGGCAAACAATTATTTTCTACACTACTTCGCCCCCCCCCCCCAGGTAGATCACACCATAGCTACCCTTAATAGACTTGAACGATGATATCTCCTATGTAATACCGATATGATAATACGTTGTCTTTGACAGCAGAGGGATATTATGAAGCATTTGATATGTGTCTAGAGCCCAGGTGGCTCCAGGATGAAGGACAACCTGATGTTTGTGGCTCAGACACAGTGAGAGGTGAATCAGGATGGAGGCACAGTTTCAACAGAGGTGTGTTAGCTGTATCTTGGTCAAGTAGAGGACTCATTAAGTGAGGAGGAAGAAAAACCAAATGATAAACAGGCTTTAAATTTGGAGACCAGGAGGAGGGAGGGAGTGTAATCAGTTCTAGTAATATATACCATGAAGATCACCGAGGATATTTATGTGCTAGTTTGTGACACTAGATACGGACTCACCATAAAGTGTGAATCGAAGTAGGTAAGTGATCACGAGGAGTAGTGATGTGCCAGTGCCTGCCGTTTGTGTGTTGTTCCAAGTGAGGAGAGAGAGAAATACAGAATCATTTCTGGGCATTTTCAAATTATATACAAGCCACCTCCTTTTTAGGAGGCTTGATTCTTCTGTATTCCATTAGTTGGTAATTATTATTCTAGGATTCACACTACACCCCATTTTGTGTCTTTTATTATGTCACAGTGTTCTTTGCTTCTCTCCTTCCCCCTTCTTGTCCTGAACGTTTGAGATAGGGTCTCACAAAGTTGCTCAGCCTGGCCTTGCTGTAAATCCCAGGCTGCTCTTCGACTTTCCACCACCCCGTCTCAGCCTCCTAAGTGCTGGGATTATAGGCCTGCATCACCATCGCTGATTTCTCTAAGAATCTGTCATATCTTTAGGTGGTTGAGGGATAGTGATATCTTGACTTTACTTCTTCATTTTCCAGGGGGACCAGCTCAAAAGAAGACATGTTCTTTGCTACCTGGTCATCTACATACCAGAAGGTCAAGACAGGTACTACGTGTTTAAATTCATTTGTAAGTTTTCAAGATAATGAGTTATTTCTTGCATATCCTAAAAATGATTGATGATTTGAAGATTGTTATGGATTTAGACAATGTGCTTCAATCCTGTAGAATTCTTGTTGATCTGTAAGCCCTGTCTTTAGTCAGTGACCTCTGTAAGTTGGTTCCTAAATTCTTTTGGCATGACTCAGTGGTCTTGCTTAAAATCTTTGATTTTTGGTATGACAGTATGTTCTAGTGTTATCTTGCACATTTCATGTTGTATTGTGAACAATTTATCTGAGGAGTGATGGGTCTTTTTAGTAGGAAATAATACTTAAAAACTACAAGCACAGTGTTGGTGGAACATTTTAGCTTCAAGATTGTATGTCTTGGTCCGTGTCTTTATATGCAAAACGTAATTGTTTCTTAACTCAGGATGATTATATATAATTTCATCTCCATGAACATCCAGGGGGTTGTTAGCAGTTTAGTAGCATAGATCTTTGGGCAGGTGCGGTCTCAAAATGACTGCTACAACCAAAAAAATATGCATCGAATCAGTATCCAAAATGCCCCATAGCATGCCTGTCTTTGAGAGACCATGCTTAAGTAATGTGTTGGTAGTGAGAGATATAATCAAAGAAATTATTTAGTAAAATCAGGACTTCTCTACCTGTATGGGACACCTGCTGTGTCCCTCTTAGCAATTAGACCATCCTTCTATCCGGCCCAGTTCCTCTCAGCATCGGCCTCCAGCAGAGCTGAACTCTTTCTGCTGTACACAGAGGGTTTATCATACTCAAACATGCAACAGTTTGTTCCTAATTTTGTCACATCATGTCACAGCAGTGAAAGCTCATTCTTTAAAGTGAGCATATGTAGTTCAACTGAAGTGGTGGAGCCTTTTGGGGCACAGGTCTGCACTGGTTTATTTATTTCACCTAATGGCCATCCACAAGTACGTCTAAAGTGCCCATTATGTCCCAGACACTCTTCTAAGTCTTTAAAGCACATCAGTGACAGAAGACGAGAAAACCCCAACCAGGCCAAAACACAGCACTGTTCCTTGGCTTTTATACTCTAGCGTGGACAGTGATTTCTGCTGTAAAATTAGTCACAACGCAGATATGTAAAGTCACACTTGAAGAAAGAAGATGACTGGGCCTGAGGGTTGGTCACAGGTATGGGAGTTTGCCAGCCAACCTCACAAGCTAAGTTTGATCTCTAGATCCACATGACGGAAAGAGAGAACCAACTCCTACAAGCAGTCCCTTTATCTCTACACATGTGCCGTGGCACATACTTCCCTCTTCCCCCCAAATTAATAAATATGAAAAGATGTAAAAATGTTAAATATTAATTAATACCCTTTGCATTGGCTTGTAAGAAATGAATATTAACATATCCAAATGAATCTATATAAAATCATTAAAATATTTGTGTTATATAAGTAAATAATAGCACCATTATCTTAATACCTTATGAAGCTTTCATCAAATAGAACTTGAAGACAGCATTAAATTCTTTTGATTTTGTCTTTTGTCGGTTGGACGAATACTCAAGCATTTAGTAGTGAGAAATCTTGATGTCATTACAAACCAAGACATAGTTGAAGTGAAAGCTTGGGACAGAGCAAGCCAGAGCTCAGTATCATTATGATGACAGCAGCTTTAGGATTTTAACCCTGACACTCTCACCTCAGAACCTTTGATGTGGTCTTCAATCTAGACAATACTAAAGTGAAAGTGTCAGACTAATTAAAATCAAGAGTTAACAAAAGCACATGAAACAAATTCAGGATTTTTCATTTGCCATACTGCTTTTAAATTAAGACTTGAAAATTAACAAAGAAGTATTAGGCAGCCCTAGTAGTTCACACTTGAAATCACAGAACTCATAAGGCTGAGGCAGGAGGATTGCTTTGGTTTAAGGCCTGCTTTGCATTACACAGTGAATTATAGGCCAGCCTAGCTTCACAGTGAGACCTCATCTCAAAACAAGTGTTGATTATGTTTAGGAAACTGTCTCTCCGATTGTGATGAGTTTTTCAGTTGGCTTAATTTGGGAAAATTTTAATGTAAAAAATGATGACACAATTTAAATTATACTGAATTTGGGAAATAATCTGGGATGGGGAATCTTTCTAGAATGTGGGACCTAGCATAGAGTGAATCCTAGAATTTGAAAACCACCATAGTATGTTCCCCCGTTCCCTACTGGAGTGGCAAAACCACTGGTAGAGTTAGGGAAAGAATAGTCTCATGATCTCCCCAGGAGAAAGAAGGACATCACTCTGAAGACCAGGCTGGTCTTGAACTCAGAGATCCTCCTGCTTCTACCTCTGAGTGCTGGGAGTATACATGACCACTGTCCAGCTTGTGCGGGCTTCTTAATGGCCTGTTTGGTCTGAATCTAACCAGAACCGGACTGGTCTGAATTTCAGAGGTCTGGATTCTCTGCAGCATTGTGATGATTCAAAGAATGTTCGAGAATATTAGTGGCCATAGTGTGACCTCTCTCAGATCTCTGATGTCCCGACCCAACATGACTCTCTTTGTAGAAGTCACTGTGGAACATGCCACCGAAGTGCACACTAGTTATTTCCTGAACTGTTTGGAAGGTGATTCTCTAGGGTTGTGTGAAAACAGAAGAGCAATGGAAAATGCCCCTTCTCTTTTAGTCAATACTTTGTCAGAACATATTTCAGTGACCTGTTTTCAAGGACTATTAAATTTCCATTGGATTGTGCTCACTGTACTAACTCAGTTTCTTTGTAATCACTAAGGATTGAGTTTTGTGGTATTAATATCACAATGTGCAAATTCAAATTGTGATTCATAATTCAAATGATAATATATTCTTTTATGAAATGAATTATGGGTAACATGAATTTAGAAAGGATTAATTTCTATAATGGGCATTTCTACTCCTAAACCTTTGAAATTCTAGATCTAAAGTCATAAACTCAAAGTTCTTCATGAAGGGAAATTGGACCATTTCAGTCATTTCTGTCATGTAGCGCAATGCTTTCAGTCAAAGCTACATTCATACAGGAAAAGCGAGGATGCAGTCTATTTCTGGGGTGAGACTTTGCAGTCCAAGAGTTTACCAAGTGTTGGGGACCAGAGTGAAGCACCTTGCTAGTAGAGAGTTCACACAGTGGGAATAGTGAGAAAAACAGCCAGCATTCAACTTCATCTGTCAGTTACTGGTTGGGGAATGAGGTGAAAGAGTGGAGCTTTGAAGCAAGTGCTCCCTGAGTCTTTTTAGGTTTGTATATTATGTCTGAGCATTTGCAGTAAAATGATCCATTCTCTGACCTCTTTTTAAGGCCTGCATGTTGGGACATGTACATTAGAACTGCTTTGGGACTCTATCTCATTGAAGTCAGAACGGCTTTCATCAAGAATACAAACCACGAATGATAAGGGTGTAGAGAAATTGAAACTCTTCCCCTGCGCTGCTGGTAGGAGTGCAGATTGGTGCAGACACTGTGGAAATCGGCATACAGGTTCCTTGGAAAACTAAAACCTAAGGCTTCCGTATGATCCAGCTGGGCCACTCCTGTGTATATTTCTGAAGGATTCTGTGTCAGTTCACCCCAGAGATGCTTGCAGTGTGTGTGCTTTGCTGTTTACAGGCGCTGAGATATGGAATCAGCCTGGATGCCCATTAGTAGACAGATAAGTGAGGACAGTGTGGTACTTATATGTGATGGAATTTTATTCATTTGTAAAGAAGAATGAAGTTATAACATTTGCTGTTAATTGGATGCAACCAAAGATCATTATGTCATGTAAGTCTGTCACATGTGAGATCCAGTGGGGACCTTCCCAGAACCCTCTCAACAACTCATAGATGTCTTACCACAGTAGTTTTTGTTTTGTTTTTAATCGTTGGGGAACAAGACAACTTTTTATTTGGCAATATAATACTCGTCCACAGAATCGCTGTCAGGGGTTGCAGTGGAAGTGAACTGAGCTGAACAACCCTGGCCTCAGGCCCCAGGCACCTGACCCTCAATGTCTTTGCTTCTTCTCTCCTTCTTGGACCTCTCCTCTCTTCTGTTTTCTCCTTCCCTCTTTCTAGTTATGTGCTTTATTCGTTCCTGTCCTTTTAACGAATAGGAAAGTTATAACCTTAAAGGGACCTGACATAGAGTAGATTCCTGCACCGATTACATGTCATATGTAGTTTGCTTCTGCGGATGCTCTGTCAGGGCTTCACAGGATGGTGCTAGGGAGGGTTTGGCTGGTTAATCATCTTAAAGTTGCTTCATGGCTGACCCTTCGACCTTGGGTTTCCATTTTCTCATGGGAGAGCTTTGTTCTTTAAAGAGCCTTTATCCTACATTCTCTCCTGTAAGCAGTGCATGTGGTGATGTTTACCACACGCTGACTCAGCTGTGAAGAAAGACAGTTTTTCCCTACAGGTACCCCCCCTAGAAAGATACTCAACAGTGGTGGTGGGAAATGACTTGCTTCGTGTCATCTTGCACGTCTCCCCAACACACACACACACACACACACACACACACACGACAGTTTCTCCAGCCACTACACTGCATAAAACCAGTTTACTTTTATAGGGTGTTCACTTGCCACCTGCACAAAGCTGAAGCTTTGATGAGTGGAAAGGTAAAGCAGGCTGTGGGGGAAACGTGTCTGAAAAACCGGACCACAAATCTACGACTACATGACAGGAGAACTTAATAGGGGCGCTTCTAAATGCACACATGTAATTGAGGCATGCTATAGCCACTTCCAACAAGCGCTGACAAGTCAGATGGCAGACTTACCCTGAAACCTGCCTCCCCAATAAAACCCTCATGATTAAAATCAAGCCTGTCCACAAAAGCATCACAGCTTAAAACAATTATTTGCAACTGGTCCAAGACTTGATTAGAAAGTTAGAAGTAAGTTTTCCCAGGTGAGAATGCTTTATCTCCACAATAGGCAGCCATCAGATTACCATGTACACTTGAGAAGAGGGGTGCTTCTTGCTCCAGAAATCAACACTAGCTGACTTTAGTCTAACAGGAACCTGACGTGGTACAGTAGTACCTAGCCAGTTCTCTGGTACCAAGACTACATATCATGTGCCTGGTGCTGTGTTAAGTACTGAATACGCTGTATCAGTACATCCTTTTTACAACCAGAGTATGGTCAAGTTTTTAAAAACATATTTACATCGAAACTTAAAGTGGTTTCTGGAATTCCCCAATCATTCAAGTAGTATACGGGAAGTACTAACTAAGCTACATCCCCTTAGATTTGTTTCTTTTGGGTTTTTTGTTGTTGTTGTTGTTCTATTTTATTTTGAACCATGACTTGGTATTCTTATCTGTACAAAGAGGATAATAAAGTCTACTCAAGAGTGACCTCTATAACCCTACTGAACTGAATGGTACTTAGGTACATAATAAATGGTGGCTATAGTCATTACCATCCTTAGTTTATTATCTTAATTTTAGATTTTTTTTTTGTCTAACTAAGTTAGTTGTATTTACATTCAACTAACAATTACTGTTGGATCTGTTAGTTGGATGGAACATTTGGAACTGTTTTGCTGGTTCATTATTAAAGCTCTTTCATCCAGACAAGGAACAGGACACCAGATGTCATGGAGTGAATTAGATACTACTGAATTCTATCATCTTCTGTATTCTCTCCTTCAAGATCCTGTCAAAAGAATTGTAGAAGTTTGGTTGCAGTGGGAAAGTCCGAGCCTGTGAAGCGTGGTCTGTGGTGCCAGGTGGGTGGGAGCATTGCTTGTAGTATGCCAGCCCTAGCGTGGTGGCTGTGTCTCTGCCTGTGTGTATATTTTGCCTGAGAAAGGCCACCAACTCACTTGTGCTATTGGACTGAGTCCCACATCCTGCAGAGGTCACACTGGCTTTTTGCTGAGTCATCCTACCTCATTTCTAGAGATGAGTTTGACTCATCAGAGTGAGACTGTGTTTACAATGTATTTTGATCATTTTCCCTTCCTCCAACTCCTCTACCTCCCTACACATCTAACTTATATTCTTTCTCTTTCAAGGAAAAAACTCCCACAAAAAAAAATATCAGAACAAACAAGCAAATGAGCTATAATAAGACAAATGTTCTTTTCTTTTTTTCAAAGGCTTATTTATTTATTTTGTGTATATGAGTACACTGTAGCTGTTTTCAGACACACTAGAAGAGGGCATTGGATCCCATTACAGATGGTTGTGAGCCACCATGTGGTTGCTGAGAATTGAACTCAGTACCTCTGGAGGATCAGTTGGTGCTTCTAACCACTGAACCATCTCCCTAGCCTCAAAAATTTCTTCTTTTTCTTTTCTTTTTGTTGTTGTTAATACATTTTTCTAGAAGTAGAGAAAGTCATGTTCACACCGAAGGTCGTGACCCTCACAGGTGTGCACTTACTCTAACAGACATTTTTGGCCAAAAGTCAAAGTTGTATTAGTCACTCCAATGAAGAATCACAGAACAGGGTCTGGGCTGTTGATTTAACAATAATTGTAAATGCTTCATTTTTATTCAACTTTAATTCTTGCCCGTAGAAGAGGTGCTCAGTTCTTCCTACCTCTCTTTGAACCCCATTTCTAGCTTTACTTTCCCTTGTGATGAAGACTAAAGATAAATGAGAACAGATCTATTGTGGGCTGATAGGAGGCAGGCAGTCCGTTTAATCTCATAAGTTGGGTTCAAATTAACTTTTCTATTTTTCAACTTAAATTATACCATGCTTATGATAGTTAAATGAAAAACTTTCAATATGATGGTTATGATTGCAGAAGTGGACACTGAGACAGTCTCAACAACCAATAGCATGAAGGGCTGATATTTTGTCCTGTCTGTTTGTTTGTATGTTTATTTATTCATTTTACTGCTGTATTTGTGTAGTGTGTATATATTAAATTCTATCAAAATTACAATTCTTCTATAATTTGCTTACATTAATTTGTTAATGATTGTTTAGGATTTAGGTGATTTCTTACTTTACTTAAAATGTCTTTTAATTGTTTCTTCATTCTTTTTTTTTTTTTTAAAGATTTATTTATTTATCATATGTAAGTACACTGTAGCTGTCTTCAGACACCCCAGAAGATGGCATCAGATCTCATTACGGATGGTTGTGAGCCACCATGTGGTTGCTGGGATTTGAACTCATGACCTTCAGAAGAGCAGTCGGAGCTCTTAACCGCTGAGCCATCTCTCCAGCCCCTCATTATTTCTTTTAATTGTGCTTTCATCATAGATGTTCATATCTACCTGACATTAATTTGCATGGCCTAGTTGCACAGAGACCCAATCATGTAGAGTGAAAAGAAAATTCAGAAAAAGGTAATACTATGTCTGGATTCCACTTGACAAGTTACCATTAATCCAGATGTGAGGAAATTGAAGGCAGGCAGAACCAAAAAGCCAGTGCAGCAATTTGGTTCTCTCTCTCTCTCTCTCTCTCTCTCTCTCTCTCTCTCTCTCTCTCTCCTTTCTTTTCTAGTCTCATATAATTTGTATGTATACCTGGCTTCCTCACTTGTCTCTAAGGGCAGGGACCATGCCTTATCCATCTTTGTATCATTCATGGCTTCTGTCCAAGGCCTGGACTTGAGTGATCACTCAATATATAGTAGAAAAATAAGTATAGATGTGCTAGAAATTTTAATTAGATTCCTGCACCCGAACAATCCACTTCCAGCTTATTAGGTGGTATCAAGAAGAAGTACAGGGCATAGGTATAGTCTGTAAGGTGGAGTAGCTGGTCTTAGCTGCTGTGCACGCTCAGCACTTCTTCTACCAGTCAGTTCCCATGCTAGGCGACTCTGAGCCTGGCATGTTTGGGCAGGACTCTTGACCTGTTTTGTATCATTGGTTTCTAGTTCCAACAAGAACTGTTTACTCACACTTAGTTTAACTGTTGGACTGTACTGTGTCGCCATTCTTCTCACATATTGCTTCCTCTTTTAGAAACAGGATGGGCATCTTTAATCCACACGGTTCCGGTTCTATGTGCTTCTAGGTTAATTTTAGCTTGCTCACTTCTTAGCTCTCTTGACATTCAAGATATTTTCCAGCTTTGTTTCCTGAATAAGAAAATATCGACTGTTCTACCACCAAGGGAAGTAGAGATTGGGGGATAGTATTATTTAAGTCACACAGAGAATCACATCCTGGTTTGGAAGAAAATAAAAACAAAATATCGAATGAATTTTTATCTCACCAACCTCTCTATATTCAGCTTATAGGATAACATGTTAAGTAAGCTCTTATTCAGGTTTGCTCTTTGGTTTCAGAGTGGGTCTGGGAAAAAGACAATACATATTTGGGGCTTGATTTAAAATAACAGGCATAAGAAAACTAGTTTTTCCCTATAGTTTGGAGGACATGAAGAGGTAAGGTAATAATAATGAACTTTGGGCAATGTTCTCCTAAGAGCAGGACATGAAAATTAAAAGAAGTCGAAGAAATCTTGCCTAAGTGCTTTGAAAAGTCCCTTCACAGTTTTCCCTTATTTGGTGCGAATGTAATCATATTTCTTAGTGGTTTTCTATTAACAGTAACGTGTTTTGACAGGAAGCTTAAAGATGTAAAAATTAGATACTTTTTTGAAAATACTTTTATGGCGCTTGCTTTAATATTTACAATAGTCTCGTCTGCCCAGTTTTCATGTCACTTCTGGAGGACACAGGAAATACAGTACTGCGTAGGAGGTATGAGTTTGCCACCTAGAGGAGAGTTGTGAAATTCATCGTTTCCCCCAGTTCCCTAAAATTCATTAAATTCGCTTTTCTTTCTTCATTTACTTACTTACTCCTATAATGATTCAAAACATAAAGTATGAGGCTTAATTGTAATATTTTGCCAGGATAAACGTGATGAGCCTATTCAAGATAGAACTTGGATTATATGTGAAGTGTGTTTTATGTCGTCTTTAAAAATCTTTTATTTGGAAGAACATGTAAACTAACCATTAGACAAGTCTAAGCATCTGTGTTCTAGATGAATATCACTGTTAGTTTGAGGCTATAGTAAAACAATATTTTTTGATCATACTGATTCTTTACTTTTTAAAGTCTTTGACAAGTTTGATACAAACAGGCAAGTGTGATGGCTTCTTGTTTGAGATGGGTAAGATGTAATTTCTCCTTTAAAGAAGTCCCACAGGGCACGGTGGCACATGCCTTTAATTCCAGCACTTGGGAGACAAAGTCAAGTTGATATCTGTGAGTTTCAGACCAGCCTGCTCTACATAAGTGAGTTCCAGGACAACCAGGGCTATACAGAGAGCTCCTGTCTCAAAACAAAAGCAAAACTAATCACAAAAAGAGTAGTCTAGCGACTGAGGCCAATAATTCTGATATATATATATATATATATATATATATTTAAATATATATATATATATATATATATATATATATATATATATATATATATATATATATATATATATATATATATATATTTAAATTACCACTGAAAATTCATTGCACATGACATTATGGTTCACAAGGACTATTTCTTTTCACATATACAATTTATTGTTTTGGCCATAGTTACATTCTCTTAGTCTTCCTTTCTCTTCCTCTTTCCTGCTTTCCATGGGTCTCTGACCTTCTCCTAGTCAGTCTGCCTTCTATTTGCATGTTATATTGATTCAAGAGTGGCTTTATGCTGCTCTATTTTATTTATTCATTTATTTATTATTTATTAGGGTTTGACCACAGGGTTTTGTCATGCCAAGTAAGCACTGTGAAGCTGTGCTACATCAAAGTTCAATTCTAAGATGTCTGAAGTGACAGAATGTTTAGAATAAATGCAATGTTTGGTAAAATTAAAGAATATATGTATGCTTATGCCACGTATTGTATTTTGACTACTTCCTTAGACATAATATAACACTCTTTTCCTCTCTTAAACACAAGCCCTGTCTGACATCATGAATGCATGTGCTCAAGAGACAATGAGCTCATTGCCGACTTCATTATTTTGGACTAGAGCTTGATTTAGAAGATACCTAGACATTGATTTATCTGAGAAAATTTACAAGAGTATGAATATCTTTCTTGTCAATATTTATTGCCAGTATAATTTTGAATTCCTTTGCTAAATAGATAACTTACATAACAAAAACCTTAAAACTACCTCTAAATTGTAGAGGCCAAGAGTCATTGAAAGTAGATTTACAGGTTCAACTTTGTTGCTTAATGGAGGATAATCACTAAGAACTAAGCTGGAGTGGATCATGTTGTCTTAGCAGCTTATCAGCTGATTTACCTCCCCATCTCTCTGTCTCTCTGTCTCTCTGTCTCTCTCTCTGTCTCTATTTCTCTCTGCTTAAGGACCTGCTCAATCTCCTCCAGTTCAACTCTAGATACCTTTGGATTTTTCTCTCTGTCTTTGTCCTACTCACTTTTATGTGGGAATAAGATTCACCTCTCCACTTAGAGGCAACAGCCCGTCACTGTTGGGGCTGTGTTTCAATTGTGTAAAGTCCGTCTTGTCTCTATCTTAGCATTTGTGTGGTAGCAGTGCTGTTAGACTGTTGATTGTGGGTTCTAAGAGATGGAGGCCAGCCTTTTTTTAAAAAAATACTTCTTGACTAAGGAAATACAGGTCACCGAAATCAAAGCAGAATGGAAGGAGATATTTGGATAACTCATTAACTCTTTTTAAAAAAATGAGATTAGAAGTGTGGCTGATCGATTTACACATGCATGGCCCATTGTACAGTTTCTTTGAAGTCTCAGCTCGTAAATGAAATTTATCAAAACTTTAGGCTCTCAAAGTTTTCACTCTCTAGTTGTTAAGAGCTGAACTGTGATTCTTCTTTTTCCCGTTGGCATTTTGAATCCCTGATCCCTAGCTCCTCAGTCGGAACAGATGTAATTACTTAAGGTGAGGTCAGGTCATACTGGAGTGCTGGAGCCCTAATTCAACATGACCAGTGTCCTATGAGAGGAGGAATCTTTTGAAGATTGAAGTTACGTCACAATCTAAGACATTAGCCCAAACTAGGAGAGTGGGCTGGAGAAGAGCCTTCCCAAGGACCTAGAGAGGGAGTTTGGGCTGCTGACTCCTAGTTTAGCCTTCAGTGCTGTGATACAATGAATCTCTCCTTCCTAAACCATCCATTTCATTGGTCTTTGTTACTGTAATGCTAGAAAAATTATGTTATTTTAACTGTGGTGAACAAGGTGGGATTGTATAACTATATAATCATGTTTGAATTATTTTTTGATTCAAATAATTGTTGTTATATTATTATTATTATTATTATTATTATTGTTATTATTATTATATGCTGCTCGGTGCCCCCCCCCAGTCACCCTCTCTGTGAGGTTAGGTGCATCCTCTCCCACTGAGGCCAAACAACGAGGCCCAGTTAGAACAACATATCTCACAGACAGGCAACAGCTTTTAGGATAGTCCCACTCCAGTTGTTCCAGACTCACATGAAGACCAAGCTGCATGTCTGCTCCGTATGTGCAGAGAGGCCTAGGTCCAGCCCTGGTATGCTCTTTGGTTGGTGGTTCAGCATCTGAGAGCCCCAGGGGTCTAAGTTAGTTGACTGTGTTGGTTTCCTGTAGAGTTCCCATGCTTCAATTCTTATGAGAAGCTATCAGTGTAGATAATAAAGCCTTCTCTGTACAAATTGGTAAACCGAATCTCAGAATAATCAAGTGACAAGTTCAAGGTCCTGTGGCTATTTCATATGGTGCCAGTGCTAGAAGCCAAGTCCATTTGACTCCAGAGTTGCCAACATCTCAGTCCAGATTCCACCTGGAGGTGTGGGTCAGACCTATGTTTTGAGAAGGAGCTTCTGAGCAACATCAGAGCATCACTGGAGTAGGGCAAGATAAGGTTTATGGAGCCAAGCAACCACACAGAGTGTTCTAAGTGTAGTAGCATTGATTGCTCATGGCCATGGATTCTTTGTATTCATGATTCCTACATTGGCTGAAGTTAGTCCAGTTAGCCTCATTATGCAGGAGGTTGGAGATAGATTCTGTGTTGGTATGCCTCCTTGTACCTGGGTATCTAATATCTGCAAATCCACATTCACCTGAATGTAGAGATATGCAGACTGTAAATGAGCATGACAAAAAGCCCTGCTGTCATCTGACTTGATTTTGATGTTTTTGTCAGACAGCCAGGAATAATATTAACATTGTAAACCTGAAATGGTGAAGCGGTTCTCTGCTCTACCCACTAACACATTAGCCCTGGCTGCCAGCAGGGATTCCCCAGGTTTTCCAGTTTCAACCTAATTTTCTATCTTATCACTTACTTCCGCTGCCTTCTCTTGTTCAGCTCTTCGCGTCTCCATAGCACTCCGTCTTCCTCACAACACGATTGCCTACTAAGTAAGAACCCAATATGTACACAGAAAACAAATGGACGGAGAACATGGTGGTAGACAGGACAGAACACGGACTGTCCATTAGTTTATTCATGGAGAAGTCTTTATCACACCATATGCAGAACATTTCTCGACAGTATCACACAAGCATTGTAGACTCAGGACACTTTTTCTGTGCCAGGAAAAGTTGCCTAGAAAGGAACGAGAAACTTTGTTTGGTTCCACCACAGGGCCTGCGTGATGCACAGGGGTCTTTGATTCAGTTACCAAAGGGCAACAGATAATGCTTTCTCTGAGTCTCAAGATATGACTGAAAAAAGATGCCAGACGTCGATCTTATTTACATTGTATGCTTTCTGCCCCTAACTTTTTTTTTTATTAGTAGATGGTGATTTATTTACATTCTAGATTCCATTATTCAATGCACTTTATCTTTTCCTTTGAAAGAATAAGTGTAACCTATATATTTTTTTTTAAATAAGAAGTAGAATTATAATGTAAAACACCAAAAGTCATATGGGGCCACCAAAGATATTTTTGCTTCTTTTCTGCTAGAAGAGAGTTATATGGAATGTTTTTATTTTTTCATTTTCTCCATCTTCCTCTACTTTTCATGCCAAAAATGGAATGCAGGTTATACTACCAGGTTCATCCCGTGGGAACTGAAAAGCATTTGTATCGCTCTTCTTTCAGCCTTAGGTGAGTCCCCTGTGCCATGTACTGTGTGTGACTCTATAGAGGACCGGCAAGATCGTGCACTGTAGCCTGTCATATTTGGGAGGAGCATAGGCCTCCAGGGCTGGACTCAAGAGCTGCATTGTCCTTTTTTACTGCTCTTTGGACCAAAGGGAATAATGTATACCCAGAGTAAGCTGCTACACAATCCGCTCGTTACTTAGAAAAATGAAAAACATTAAAAAAAAAAAAAAAAAACCTGTGATGAAGCCCATTACTTTGTTTGCTAACCTAAAAATAAAAGAAAGCAAATGCCAAATGTCTAAAGACTTGTTTTTTTTTTTAAAAAAAAAAAAGATCAAAACCCAAACGACAGTTTTCTTCTACAAGAGAGTATCCTCCCCACTTTTTAAAAAAAAAAAATTCCCAGTGTTGTCTGTATGCTCCTGTATCACATCAAAGGTTGAAAGAGACTGAACCTTTGTTCTTGGTAAATCCATGTCACAGGGTGAGTCAGATTTTCCATGATGGTGACTTTTAACATCTCTTCATGTCAAATTATAACAAATGCTTGGGATTTACTGTTTTACTTTCAACTGTGCCTATCTTAGTAGAGGCTGAGAGGCTGAGACAGGAAGACACTGGGGGAGGGCGGAAGCCCCCAAGTCATTTAATCTTGCTACTTATTCTCATTTATAACCAGGCAAAATAGTAACTACCACAAGCCAAGTAACTGTCTCAAATTCAACACCATCCTCCAGCTTAAACACAACTTCTCTGTAACCAGGGAAACGGAGGCAGAAGCCTCCACCAGCCCTCCTTTTTTCTTGGGGAGTCAGCAGGACAACTGCATCCCTGAGGTTTCTTTCTGTGTTTGGGCTGGGAAGGTAGAGCAGAGGAAAAGGCGCTCTGTTCTAAGCCACAGGGCTAACATGTAGAAAGCCATACCCTTTAATAGTGAGAGAGGCTGGATAAAAAAGCAAGTGGCTCTGGGAAGTTTGGCCAAGTTCTGATTTTGTTTGGAGAGGAATGTAAAAGCGCCCAGGTCATGAGGTTCTCTGTGCACCTTGCTCTAATTCTCTCTCCAAGAAGATCAAAACACTTCAAGTAATGACATTTAATGACTGTTTGCCATAAAAAGCTGAATCGATTTCACTTATGTTTTTCTCTAGTTAAGAAAACTCATGGATTCAGAACCAACTTTTTCATTTTGAGAGGCAAAAAACAATGTCACCCAGAAGCAGCAAGGGAGTAGCCCTGCTCCTGCGCTTTAATTTATGTGTGGCTAAAGTTCAACTTTCTCAGTATGCCATGATCTCAGCACAATTGGCCAGACTCCATGGTGGACGATCAGCTTTGTCTTAGCAGGGCGGATTTGTCCTGAGAATCTGTGAGCCAAGTTTGCTGTTTTACACAGAAGCGGTCAGACCCGCTAGGCTGGAAAGAAGACTTGCCTAGCAGGTTCTGTGCTGAGGTCACCCAGCTCATTTTAAATGGGCTTGGTTGGGAGAAGTCAAGAAATAAATGGTTTGACTTCGAGTAGCTGAAGCTATTTTTCCCATTTTCTCCTCCAAATCCGTCTACCATCTCTCTAGGAGCTGAAACCTTCATTCACAAATTAATCAATTCATCCAGCAAATATTTGCTAATTATCAGCAATGCTTCAGAAACTGACATGGCACTAGAGGTAGGGCAGTGAACAATACATTTTCTGCCTACAGCAACATTTATAATATTCACAAAAATGTTATAATTCACAGATGCCAGCAATTCATATCACTAGTTCCTGTCTCTAAAAAGCAGAAAGTACATAACTGCTCTTGGAAGGGGCTGGCAGAGAATGGCTGCAGACATTCTAGCATATCGCATTAATGAATTTATATGAAATCTGATCCATGCCTCACCAGGAATTCAGCTGTCCACTGTGCCCGGGCTCCATGTTGCCCTCTAGCCACCAATGCAGGGCTCAGGGCTCAGGAGTCCAGCAAGTCTCAATCTACACTGTCTTCAGAGATCAGGAATCCAGCATGTCTCAGTCTACACTGTCTTCAGGGACCAGGAGTCCAGCAGGTCTCAGTCTACACTGTCTTCAGGGACCAGGAGTCCAGCAGGTCTCAGTCTATACTGTCTTCAGGGACCAGGAGTCCAACAGGTCTCAGTCTACACTGTCTTCAGGGACCAGGAGTCCAGCAGGTCTCGGTCTACACTGTCTTCAGGGATCAGGAGTCCAGCAGGTCTCAGTCTACACTGTCTTCAGGGACCAGGAGTCCAGCAGGTCTCGGTCTACACTGTCTTCAGGGATCAGGAGTCCAGCAGGTCTCAGTCTACACTGTCTTCAGATGAGTACTCAGACTCAGTAGTAATGTAAAGCAGTGACATTAACCCTGGCCCTGTTTTGTTAGAGAAAGCTTATGTTATGGATGACTTTGAATCCACAAAACTCCGATGTTTCTGCAAGAGTGACCTGGATTCTTTTTCTTTTACAGAGCTGTGTGAAAACCATTATGTTTAAAGTTTCTTTTCAATTCTGTTCATAATATACATGATTTGGTAACACGTTGACACAGTTATGAAATGTGCACATGCTTTGACAATCTGTTTACAAGAATTTTATGATCCTTCTTGTAATATGCTGTCATTTTGAAGTGATGGATTGATCACAATACTTTTATATAGGAACTGTAATTCTTTTTTTTTCTTAAGGTATTTTTCTTCATTAGAGTTCATATTTTGTTTTTGAAACTTTACTTATAGAAATAACATTCATATCAGTCACTTAAGAATATTTTTAGCATTACTATACCTTTTCTATATTGTATGGAGTGATTGTAATTTTTTTTTTTTTTTGGCAACTGAGAGTCCTGTTTTCATGAATTTCAAGCACCTGAACAAGTGGTCTCTTAGATTTTCTCCCTACTTCAAAATAAGATAGCACCAACATTGGTGAATTGGGTATGAATTTACTTTAAGGCTTTTCCATATTTGCTGTTTTTATATATTTTTCTCTATCAAGAACTGTTTGAAGTAAAGGGGCTGCTCTGATTGGAGAATTATGTCTACTGTGGGTGTAGTATTTGATTGTCTACAAATGTATGTAGTGTTCAGATGTTGGGTACCTAACATACTGATTCAGATGATGGCTGAATCTGCCTTCAAAATATACAGTGAGAGATTTGTGTTTTAAAATGTGACCCTACTTCCTGCTCCTTGGATTGTAAAAGCTGTTGTTTATGTTTTATTTCATTGTTTCCCAAACGTCAGTTACTCATGTATCATACTCATGATTTTAGTACAATTTGCATGCGGCCTATGCCGTTAAGCGTCTGGAAATGTGCTATTATTTTAAACTCAGTTGAGTTTGTTTGATAATAGAAACAATGCCATTGAATTCCTAGGTTGATGCGCTGGTTATAACATTTTCAAATAAAGAGACTTTAATATCAACATTTGACTCTTAAGCAATCCATATTCAGGTTTTGCCCTCAGTATTTTACACACCATAGGAAGACTCTGCTTGTAACATCTCCCTGGGAGTGAGGTTGCAGAAAAGGAAGTAGAGATAGTGGCAGCTGTGGCACTCAGTGGGGCTGAGAACTGCTCTTTAGGGAGGGTGGCACACATGCTCTGCTCTTTAGGGAGGGTAGCACACTCTTCACTTTATCTCCTTTTTACAATTCCTCTCACAGAGACATGAGGCAAAGGGCAAGGAAGGAGGCCTGGGTAGCTGTAAGCAACACGAGATGGGACATTTTCAGATTAATTCTCTTTTCTTTAGTCAGTTGATATTTCACACCTGATTAGCATATGAAATTGTACCTGAGGGTGAAAGAGTAAGAATAATGAAACATGTTTGCTGTTTATGAAACAAAGTAACAATCTAAGAGTGAAGATATTGGTGCTAATTACACTGAAGGCAGAAAACATGTTTTCTTTTTTGTTTCTCTCCTGCTAATCAGCAAAAATATCTTTTTCATACTGAACCCTGAGGCGTTGCTCGGAAGCCTTTGCATTCAGAGGCAGTAATCCCAATTTATTATTGTTATTTTTCTGCTTACTCGTGTCCCAGGCTCACCTGGAATTCACTGTGGAGTGCAGTTTTCCTGCCTCAGCTTCTAAGGATTGCAGGCGTGACTCACCACACCCGGTGTCTACCTGCCTTGTTCAAATCCTCCAGCTCTTATTAGAAAATAGAAAAATAAATACTTTAATAAACCTTGTCATGAAACATAGAATTATTAGCATTAAACTTCCTTGTGTTAAGAAAGAAAAATCTGAACCTCAAGAATTGGCGCCAACTTCCTTCTGGTTCTGTAATTAGCATCACCATTGTTAAGCGTTGCACTGCAAATTGCTTCTTGGTCTTCCAGTGTATGGTGAATTGTAAGCATAACCCATGTCTTAGAATTTTTTCCTTCTGCATTTCTTTCTTATCAGTGTGTCTTATGCATGACTAATGGGACCCGATTGTTTTTTACTTACTAAATGGCTTAACAGATTCCATAATTTTGTTTAATTTGTTAAAGAGACAAGGTTACACAGAGCAAGCTGTAAATGAGTTCACTCTGCAGTTGATGCTGGTCTTCAGCTCCTGATCCCCACACTCATTCACCAAGTGCTGGGATTACTGGTGTGCACCATTATATCCATATCTGGACCAAAAAAAAAAAAAAAAAAAACCCCGCTGTTCATTGTTCTTTGCCATGAGCTTTCCAGCTATATGCCTTCATTTCTTTTCCCGTTACTGTGGTGGAATGCTCTGGCAAGGGTAACTTAAGGGAGGCTGGTTTTATTTGGCACATGATTCCAGGTACAGTCCATCGTGGCCGGGAAAGGCACAACAGAACTTGAAGTGGGTAAACACAGTACACCCACAGCAGAGCAGAGGACAGTGACTGATGGATACTTGCCTGTGCTTAACCACCTGGACCTCTGGCTCCAGAGGTTGTGACACCTCTGGCCTCTGCAGGCATCGGCATAGGCATATACAGACCCATACACATAACTACAAATAATAAAATACATATTTTAAAAATGGGAAGAATGAAAAATCTAGAGTTGTAAGTTAATTTAACATTGAAATTGCATAAATGATAAAATGCCTAGCAAAAGAGAAAATATGCTGGTATTTCCTAAGTTTATTAAACAATTGTTCTGGTTATTTTTTAGAGTGATCTAATGAAAGCACAGTGTTCTTTGACTCTGTCAATATACCTGAATATGGATGCTTTTAAGGTTTCCTGTGTAAATTGATATATGTATATGATGTGTATTTAACACAAATACAGATATGTGTGTATATATGTTTATACATATATAAACATATATATGTGTGTGTTTGTGTATATATGTATGTGTGTGTATGTTTTAAAAATTATTAGCATGAGATAGCTCACGGGCCTAGGGTAAAATTAAATGCTACTGTTCTAAAAAGAGTAACAACAAAATGACTCCTAATGACATTCTGCTATACTCATAGATCAGTGACTTGTTCATCCATCATCAGAAAAGCTTCTTCTTGAAGCAGAGGGGAATAAATCCACAGGCTGACCATATGGAGAGAGGGAGAGACCTTGAAACACTCATCCTTAAATGGGATGTCTCTATCAAATCCTTCCGCATAGAGCTCAGGGAACCCTGCCGAAGAGGAGGCAGAGAGACTGGAAGAGTCAGAGGGGACTGAGGACACCAGGAGAACAAGGTCTTCTACATGAACTGAAGCAAGCTCCTAGGAACTCACAGAGCCCAAGGCAGCATGCACAGGGCCTACATGGATCTGCATCCGGGCTGAAAGGACAAGTGGACACATCTTTAACCTAGAAGCTACGTAACCACTTGTAAGTGTAAATTAGTTTTCTCCAGGAGCGCCTCTCTGGGAAACAAACTACTCTTAGGGCAGGCCGCATGCCCAGGAGGGGGTGGCCAGCAGAAAAGGAACTCAGTGGTGTCCTTGGAGGTTCCTTGTCTCACAATGTCGTTTTAGAGATGTTACTTTAAAAAAAAAAAACTTTTAATTTTTAATTTTCACTTTCTCTCTCTCTCTCTCTCTCTCTCTCTCTCTCTCTCTCTCTCTCTCACACACACACACACACACACACACACACACACACACATACCCTTTGCATGTATATTATGGCTTCTAGGTTAGCACTGCTATGTGGTTCCCCAGTGTGTGAAGGAGTGGCTTTCTGCATCTATGTCCATCTATGCCCATTTCCTGTACCTTTCCGTGGGACCTTTTTGTTCTATTGGCTTGTTTTGTCCTACTTCAATGTATTAGTTTTTGTTTTATCTTTACTACATCTTACTTTATTTTATTACTATCCCTTAGTAGCCTGCATGTTTCATAATGAGAGGCAGAGAAAGACTGGATCTGGATGGGAAGGGAGGTGGGGCGAAACCATGAGTAGAGGGAGGGGAATCTAATCAGGAAGCATTATGTGAGGAAAAAAATCAATAAAATAATTTAAAATTATTATCATGTATGTAACTGGATTCTTAGCAGCCCTGTACATAGGACATCAGGTGTCGATGCTGCCTTGTGTGTAGGTCACTGTAAGACTGCATTTTCAGGCTTCAGTTCACCAGTGAAGGCCAATGTACCAGAGCATCTTCCATTTCGTCCTCAGTACCTGCCCCCTTCCTGTGTCTCCTTCCCTATCAGGTTTATTCCTTCTTTCTGTTCTTCTTGGCATCTGGACTTCTTCTGCCATGTGAGTCAGTTAGAGAGGAAATGTTTAACCCACATTTTCACTTTGGCTGGGAAAAAATGTTGGAAGGCAAAAGTTGCCAGCCTAAGTTTCTTTAGGACCTGAGATGATTTTCCTGATTCTTCCAGGAACACTACTGGGCATTCAAATTATAAAAGTGCTAAATGACCCACTTTTCGTGGATACATTTCAAAAGTCCCATTTTAAAAATTTCTTTCTAAAATTGGAAACTACTTTCCTGCATTAGCATATATTTTATTATTTAGTCTCATGCAAAGAATTTGTTATAAAAACATGAACAATAATAACAATGAGGGAAATGGTTTTTATTATTTAAAAAGTCTTTATTTTTATTTTATGTGTATGAGTGTTTTGCCTGCATGTATGTCCATACTACATGTGTGCCTGGTGCCCGTGAAGGTTGGAAGAAAGTATCAGAGCCTCTAGAACTGGAATAACATATGGTTGGTTGTGAGCTGCCTTGTGGATCCTGGGAATCCAACCCAGATCCCCTGGAAGAATAGCAAATGCTTTTAACTAACAAGTTATCTTCTGGTCCCAAATAGTTATTTTTAAAATGAGAAGAATGGTGAGTATGGTTGTAAAGTGAACATGGCTCATGATTGTATTCTGGCACAGAACAACTACTGTCTGTTGAGTGAAGTACACTAGAAATCTAACATCCCCCCAAACATTCCATCTTACTGAGAGACGTTGCCCTGAATGCATCTAGACTGTAGACGTGGGAACCGAGAGGTTCATTCATTTAATTCCATGCTGGTAGTTACTGGTGTGCACAGAATTTGTGCCCTCTGTACTCCCACCACTGTAACCCCTGCCCTGAAGCTTGTTTTATAGAGATGTGTATTGTCGTCAAATACACGTATCCCTTTGTCTAAGCAGTCAGCACCAGTGTGTACCTTCAAGAAGACTTCAGGAAAGGGGGAGAGGGACAGGGAGAGAGAAAGAGAGAGAGAGAGAGAGAGAGAGAGAGAGAGAGAGACAGAGAGAGACAGAGAGAGACAGAGAGAGACAGAGACACACACACACACACAGAGACAGAGAGAGACAGAGAAGTGCTCACACCTGCCAAAGCTCCTGCTTGTGTTTGCTTCCTCTCCTGACACGCATTTCTCTACAATTTCCCCCTCTTGTCTAGTGCCACAATCTCTTCTGAGTTACACCTGTCTGTTCATGGGGCTGGTCTGGCAGTTATAGCTCCTCATGGGACGTCTAGAATTTGCATTCTTTTATCATTTGAATATGTGCTTTTCGTAGAGCCGCAGGCAGGCCGTTTTCAAGGCCTTTGAGTTAAATCTCATTCACAACTCGTTATTTAGATCTTGCCTTTTTTGTGTAAACAGTTTTGTGGGATTTCATGGCTGTTAATCCCCATTAGGCAGCAGTAGAATGAATGAATGAACTTTTGTTATCACCTCGGGTGGTGGGGTAATCCATGTGGGAGAGAGCTCAGAAGAGAGGAGGTTGGGAAGGACTGAGCACATAAACCTGTCCCATAGCCCTAACCCCAAGTGGGCCCTTTGTTGTCATTTTGTTGGCGATTTTGACAGTGACCTAAGTGGAAAATGGGATTGTTAACAGTACTTGCTTCGTAAAGATGCTATAAAATTCTAATGAAGTAATTCTGGCAGGAAGTATAGCACTGTGCTTGCTATTCTGTGATCTCAACAAATATTGTCTACCATCTATTATTATTAAGGTGTCAGTACTCCTGTTCTAGTATTTAAATCTTTCCCAGTGGTATTTCTGAAGGATTTCTAATGTCTGGGCTAATGTGCTCTGTGCTTCTTTTTAGGCTCAAGCACTGAGGTTAAATAGATGAGAAGGTTAGCCCCTGGCACGGCTTCTTCCTTGGACACAACTAGGATATCTGTTCTACTACTCAGAGACCACAGGAGGTATCTTGGGGAGACAGGAAATTACAATCTTAACTGAATGCGAGTTCTCACACAATTTATCACCACAGATGAAAGGTACTTGCATGCTAAGTGAACAGCTGGAGACTAGGGAACGTTTCTTTCTGTTCTGTACAAATACAAACCTCTCTGTGGCATTAAGCAAAGAAACACAGCCCTTCAGAGGCAGCACGAAGGGCCCAGAGGTGCTTTCATCAGGGCGCTTCTTTTGTCTTCCACACTTAGAAGTCTTCCCTCATACCTCCCCCTGTAGGCCACCCTCCAGTAACCATCTGCTCTTTCACAAGGGGCCACACAGAGACTGGGCTGCACAACAGCCAACTGTTACTGATAGGGCATAAAGACCTACAGCCTGAAGTGGGGGCAGAAGAGAAACACGGACCTCATCTGTTAAATTATACATCTTCACATGACTGCGAGGAAAGGGAAACAAAATAATTCCTGAAAGTGCTTTATCGGTTGCACAGTCTATACTGAACACTAGTAACTCACGTTTAATACCGTGTAACTAGTTATTATTCTTTCCTGAAGATACTTTCCTCGCCTCGATAATTTAAAAGTCAGTCTTATATAGATTCCATGGCTCGGACTGGGAGAAGAAAAATTATCTGAAGAAAGATTGGGTCTGATTGGGTCTGGAGAGACGGCTTGATGGCTGAGTGCTTGCTACTCTTGCAGAGGACCTGAGTTTGCTTCTCAGCACTCATATCCCAAATAGTCAGGTGGCTCACAGGCACCTGAGGTTTCCTTGTTTTTTGTTTTGTTTTGTTTGATTTCTACTATATCATTGTCCACACACCAGGTCCTCAACAATGACAAATACCGCAGACAATGAAACGGAAGGAAAGCAGACACACAGTGTCAGAGGAAATGCCAACTTACTGCAGCCATTATTCGAATCACTGCAACTTTTCAACAACCAAACAAACGATTCATGTAAGACTCAAAGACATCATACATGTAGTTATGAGCTGACTAACTGAAATACACTCTTCCAGCGAGGAGTTGGACCCACTGAACGACATGCATGAGAACAGCATCAGCAGGTGGAGAGCACAGGAATATGTGCATGACATAGGAACGCTCACAAGCTGCTACCGTGTTCTCAATGAAGCAGGGGAACACAACTGACAAGAAGTTCCTCTCATGTAAAGATGCTAAACAACTCGTTTGTATTGAAACAATTTCTGAAAAATGGAAAATGTCATGATAAAATGATATAAAATTTGAGAAAGCACAGAGTTCAAAAGCATCCAGAATATTAAAAAAAATGAATATTAAAAAAGAGACAGAGAGATATACAACCACACATATAAAAACAAATTTTTAAAAAGAATAAAATATTCAGATTGTACAAAGCACTTAACCAGATAATTGCCAAGTCTGTGTCTTGTTTTTATGCCTTTCAAAAATCTATTTAAAGTTGTATGTATATACACATATACAGTATACACACATACACATTTAAGCATGCATGCGTGTGTATATAAGCCTCCTTTAGCTTTTTGTCTATCTCTTCTAGGATTCCTTCTACACCTTGTCACATTTTAGAGCATCCCATTTTATGGCTCAAAGGGAAAACTGAAAAGCATCCTGGTTGACTAAGGACTTTCAGTTTCTTAGAAATAGAGCTGGAGCCTCCCACCCCTTTCCCATGTTTCCTCCTTTTTACAATTCTCTGATACTATGTGAGTGAAATGTACTAGAACTTGGCTACCAAAGAAGTTCTGGTTCATAGATTACCAATGCAGAGATGCTTGCAGATGCAGTGTGGATTAAATCCAGTTAAAGGCGAGAACTCCGATGGGAAATGCCTCCTTTGCTGACCATAGCTGTTGTCAGCAGTGCCTGGTGTAGCCACTTAGCAGATATCAGGCTGTCAGCGAGAGCCTCCTGGGCGTGTTCTTTGGGACACAGCAGCGATTGCTTTGGATTCTGTTGAGCAGTTGTCCTGGCAGCACCGAGTCTGTAGGCAGACAATGGGAGGAGGTAACCAGCTTCTAATAACCACCCCAGGCTCTTGGCACCCAACTACTGGCACTGTTGTCTTGATTCATACAACTTTGCAAGTCAATCTGCCTGCCTAATTTTGCTGGGAAACCTGGTACCGCCCATCAAGTGGCTTCGCAACAGCTGGAGGCAGCGTCTGCTCTGCAGGTGTTCAGGGGGCGGGGTCAGATTGTCTCTAACAAGTGAAAATCGGAGAATTGAAAGTTGTTCACATTTTGCAGCTTTTCTCTTTGTGTTTCCACGGGGGGGGGGGGGTGAAATCAGGATGTGGTCCCGAATGAAGGACGGCAGGAAACACTTGGATGTTCATTCTGTCTAATTGGGCCCCTTTGAGCCTCACACCCTTCCTGTGCAGTCCTTCCTCTGGTTTGTGGCCTCTGCCATTGCTTCATCTTCCCCCTTTGAGGGGCATGTTGGACTGAGTGTGAGAGAGACTTTCTGGGCCTCTGCTCTCTACTTACTGTCCAGGATCAGCCTCAGGTTTCTCTTTCCTGATTTTGAAACCTGAAGATACTATTTTCCAAATTTTGTATAGCTTTCTCTTTTTACTCATCAAGTTAAGTGGGAATTGGATGCTGTTCCAGATGTGAGCTCACAGTGTTTGCATTCCCAAAGAGTTATGTATAGAAAATGAACATAAATGTGTTAAATTTGGGCTTGACTTGGTGGCTTTTGTAAACCCCATTTAACTCCACTGTGCAGTTATTGTGAAAGAACGTGCTTAACAATCTGTTTATTTGTCAGAACTCTCTCTAGAGACAATTATGTACAAAGCCTCTTAAAACTAATGCTGTGAATTTGCAGTTGGCAGCTTCCTACGAGTGCCTTGGAAGGCTCCTAAGCCCTGGACGTTGTCTTCTTATGGCAAGCCAAGGTGTAAGTTATTTAAGGATCTCCTAACTCATAATAACCTGTGTTTGATTTCCAGAGCAAACAAACAACTTCCTCCACAATAACAACAAAACCCCCAAACACCCGTGGCCCCTAATTTCCAGGAAGTTTTAGGGGATTTTAATGGAGAGCCATACAATGCCCCTGGTCAGGGACCACAGTAAACTTCCCCCATCTTGGGGGGTTTATAATTACACTCACATTAAACCCTCCCAGGATCTAATTTTTAGCTCATATGTACCATGTGTGTTTCTTATCACTAGCCTTACATATTAAAGGACAGTGCATTAGCTACCATCGGGATCCTGTCTTGAAGTCTTTAAGATCCTCTGGTTAGTCATTGACTACCCATTCACTTGCTGTGGTTTGAAATAAGATCTACTTTAGTCTGGGGTTAAGTGATGACTTTGGTTCTCAAAGCAGGGTAACCAGATAAAGAGAGTCACTTGACTCTTATTTCTGACTCTCTAATAAATGTGTACTCGTGACCCTAATAGAATTACTGCTCCTCTCATTAAAGCTTGAAACTTTTCATAGTTTTTTCACCCACAAAAAATTAACGACAGAGTTACCTTTTCTAGTGCTCTTGAAATTATTATGGCTGCACTGTGGCTTCCTGAAGGCATAGACCATATCTGATTCTCTGAGTCACTTCCTGTTTTCTACCGAGGCCCTCCATAATCCCTAGAGCAGAATACTCGCTCAGTGAATGAAATGAAGGAATGGAATTAGAAACAGTTGCATTTTCGTGGCAATATAGGATGAACAAAAAGTAGTGGAACATCTGGGAGGCTGAGGCAGGAGGATTGTTCAAGACCAGCCTGGGCTACATAATGAATTCCTGAGCATCCTGGATTACAGCATAAGACTCTCCCCCCACCCCCACCCCCATAAAACATATTTAACACTTCTTAAGGAGAGATTTGGTCTAGATTCTCAATTACAGAAGTATTGAGACTCTCCTGTGGCTGGATACTGCTGAATCTTTAATGCAGGTAGAAGGCCCAGGCAGCCCTTCTAGACATCAGGATTCCCACGGTGCGCGCTGAGGGTGTGAACTTGCTGTCTTTTCAGAACACCTAGAATCTGGCCAACTTCCTGCTTTGTCTCTGGACATTAGTCAACCTGCAAATCCCTCATTTGTTTATTTAGTCCAGAGCATTGCATCGACCTGTGTTTGTGCTTAGGACCAACAATTGATATGCATGGTCCCTTACAAATCCTTACGAGGGTTTTGTGAGGGAGTGTTACTGTTCTTTCTTTTTCACACATGAAGGAACTGGGCTTAAGGAAATAAATTAACTTCATCAAAGTCCTACAGCTGGTACGTGATGTGGCTGCAGAGTGCATGCTTTTCAGCACATAGACAAGCGATGCTTCTCTGTGTATTTAGAGCACTTATGGCATCCAGAAGAGGCTGAGCATGTACCAAGTCAGACTATAAGTGATTGAGAGGCAGTGCTAAATGGGCAGCAGACAGGCTCTGAGGATTTGCCTCAGTACTAGCGGCTGCTTCTGATCGCAGCCCTACTTGATGCTGGGAATTTCTATTCATGCTAAGTCACTGAGTTGTTATAAAAGAGGTATTTTTCCCTTTGATTTACTAATGAGAAATACAAAGTGCTGAAAGGACAAGTTATTAGTTTAGGATGATGTAAATGTCACGTGATCTAGCTGAGGATGGAATCCAGGTTGGACCTTGCCTGACTTCTTTTTCTGATGAAACTCAGATTTGTTATGTATCAGACATCTCCGCCACTTTACTTCAAAAATTATTTATGCTCACAATCCATTCTCAGCAGTTGGCTCTAGTTCTGCCAACTGACTCCCAAGATCCAAGGTTCAGACTGCTGCAGTCTTTGTATGCTAGCTTTATAGTGTAAAGTTCATGGGTCACTGTTGTTGCTCCACCTGTGATACTCTTGAAACTTGCTTTTTTTCATACCTGAGATTTTGGGAACGGATTGGTTTAAAGTCTCTCTCTCTCTCCCTCTCTCTCTCTCTCTCTCTCTCTCTCTCTCTCTCTCTGATTTATTTATTTATTTATTGTGAATACACTTTCACTTTCTTCAAACACAACAGACCCGGTTTAAAGACTCTATAAATAGTCATTAGTACACACTCAGCAAATGCACATGACAGCAAGGTCGCTCACATCTCCCTGCTTTTCCTTTTTCTTCTTTCTGTATCTAGTCATAAAATAGGAGGTCACTTGAGAAAACACTCATTGCTGAGAATTACCACTCTCTGTATTTCTGCAGAGTTGTAGGAAAATAGATAAATAATTCCCTGGGATTGGCTGTGGCTATTCCCATGCTGACCATCAGAACTCTGAAATGATAAAAGAAATTGTCCTTTGAAGATATTTTTGACTCTTTGAGAGTTACATGTTTTAGTCTGGGACCTTAAAAATCTTTATGGAGCACCTATTACATGTGTCCCCTTGAGTGAATCAAGGCCTGTAAGAGAGTGTGACTGGGATACAAAGGATGAAGAGAATGCACGTGCGTACACACACACACACACACACACACACACACACACACACACACACACCATTGCCACGGAATAAAACAGAATACAGTATGGCATAACAGTGTAAGGTGTTAATGGTGTGTGGAATTGGGATATGCAATGTTAAAAAATGGGTTTCTTGCTCTGTTTTGAAGGATGAACAGGAATTTTACAGGAGAGGAAGTTCCTAGGCAAAAAGAGTCGTAGGAGCAAAGTGGGCGGTGAGACAGTGGACCGCAGCCCTGAGGGTCTCCAATCAAGGCACATGCAGAAGTAGCAGAGGGTTGAGGTTATATGGTGAGCAGGGAGCGAGATTAGTACAGTGGACCGGTGTTTCTGTCATCACCCCCTCCTGGCTCTCTGGTCTCAGTCTCTTTCTTGGCTTATTTTTGTTAGAATGAACTCTCTACCTGTTGACTGATGTCAGCAACTCTGTTCTCCCAAGATACTAGCACTTAAATACCTTGAATACCTCTGTGCACTAGTGAGTGCCACACTAAATGTCTCCATAGCCTAATACATGGAGAATGCACAACAACATTTCTACTGAGCATCTTCACTTTGATGTTTGGTTTTCTATGTCCAGATCAGTCCCCCTGATCCGTCATTCCCCATCTGTTGGAAGGGTCCTCCACCCCCACCCTCATCATAGTCAAGGAGCCTTTGGTGCTTATGTTCCCCAAACCAGGAATTATTCTAGATTTTGCCCTTTTTTTCTCATCCTTCCCAAATGATAAATTATTTTGATCCCACAACTACCTAACCCCAAATAGGTGAATGCCCTTTCTATTATGAGGTTGTATATAATTTCCTAAATGTACATGGATTACTTTGATAAAATGGAAGACAACTAAAAATATTTGCTCAATTGAGAAAGACTTTCAGCTCCTTTCCAGAAATTAACTTCTAAGTTGTCTAGAAGAGCCATGAATTCTTCAGTTTACAGGTATGTTAGAATTGCTTTCTACTATCTTCTAACATAGCCCTTTCAGCCTCTTGACTGCAGACACACAGGTACAGTATGTTACTTTTACAAATACATGTTTATATGTATCTATTATTTAGCAGAAACATCATTTTAAAAGCTCATGCTTTTTATCATAATTAATTTAATGTCTTGAAATACTGGAGAGAGGTAGATGCAGTCCCTAGTACAAGCGGCATTTTGACTAGGTTCACATTTAGGAAGACAAAAAGAAGAAAGAAGATCTTAGGAGTTTCTATTGCTATGAAACACCAGGACCAAAAGCAATTTGCGGGGGAAGGGTTTATTCTACTTATGCTTCCATATCATGGCTCACCATCAAAGAAAGCCAGGATAGGAAATCAAGCAGCATAGAAACCTGGGGGTACGAGTTGCTGCAGAGGCCTAGAGATCACTGCATACTGGCCTGCTCAGCCTTTCTTATAGCTCCCAGGACCACCAGCCCAAGGGGAGCACCACCACATGTAGGTAACCTGTGCTACAATATTTATTCTTACAACATCAGTCTATTTGTCAACGAGTATGTTCTTTTAAGAATAATTTATTTACTTTTATTTTATATGCATTGGTAGTTTGCCTGCATATATGTCTGTTCAAGGGTGTCAAGAACCCTTGGAACTAGGGTTATAGACAATATGAGCTGCCATGTGGGTGCTGGGAATTGAACCTGGGTCCCTTGGCAGAGCCCATGCACATCAATAACTAATTAAGAAGAATGCCCTAAAGATTTGCCTACAGCTGGATCTAGATTATGGAGGCAGTTTCTCAGCTGAGGTTCCTTCCTCCCAGAGAACTTGAACTTGTGTCAAGTTGACATAACACTAGCTAGCACAGGTGATTTAGTATATAAAATAGATTTAATTTGTTTCACCTCTCTGTAGGTCTCAAATTTTATTCTTAGGATTGTAGAGATGATTCAGTGGTCTAAGCACACACTGGCTTCTATTCCAGAGGACCAGGGTTGGATTTCCAGCACTCCCATCATGGCTTACAACTATCTGTAACTCCAGTTCCAGAGAACTGATGCTCTTCTGGTCTCCATGGGTACCAGGCACATATGTGATACACAGACACACATGCATGGAAACATAAGATCATAAAAGCATTTTAAAAATAGTTATTTTTATGTAATAATTATTAAATATAATTATAAAAATAGTTATTTTATGTAAGTAATTCAAGGTAGGTCCATTTTGATGAATGTTTACAAAATTTCCATTTCCCCTTTATGTTAATTTTTCTTTGTTTTCACAATGAATCCCACCACCAACACAGAAGTATAAAGAAAGAATGCAGAAGCCAAGTGTGGCTCATGAGGGTAATCTCATCACTCAAACTAGTGAGGATTGTGAGTTCTAGGCCAGTCTGGGTTACATAGCAAAGCTGGAGGTGAGTGGGTAGGGCGGAGGAGCAGGAGGAGAAGGAGAAGAGAGAGTGGGGAGAGAGAAAGATGTTTCAGAGACAAGTGTGAACGTAGGGATGTAACAGGAAGACAAATGGAAGTATTTTGTTCGGAAGGACTTTTCGACATCTGAGTCTGTATTTCCTCCTGGATTTTTTATTGTGGCGACTATATATGCTAAGCTATAAACAAAGCAGTTGAATTAGTCAGTATAAATCATGTTATTCTGTGGTAGCAAACAGCCTGTCTTATGGCATAAAAACCAAATAGTTCTCACGCACAGCTTGTTTACCCAGGGTCTGCATGTGGCTCTGCTTGCTGAGCTTCCTCCAGAACACAGGTTAATGAGCAGCCACCTTGTGGTCATTAGAGTGACTTCAGAAACAAAGCTTTGGAGAGACCTGTGTTATGATTTATATATGATATGGAAGCGAAACATGTTTTCTTATTTATCTTTTTTATTTGTATTTTCTGAGTATGGGTGTGCTGCCTGCATGTACATCTGTCTACCACATACATGCAGTGCCTGTAGAGGCCAGAAGAGGGTGTTGCATTTTCTTGGACTGGAGTTACAGATGGATGTGAGCCACAGTGGGGGTGCTGAGAATTGATCTTCTATGGAAGACCAGTAAGTGCTCTTAACTGCAGACTCACCTCTCCAGTCCTTAAAACAAATGTTCTTGTAACAGCTCAGTCAGAACTAGACACATGGTCCCAAACAAGGGGTGGGTGAAGCAGAAATACGTGGCAATCAGCACTAACGACAATCAGAGAGAGAGAGAGAGATTCAGGCTCTGAGTCTGACATTGCCGTCCAGACTTCCCCTTTCAGGAACTCTGGGGGGAAACCCCCATGAATCAAAAAGGATTCTGTCCTTTACTGGCCACAATGAAGAACTGAATTCAGTGATCTATCGTTTTATGCTTTAAGTTTGATAAACAACTCTGTTTACTAGGACGCGAGGGCTCAGCACCATAAGTGGGAAAAATAAAGATCTTAGGGGTGGAGAGAAGGCTCAGCGGCGAAGAGCGCTTTCTGTTCTTGCAGAGGATCCAGTTTGGTTCCCAGCACCCACATGGCAGCTCACAACCATCCAGAACCCTAATTCCAGGGATCTGACACCTTCTTCTGATCCAGGCACCAGTCATGCACATGGTATACATACATACTTGCAGGCAAAACACTCCTCACATTCATAAAAACATGTAAAAAGGAATATCTTTAAAAAGTTTATAGTCTGGAACAACAAAAAACCCAGGATAGCAAAAGCTATCCTTAACAACAAAAGAACCTCTGGGGGAATCAGCATCCCTGATTTCAAGCTGTACTACAGAGCAGTAGTGATAAAAACTGCATGGTATTGGTACAGTGACAGG
>CM052702.1:84238235-84355484 GCA_028551405.1 Uromys caudimaculatus
GGTGGGAGGAGGAATTCCCTCACAGAGGCGGGGAGGGGGAGGGGACACGGGGTTTCCAAAGAAAAGGGGAATCATCGGAAATGTAAATAAAGTATCAAAAATAAAGAAAAAAAAAGTTTATAGTCTTTCTGTCTACTAACAGGTTATTTTTACTTTTTAAAAACACATCTGAAATTATGCTTACAAATGCTTAATCAAGACTGTCAGTTACAAAGACTCAGCTGTTTACATCATTCTCTCACTGGGTGAAAAGCAATACTGTGTTAAAAGAATACTTTATTTGGAATAAAAAATTGTATACTGACTATTTTTTCTTACTTTTTTTAGATTAGGTATAGCTATCCGTTTAAATGTGTGTGAGATGTATGACTGTGGTCATTTCCCTCTAATGTGTCAGCGTTCTTTCTAGAAATGGGAAATAGTAGCACCCTCTTTTATGGCTGTGAAGACTGAATTTATTGAAGTACATAAACTTTAGTCCCATGCAGATCTCTAGTAAGTGTTCAGAAACGCTAGCTATTCTTATTACGTCATCCTCACTACTCAGATCCTCACATACTCATCATTTACAGCAAGGTTCTTTCTTGTACTCTGAGTGTGAAATGTCCCCCACAGGCTAATGAATTTGAACACTTGGTCTCAGCCAACACTGCTTTTCTGGGAGGCAGGAGAAAGAGCCATTAGCTCTCCGATCTGCTGAGTTGTGAGATGTAGCCATTGCAAGTCGCCATGAGCACAGGCCAAGATGTTCACTGTGCTTTCTCTGCCAGGACGCCTGCGTTGTATGATAAACCACTCCTTTCTTGAATTGTGTCTTTTGTTAGTTTTTTTTTTTGTCACAATGATAACTAAAACACAATTATACATTTGTAATCACATTGATTCACCAGCCCTCTTTGGAGTCTTCAGACACTTGCCACATACGTCCTGAGTGAAACAGGCCTGTGAAGGGAAGGCTCTGAAGGGCCTGGTGTACCTGTGTCCATGATCTTCCAATCCAGTCACTGTCTCTATCAGTCTCAGACAGGAAAATACACTGGCTCCTTAATAGCCTAGTGAGTGTCTCTTTCTCTCTGGTGATTAAAAAGAAGTTTTCAGAAAGGCTCCCTAGGATGCCATTAGAGACACTCCATTCTTGAACATAGTTTTGCTGCGTGTAGGGTGAGATCCTGACACCTCATTTCTGGTCCTAGTTCATATGGAAGATAGGTTGTAATCTATCTGAGGTAAATTTAGGCTGGCATCATATTTAGATATGGATGTGATGATATATGCTTTTGCTTTCTTTTTTTTTTTTTCTTTAAATCTGGGCTTGGGGCTGTATCACCTGTAACTTGGGGCTAGATAAAGATGACACTTACTTATCTGGCTGTAGGGAATCTTCCTGGCCGCCCTTCTGCTGCCTTGTTCTTAGTTGTCTTTCTTAGTGGTGTGTCTGATCTAAAAATTCTGCCTCAAGTGAGGCTTTTTTAAAAATTTTTATTTCAAATATAGGTTTTGAAGAGGCAGATGGGTGTCTGAATTGCCTTGGCCACTTACTCATTGTATGATCTTATGCAATCTGGCCTCTCTCAGCTTTAATTTCCTTATTTGAACTAGTCATTGTTCACTATTTGAACAGGGAAAAGGGACTGGACTTTGAGGAGATTAGGAGATGAAGTGAGGAGATATTGTTGATGGATTGGGTGAGGCAGAGGGAGGGGACAAGGATGATACCAGGCTTCTATCTCAAGGACTTGAACTTGGGTGGTGTTTTAGTGCAGGGGAGATAAGAGAAGGTGGTGTGTGTGTGTGTGTGTGTGTGTGTGTGTGTGTGTGTGTGTGTGTATGCATGCACACCGATCATCTGTGTGTGAAAAGATACAGAGAGGCAGAAATGGAAAGGGAAGACTAATTATGGAGTTTTGCTTAAACTTTGTGTGTGTTTTTATTTGTGTATGGGTACAAGTGAGGATTGGCACATATGTAGACAGGAAACAACCTTGAGTACTGGTCCTTTCCAACCACCAGACAGAGTTGCTGTTTCCCTTCTGTGTAGGCCAGGCTGTCTGGCCAGTGAGCTCGCAGGGATTCTTTTGTTTTTTTGTTTTGTTTTGTTTTTTGTCTTTTGTCTTTTTTTCCCTCCCATCTCACTTTAGGAACATTGAGATTACAGATGCATGTTACCATGTCAGGGTTTTCATGGGTCCTGGGGATTTGAACTCAGGTCCTTATGCTTGTGTACCAAATACTTTACTCATCTCTCCAGCTGAGCATGTGATTTTGAGGTACTTTTTAGACAGTGTAGAAATGTTGACTTGAAGTTTTCATGATGCTTAGAAGAGAGAGCTCTGGCTTGTACAAGGATCTGAATCCCTTGCATAGTCATTGAAGGTAGGTGAACCTCTGCAACTAGTATAACGCTGGGTAAGCCCGAGAGTGTCTGAGTTACTGGTCTCATGGGAATGGGGAGATCTTGAAAAATCGCTCTTATGACACCTTAAGCCTCTGGTTTTCCTCTTCTTGAAACATGAGCTCTTGAAATGAAGAAATTATATTGTCTATGTAAAACAAAGGGACAAACCTTCATAACGTTATTTAGTAGATACGGAAATGTATTTCTAACCTATTCAAACCAGTACATTTACAACATTTACCCAGGGGAGTAGAGAATAGAGGTAGTCAGGTTCTAAGATTGAAGAGAGTTTTTGAGGACACTGGATGTTTGTCTGACAATAATCTGGATGGATAACGTTTGGCTCAGTGCTCACCCTTCTAGTTTCCAAAATAGCTTTGATCTTGTGGTGAGAATTTGCTACATAAATGCAATATTGAGAAACACAAGTGGATTTGAGAGTGCTAGGAAGTGACTAGTTCAGATGTCTAATGACTTATAGTCTCTTTTAGGAATGGCTGGTAGATTCGGGAAATGAAAACAGGAAGTTGGGGGACTCCATGAGTTTGAAGACTGAGTGTGGGCATAGGCAGTCAGGAGAGAACCAGAGCAAACGGTTAGAGGATGGATAATTTGACCTTGTGATTTTGGGTGTTGAGCCATTTTTAAAAAATTATTATTTTTATATAATCTTTATATAATTACATAATTTCCCTTCCCCCTTTCTCTCCCCCAGCCTTCCAGCATATCCTGCCTTGCTTTCTTTTAATTTCATGGCTCCTTTTTCTTTTTGGTGAGGCTTCATGGATGGAACTTTTGACATTTTTGTGAGAAAGAATCTCACAGCAGACTTCCTACTCTTCTGGTTTCTGTAACATTTCTGCTCCTTCTTCTGAACTCATCCCTGAGCCTCAGTTGCAAGAGTTGTAGAATCAGTTGAGATAGTGTGAAGCCATTCTTGGTAATGAAAAACTCCATGATTGTGCCGGGCAGTGGTGGCACACACCTTTAATCCCAGCACTTGGGAGGCAGAGGCAGGTGGATTTCTGAGTTTGAGGCCAGCCTGGTTTACAGAGTGAGTTCCAGGACAGCCAGGGCTACACAGAGAAACCCTGTTTTGAAAAACCAAAAAAACAAAAACAAAAACCTCCGTGATTGCTCCCTGACAGTGTGAAGGCACATAAATACCAAAGGACTGAGTAGTGAGACTAAGGTGTGGCCATTTCAAGAGAGCTATCAGACAGGAAGGATAGAGCTAAGGACAGGGGAAGCAAACTAGCTTTCTTCTGGTAAATGAGCATTCCAGAAATGCAAACTTTAATTGGGCTAGGTCACCACAAATATTACAAAGATGGAATGAGTCATTTGGTAACAAAGATGTCTGGGGGTCTGAGGTGGCAACGTTGTAATCATGCGTGTGTGGTCTCCTTGTGAATGGACCTCTGTGTAGAGCAGAGGGGCCAAGTCAGTTCTCTTTGGTGGAAGGATATTTTCATTTATCGTCTCATTTCTAG
Organism: Uromys caudimaculatus; assembly: GCA_028551405.1. NCBI lineage: Eukaryota > Metazoa > Chordata > Mammalia > Rodentia > Muridae > Uromys > Uromys caudimaculatus. The sequence goes on from CM052702.1 coordinate 84,242,124, forward strand.
CCTCACAATAAGCCTGGAAGGTAGGTACAGCAGTAACGATAGGATGTGTACTTTTCTTCTACTTGGAGCTATGATGATTCGACACTTTGTGTGCAAGTTTTGTTGTTACTCACACCTTTGAAGTATTTCTCTTTGTGTTTGTCAGGGTACCATAACACATTCCCTACAGTAATTAGGGCTTCCCTTAACAAAGCCAAGGCTGGCACCTGGGTAGATGCTCTTTGTTGATTACGAAGTCTTGATGTGGACTGGCATTTTCCCCTGGAGTTTGAGCACCTCCCTCAGAAGCTCCTCATAACCAAAACTTCATCTCTTTGTCTTTCTGCTACAAAGACCACACTCCCATCCAGGCCACCTACCAGGTTCCACTTTCCAGCCCTAAGGACACCTTTAGCTGTTGATTGCTTTATAGAATAACCGAGCTGGATGACAGCCCTGAGCAGTTTGCCAGTGTGGTCTAGTTTTCTAGGTTTCCCTGGTGAGTTAACAGGAATGTATCCACTGGATTCTGGGAATTGCAGCTCTACATTGCCTAAAGTCTTCCAGATTTTCCTGAAGAGAGGCAAATATGACTCTATCCGAGGAGCACTCATTTAATAGTACCTCTACTCCCTTTGAAGTTAACAGGCCATGCTTGAAGTCTTAGACGTTAATTTTCTCTATATATACATAGAAAGGCTATTGATTTTTGTATGTTCATTTTGTAGCCTGCTATTTTACTGAAAGTGTTTATCCTCTTTAAGTTCATCTACATGCCTGAAGTTATTACCATGTGGAGACAAAGAGCTGACACACACCATGGAAACATTAGCTGGTTTAGAATTTATGTTCTACATACACTTATGTCTCTTAGTAATGCTACTCCTGTGGCTTCCTGAGAGTTCCTCAAACTCCCTGCTTTTCTTTTATGGTGCCACTCAACACTCTACAAGGTGTCCTTATAAAATAGAGATGTGAAGAAGCTTAGTTACACTCCCTGTATGGGACCAGCTTCTGTTAGAAAAACCTCTGTTGAATCTGGTGCAGTGACACACACCTGTAATCCTAACACTTGAGAACTTGAAGCAGGATTGTGGGTTTGAGGCCATAGGTTTTAGAAATTTTTGTGGCTGTTATAATAAGCCCCTGTCTCAAAAACATAGAACTGACCATTTGGTATTGGTTAATTGATAGATGTGCTTTTCCTAGCTAAGGAAAACTATTTTCCCATTTTCTGCATTCCTTAGTTGCCTCTGTGTGTGTGTGTGTGTGTGTGTGTGTGTGTGTGTGTGTTGTCTAGAATTAAGACCTCCAGAGCTTTCTCTATTCCATGTTAACATAGTAAAAGGTTACCCCTGAAGACATATACATACAAGCAACATTATACAGATTGAGCAGGTTGTATTTATATATTTAGGAACACACACACACACACACACACACACTCTGCAGAAAAATGGCCTTTGATAAAATTCAAATTCTCTTCATGATAAAAGTCTAGAGATTAGATTAGGGAAACAAGGGATATACCTTGACATAATAAAGGCAATTTACTGTAAGCCCACAGCCAACATTAACCTCAACAGAGAGGAACTCAAAGCATTTAGACTGAAACAAGACAAGGACTTCCACCCTCCTTATATCTATTCAATAAAGTCCTTGAAGTCTTAGCTATGACAATAAATAAGACAATTGAAAGAGATCTAGGGGGTAAAAATGGGAAAGGAAGAAGTCAAAGTATGTTTATTTGCAGATGATATTATTGTGTACATAAATGACCCTTAAACATTCTACCAGGAAACTTCTACAGCTGATAAACACTTTCAGTAAAATAGCAGGCTACAAAATGAACATAAAAAAATCAATAGCCTTTCTATGTACAAATGACAGTCTGAGAAAAAAAATCAGGGAAATAGTACCTTTTATAACCTTGAAAAATATTCTAGGATACTCTAACCCAGCAAGGAAGACTTGTATAATAAGACCTTTAGGACACAGAAGACATACTCTCCTTCCATTCCCTCCCCCGAGACAGAGAGGCGAACCAGAAGGAACTGCTGGGTCTTCTTACTTGCTAGGCATCGGTTGTCATGTGTTGCTTCCAATGGGCAAGGGGTCTCTATAAAGATAGTTTCTGTATTAATGAGTTAAGAACTGCAATGTTTGGAGTGACAAGAACTCTGACCATAAAATAAAACAAGAAGGCCATGGATTTGAAATAGAGCAAGGGTAGGTACATGGAAGGGTGTGACAGAGAAAAGGGAAGAGATTAATGATGTAGTTGTATTTTAATTTCAAAAACTGAAAAATATTTTTTAAAGGGCCAAAAAGTTCACACATTAAAAAAAAAAATCATTGTCTATGTTTGTTGGTCAGTATTATCTGTAAGAGTTACTAGCTCTAGCAGTTAGAGACTAGCATTTTTATTACCAGAACAAAACAAATCTAGAGTGTTTCATCTCTTATTCAGGAATCTGGGCTTAATCATTGCCATCTCAGGACTCAGTGCTGGGGCCAAGATGGTGTTAGAATGGGGGCGGGAGGTCAAACAATGAAGCTTCAGAAAACATGAGCAAAAGTCAGTTATGGAGACACCTATCTCGGTTTCTCTTACCTAACAGCAGGAAAATGTGCTAAAAGTAGCACACTTGACTAATGAGAGTATTTAGATACTTAGGTGTTTTGTTTTGTTTTGTTTTTCAAGACAGGGTTTCTCTTTGTAGACCTAGCTATCCTGGAACTCACTCTGTATACCAGGCTGGCCTTGAACTCACAGACTTCTGTCTCGGAGTTATTAAAGGCATGTGCCACCACTGCCAGGCATGTGCTGATTTAAAAGGAAAATAAAAAAGTTTGATCATACGCAAGCACTTAAGTTTCTATGAGTTTTGGAGAGCTGGAGATTGAAGGTAGCACAGATTATTTGTGATAATCGATGCAGTTCACAGTGGTTAGCACAAGGGCTTCTAGCAGAATCTGTTTATTGCATTCCTTTTGGAAGGAGTAGAGAGAGTCCCAATTACCTCAATATTTCCAAAAAGAAAAAACAAAACAAAACAAAAAAACCCAACTAACCAACCAACCAACCAACCAACCAAACTCTAGGTCTTTATGTTCTATACTCAGGTATAACACAGCTGAAGGCTGGCTGTTGAATTAGCATCCTGGTGAACAAGGTAGAAAGTCAAGAAGAAATGCTTCATCTTTAAGGTTTCTCTTGTCTCCAATTTGTCTTTCTCTCTGTTCCTCCTTTCTACTTTCAGAATGTAGATATGTTTCTGCTTTACTAACTATTTGTGTTTGACTCAAATAAGATAATAACTGTAAGTTTTTGAATAGCAGCTGTGGCCTGCTACAATTTGCAGAGCCAATCTTCTTAGCCTAGTGCCTGACACAGAAATTACTTAGTGTATGTTAACTGTTAATCTTATTCTTGCAATTACCCCCCCACCCTGAGATCTCTCCCTTTCTCTCCACTTGCGCAAAATAAAGGAAATAAGACTATCCCATACTTGCACTTCCTGTTCCAACAGTGAACAGGACAGAAAGGACCTTGAACCTCATGGAGCTGGTAATCAACTAGGAAAAGGAAACATTGAACGGGTGGGGGTAGGAAAAGCCATGATTCAAGGGCATGTAATTAATGTAATTAATATCATGAGATGCATCTGTGGGGGGTTGTGATCTGAAAGAAAAGTAACATTTGACCAGGTACAGCATGGGTATCAGCAAGACAGTGGGAGAAGGTATCCTGGGCAGATGAGACAGCGCGTACTGAGATGATTGATCTTGACTGCCAACTTAACTGGACTGAGAAAGGCCTAGGAGGTTATGAAAGCACACTTCCAGCGTGCCAGTGAATGCATTTCCAGAGACAGCTGGCATGGGGGATAGTGGCTAAGGGAGAAGGGAAGCTGGGACAGAACAAACGCAGAAGGAAGATGGAGATTCTTCCTGAGTGGAATGCACACACACACACACACTCACACACACACACACACATATACACACACAGACACATACACACAGACACACACACTCACACACACACACATACACACACACAGACACAGACACACAGACACACAGACACACAGACAGACACAGACAGACACACACAGACACACACAGACACACACACACACACACAGACACACACACACAGACACACACACACACACACACACACACACACACACACACACACACTTCCTCTAGAGAACTCTGAATAATATCTATTCAAAGCTTTGGCTTGAGAGAGCATGGTTCACTAAAGTAATCTTAGAAAGTATACTTTCCAAGGCTGCAAAGTAAGGACATTGTTCTGTAGAGACCTGTGCTGAGCTTTACACTAGAGACATAACTGTTGATCTTTTAGTGGATTTGCCATGGGAATAACAACATTACAGTGTTGGATGGGCTCTTTTAGTAAATAAGTATCCATAATCTCTGACTTTGTTTTCTCAATAGTCGGTCAAATACAATGCCATCAAGCTTGTAGTTTTTATAACGTTAATATACCAGAATACAGAATTCATGTGGGTAGGTAGCATTATAACAAACAGATTTATTTTGACTCATAGTCCTGAAGGTCCAAGATCAGGAGGCTTCCTCTAACAGTGGTCTTGCTGGAAGAGTTCTAAGGTGTGTGTGTGTGTGTGTGTGTGTGTGTGTGTGTGTGTGTGTGTGAGAGAGAGAGAGAGAGAGAGAGAGAGAGAGAGAGAGAGAGAGAGAGAGAGAGATTAATGAAAGAAGAGGCCATGAATTTGAAAAAGTAAGGACGGATAAGACAGTGGGAAGAATCATCTGGGCATTGCCAAACAATTTACCTGTGTAAAATATTTCTAATTCTAAGAAAATGTATGTGCCATTTCTGGAAACTACAAAGAGTTAGCAAAAGTCCTCTCCCATTTTTACAGTAAGTCTCCTGTATTTGCTATGCACCTCCTCAAAGAACAATAGTCTCACCCCCAGCCACCAGCGCTGTGCACCGAGGAGAGAACACAGATTTCTAAGAATATAGTGGTGTAATTTTCTGTTAACTGGAAGTGAGTGGCAGTTCTTGGAAAGCTGTCTCTAGAATAACCTGTTTCTAACATCACTAGTTTTATTTGATGTGGGGAAAAAAAAAACTGTTAGCCCATGTAACTACCAGAAAGTTTCTGTTAATATATCCACCAATGGATATATTAAATAAAAATCTACGTATGTTTTGAATCGTCTTGAAAGCCCGCATTCACATAGCTGTTCTCTTTGAGGCCATGCAGGTGAGAATGCTGAGTAGCATAGGTCTATAGTCATTGTGCACAACTGTTTTTTGAAAAATAATATTTGGAGTCTTAAAATTTTAAGATCATACTTACAAAGGGAGACGTTTTATTTCATTTTGTGTGCACTGTCAACGAGCACCTATATCATCACCCTGGTAAATGTCAGTTCCAAATAGGAAATTGAATTTAGAAGAAAAGAAGCAAAGCCGGATTTGTGAGGAAACTGACTTAAAAGAAAATTTCAAAATCATTCCTTTTTTTTTTTTTTTCCCGAGACAGGGTTTCTCTGTATAGCCCTGGCTGTCCTGGAACTCACTCTGTAGAACAGGCTGGCCTCGAACTCAGAAATCTGCCTGCCTCTGCCTCCCAAGTGCTGGGATTAAAGGCGTGCGCCAACCACTGCTCGGCTTCAAAATCATTCCTACGACCCAAGGAGGGACGGGTATGCGCCTCAGAAGCACATGCTCACCCTGGGACTGTAGCACACTATGTCCAAGCTTCAGGTTTCATGTTTGTTTCCTTTGGCTCTTCTTTGCCTTCCTCTGCAATCCCTCTCCTCTTCTTCCTTTTCCACCCCTCTCTTTTCAGGGTCTCACTGTATAGCGCAGGCTAACCTCTAACCTGAGATCCTACCGTCTCAGCTTTCAGTCCCGGGATGACTGGTGTGCATCATCTGTTAAAATCTGTATCGTTGCTAAGGATGTAGGTGTGCTCTTGTTACAGAAGCCACTGGGGGGAGGTGGAAGCTGGCCGAGCTCTGGGGAGAGGAATGCGTTCTTTTGGACGATTCTTCTTTCCTTGAACTTTACTGGATAGAACAATGGTAGAGAAAATGATGTTGAGCCTAAGCAGTTTGTCTCCACGAAGGTTTTCTGCCAGGAGGAATTCTTAGCAGCCTTTGGGAGGATGAACAGGAGCTGGTCAGGACTGACATGCTCCAAGCTTGTTTCTTAAAACCAGATCCCTGAGCTGTTGTCATTTGGTAGGGAGAGGATGAGAAGAACTAGCTGTGACATTGTATGTGAACCGGACTTGCAGGTCCACGTAGCTTCTGGAAGGCAGGCAGGAAGCCAGGCAAGGGGTCTCTCTATGACCAGCAGTTTCCATGGACAATTAGCAGCAGATGGGGAACAGCTGAGGCTCCTTTACTCATCCGAAATAAAGGTACAGAGATGAGAGTTTCTCTTTGTACATGCAGGGCTGGGCTCACCTTTTACAGCACCTGGGAAATGGGCTAGGTGGGAAAAATGGCAATCTTGCAGTATTCTCGAGTTTGTCTTTCCTTAAGATAGGCATGGCTGGTAGAAAAGCCAAGCACTAGTTCCTTTGTTGAAACACAAACAATGAAATAAAATAAATAGATTCTTTCAGAATAGCACATAGCAGGGCTGTTTAAAGGAAAGACAACATAAGCCACCTACAATAATTAAAAATTATAGACATGTTACAAAGTTAAAAAGAAATAGATACGCTCATTTAATTAAAAATGTTATGGTGGGCATGAAGTGATGGCTTGGTTGGTACATACTTGTCTTGCAAGAGGTGGGACCTGAACTGGTCCTAGTACCCACCAAAAATAGCCAGATAATGATCGTGCACACATGTAGTTCCGGCACTGTGAAGGGAGAGACAGAGGACTCTCAGCTTCACTGGCCAGGCAGTCTAGCCTACTCCATGAGCTCCAGACCAAAGAGAAACCCTGTCTCAAAGAAGGCTGACGGTGTTTCTGCAGGTGACACCTAAGGTTACCCCCTGGCTTCCTTACATGCAGAAACACTCATGCCCATAACAAGTTGTACATATTTAAGATATAACCATGATGTTATAAGATTCATAGCTATAGTAAAATGGGTAACAGAGTGGAACAAATCAACGCCTCACATAGCCACCTACCTCTTCTCCCTGTGGTGACAACCGGGTCATTTAACAGACATCCTGACCATGGCTGTGGCCCTCACAGTATATGTTAGCATTTAGAACTGAGGCTTTGATGTGCTGATGTGTTTCTTTTGACCATTTCCTTCTCTTACTCTGCCTTTAACCATGTTTTTCTATCCAATGAAATATTTCTACCTTTGTAGACAGAAGTAGAAATAAAAGTTTCAGATTCCATATTAAATGAAATCATGTCATACTACTTTTTTTGCTGGACTGATTTAATTTAGCTTACTTTTAATATATTTCACATATCAACATATTTAAAATAACAATTTGACATATAGTAAATAAAAATATTGAAGTACTTTGTATTCTTTTTACATAAACATTTAATATCTGGACTATATCATCTACTTATAGTCAGAACATCAGATTGTTATTAGAAATAATTTTTAGATTTTTTTATAACTTTTACACCTGGAAAAATGGGTTCATGTATTTAAATAATTTTCAACAAACCTAAAGTTTTTTAATAGCTGAACTTAATGTCAGTTTAATATAAATAATTAGGTTAATAGAAATAAAATTTCAATTTCTCACTTTTCTTACCCATGATTCCATAAATGAGCCTTTGTTCAAACTGCATTTGGCTACAACAATCCAGTCAACATCACGTTGTGATCATTCTTGGCTCTTTTCTTCTGAGCTGTTTATGAAGGAGGGGTTTCACAGGGAGCTGGGCTGTAAAGTTCTGGGCACAGGTACAGAGCACTTTAACCTATTACATACCCCACAACTAATTAGCTATCTGATGTCTTGTTTCTAAGTAGAATGAGACTTGTTTCTCTGCCCTGTTGGGTCTTGCAGAAGATGCTTTGAAGATCCAACTGAACCTCCAAATAATGGATTTCTAGACCTTATGGGTCTCAAACATCTTGTTCAATGAGGCAAGTTAAGTGCTTGCCTACAAATTAATATTCTAGTCCCTCTTTATGGATCATGTTCTTATTTGTATCTGTTTTTAAATTTTTAATTGTGGTATCTTAGACTGGTTGTGTATAAGATGCACTACTTGACTGGTCCAATGTTTCTATTGATTTTCTGTTACTTTTTTGCTTTCAGGTTTTGTGAAACCCAGTGTTTGGTAGCTGCTAGTCATTTGACTCATATCAAACTTAGCAGTAACTGAAATCTGCATTTTTGCTTCTTCCTGTACATGTTTGAGTAGTTTCATAATGCTTTCTGAAACACTTCACTTAAAAAAACAAACAAACAAACAAACAAACAACAACAAAGCTCTTCCCAACTTGACGCCATTTGAAGCAGTTAGGCCTGCCCTTTCCTGGTAGGATAGGGCAGTTAAAGCTGTGCTGCATTCATTCAGGGTAGGAGAGATAAAGGGCATGAGGAATCTGGAGGTGTGTCTCAAATCCAACAAGAAGCAGACCTTGTTAATTCAGCCAGTCCAGGAGAAAGTCCCAAGGCTTTCCATTTTAATAAATCTTTGTAGATTATATATGAATTTAAAATATTTTATCATTGTATTTTTTTTACACGTATAGTTGTTTTGCCTATGTGTACATGTGTATATAGCATTTGTGCCTGGTGCCAGGAAAGAACACTGGATTTCCTGGAACTGGTGTTACACACAGCTGTGCACAGCCATCTAGGGGTTGGAAATCGAACCCAGGTCCTGTGGAAGAGCAGCCAGTGCTTTTGACGGCTAAGTCATCTCATCTCTCCAGCCCTCGTAGATTATGTGTATTCCACATACTTTTTTTTCTTTTAATGATTTCCTCTTGCACATTTTTTTCCCCATGTGGGATGAGTGTGCATTTTCCTTCTCTGTAAGCCTGTTCAAAAAGCCTTTAAAATCTTAGCTGAGGCTTTCTTATACAGTGTTTTGTTTGTTTTCTGAGACAGAGTTTCTCTGTATAGCTCTGGCTGTCCTGGGACCAGGCGGGCCTTGAACTCAAGAGATCTGCCTACCTCTGCCTCCCAAGTACTGGTATTAAAGGCGTGTATCACCACTGCCTCCCAATTCTTTGTTTTAGGGTTCCAATTTCCTTCAGGGAAGGAGATGTGTAAAATCTTGGGATTTCCCCATAGTCTGGTAAAATGAAAAGTGTTAATGATTGGTGTAGATTTTTTCCTAAGATTGTTTGGATTCCACAAGAGAGCTGGGGAAGACCACAGTGTGGAAGCCTTCTTGGGGAGGCAGCAGCACAAATTCCAAAGCCCTGGACTGTCACCAGAAAAAAATTCCAGTTAGTTTTCTATCAGACTTTGGGTTTTTTTTTTTTTTTTTTTGTAGTTTTTTTTTTTTTTAAGCACTGGTTCATTTACTTTGCCAAAATCAAAAGAAATCAATGAACAATACAAATATTAGAGATCATTTAATTTCAGAAATTTAATTTCTGAAAAAAGAGGAGAACTGAAAAAGGGCAGGATTGTTCCTGATTTAGACAAGGAAAGGATCTGTGGAGCTTTCAGAAGGCTTGGCTCTCTTCCATACAGATATTGGCCCAAAGTGAGGTCAAAGTTCGTTTGTTTTTATAGAACTGAAATATGCTCCAGATTCTTTTACTATATGTTTCTTTACCTTGCCCAAGTCAGCGTTGCTCTTAGACAGCCTGGCCCCTCTTCATTGTCACATCATCCGTCTGTCCATCCACCCACCCATCCATCCATCTATCCAACCAACCATCTATCCCACTTCTTAATCTTGTGTTCATATAGACTTATATTGCATTCACCAGACTTCTTTGAAAACTGTTAAAATGTCTTTCTAGGAATCCAGACACTGCTCACCCAGCACCTTTGATGGGGTTTCAGATCAGTCATCTAGGGCAGCATTGCTTTACAGAAATGGATATGACTGAAACCGCCTACTCACTAATGTAAAGCAGATAGCAGGTGAAATAGCCAGGTGCCCACATTACAGCTCTGAAAAGATCCCTTTGGGATACCTTATGCTCTCAGTGTACCAAAAGTAGTACTGAGCAGCTACAGCAGAAGGCATGAAATGTCAGGGATGTCCGTTTGCCTGGGTGTATGTAGTCAGAGGTAGAGTCCTGTTTGTGTTTGTAAGACTGGGGTTTTCCCCCTCGCCTGGTGGTAATGTTGCAAGAACAAACTTTCCCCTCCCTGGATCCCTAGGGTAAAATGGCTGCCAAGGTATTTTGGAACAAAAGCTTAAGAGTGTCTTGGCCACTGTGAAACAGTAACAAGGGTCCTTTGATATTTTCTATGTTCTCTGTGGTCAAGCTGTCATCTGTTTTCTTCTGATGTTCTGAGATGTCATAGGCCAATACAGGCTTGTGACCTGTTTCTTTGAAGGATATGTTGTGAGAGTTGGCTCCTATTTGGATTGGAAGGCCTGAAGGCGCAGCCCTTTATAGATGAGTTCTCGTGGACTCCACTAGGGAGGAGGAGACCAAACACGATGAGAAGTGTTTAGCAATTAAAACCAGCCCTTGCCTGTGTGGTCCTGGGCTTTGCCACATCACTTCATGGAAATGCACAGCTGGGAAGAAGCCTGGCAGATGATAGAGCCCAAGACCTGTTAAGCATAGTCTATAAGGTAGTCAAAAAAAAAAAAAAAAAAGACAACATATTCAGACTGTCAAGGAAGTTATTAAACAGCTACGATGACCTCAGGCCACCAGACTGCTGGGCCATAGCACTACAGTTACATGACAGAAAATAGAAGGGTTGGCTGAATGCAACCCGGAAACGTTCCAACAATGTGCTAAGATTTTCCAGGGAGCAAGCACTTTTTATTCATTTTAAGTGAAGTTTTCATTATCTGAAAATACGATTTTTAAAAAAACAAACTCCGCATTTTGTCATTCAGTTTATGAGTATAAGATATAAAGATAGTGTTGTTTTATATTTACCTACTTCTCTTAAAATATAAAATGTAGGTGCTGGAGAGATGGCCTGAGCGTTAGGAGTGTGTACGGCTCTTGCGGAAGACCTGAGTTTTATTCCCAGAACTCATGTTGGGCAGCTTGTAACTGCTGTAATTCCAGCTCCAAGGCATCCAAAAGTATGTACAAACAATGAAAAATAATTTAAAAATTATAACAAGATAACAAATGAATATATAAAATGTTAATAAGCAGGAAAATATCTACCATTCAGAATCGATCCCTGTTTATAGTGTGTATTCTTTTTCTTTTTAGATTTTCCCCATGTATGTATGTATATATGTATGTACGTACCTCTCTCTCTCTCTCTCTGTGTTGTATTTCTCTGTCTCTGTTTTTCTTTCTCTTGAGATAGGGTGTTATTATGTATCCCTTGGCTGGCCTGGAACTCACTAACCAGGCTGGTCTTGAATTCATAGAGATACACCTGCTTCTGCCTACTAAGTGCTGGATCAAAGACGTGCCACCATGCCTGGAACCTTTTATATTTAAACTAAAACCATATTTTTTATAGACTTATATTCTATCATGTATGTAACTTTTTCCTTCCTCCCTCTTTCTTTCCCTCCCTCCCTCTCTCCCTTTCCTCTTCTCCTTCTTTTTATTGGATAACTTCCGTCTCCACTTCTCAAGTGCTAGTATGGCAGGTATTTGCGACCCACCTGACGGAGAACTGCCATGTGAATTGTAATATCTACTTTTGTGAGCTATGCCTGTACTTACTCACTCCTGTGTTATTATTGTGATTCCACATCTTGTTGGAATTTTTTTTTTTTTTTTTGTATCTTATAAAGAGCGAGAGAATGGTGCAATGGTGTAATATGTCTTGAGATTTTTTGGATTAATTATCCAGACCTAATTCTCTGGAAAGTTCTCCAGGTGACCAATCGAGTGGATTTGTGAGAGAACTCCTGTGTGAGTTGAAAAGATAGAGTTACGAGAAGTATTTGAAATGGTGTAGCCAGCCTTAGTTGACATTTGAGGCACCTAAGTGCTTCTTGGCGTTAGGTTCACAGGTACCTACAAGATCAGTCCTGATCAGGTCTGAGGAAAAGAGTCTTAGGGTGTAAGGAAACACGTTCAGCTGGGATCTAGCTCAAGGTTAGCCAAGCTTACTTGGCATGTGTGAGGCCCAGAGTCTGCAACCCAATGCCCCCAGTAGGGCTAGGGGAAGAAATGTGTATTCATTTCACTATGACTGCCCTATGCAAACTGACTCAAAAGAGTCCCGAGAAAGACCCATGTTCAGTGAACTGCAACTCCCATCCCACTTAGTGATCCACAACCGTGCTGCTGCCTGGCAGCACACTCACTGGCTGTGAGGTCTCAGGCATACCTGTTGTCCCATAGGTGACTACTCCAAAGCTCAGTTTGCTCCTGTGGAACCCATGCAGCCTTCTGCAGTACCGTGACATCTATAAGAGAAAATGTAAAAGAACAAAGAGGGTGCCCAATTCATAATGAATTTCCAAATGGAAGTCATAGCCATCCTCAACTTCATCCTCCTCACCCTCCTCATCATTACTGTGGCCGTGTCTGTCCTGATAATCTGTCTCGCGGCCTTTGCTCTACCTCTCTCTGTCTTCTAAACACTCCCAGCTATTTATAAACACAATGTGTTTTTATAGAATCAAATAGTTTACTTACTGACTTCATGACACAATCCACCAGACTTAATAGCCCATCAAAAATGACCTCTCTTTAGTTTGTCCTCTGGTCCCTTTTTTCTTCCTGGATACTTTATAAGTGGTGAGCCTTACTGCAAGTTTCATTTCTTCAAGCCTGGTCCTCTTGGTGTGCCTGTGCCTTTCTCTCCATGCTATGATGACCTGCTCATCATAGCATGCCTGGGAAGCAACCATCTTGACACCATTTCTCATTTCTAACAATAGCAAAGACAACTGTTGACTGAACACCTCATTTGTGCAGATACACAAGCCTTGCTGGGAAATGTTATTTTCTTCTCTGCCACATCATGGTATGGCTCACAGACAGCAAGCAACATGCAAAACTACTGATGAAGCTCACTCTTCAAGCCTTTGCACCACAGTGTACAGATGGAGGAATGGATGATAAAACTTTTTGATTCTTATTTCTGTCTGATCTTATCTTTAGGAATAAAGTCTCATATCTTCAGGAAGGAGTATATTATATATTAAACAGCTGGTGAATTGGGTATGTATAAAACACAGAACTACTACTACTTGCCCACTTCTCTGAGGCTAAGGACAAGTGACTATTTAATTGGCATTTGAGTAAGTCCTATCAGGATAGAGGCTGAACCAGATCAAAAATAAGTATTTCCATTTGGATAAGGCTATATATATATATATATATATATATATATATATATATATATATAATATTATATTATATATATGGAGCAGTTTCCAGAGGCTGTCTCACCACTGGGATCCAGGCTAAACAAAGGAGGTAGATTCAGTGAGTTCTAACTGTGGGTGCTGTTCACCACAACGGAGGAAGCAAACAGAGTCCTGTGATTGCATAATGATGTTTGGTAAGGTTTGCGTTGAGATTGGTGCATCTGTAAGCCCTTAGAAAAAGAGATTAATGGTTGAGGAAAAGAGAACTGGAGGACAGACTAAAGAGATGCCATTTTCGTGGGCTGGTAAGTCTGGTGGATCGTGTCAGGAAGAAAAATATTTGATTCTACAAAAATGGATCTAGTGGATGCAGGATGTGTATATAAGGAGCTACATCAGCATCCAAGCGAGACAACGGGGCCTGGGTGTAAGGGTGCTGCAGTGGACATGGTGGAGGGAGGGCAGGTATGACGTAAATTGCAGTGAATAAGGAGGCACACTAGAGAAGCCGCTCCCAAATATCAATTAGTATCAAGTTCCCATGAGCTTGGCTTAATTAATTTTGGACACGTATGTGTGTATGGTTGTGTGGGTGTAGTGTATGCGCACATATGTGCAGGTGTGGCTGTCCATGAGCGTGTGTAGACAGAGGAGGACAGTAGATAGACTGCTCTATTGCTTGCTTCCTTGAGACAAGATCTCTAGTTTGTTTTAACTCAGGTTCTCATGGCATACTTCAGTCTTTCTGAATTTGCGGTACAGTTTGATGTTTTATAGGACATCCTAAACGATACTGCTGTTGAGTCAGATCAAGAGCTACAGCTTCGTTTGACTCGATTTGGATGTTTGGGGTGTACCATGAAAGACATGGAGAGGTTTAGAATGACAGCTGGCTTCCTGATTGCTGTGACTTGAATAAAAGTGAGTCACCCTTCAGTAAGCTAGGAGATAGCAATGGACTTGGAGGGCAAGGTGCCGAGTTCAGTTTTGAGGTGTTAAGATGGACTGGTCCTGTTGGTCGTTGAATATCAATATTTAAAGCTTTTAGTGAGTACTGACACTGCCAATATGAAGGAATGATGTTTTAGGGATAGTTGCTCTGTAGTTTATTTCATTATTTTAATTTTTATCTTCTGAAATTAAAATATATTTATATCATTTTTTCCTTCCCTTTACTGCCCCCCTCTCTTTCAATTTTATGGCCTCTTTTTCCTAATTGTTGGTACATATATGTGTGTATTCCTAAATATATAAGTACAATCTACTAATTTGTATAATGTGTATAATACAAGACAACATGGAAGGGGAAAACATACAGGGTCACAAGCTTACACAGAGAACAACAGGCGGATGAGGAATGCCGAGGCCAGGAAAAAATAGCCTTCCAATTGGTTATCCAGTACCAAGTGGTCAGCCTGGAAATCACATACACCCACACCCACACACACACACATACACACAACCAGATTGTACTCTATATGTTACAGAGCACTCAAAGAACCCAAATCTTTAAATTTCTATCAGCTGTCAACTAATGGCTCTTAAGTAACTATCTTTATAATCCTTTACTCAATCTATTGCTTTTAGAATTAAGCTGTAGCTGTGTGGTCACACCCACCTTTAATCCCAGCCCCCAGGACACAAAGGGAGGAGGATATCTGTGAGTTCCAGGCCATCATGGCCATCATCATCAAGATCCCGGACATCTAGAACTACATAGAGAGGCCCCACTTAAAAACAAAAACCCCAAACCCAAACCTACAAACCTTAAGTTTCCATTTCTTTATAGTCCTTTAGATCCCAGAACCATAAAATACATGTTGGTTACTCTCCAGAATTTGAAAGTAAGATCATATTGCTGAAGACACCATATTCTTTTTTTTTTTTTTCGAGACAGAGTTTCTCTGTGTAGCCCTGGCTGTGCTGGAACTCACTCTGTAGACCAGGCTGGCCTTGAACTCAGAAATCCTCCTGCCTCTGCCTCCCAAGTGCTGAGATTAAAGCCGTGTGCCACCACTGTCCAGCGACATCATATTCTTGAGTCAGAACATAAATAAATCAAGCTGGGACCAACCTGGAAGTTCCATCTTTCCTGGCTAACTTTCATAGTGCTAGAAGGTTCTATTTAGATTAGTGGGAGAGAAAAGTAGTTGACAATTGTGCTTAGCTGTGGTCTCCATGAGCTGTGATGATTAGCCTGGCAGGATATGCCCCTGGTGCAATAGTGGCACAAGCGAGGGCAACCAATAACTTCCTGGTTATATTTAAAGTTCACTTCAGAAGGCAGAACTCATGCCTGATACTGTTAACTGGGCCAAATGTGACTGGCCATGTCATAGGCCTAGGGGAGAATGCAATATTATTATTCTGCTAGATACATATAATATCAATTGCCACTAAGATCTTCTATTTATACTAAGATTAGTACTGTATTCTCAGCAGAAGAGCTTTTTTTCATAGTAGATAGTAATTAATACAAAGATCCACAACTCACCAATGTGAAGAGAGTAGGAGACTATTCAGTGGTCAGCTCTAAATGAGATGTCTGCATCACACACTTTCTACTCAAGGCTCAGTAATAGCAAAAGGGATCATAAGAGACAGAGCTAGTGGATGTCTGCAGTGAATGCTGGGCATGGCAGGGGTGTTGTGCACATGAACTCACAGTGGCTGTGACTGCCAACAAGAATGCAAGCACGGACTGGGGAGAGGCCTCGTGAAGTCCCTCACTAGCAGAGATGCTAATGGCAAGGAATGCCTGCTATGGGAGGGAGGCTCTGTGTTGTTCATGGATTCAGTTAAGAGACTACCTGTGTTCCAGTTGTGGTCCGACACTCATGCACATACAGGCAGAGCTAAATGTTTTTAAAAAGATAGAACACATGGAGGTAGGAGGCAAAGTGGTGCGGGTATAAGAGAGGATTTGGAAGGGAAGAAATGGGGGTGGCATGTTTGATCAAAGCATATTTATATACAATATGAAATCCTCAAACAATAAAAATGAGTCATAGTCTATTATCAATACTTATTTAGATCAGCTCATAGATTTAAACAAGCAACCTGCTAAGGTAAAATGTATTACCTTTATGCTTTAGAGCAGTGGTTCTCAACCTTCCCCATGCTGCAGCTCTTTAATACAGTTCCTCATGTTGTGGTGACCCTCAACCATGAAATTATTTCATTGCTACTTCATAACTGTAATTTTGCTGCTGTTATGAATCATAATGTAAATATCTGATATGCTGTGTATCAGATATGTGACCCCTCTGAAAAACAAGAGTTGTTTAACCCCAAGGGGGTCGCAACTCACAGGTTGATGACCACTACTTTAGATGAAGAGGTTTAGGGAGGTTATGCAAGTTGCCCAAAGTAGTGCAGAATCAAGGTATTAAGTCATGCTGTATGGTTTTTTTCTTTTTGATCAAGTTGCACATGCTAGGCACAAACTTTACCACTAAACTACATTACCAGCCTTTGAGCCAAAAAAGATTGGATCCAAATGTCTTTCTGACTCTAAGCTCAGAGATTTTGGACATTCATGGTAAGCGTCTCTTGGGTCAGACAGTGAACTTTTATACACTACAATAAAGGAATCAGTATGATCTATGACTCATACATTTTTTGCAGAGTGATTCCAGATTCTGTCTAAATATAGAAAAATTCATTTTGAAAATGAGTTCAGGGTCTTTGAGAAGCAGGCTACTTTCTTAGTCATACTTAGTAAGTGGGCTTATGTGACTTTCCAGTGATCAGTATGACTGGGCTGATCTAAGTGTCTTCCCACCTTTGTCCAGCACCATATGGGTCATCTACATTTTTTTTTTTTATACTCTCAAAACAGGGACCGGAGAGGGATGTGACACTATTTTGTCTCTGTATGTCTGTGGTATGCATGTGTATGGACGCATTTGTATGTGTGCACATAGGTGTGGACAGGTGTGCATGCACTTGTGTGTGTGCTTATGGGGGACAGAACTCTAAGCTGGGCATCTCCTTCAACCGCTCGTCATCATCTTAGTTTGTGAGGTAGGGTCTCTGGCTGAACCAGAATTGCTGATGAAGTTAGGCTGGCTGTCCAGGGAGGTCTAGAGATCTATCTGTCTCTGCTTCCCCAGATCTGGGCTTACAAATGTGTGCTACCATACCAGCTTTTGAATGAATGCTGGGAATCCACACTCTGGTCCTCTTGGTTGTGCAGCAGGCAATGTACCAATAGTCATCTCCCCAGTCCCTTCCGGTATGCTGTGGAGGCACATTCATTTTGGCATTGATTATAAAATGAGCTGTTGGTAAACCCAGATAGAAAAGAAGTTTCAACACCAATGCTGACTTTCTTTGTTGATCACGACAGACATCTGATATCTTTTCTTGGTATCACTGGCAAGTGAGGGAAGCTCTAGTAAGAAACACCTGTCTGGTTAAGTCGATGTGCTAAAAGAAACTGCATTCTTTTCCATATGATGAATCATGCAGTTGAAACTGAGTGGCACCATCTGGGCCAACAACCATAGCACTCACAGTTATTCCCCATTGTGACAGATATCTAAGATAATATTAACCCAGAGGATAGGTCAGGCTGTACCACCTCAGCATTCTGGCTTGAGGTAACAGACATGCTGATACAGTGAGGGTTTTCCCCAAGTCAACATGGTAAGACTATTATCACTTTAATAATACCCAATAAGCAGTGCTTACTAACATTCGTGAGAAAAGTAACTTCAATCAGTGTTTAAAATATTCAGGCTATATTCAAGCACAAAGATGTCAGTGGGTTAAGTTAGAGTTGGATGACTGGCTTGCCTCCAGCATTTACAAGTGCGAGTAAGGGAACCTCACCCGACTGAGAGAAGGCAGTTTACTTTGCTCTTGAAACAAAGCAAAACATAATGACTCATAGTGGTTTTTTTTTTTCTATTTCGAATTTTTGGTTGTCTTTGAGTTAGAAGTTAATATCATAGAAGATAGCCTGAGACCCTGCAGGGACAAGCCTGATACGCCACTGACAGGCTGTGGATGGCAGAAGAGGATACTTGGGTTCTTGGTGAGATCATGGAACAGCTGACTCTATGCTGGAGTCCTTATTGTCTGAGATGTCCTTAGCTGCTTTCTGTGACAAGAATTTGAAAACACACTAAGCAATCAACATCAGGAACAGTGTGCACAGTTTGTGAATTCTTTCTTTTGAGAAATGCTTTGTAGAGACTCATAATGCTATTATTTGTCTTCAATAAATTGAATTTCCCCCAATACTTTAACTCTCCTTATGAGCAAATTGCTTATTTTTGCATTCATCAAGTTTATGTCATTTGCCTATTACTTTGTGATTTTATCATGACCCTGTATCATCTGTACTGATAGCATTCCCTTTCATTTTTCCTTTTATTAACATTATTTTTTTCAGAATTTTGAAATGAATACTATTCCTTAATAACAAAACAGACAAGTGAGCAAATACCACACACACGACTTTAAATTTTTATTTCATAATTTCATATCTTGATACTTTGTAACAATAAGTACCACTTGCTTTTACATCATGATTTTACAAATTTTATTAATGTAATTATAGTTTCCAGATTTGTGTGTTTGTACATGTGAATTTTAGCTCACACATAATACTTCAAATTTAAGATATGAAAATGAGATCAAACATTTAGTACTTTTCTCTCTGAACTGGTTATTTCAGTTAACATAATCATTTCTAGGTTCATCTATTTTCCTGCAAATGTCATTTTGTTATTAAGCTTTTGAGAACTACATACATTGTATTTTGATCATATTAACCTCCTATCTCCTTACAGATCCACTGACACATTATATGCCTGCCCAACTTCATGTCCTCATTTTAAAAAAAGCCATCCATTCCCAGTAGTGCTACCCATTTACAGTCTTCGGTGTGAGGCCATCTGCTGCAGCATGCTAGACCTCCGAGGGGCCCCCGAGGGGCCCCTGAGGGGCCTCTGAGGGACCTGCGAGGGGCCGCAGGCTTAAACAAAGCTACCTCTTCCTGTGGCAGCTGTTAACCACCAACAGCTCCTATACTTTCAGACAGCTTCCATAGTTTGTTATTCTCTTTACACGTTAGATCTATTTATTTAGAAAGGAACTTTCTATCTTACTATAAATTGAAAACCAGTATCATTTGCCTTTAGAGGAAGATTATCATCAAAAGAAATGCCATGGACAAATCCACATTATTACACTCTTGTCAGATAAAATTATCTGCGAGGATGGATCAAGCCTGTTCTTACTATTGAGAAGAATGTAAAATTAAGAACTGGTAAAATTATTAAGAAGTGGTAAAATTATTTCACCATCAATTAGGGCTATTTGTTTTCCATGATCAGAAGAATTAAAAGAAAATGTCAAAATGGAGTCCTTTACTATTTGACTGTATCTAAGGTCATATCCATGCCATCTAAACCCACCTGCCAGTCACCAGCGCTCTCCTACTGCTGTGGTGGTAACTTCCTGGCACAGACTCCTCTGCACGCCTCTTGTCCCAAGCAGCACCAGCTAGAGTGAAGCTCAAAGGAACCCCGAGGAGATGAGGCAGCCTAGGAAGCAGCCCTTAATCACTCAGATTGTGGAAGATCATGGAAGCAGTATTGTAGTATTTCACACACACACACACACACACACACACACACACACACACACACACACACGTCTACACATACACAACAAATACATACACACACACACACGTGCAAGGATGAATAACCATTTCTCATTCCCTTCATTTTAGTAATGTTGAACTCTGTGGACTCATGTGCCCCCGCTGAGAATTTCTGATAAGCTATAATTCCTTTGCTCAGGCCAAAGCATTATAGCATTCATATACATGATTACTCATCCGCCACCCCCAGAGGGAAGATCAGACATGTGCACACACAGAGTTTTCACAGCTCAGAAGTTTAGGACATTAGACAGCATTCTGTGTATTTCACATGTGTCCTCTTACACTCACACAGTGTGATTCAGTTCCCTGAATTCTGTGGTTGAGTGTAAAACATGGTTTCTGAATATATCCGTCCATGACGTAAGAGTCGTGTGTTAATTGAAATGTGCTAAACTGGAGCATTACTTTCCTCTCCATGGCTGCTTTGAACAGACATAAGTTTCCCTGATACTGCCTTCCAAGAGGCTCCAAGAATGAGGTTAAACTCTATAAAAAGAAAATTGACCAACCCTTAAAGCCATCCTTGTGAACTTTAAACACCACTGAATGTACCTAGTAAAATTGTCCCTGGGCACATAGACTCCCAGGCTTGGGTGGAGTTCACATGGGCTGTTTTTCTAAAATAAACAAAAATGACTGAGAACTTTGGATTGCCTTTGTCTGAACTTGAGTGTCTGGATGGATCAGAAACAGCAGTGCATAACATACCTGTTTGTCAAACCAAAGAGAGACCAAGTAGGCATGTATTTCTTACAAGTCAACAAAAATAATCACACGATCATAATTTGTGGTAGCCCATTTGTTCTAAAAAACCACCTCACACATTTTCTAGCCAAATAATTCTCCCTTTAGAAGGCATGGGATGAAGAAAAACATTAAGTAGACCATTTTAATCTCTAATTTCAAAAGATGATATTTTAAAATTCAACTGTAAATCTAATGAGACATACTACAGTGCTCAGAGCAAATTTAAATTGGCTTATGAAACCCAAAACATAAACAATGAATTTCTCAAGTTTTTAACTTAAAATTATTGTTAAATTAAGACAGCAGTTAATTTCAAACATGGATGGCTAGATCCAAACTTGAAAGGAACATTTGAGTTAAAAGTAGTTGGCAAACACACTATATGGATGCATGAAATTCTGAAACAAGAAAAAAGTAGTTGAAAAAAATCAGATAGAATGTGTAACTGCAGTATGAATTTTTACATATCAGATTTTTAAAAAGCACTAGAGAAACTACAGGAAGGTCACATGCTCATTCTCTTCAGTGAAGCCCTTGTTTTCTATTAAGAACCATCCACCATTTTTCTTCAGTTTCCTCTTTACTCATGACTTGATCAAAGACATCTTGGAATTACTAAGTGCCTCAGAAATGATTTCTAGTGCTAGTATAATGAATTTATGTGCTTTACTGGGTTTTGAGCTTCATTGAGACTCTGGAAGGGTTACATGTATATCACAAATGAGATATTTAAATGTCATTTTTTTTATGCTTGAAAATTGCTTTTTCAAAAGCAAACAAAAATCGAATGAATTTAGTCAATATTGGGCATGTCATAGTGATTTGAGCACATAATTTAGATTGATATCAATTAAATTATGTCTTTAGTTTATAAAAAATGTGAACACTTTAGCTGCTTAACATAAGGACTGGTTCCTCTGTGTATACATTTTCTCTACTAATATTGGAGATATTAGTTAGTTGAACTTTGTGAAATGCATTAAGGCATTCTTGATGAGTGTTTGGGGATGTAGCTTTTAACAAAACAAGATCAACTCCTTCTGGCTTATAGAAAACACAAATTTATTTTCTCCAATTTAATGATCAAAATGTTTTGATGTGACCATTCATGCATACTGTTTCAGGGGTTGGAGTTTAAATCACATGAAATAATAAGAATAGACAGGAATTTCTTTCTTAAGAAAACTCCAGGTCACTGAGATCAATATTCATTATATATATATATATATATATATATATATATATATATATATATATATATATATACATACACACACACACAGATCTCTATGTATATGTGCACATATGTAATTTAAAGGAGTAGCTTTCATTATTGATTTTATTTTCAATGATTAGACTTTATGGCATTTATGTAATCCTTTGTGTTGGTGAGCAATTCAAAACATTTCCTCACAAATAATATCCTTAAAGTAAAAAAATAACATTAAATTTCACAAACACTTCCATTTAGATGCTTAGAAATCACGTTGGTTCCATTCAGTAAACACATTGTGTCATTGTGTGGTCCTGGGGCTACCAATTTAAACTTACCTAAGAACCAGTTTAGGGTCTATGTCCTTTTTACTTTGATCTGAAATTTCCATAGTTTCCAGACTGTCTCACACATTAGAAGACTGAAGCCACTGTCATACAGGTAAAGTCTGGAGAGTTAATAATTTCAGTCAAGGAAGTAACAAATAGCTTTCCAAGACTTATGGTCCCGGGAAGTCACTCATTTCTTTTCTTTTTCTTTGTTTTTAAATTTATTTATTTTCATTTTATGTGCATTTTGGCTGCATGCACGTCTGTATGAAGGTGTCAGATCTTGGAGTTACAGATAGTCATGAACTGTCATGTGGGTGCTGGGATTTGAACCTGGGTCCTCTGGAAAAGCAATCAGTGCCCACAACTCCTGAGCCATTTCTCCAGCCCCTTCTTTTCCTTTTGAATGGGGAAGTGAGAATTGAGCTGGAATATTGTCATCTCTCCAGGACTCAGTCTTCTTCCTTTTTACCAACATTGTCAGTCGTTGTCATGTATTGAGCAGTTACTGTATGCCAGGTACTGTGCTAATTGCCTTTCAAACATGGTCTCCTTCAACCCTAATAGTGGGTTTTATGAGTGTTAGGACCAGAAGCCCCAGTTCATACAGCTGCCACAGGACTGAGCCGGAAAGCAAACCTTGGACTTTCAGCAATGGCTCCTTCATGGCCGTGGTGACCTGAAAGCAGAGGGCTAGCCGGGTGGAGAGGGAACATCTGTTATACACTGTCAGTCATCCAGATCCTTCACATTCATGGCTGTATTTGCTTCATGCAAGAAGCCATGTTTCTACCTTCATATTGCAGCAGTTTAAAGATGGGCCTCAGGAGCCTGAGTGTCCGACTCTGGAAGAGCTCTTATTAGGGTAGGCTCCTAGCTCAAGCTAGGGTAACTTTGAAGGAAATTATTTTTCTTCTCCATTTGAACCCTACTTTTAGGCAGAGCTAGTTTTATAACTTATGACAAATTAACAAACTGCACTGTTCATTAATTTGTAGAGGCAAGGGGAAGGGGGAAGGGGTGGGGTGGGGGGTTCGTGGAGGGGAGACCAGGAAAGGGGATAACATTTGAAATGTAAACAAATACAATGATTAATAAATAAAGAAATGTAAGATAAGGACAATGTAGTGTGGTTGTCAAAAGGATTTTGTGAGGGTTATATGACTTTGAAAAGCACAATTCACTTAAAACACTGCTTCCCAGACTTAAACACTCTGCAAATAATGTTATACCCAGAGGTAGAAATTAGATGCAAAAACATTCAAGGATTAATTTTAGGGAAGATTGAAAGATAGCAGCTTCTAGTTTTAATAACATTCTCGTTGGAAGCAGTGATGTGCCCTGTCTTGTAAGGTGGGATGCTGGTAGCTACAGGATTGGAAGAAGCCCTTGTAGATAGTGGAGAGTGTTCAGGATTACACCCAGGGTGGGGGGAAACCTGGAGAAAAAGAGGTCATTGCACTGCCACTGAGCTCCTATTTACCAAAAGAAGAAGACCAAGAGGTAATTGCAGAGATTCTGACTTAAAACATCACTTCTAATTAAATTGTAAATAATGATTATTGCTAGAAATTGTTATGTTTATTTGCATAATAATAGGAAATGTATGTATGTGTGATTTTGATATTTGAAAGTTTCTTACGAGATAGTTTGGATAAAGGTCTGAAGGGCAATTAAAGAAAGAGATTTAGGAGCTACCTTAATAGATTCAGGACAGTTCAGTTATATACAGGAAAATTAAGGGGAGAAAAGAGAAATCACAGAGGCAATTGG
The DNA here is from genome assembly GCA_028551405.1 of Uromys caudimaculatus. Taxonomy (NCBI): domain Eukaryota; kingdom Metazoa; phylum Chordata; class Mammalia; order Rodentia; family Muridae; genus Uromys; species Uromys caudimaculatus. The sequence goes on from CM052702.1 coordinate 84,266,251, forward strand.
TTATATAAACACAGAATTGTCCACCATTTTCTGGAGTGCATGTTAAAAGTAGCCTGAAATGACTAGAATACAGAAAGAAAAACTGCTTAAAGGAAACCATAGAGTGAATTAACTCCAAAGATGACAAAATACAAATATTTTCAAGAAATAGACTTCACAAGGAAGTCATTTGAGTGTCTCTTATTATCTAGGCCTGAGCTGGATGTTTAAGGAAGCAAAATGGGACAGTCTCCCTCAAGAGGCACAAAGTCCAGAAGTGCACACCTCTCTTCCTTCTGACACAGGATGCATGGCAAATCGAGTTGGGGTGTCAGTAACTTTCTGGGTGCGAGATAGTGAACCTGCTGCCCCTGCTTGGCTAGCGGGTTGGATTTCTCCCTGGAGTCTGGTTCCTGACACATGTGGAGATCTTTAATAAAAGCAATGGCAGAGATTTGTGGGTGGTGTGTGGCAATCAGCTGAGGCTACACACACACACAAAGGTTCAAGGGCTTCGGGTGACTGACTCAGGACTGTCTGAGGAAAAACAACTCAGAGCAAAGGAGAGCTGTTAAAAGCAACCTGGACCACAGTCATACTTGCCCACAACATATAGGTCTGTTACTCTAATTAATGCCCACATATCGCCAAACTGTAATAAGTTCCAATAACTTTATCATTTACTGTTACAGACACACTGAGAGAAAAATAACCATTCACTAAGCCCAAACAACCTCGTTATAACACCAATTCTAGATTTCTATGTAGACATTGACTATAAACGAATGAAATGCAGCCCTCAAATGGAACTTGGTTACAATTCTAAGCATAGTTCTCTTATGCTGATGGCTCTCTGAGAAAATGCTAGTCTTCTGATGAACGCAGGTGGTAAGCAGCAGTTCTGAGGACTCCCTGTCTACTTCTTGCTGCTCTGTGCAGCATACTGGTTTCAGTCAGGGCAACGGACCCTTTCAGCATGCTTGCCGTTGGTTTGACTGTGGTCTAAGGTAGCACTCAGACTGTCTTTCCCCATTTTAGTCATGCAGCCTTTCTGTGGTTCCCTTAGCAAGAGCTGAGGCTGTGAGTCAAGCCTTTACCTCTCACTTCGAGTTCAAAATTGATCTGTAAAGCAGAGAATAAAATCCCCTTCCCACACACTCATGTCCTTGGTTAAGACAAACTTAGAGAGTTCCAGAGTCTATTTAAATATTACGATAAAACAACAACAAATACAACAACCACAACTGTTGTGTTAAAGTGGGGTCCTGCATCCGCCCCAGGGCTCAGGCCACTGGGGAAGGCCGGACACGGGAAGTTTGACCACGCTCACCAGGTGGCACTGCTGGGCGGGTGTCAGGCTGTGAGAGGCCGCAGGACACTGCCCGGGGGTGGGGGAGCACAACCTAGGGTCCTGTGGACTCCATGGAGCCGGCTTGGAGGTGTTGGGCCTGGTGAGGAGACTGGGACCATCTGGTTCTCAGACTCTTGGCATCCCAGACACCGCTGGATGCTGTGGAAGAGTTGAGAATGGAGTGGGGGCCTGCAGGCTGGATCTAGCTTGGCTGAGGGGGAAAGGTGGGGAGGAGCCTGGCTGGGTCCCGCCCAGGACCAAGTCCTTGGCTTGTCGGCAGGTGGCTTTGCTTGGTGGAGACCGTGGCTGGGAGCACTGAGAGATATTCTGTGGGATACTAGAGGCGGCTCTTTAGATGAGGGCCTGTTCCATTGTTCCCCACATCGGATCCTGATGAAAAGAGACAGTCTGTGGCTTTAGGGTGTTTATTGTCATGGTGGAGAGTGGCAATGAGTAAAACCGTACCCCACTTTCTCAGAGTGGGCCTGAGGTTAAAAAAAGCCTTTTGAAGGGAGGAGTGGCTGGGAAGGGGGGTTTATTGGTTAAGCTTCTAGGTACCTCATTAAAATGGAGATATCTTGAGGCTACAGCGACCACTGTCCTCTACCTGTGGAGGGGCTTGGGGCGTTGCCCTTATGTGACTGATGACCTATGGAGAGCTGCGGCCTCATGAGCAGGTCATGTCAGGAGCCTGGGGCCCAGGAGCATGGCAAAGCACCTACTGTCCCTTGCAGGGTTATCCCCTGCTGGGGACCCCCTGCTGGGTCAGTGGGGTTTTAAACCTTAGCTCAACCAGAAACCAGGCTGCCTGTCATGGTTGGTCCCACATCCAACAATGCAGCATTCCCAACAATCTAGGCATAGCATGTGCATTTTTTGTTAAACAGTGTCTTTATAAGTACTAGTACTTAAAACTGAAACACTGGAAGGAGGCTGGGGGGGAGCAAATGTGAGAAGTAGGTGTGTGTAGTTTTTGACACTTGATTTTTGAGACACAATATATCATACCTTGTCAACAATTAGGCAAAAATGAAAAAAAGAAAGCAAAGTTCATTGATATTGCCTCATGGCCAGTATTGTGTTTGCTTTCGGGGGCTATACAATTCCTTCCTCAGCAGATGCTCCAGACACTGATAAAGCTGCCGTGCTTACAGCACCAACCCTGTCAATTACTTTAGATGCTCTCTCTTCATCAGCCATTTCAAATGAGCAATAGTGATCATGGTTTTACATGAGGAAACCAAACCCTGGAAACTGACTGAGCTGAGAGCCAAGAGGCAGGCCTATCAGAGCTTGTGACTGGTATCTTCTCACTTCTGAGTCAGTGTCCTTTCTCCTGAACTGTGCTGACCACACCTTTCACACCAAGAGGTGTTGATTACACCTAGAGATCAAAGGACACCTTGATTTGATTCCCTGAGCTGAGCGCTTCGCATGCGACAGTGTCTCTCATGTGAGAAAGGTAAGAGTAGTGAAGACGGACCAGGAGGCAAAGAGGCCAGATATCAGCGAGGAATACTTTTGGTAGAATTAAGCACAACCAGCTTGGCACCCAGAAAGGACATTTCTTTGAACTGGGGAAGTTCGTGGCAGCTTTCCCAGAGATGGGTCCCTGAGGACAAATGATATTCAGCTAGCAGAAAAGGGGGTTAAGTGCGCTCCTAGCAGCAGGAACTGCATGTACACAAGCACAAGGTTCTAAGAGAGTTCTCCACTTCTGAGGACTAGCCAGGAGCCTGGCATGTGTGAAGCACAGAGTAGTGGAGAGAAATGAGGCAAGCATGGGAAAGGGGCTTGTGAAACTTAGTTAGACTTTACCCTGAAGCAATGTAAGACTGCGAAGGAGGGTAAGTAGATGAAGAAAGGCATGAAAATCTAGAACTCTGGGAAATTGGCAGGAGAGATGGCTCTGGATAAAGGGAGCCATATTTGATGTTGGAGATTGGTTGAAGGCCTGTTGTATTACATTTTTTTATTTATTTGTGTTTGTTTTTTGAGACAGGGTCCCTATTATGTAACTCTGGGTGTCCTGGAACTTGCTATTGAGACCAGGCTGGCCTCGAACTCACAGAGATCTATCTATCTCTGCTTCCTGAATACTGGGATGAAAGGTGTGTGCTACCATATCAGCTTGCATTTTACAGTCTTAGCAACACACACGTTCGTATGTGCAGCCACACAGTACATACTTCTTAACACTCTTTTTTAAGTTGAAGTCCATCATAAAGCCAATCAATGATCTCCCCAAAAACCACTATTTCAAATAATTGATGTCATTGCAAATTAGAAGAAATTCAGTGGCCAAGCAAGAGATACCAAAGGTCTGGTCTGGTGCCCTTGCAGGAGGATAGTAAAAGAAGGAAAAGATTTAAGCCACATTTAGATCTGCTATATTAGTGATAATTATTTAAAAAAAAAAAGATACAGAAGACCCCCACATATTCTTGTACTGTTATAGTACAACTTGTAAAAAAAAAGGTGTGTGTGTGTATGGATGAGGTGTAACAGGATTGTACTATTTCATATTTTGAACTATGTATGATGTACCTCAAATATAAAAAGAAAAAAAAATGAAGCGTTTTCTAAGGAAGACAGGGAGATTGCTGGCAGACCGGTTGGAGCAGAAGGCATGAAAGTGTGTTACGGACCATGTTTTACTGTTAATTATTCTTGCAGTTTTTTAATTACTTATTTTATTTATTCACTTTACATCCCAATCATGCCCCTCTACTCTCCTCCCAGTCCCACTCTTACAAATCCCTCTCCCCAGTACCCTCTCTGAGGAGAAGGGGAAGCCCCCCCTTGGGTACCACCTCACCTTTGGACATCCAGTCACAGTAGGTCTAAGTGAATTCTTTCTCACTGAGGCCCAACCAGGTAGCCCAGTTAGGAGAAGAGGATCCAGTGACAGGCAACTGAGTCAAGCATAGACTCTGTTCCAATTGTTAGGGGAACTACATGAAGACCAAGCAGCACATATCCGCTACAGATGTGGTGGGATTGGGGGTGCTTAGGTCTAGCCCCTGTATGCTCTTTGGTTGGTGGTTCAGTCTCTGTGAAGCCCATGGGCCAGGTTAGTTGTCCCTGTAGGTCTTCTTGTGGTGTCCTTGACCTCTCGGCTCACTCAATCCTGTCCCCCACACGTCTACAAGACTCCCTGAGCTCTGCCTGACGTTTGCCTGTGAGTCATCTGTGCTGGATAAAACCTCTCAGGAGACAGTTATTCGAGGCTCCTGTCTGCAAGCATAGCAGAGTATCATTAATAGTGGCAGGGATTGGTCTTGCCCATGGAATGAGTCTCAAGTCGGGCCAGTCATTGGTTGGCTGTTCCCTCAGACTCTGCTCCATCTTTGCCCCTGCACATCTTGTAGACAGGACAAATTTTGGGTTGAAGATTTTGTGGATGGGTTGATATCCCCGTCCCTTCACTGGCTACAGGAGATGACCACTTTGGTCACCATGTCCCCTGCTGGTAGAAGTCTTAACTAGGGTGACCCCATAGACTCTCTGGAACCTCCTGGGCCCCAGGTCTCCAGTTACTCCCGGAGATGCCTGGCATTAAATGCAGTTCTCACTCCCAGCCCTCTCCCACACCTGTCTCCTCACACCTGAACCTCATTCCTGTTCCCCTGCGCACCCCCTCTCCCACCCAGTTCCCTCCCCCATCCACCTCTGACAGATTCCTATAGTTTTAAAATATTCCTTTATTCAGCTATAACTCATAATTTCACGGATTTTTAAGGACGCTGTGGTTCGCGACCCCTTTGGCAAACCTCTTTGTTCAAAAAATACTTACTATTCATAACAGTAGCAAAATTACAGTAATGAAATAGCAATGAAGTAGTTTTATGATTGGGGTCACCTCAGCATTGGGGTTATACACAACTATATTAAAGGGTTGCAGCATTAGGAAGTTTGAGAAGCACTGTTTTAAGGGCACGCTGCAGTGAGTTTTGGTAAATATCCAAGAAGTGTGACCAGCACCGCCATCATCTGAGAGCAGTTTCATCATCCTAATGATCTCCCTGCCTGTTTTCATCCCCAGCTCCATGGAACCACATTTTATATTTTATATGGAAGGAATTTTATATAGAACCTTTTATATAGAAGGAATCATCAGTCCTCTAGTATGTTTTTTAAGCCTAAAAATAGTATCAGCTCTGCAGAAAATAAGTAGTGTGTGGACATGCCATATGCTAAATTTTGTTTTCCCGTCCTGTGGTTGAAGGACATTTTCGTTTTCTTCACCACTTGCCTGGGATGAGTAGTTTTGCTAATCATTCCTGTTTTTGTCTTTTGTGTGAATGTATTTTTCCCCTTTTAGTTGGGCCTCATAGAGTAGACTGTTATGTGGGTAACCGCTATTTAACTATTTATGGAACTGTTAAATTGATTTTCAAAGTGGCTATGTCATTTTGTACTCAGATGAAAAAAATGTGTGAGGGTCCCCACTTCAAGTGTCTTGGATTTTGTTTTTGTTTGTTTGTTTGTTTGTGTTTTTTGCCTTTGACTGACTTTTAAGCCTAGTGGTTTTATTGGCATTCTCCTGATGACTGTTGATACCCAGTGCATTAGTGAAATGTCTATTTAAATCTTTTTCCCATTATAAAACTTGAGTTAGTTGCCTGTCATTTTGTTATTGAATTAGGGTCTTTGGTATTCTTAATTTTCATTTGAGGATAATATTACAACAGTAAGGAGACACACTTCTCTCTTTATTCTTTATTTTCCTGAAATTATTTTTAAATCCCTCTAACTTTTAGGGGGAGCCTTCAGGGCATCTCTTTTTGCAGACTGTTTCCATGACAAAAAATGTGTATTATGAAAGTTGGCGCGTTCCCTCCCCAGTGTGGTCATCCCTAAGAGCGCCATAGGAATCCTGCCTTTCGTAGAATTTCATTGCTCTTCATATTCTTCCCAGCTACCTTCATGAGCAGACAGGAAAACATGTAAGTCCCTGAGTTCCCAGTTACTTTAACATCACCTCCAGATGCTCACCCTGAGATTGGAAGCTGGAGAAGGCAGGGTCTGTTTTAATATCTTGTCTCAGTTTATAGCTTATATTTCTCCTGAAATACATTTGTATTTCCTGGACCCACCTGCCCTTTTTAGTAAATGCGCGTTAATGCTTATGATGAAAGGTCAGAAAAAAATGACTTTGGATTTATTCTAAAGCAATCTCTCTCTCTCTTTTTCCCCCATCCCTTCCTCCCCCTCCCCACAGAGAGAGAGAGAGAGAGAGAGAGAGAGAGAGAGAGAGAGAGAGAGAGAAGACTGTATTTTTAAATCGATAGTGTACAAATTGAGTCATCACAGAAAAAGAAAGAGGAGATACCAAGAAAGATGAACAGAGGGCTTCAACAGAGCCCTTCTCTCTGCCCACAGGGTAAGTGGAGGGAAGTAGAAGTGACAGGGGAGGGGGGAGAGACTCTGGGGGAGGGAGCAGACCTTGACTTCTGGCTGTCATACACATCGTCAGTATTTTTTAAAGGGTCAGTTGGTTCATGAACCACAGCTGGCCACTGTGGTTACATCTCAGCACTTAAATATGTTTGGTCAGGCCCACAAAATGCCATTTGCCTGTTTGGATTTTTGAACCAACCCTTACAATCCAAGAAATTTAAAGTAACAATTCAGTAAAACAGGCAGGATTTGTCCAGACTGAGCCATGTTGTCAACAGGAATGATGGATGGTCACTGCTTTCTGACAGGACTGCTTTTGCTGAACTGCTAGTCTTTTTTTGGTATTTGCTTGACTTTTGATTTGTCAGTTGTCATGCTGAATACTTCATTAATTAATTAATTTTTTCCTTTTGTTTGTTTGTTTGTTTGAGAGAGAAGGGCTTTGGCCATTAAGGCTGTCTTGCCCACATCTCCTGAATTCTGGGATTGCAGGCTTCATGCAGTCATGTACCATAGCTCACTGATTCATGAATATTCATACAGGACATTAATACCAGCATTTTCCCACCCAGACCTGCATTGCCTGCATTATTCCTTATTTGACATAGAGTTTGGAACGGATTCTTTCTCTATATTTACCATCCAGGGGCCACAAACTCTATGGCTTTAAGGCAATTCAGTCAGGACATCAGCAAGATCTTGCCATCCACACAGGTTATATGGGAGAATTTTCTGAACTTCCAGTGTCTTAGCCTTTTCTCTGTGTGCTTTATAAGGACATTTATTATTGGATTTCTTGCCTACTATAAAACACCGAGTTAATTCATCTTAATTCTTAAGTTTTCCCATAAAAATCATATTAGCAATCTTGGAGGATTAGGATATGGAAATATTTTTTTGGGGGGGGATTTACCCATTGCATTAGCCAGACTGGACAATCCTGGAAAACACGGGCAGAATGGAGGAGTTGATGTAGTCATTCCTCAGGGAAAAGAAATGAAATGAAGACATACTCAAAGAGGATAATTTTATCTCAATCCTGGTTTGCTATAGGAGTCAAATAACCTTAATCTTCGGACTTCCACACAATTAGCAAGTTGAGTTAGGGAATACTTAGCTCCTGTGCATCACCAGTTCTACCTTGGTTTACTGTACAATGTGGTAATTGCTTGACCTTGGCCATGGATCCATAGATCTCTTAATAGGTTTACTGCTTTCAGTTGCCTGAAACCACAACCATCGAGACTGTGAACACGGGCATTTTAATGAATTTAGACACATGACTCTTTTTTTTTTTCTGAATGAGGGTGTGCTAGTAAGATCAGAGGAGATGTGAGACTAGGTAATGCTCAGAAGTAGACACAGAGTAAAGACTGCGAGCTGTCTGGCAACTCTGCCATGCAACATGAGCACCAGGAAGCCACTCCCCTAAAAAAAAAATCTAGTAATTATTTCAGATCATGGGATTATAAAACACTTTAGAGACAGTCCTAAGTCCAATTGAAGGCTTCAGTCAGAGTAGTCAGAGCTATGAGGAATTTGAGGCAAATCAAATAATCAGGAGTGTAGTAGCATATATTTTTACATGCTCAATAATTTAGAAATCGTACTTATGCCTCCTGACAGATTACATCCTGCATTTTAGTGTTTCCTATTGAGAAAGGTGTGACGTGTGTGTGTGTGTGTGTGTGTGTGTGTGTGTGTGTGTGTGTGTTGCAGAGAGCTACACAGACAACCATACCCAGTTTCATGCACATTCTCATCACACCTAGGGTTTAGTGAAGTCAACTAGATGTGGGCTTTCTGTTTGTTTGTCCCTTTGCTTTTGTTTCTCTTTTGCTGTAGCACAATAACCAGGGCAGTGAAAAGCCCAGGCAGGAGGTTTGCCAGCGTGTAAACCTGGGCAGCCTTGCTCTTGGTTGAGCATGGAGTTGCTGGCAGCAGGAGGGTGGTTGCCAGGGAGAGCAGCCTGACATTCTTGCATGCTGACATCAAGCTTCCAAGTTGCTGGCCTCTGGTGAGTCAACAGCAAAAGGCCTGCATGGTCCGAGAGTGGCTGTCCAATCAGAAGCTGTGGTGGCATACCTCAGAAATGTGTCCAAACCTCAGCATTCTGCAGGCTTCAAACAGCTCCTTCTGAGAAAGAATGCAGACATGATTAAAGCTATAATAAACACACAACCTGTAATCACAGAAACAATGAGATAAATCCCACATTTGCTTCTAAGGCTAACCGGTTGGAGTTTAATCAGCTGAACCAAGAGGACATATTGAAGAGCTGACTGGTGCACTGAGATTTTTCTGGATATTGAGATCAAGATGTCCTTGAATGGGACTGCCGTTCTGCGGTAGCAGTGGGCTCCACTAGCAGATATTGCAACTCAGCAGCAATATCCATAGACTGTCATCCCTTACTGTGAGAATCCATCCATACGTATGCACATGTGTACGTTCTCTACTGAGGTAAAAATTCATTGTAGAACTTGTTTTCTCATCTCATTACTAGAGGTGGTATTGCTCTTCTGTCATTTCCTGGGATGTGTTTTCCACGGAGCAGGGATCACTGGGGGATATCATGGGTGATGCAAGAGGCAGATTATTTGCTTAGTGCAACACAAGCCTGCTCACCAGGTAAGAGCAGAGTCCTTTCCACAGCACTGCCACTATATGGCACTGCCATATCGTAGAGGCCATAAAGGGGAATGGCACTGTAAAGATTAACTAGATTTTGCTTGGCAAGGTCAGGCATCCAGATAACGCACTGTAAAATGGCTAGAGGGAGAGAGGGGATCTATATGACATTTGTGGCAGTGGCTTTCCTCACAGCCCTGCCATCTGATTTGGATTGTCCATTGCTCACTTAGAGATGCCCAGCAAAGCTGTGTGGTTTTGTGGGTAAAGTAGTCTTGAAACTGTGCCTATGGTATGGTAGCATCACTAAGAGACAAGAATTGGATAGAATGGGGACAGTGGCATTCAACCAACTCTAAATTCTTCATGAACCCGAGATCTCTTCCATGTGATGTCTCCTGCAAGTATGACTTGTTTATTCAGCACCCTTTACCTATTGGTTTATTCATTCAAAATTATATTTTTTCACATTCAAAGCATCAGGTTTTAGGGGTATACTGATGTTTTTTTTTTCCCCAAAAGACTAATAGTTTACATGAGGAAACAGACATATTTGCTTTGCAATATAATCAATATTCTAATATATACCACAATACAATCAAAACTCCTGTCAAATACTGTTAAAATTTGAATCTTAAATATACCCATAGGCTCAAATTTTGAACATTTAGTCTCCAACTGCTGACAATATTTGGAGAGTTTCTGTAGGTTTTGAGAATGGAGCTTAGCTTGAGAAAGTGGGTCACTGAGGTGAGTCTTCTCCATGATAGTGTTCTGCTCCCAACCATGATGTGGGCTGAGTGGTTCTGTCTCCGCTGCGATGGACTGAACTCTCTGAAACCATGAGCTGAAACAAATCCTTCTCTTTCATGTTATTTGTTACTGTTTCATCACATCAGTGTGAAAGCAATTAATTAAAAAACTAAGAGCTTTCATAGAATGTGTGTATAAATTTCTACATTGTGGCTGAAATGGAAGTTACACTGTAACTCCATTTGGAAGTCTAGACAGAGGAAATAGCAGCACTTAGTAGGAAACGGAATAAACCTAGACATTTTGACTTGATAAATTTGAGTCCTTACGTATCCAGTTATAGACTTAAGGAAAGCTGGTTGATTCTGTGGCATCCACAGTGAGAGAAGTCAGTTCATGGCTCTGTAGATGAGGGATTTGGGTGTGCTAGTTGGTGATGTCTTGTAGGTAGAGGTGGTTGTCCATGTGAAGACTACAGAAGGTTTACCATCAAGGGAATAAAAGTGAGTAACTGATATTAGAGGTTTCTTCAGCCTTTCTGGATTTTATTATTGAGAAACAAAATGCTCAATATTTCCTGACTTAAATAACAAGGATAATTTGCATATCTCATGCAGTTTGCAATGTGGGCAGGGTTTGGTTGAGATAGCTCCTCTCTGTTCCGTGAAGTGCCTGTTGGTATTGCTTAAAGGAGACCTGAGCAGCTGGGCCTCTTCATTCCTCTGCATCTTGATGTGGTCTTGTTACTGGTCCTTCAAGCATGGCACCTTCAGGTCGCATTATTAATCATATGGCAATGTAGGTTGCCTAGAGTGCAGTTTCAAAAGAGTGAGCTAGTCAGAGCTGTATTACCATTTGTAACCTACATCTGGATGTTGTATAACCTTGCTTGTGCTAGAATCAGTTAGCAGAGGTGGTTATAAAGTCCTGTATGGGTTCAGGAGGGGCATAGCATAGACTCTTTCTCTGAATGTAGAGGTTCCAAGGTTCAAACAAAGCATGTGTGACTAAAATGATTTAATGGAAATATTTAGGAAATTAATGGGCAGAAAAGCAACATTGTTGTAAGAATATAGTTAGAATATTGGGCACTAGGTTCAGCTCTGTGCTTTCTCATATATAAGCTCAGTTCTGTACACCAGGTTACTTAACTTTTTTGATTCTCCATTTGTTTCCTAATCAAGAAAATGAGGATACCAGGACTGATATTTTACAGTTGTTAAAGATTAAGTAAAGTATATGACTCTCTTGGTATAGGAGACTGGTATAAATCTCAACTCAGATACAAGAATTGAGGTTACTGATGGGCCAGAAGCAAGGCAGACAGCTGGAGAGTGTGGAGGGTAGACTGTAACATGTGTCTGTAGCTAATGATAAGTTGGTCAAACAATACTATCTCAAAGTTATTGTGACGTAGGCATAGTTCTCAATTATCTAGAGTCTGTCACAGAATCTTAACAGTAAGTGCATGAAGGATTGTTGTCATCCCCTCTATTAGATGAGGAACTTCAGGACCAAAAAGGATAAGAAAGTTTCCCTAGTTGTCAGGTAGCAAAGACTGGAAACTTTAAAATTGTATGCAAAAATCTATGTTCCACATACAAGAGAACATGTGATATTTGTGTTTCTGGGTCTGGATGTTTCCTGTAAGATGATGACTTCCAATTCTACCCATTTCCCTGAAATTACATCATTTTATCATTCAAAGGCAGGATTTGAATCAAGGTAATGATTTTTAAAAATCAGAACCATACAAGAATAGCTTACATTTAAACTGAACACTAAAATGTTTTTTTTTTTTTTCTAGCAGGGTAACCCTGTGCTTAAATTTGCTCTTCAGAAAGTCATACTGAATATAGCTCAGAGATTGCTAGCAGCTAATTGCCAGTAGCAATTGCTCTAGTTTACATGAAAACATCTAATAGTGAGGAGCCAGTACAGTGTCCGAGAAGGAGGACATTCAAGGAAATTAGTGGCAATCATGTAGATTGCTGATTGGACATATAGAGCATGAGAGGCAGCACTGAAGGTACAGGTAAACCCAGAGTGTAGGCACTGCCATATACACCATAACCCATATATATCACAGCAGGCCTCTGTGTGGAAAAGAAAACAACCTTAGGCTGTCTTCTGGCCACAAGCATATTTCCTAGGCATTTGTACTCTCAGTCTAGACTAAAAACAAACAAACCAGATTTCTCTGAAATGCTGGAAACCCTTCCCACTTGAAGCTCTTAGATCTCTTACCTTGTAAATCTAGCTTTCAAATTCCATGCTGAACTTCCTTTCCCACACCCCAGGTCCTTGTAGTGGGAATCACAATGATCATGTGTGTGTGTGTGTAGTGATTGTTCCTTCCACATCAAGGGCTCGGAGGATGATGGAACGCAGCTTTCTCCTGCTCTGACATCCTCCGCCCACTCCTCCAGTTGTACCTGCAGTTTGCAGCAGATAAATGGCTGGGTATTCCACTCTCCAAATAGTACCAGAGATTGGTATCATGCTATGGTATCCAGGGGCAATTTCCACATGGCATCTCTGTTGACCTTGTCATTTAGTTTCACGGGTACCTTCCTATGGACTGATAATATGTACTTAGTAAGACAGAGCGGGAATGTATGCTGTTTGGTAAGGCATTGCATATCTCAGATGGAGGAAACTATTTATTGATAGGTCAGTGTCTAAGAAACAAAACTTGTTCTCTCAGTGTTATTATGAATTAACTGTTAGGCTTTTTTAAGTCCACAGAGCAAAATTTATAATATAAAACCTATCATAGAAAGTGTTCACTTCAATCCATCCTGTAGATAATAATTACTTTTAATAAAAGAAAACATTAAAAAAAAACAAAACAAAATAGCCCGATGGGTTAACTTAATGAGAAAGTTAAATAAAACATGAAAACAGCTCAGGCAGAAACCTGGAGTGAGTGCCGAGGTTCTCTGACTCTGATGGAACCTGGAGTGTCGAGACTTTCTGACTCTGATGGTATGTCGTTTCAAATTAATTCAACTAGTGTAAGTTGGATGTTAAAAAGGCTGCTGTAACTTTGTCTGAGACACATGATCCCTGTTATGTATTTCTGTCTTTTCTCCTTTAACATTTTGTTTTTTGGTTTTTTCAAGACAGGGTTTCTCTGTGTAGCCCTGGATGTCCTGGAACTCACTCTGTAGACCAGGCTGGCCTCGAACTCAGAAATCCGCTTGCCTCTGCCTCCCAAGTGCTGGGATTAAAGGCATGCACCACTACTGCCTGACCCTGTCTTTTCTCCTTAATGTTCTCTCTCTCTCTCTCTCTCTCTCTCTCTCTCTCTCTCTCTCTCTCTCTCTCTCTCTCTCTCTCTCTCTCTCTTTCCTTCCCTCCCTCCCTCTTTTCTTCTCTCTCCCTTTCCTTCTGTTTTGTTTCTTTTCAAGGCAGGGTTTTCTGTGTAGTTTTGGCTGTCCTGAAACTTGCTCTGTAGACCAGGCTGGCCTGGTCTATCTGCCTGTCTCTATCTCCTGGCTGTTGGGATTAAAGATATATACTACCATTGCCTGGACATAATTAATCTAAAAAATAATTTTGCTTTGTTCTAATACCACATTTTGAATAAACCACTGCCTTTCCCACTATGCTATGAAGCAAAATGTTTTGTTTATTAAATAATTCCTCTAGGTATAGTTGGTGCTTCATCTAGTTTTTCTGATAATAAATCATCTGAGCATGGAGTTTTATGATTATTGTTCTATTATTTGTCTATGATATTACTTGGCCATTTACAGGTATTTTCATAGTGAAAGTCTCTGAAATTATGCTTTAGTCAAGCTATAGCAAGGCATATTATACAGCTTGGTATCAGCCCTGCAAGATTCAAACCTTCAGAAATTTGAACTTGGCTTTGCACATTGAATCATTCTTTTAGAAAAATAATATACTATGCCTCAATCATAACTTAACTTTTTCATGTGCAAAGGGGAAAAAAACCTGAACATATTTAAGATTTAGAAATTCACAAAGGGATTATATTTAATTGGACATTTCTAATGAGGCCTACTTACTAAGTGAATGGAGACAAATGACTGCGATATGAGGTCACTGCTTCTTGTCATGGCTACCACCAGTACTACTATAGAGCAGCAACAGATTAGGATACAAATGCGAGAAGAAAGCCTAATTTTATTCAGAACTATCCCTCCCTCCTCCTCTACTGCCTCTTCTTCTCCTTCCTCCCTTTTCTTTCTCCTCTCTTCTTTTCCTTTTCCCCTTCTTCTTCTCCTTCTCCTTCTCCTTCTCCTTCTCCTTCTCCTTCTCCTTCTCCTTCTCCTTCTCCTTCTCCCTCTCCCTCTCCCTCTCCCTCTCCCTCTCCCTCTCCCTCTCCCTCTCCCTCTCCCTCTCCCTCCCTCTCCCTCTCCATCTCCTCCTCCTCCTCCTCCATCTCCTTCTCCTTCTCCTTCTTCTTCTTCTTTTCTTCCTCCTCTTCCTTCTTTTTTTTAGAACAATAGTATTTTGTTTTACTCACTTCTTCTTGTTCTTCTTCTTTTCCTCCTCCTCCTCCTCTTCCTCCTCCACCTCCACCACCTTCTCCTTGTTTTACAATGGGTCCCACTATGTAGCCCTGGCAGATCTGGGACTCATTATGTAGATCAGACTTGAGCTAAACTCATAGAGATCTGCCTGTCTTTGCCTCCCAAGTGCTGGGATTAAAGTCATGTCCTACCATGGTGGCCCTCGGAAGGCCTTCTAGTTGTTAAATAGGGTTCCAGACTCTGTGGAAGTTAGGCAAAAGGAAAACACAGTTTGGCAATCTAAATTTCTCTTCATTTTATTAAACCCTGTACCTAGGAGATTAATTTTCTTTTTTTTTCCCTAGGAAGGAAATCTCTTGTTTGTGACACTCTTAACAATATATAACTAGTTTCCAAACATACAGAGCAAGTACGAGGCAATCATTTGTCAGCCATAAAGATAATGCAAGGAATGGAAACATGTTTTCGGGTCACATCACCAGACAGAAATTTTGCACAGATTATTTCCTGGTTCAAGGGTTCAACCATAAGACTTACTTTCTCTATCAGCTGGCTCTAGCTGATAAGAACCTGAAATAAATGTTCTTTCCAAACTTTTATTTAATTGTCTTCATGACATAAGGGTTGTAGAGATTAGTCTGTACAGAGATGTTTCTGGTTAGTCCATTTTTCTTTTGAATAATTGTGTATCTTGGTTTGACAGGGTACATAGAATTATTTAAATCAATTCTATCAATTTCCCAGCAACTTTGTTTCTAACAAGTTTTCTCTGGGGATGCATTGAGATATCGTATATTCAGCCTTAGATTGTCTAGGGACAATATGATTCAAGAATAGAGTAATTAAGAGAAAGAAATATATGGCCATCAAATACATTAGATGAAAGTGAGAATGGGACTATTATTTTCTATTCAATATTTGCTGGACTTCTGTTCTTCCCAGGAGCTTGGCCCTAAAGGTGTTCGTTTAAAGTTCACTCCAGAAGTGGTGTGGTAGGCCTTTGTTCTTCTAGACCTCCAGTGGATTGGAATTGTGGCTGCCCTGGAAGGGTAATGTAGTGTGGGAGTGCCCATGCCCACGCCCACACTTATCTTACCCACTTCCCTTCCACTCCCACGCACTGCCCCTTCTACTCTATCGGGTCGGTGCCAATTGCTGAACAGTTTCTATGGCTTCTGTACTTAACCTTTCAATTCACTGCAGACTCCGCCAACTCCCTTCTTTCCTATGAGAAGCAAACTTACTGACTTCCCTAAATCCCGTGTCTTCCCCTCTAAATAAATCATTAAGTGACATGATATTCTGGTACTTCATAAATTCTACATTCTTGTATTTTTAGGACATGTTGAAGTAGACATATGATCTGGTGTGTTATTTTATCTACTGAGCTATAGCTATGAATTGATCACTCTTCTCCTTAGAGGGTTGCATTAATTCTCTGGTATTAGGCAACAGAACACATTGTTCTTTGGAATAGCTTTCCACTATCCATGATCAATAGAATCTTAGTTGTGACTGAGGATCCAAGTGTCCTTTCTTGTATCGAGTAAAGCATGAAACACACCAGGATGCATTCTGTGACAAAACTGTGGATTTTATATGCACTCCCAGAAGTCTTAGAACACTGTGGATAAACAGAGATGTTCTTTGTCTTTCTTCTTCTAATGTTTGCATACCACAATGTCATCATTATGCCCTTCATCTTTAATCAAGAGCTTAGAATATGCTAACACTGTTGTTAATATTGCTTTCTCAAAATATGGCCTTTAGTTACTATAAATACTAATTAATATAGGGATACATTATATATGTATATTTTATAGGAAAAATAGAAAACAAATACTGCACTCATAGCACTAATTTAAAACATTTTTATCAGTGCTTCAATGCCTTGTGTTACTTCCATATAGCTCTGATCTCTTTCTAGCTCTGGAACCAACATTTGTCTTGAGGTTTGTTCAGACGTTTACCTTGTTAGCCTTAGTTTTCCATCAGTGTTCCAAGATCAGCTCCTGAACTGTTCTCTTTTTTGAAGCTGATGTAAGTGAAACCCTATAGTATGAATTCTGTTCAGACTTAATTTATTGAAAGTTTATTCTGAGATTCACCAGTTTTCATGTATACAACTTAGTTCATTGCTGTCACTGAATCATATTCAACTGGGTGATTTTACGGCAATTGTCTTCATTAGTTTGATCCCATTGTATTATGTATTTTGCTGTTATGGGCCTTGGTCATTCCTACGCATGGTATGTTAGTCAGGTTTCTCATTGTACCTGAGAAAGAAGGTTTAAAGAAGGGACATAGAGAGATTATCTTGTGTATTGTATGGATACATCACCTGTCAATTAAAAAACATATGGCCTATAGGAAAGGAAAGAATAGAAGGTGGGACATCCAGTAGGTAGAAAGAACTCTGGGATAGAATGAGGCATGGGAAGAGTTGTTGGGGAAGATCTGAGGAGAACAGACACATGGTACCTGAGCAGAGGTAACCAGCCACGTGGCAGAATGTAGATTAGTATAAATTGTTATTTTCAATTATTAGCTAATCAGGGAACAAGACTAGCTATATGGATTAGGTATTTGTAAATATATTTTGAGTCTGAGTCATTATTCTGGGGAACCTGGGACTGGGAGAAAAACAACCTTTTACAAAGGGAAGATTTAGTCTTTGGCTTACAAACTTAGAGGTTTGGGCGATGGGTGCTTGGTCTGGCATCTCTGTTTCTGGGGCAGTTGTGAGGCAGAGTATTATGGCAGAGAAGAACTGGCCCTGCAGAGAAGCTTACCTTCTGCAAAGAGAGATCAGAAGAGAAAGGGGGGGGGGGAAGGGACGGAGAAGGGGAGGTTGATGGAGAGAGTGAGGGAGAAGGAGAAAACACTTCGGGCAAGTCCCTTGGTGACCTCCTTCCTCCATGTAGGCACCGTCTCTGAAAGTTTCTGAACCTTGAAATGTCATCAAATTGTGGTTCCACTAATGGGTTAATTGTTGATTATGCTAGAATCCTCATGTTGATCATTTGAGGACCATGGCTTTAACACATGAGATTTGGGAGACATACTTCATATCTAAACCATGACTCCTGGTGCAGGTTTATACACACACACACACACACACACACACACACACACACACACACACACACACACACACACATATAGTCTATCTGCCTGCCTATCTTAGGATGCACAGGAAAAGTGAGGACCAAGTTTATGAACAACTTTGTTAAGCTCAGAGTGAGCTGGTGGTGGAGTCTGAGTCTGAACACAGACTTCTGTTTTCAGACTACTCACCCTCAAGCACAGTACTCGTTGCTCCTTCATTTTAAAGAAAAGTTCTGAGAGCTTTAAAGGCACCCGCCAAAGAAGCAGAGAGTCAATAAAGATCAGATGCCATTTATTTTATTATAAGCTAAATATCCTATAATTCTACATGTGAAGTATTAATCATAGATGAACAAGTTCACACTTAGTGCTATTATCTTTTCCTTACAAGTTATCAGCTGCCAAAATGTAAAAATTGCTCTTTCAGTTTTTTGCTATTCATTTATGCTTGATTTAAATTTGTAGTAGTTTTTCTTCTAAGGCTATGAATAGACAGGAAAAAGCAATGGGCTTTCACAGTAAAATAGATCTTTTTTTGTCTTGCTATTTTGTTTAAGCCTGCTAAATATGGTTAGAAATATGCAATGCTTGTAGAATGATTTAATTTCAGTACTAATTAAGATATTCAACAATAGCTATAATAGCAGATAATGTGTACAACTGGCATTTTATAGGCCTCTAGGTTTAAGATAGCTTTAGAGGCTTCATGTCTCTATGTTCAAAATAGAAAAGAGTGTTTTGTATGGTCGGGAGCAAAAGGAAGTTCTTGAGCACAGCATCTGGCAATGCAGCCCAGGTTTGACCTGAAAAGAACACACATGGAAGCCAGTTGAGTGAGCAGTGTCCTGGAAAACCTTGGATGAGTTTTGTGACTAGAAGATTTTCCCACCACATGATGACGTTTTCAAGAAAAAATAAAATAAAATAAAAGTTTACTTTAAAAAATTATGTAACTTTTTACTGACTCTTTGTGACGTTCACATCATGCACCCCAATCCTACTCATCTCCCCATCCCTTCTTACCAGCCCTCCACCCCTTGCAATATCCCCCCTATAAAGACAGACTGAGAAAGCTGTAGTATGTCCTATGGTAGACCCTTTTGTCCACACTTTTTTTGGTTCAAAGCCTCTGACTTTGGCTATAGTATCAACACTCGATCCTCATTGGGTCTCCTCTTGCATATCCCTGTTGTTGCCCTGTGTCATGGAGATCTTGAAGCTTTGGATCTGTAGGATGGACTCCTTCACGGCTCCAGCAACTCATAGATGGGGTAGATGTAGGGCCAACTCAAGGCCCTAGATCTGGGCCTGGGTGGTATCTGAGCGGGTCAGCCTGCCAGCTCTCCTGTGCCTGCATTACTAGGGAGAGCTCTCTAGCACCATCCTGGCTAGCTCATCTAATGCCACAGCCAACAAGGAGACAGAGCCATTTCTCCTGTTCTCACACCCTCAGGGATGGTTCACCTCCCCCTCCTCCACAAGGATCAGTTCTACTGTGCTGCTCAGGCAGGGGACACAGAGCCTGCTTTCCTGAATGCTGTAGCTAGTGAGGGACAGGAAGGACCAGCTCTCCCTAATCTCAAGACCACAGGGCCAGCTCTCTCCCTCACTCAGGTTGCAGGAGAGGCAGGGGCATCTCTCCCTCACCCACACTACTGCATGGCAGATGAATGACAGGACCAGTTCTCCCATGATCACACCCTCAGGCCAGCTCACCCACAACTCATGCAACCAGGGCCAGCTCTACTGTGGTTTGTGGGCAAGGTGTCGAGCCCACTCTCCTGCTCTCAAGCTTTCAGGACAGCTCTCCCAGGATGCCCAGGCGAGGGGTGGGGCCAGTTCTGCCTAGCCTTCAGACATCAACATAGCTCCAGGAGGCAGCCTAGACCCAGGACATGTACCTGGCCTTTGATGGTAACAGACCCACACTGCTACAGGGCCACAGACCAGACATGGCCTTTGGTGACAGCACAGGCCAGGACCTCACCATGACCTTAGGTGGCATCACTGCTACTCACATCAGGTTGTTCCTCACTACCCTTGAGTCACCAGTTCTGCCTCTCTTCATTGCGCACACATCATTCTGTTTCTGTTTCTCTATCTCTCCATCACTTACTTGTTCATCTTAGCGGTACCCAGGGCCTCTGGGTGACTGGGGTCGTCTCAGGAGTGCTATGTACCACCTATGTGGTACCAGACTTGCTCCTCACATGGGGCTGCATGGTGCAGGGCTGGAGGTCATCTCAGGCATGGTCTGCCTACCCGGACCCCATGACACTGCATTGGTGGTTGTCTCAGGCTTGCTCCCTGTCTGGACTGAATCAAAATAAAAGGAGAAACATGTTGGTCCCTGGAATATCAGGAAGGACTGGGAATGAAGCCATAGGCAGAGTGAGGGGCAGCTGCATAGCATTTTGTCTTCATCTCTTGTTTCTGCTTTTCCTCCTGGTTTACCTCTTTTCTCTTTCATTGTAGATTGGCTCCTTAGGCATGGCAAGAGACTTCACCCTCAACATTTTCTGAATTCCACCTCCTACATCCTCCACTGCCAGTCATGACTTTATTGATGCTTTCTCTGGAGAAAAGTTAAAATTTTTCCAGTAGAGGATTGGATCCTCTCAGACTGAATAAATCAGCAGCCTCTGGACCAATCTAATATTCTCTAAGGATGACAAAGCTTTACAAATTCATGACTATTTTCTTGGAAGCTCTTGAATTCCCAGAGAAGGAAGAATTCTCAAAAGAACGACTGTGCAGTTTATAAGAGGGCAAAGAGTAGACAGATAAACAGCAGCTGTTCGCTGGGTTGCTGAAAGAATCCACACAACTCTGTCGGCTCATCATTTACATCTTTTGAGAATAGCCCTTAACTGTCTTATCAAAGTTAATCTTACAATACTTTATAATTCACCTGAAATCCCTTAGAATAAACAGTAAGCATCAGAAATAGAGAAGTCTGGTTTTTTAAATCTTGTGCTCCACTCTACAGGTTCAAAACCAAAGTAAATGGGTAAGGCTAGAATAATCACTGTAAGAAAATGAAAATTTTGACCAAAATTGGATAAGAAAAATGAGAAGGTAAGTATTTTTCCATTATTGTGTTGCTGCTGTTTATTTCTGTTGATTAAGTCTCAGTTGATTCAGATCACTGTACCACAACGATGGTACAGTGATCATAGTGTTAGAATCAGAAAATCGGTTTATTTGTTTTTTGTTGCTGTGTAACAATCACAGACTTAGTGACCTAGAATATGCACCTTATCTTACCTATCTTTGGGTGAGAAGCTTAGGCACAGAGTATGCATGGATAGGAGCTGCAGCTGCTTCCTGGACTTGACCTTGGTTCCTGATGGAAGTTCCCAGGTTCCCAGGTTCTTCATCTCCTCATGACATTCACTTCTAGAAGACAGAAGTGGCCTTCAACCTTCAAATCCTTCTTGTGCTTTCCTCCCTCTGACTCTCCTTGGTACCGTGTATTTATCTTACTTCTCTCTCTTTCTTCTTCTACCAGCAAAAGACACTTTTAAGAAACTATGTGATTAGGACACATCCAGGAGCATAATCTTGTTGAAAGGTCAGATGTGGTATGTAGTATCTACCTTCATTACTTCACTGGGCCTGGGGTCAGAGAGATGGCTCAGCTGTTAAGAGCACTGGCTGATCTTGCTAAGCACTGGCCAGAAGATCTAGAGGACCTCAAGTCCCAGCATATAAGAGGCAGAACCCATCTGTTTGTGACTCCAGGCCCAGGGAGATCAGATGCCTTCTTCTGGCCTCCACAGGCACCAGGAATACATGTACTGCATAGACTTGCATACATGCAAGAAAACACTTATACACAGAAAATAATAAATACTTCACTGGGTCTATGTTTAAATGTAACAATATATCATATATTCAGTTCATTTACACAGACGTATCTTTTTGGGGCTACAAAATCTCACACACTGGACAATGCTGAAGGAATAGTAAAATCTAAATTACTACTTTTACAATGAATGCATTTCTATTGGTTGAAAAAAAATTGACGTTGGATAAAAAAAAAATCAACTTTCCTTTTCACTTGTTCTGTTGAGTCAAAAATAAAAAGAGGGTCCCCTTAAAAAGACCCTTAACATCCACAAGGGAAGAAACCCATGCACGCAGTGGGGCCAGTACACAAGCTAAGACACACACATTGCCTTCTGTGATTCTACTTTACTGCTCCTTGCTCCATACCACATAGCATTTCCTGGAAGAGCTGTCAGAACAGGATATAATTTGCTGATATTTTTCTACCAGAGAGGAAGGTTGCATAATTAGACCTTCACCATCTGAACATAATTGAACATGAAGCACAGCCCACGGGATTAAAGGGAGGGGCGGCTGATGGGGAGAACGGATGGGAAGAAAGAGGAAGTTGATCCCATTAGCATGTGGAATGGTAGCCTATGTAGTTTCTGAATGACTTATGACCTGCAGAAAATGTCCTTTACTGTGGCTTGGGATGGGATGAAGGACACTCAACTATTGTTAGACCTCTGGGTAAATAAACACTGGAAAGAAAGGATTCAAAAAACTTCTGAACGTAGATACAAATCAAAGTATCACTGTTGTCCCACCCCAAAAGAATACTTTCATTCTCTAAAAAAGCTTTGGAGTGAATGTAGCATTAGATATGAAAAAAATAACTTTAGACATTGATTACTGTTACCCCCACTAACAGCCATTTCTGACACTAGGGAAATTTATTATAAATTCTCTTATGATCACCCATGACATAGTCCTTTTTAGTCTTGAATCAATTATCTTAAATGTATTAAATAGTCTAATCTTAATGTGCCTTAAATATATTCCTGCAGGACTGAGATGGCAGGAAAGAAAAAAAAAATCGTAATTTTAAGTTCCAAGGAAGTTTGGCAATGATGACTGAAGTCCTTAAAGCAAAATGATACGTCAGAAGAGACACACACACACACACACACACACACACACACACACACACACACACACACACCAGATTGTTGAGGAAATAAGGAACCCTTCAGGAAGATGTGCCGTACTTACCTTGGGAAATCACCAAGAAAATCACAAATATATGTATATATATTGACCTGGATCCCAAAACCTCTAATTTTCAGTGTCCCACAAATGGTGATTACTAGTTCCAGACTGTAGAAATAGTGAACAAATCATCTCATTAGGATGCATCAGAGCTTGTGATTTCCTAATGGATGAATTGGATACTAACTGTTCTGAGTCACAAGAATTCTTTTTCCCTGGCAGCTTGGAGCTAAGCTAGAAGATTTATATTAATTGCCTGTGACTTGTTTGGGTTGGTTCCTGCTAGTCCATTTAAGGGGAGAGATGAGGAGAGCACATTCCTTAGAATGGCCACAGATTGTCCAGATGAGAAGAACTCTGAAACGTTTATGCTACAGTGTGGAAGAGCTAGAGCGGTCCTGGAAGACTGGATATTATGGTCACTCTCTGGTCTCTTATCTTGAGAGTGGGGGAGATTTACACTGAGAGGAAAACAACAACAACAATCAAAAAAAAAAAAAAAAAAAAAAACCAAAAACCAAAAACAAAAACAAAAACCCAGTAATTTAAAAGGGAGAATGGTGTGAGGAGATACTGATGCAGAAAGATAGAACTTTTAGCTACTTTTCCTCAAAACCTCCCACCCATGTCTCTCTCTGAGTTTACTTTTGTTCCCACTTTTCAGAGTCTTTTTTCTGAAGTGAGGGCAAGGGTCCATGAGAGCCGGGAGGGGCTGCACTTCTTAAGGTCCCTCCAGAGTCATTTCTAGATGGTTATCATTATGCCACATGCACTTGGAATTCTTGATGATTTTCCAAGATAAACAGGGCATATCTTCCTAGAGGGCTCATTTATTTCTCCAACAATCTGAAATGAAAGTTCTTGTAAATGAAATCAAACCAAGATGCTTCATGCGTTGGAATGCAAAATCCATCGGAACTTGAAAAATAAAACACAAGACTTCAGAGATCCAGGCATTTTAGATTCCTGTTCACATTCCCTGCTGAGGGCCTTTCACTTTTCAGTTATGCCTTATTACAGAAAGTGTGCAAAGGGTTACCCCAGGCATTCGAGTGTATATGACATTCTCTTACCCTTTTGGTCGCTTTCTAAAACTGGACTAGTTAGTACAGGAGATTGTTGTGTTCTTACTACTTTACAGCCAGCTGAGGATATCACGAGAACAGGTAATTCTATGAGAATACTCAACGCGATCAGAGTTCCTCAAGAGGAGGAGCTTCATGCAGGTTTGATGATCAAGGACTGTTTCTTGGACACTTTATTGAGTGCTTACTATGGAGTAGATGCTGTTCTGGAAATACGATGCAGTGGTGAATAGAAAATTTCCTCTGGGTCATCAGGAGATGGAAGGGGAGAGAGGGTTAGAAAGGACGAATATGAACATAATGTATTCTTCTATTTCTTGTTTTTGAGATAGGATTTTACTAGCTCTGGCTAGCCTGGAACTCACTATGTAGGCCAGGCTAACCTCCAACTCACAGAGATCCACCTGAGTTTACTTCCAGAATTCTAGGCTTAAAGGCATGTACCACCATGCCCAGCACAATGCTTTAATTTTTTCCTTTTCATTATTTATCCCACCCATTCATTTATTCACTTTACATCCCTTTTCTCCCAGCATCCACCTCACAAGTCCCTGCCCCTCCCCTCCCCTTCTCCTCTGAGAAGGAGGAGGCTCACCTGGGTACCAACCTACCCTGGCACATCAGTTCATTGCAGGAGGTGGCCACTTCCGGCTCCATATCCCCTACTGCTAGGAATCTCATCTAGAGTCACCCCCATAGACTCCTGGGAGCCTCCTCCCAGGTCTTTGGCATGTCCTAGAGATTCGCACTCCCCACCCCACCACATCCCCCCACTTGCCTTGAGCTTCCTGTCACAGTTCATTGATAAGCATTATTCTAGGAGTTAGAGCATACCACCTCCCACACCCCCTCCCGTCCATTGTGCCCCTTCCAGAGTCATTCTGTTCTTTAGGAATTTCTGTCCCTATAGCTTCAGCTAAAGAAGGCCGCCCCAGCAGCCTCTAGTAAAGCAGTTCTTATAGTCTTTGTTGGATCAATGATTGATTCCCCTTTCTACTGTGTAGATTCAAAGAAATCTCTGAGTATAGCATCATAACTAACTTCTGAGAAACTCTGCAGCTATCAAAGATCCCTCACCACCTACATTCTTAGCATAGTCGTTGCAGGGATTTTGAGTGCTCTTTTAGTAATTTCTATACCTATTTTTCTGCTCTCCATTAGCAGGCTTTAATGAATCCAAGACTGGGATGCACTGAAGCAGAGCGCAGTCTTCTCTGAGAACAATGGTTTCTTCAGCAGCTGCTCTTGTAACACTGAGAGCATCAGTAGCTGTCTTTCTTCTCATCACTTCCACACCTCTTGTCTCCCTCACCCCCAAGCTTCAGCACAGCTCCTTCATCTGAAAGTTCAGCTTTTCCTTTTCAGGTTAACTAGTTGGGATGTGATCTAGCTGTTCAGTGACTTCTTGAATATGTTTTTCAATTTAAGCTTTGTCGCCTTTTTCTTTCGAAAGCATGGTGCCATCTTTGTTAACAATGACCAATCCAACTTTTCCTAAGTCATGAGCTTGAGCATCTTCAAGACTTAGATTCAACCCCTCTTCTCCAAATACCAAACCACCAGAAGCAATAGCCATATATTTTAAGCTGGTTCTTTCTATTGTCTGTTGTCTTGGTTAGGGTTTACTGCTGTGAACAGACACCATGACCAAGGCAAGTCTTATAATGGACAACATTTAATTGGGGCTGGCTTACAGGTTCAGAGGTTAGTCCATTATCATCAAGGTGGGAGCATGGCAGCATCTAGACAGGTATGGTGCAGGCAGAGCTGAGAGTTCTACATCTTCAATTGAAAACTGCTAGTGGAAGACTGACTTGCAGGCAGCTAGTAGGGTGAGGGTCTCAAGCCCACGCCCTCTGTGACACACCTATTCCAACAAGGCCACACCTCCTAATAGTGCCACTCCCTGAGCCAAGCATTTATAAGCCCTGGCTCCCATAGGCTTGTTCAAACACATGAGTCTATGGGGGCCACACCTAAAGATAACATAATGCAAAATACATTTAATCCAACTTCAAAAGTCCCCTTAGTCTATAGCAGTTTCAACAATGTTAACAGTCCAAAGTTCAAGGCCTCTTCTGAGATTCATCCAAACACTCAACTGTAATCCCCAAAGCAGGACAGGAAACCAGCTGGACACAGTCCAAACTTTTTTTGGTGATGAACAGCAATGTGAAAGTATAATCTGAATAAACCCTTTCCTCCCCAACTTTTTTCTTGGTCACAATGTTTTGTACAGGAATAGAAACCCTGACTAAGACATCTGTAAACCCTGGGCTTTGACTGTTACAACCTGCAGACCAACTTTTATCCTGTTCAAAACCAGTGTGCTTAGAGCTTCTCCATCAATGTCTTCAACAAGGATGACCAAGGGCTTCCAACGAACATTGGCAATTTCAACAGCAGGTACAATGTGGCCGGGACACTAGAAATGTTCTTTTCGCTCAACAGAACATAGGCATCTTGAATTTCACAATTTTAACCTTTTGATGTATTAATAAAATATGGGGAAATATATCCTCCATCAAACTTCATTTCAGTAACTTCTAATTCATCATTCAGGGTTTTTCCATCCTTCACTGTGATGACACCCTTTCTTCCAACCATTTTCATTGCATCAGAAATGATGTTTCCAATGTCTTTGACTCAATTTGCAGAAATTATAGCAACCTGAGCAATTTCTTCAGGGGTTATCACATGTTTAGTTTTTGCTCAGCAATTACAGCATCAACAGCCAACATCACACCTCTCTGGATTTCAACTGGATCAGTCCTTTTGCTGATCGTTTCAAAACCCTTTTTGGCAATAACATGCCAGAACAGTAATAGTGTTAGTGCCATCCCCAGCCTCTTAGTTTGTGTTGTTGGCAACATTCTGAACAAATATAGTTCCCATTCTTTGGTATTTATCCTTTAATCAATTGACTTTGCAACAGTGACCCCCATCCTTTGTGAAACTTTGAGACTTCCCCAACTCTGTCCAATAATCACTGTCCTTCCCTTCAGCCCCCATTGTAACAGCTAGAACATCTGCTTCAAGGTCTACATTTTGAAGCACGAAGGCCCGAGCATTCACACCAAATTTTACATCTTTGGCATAAGCCCCAGTGAGAGGAAGAGCCAGGTGCCCAGGACACTGGTCTCATCTGGCAAAGGACTGTAGGTAGTTTTACTGGCTAGTTTTGTGTGTCAACTTGACACAAGCTGAAGTTATCACAGAGAAAGGAGTTTCAGTTGAGAAAATGTCTCCATGAAATCCAGTGGTAAGACATTTTCTCAATTAGTGATCAAAGTGGGGAGATCCCCTTGTGAGTGGTACCATCTGTGGGCTGGTAGTCTTGGGTTCTATAAGAAAGCAGACTGAGCAAGCCAGGAGAAACAAGAAACAAGCCCGTAAGAAACATCCCTTCATGGCCTCTGCATCAGCTCCTGCTTCCTGACCTGCCTGAGTCCCAGTCCTTACTTCCATTCATGATGAACAGCAGCATGGAAGTGTAAGCTCAATGAACCCTTTCCTCCCCAACTTGCATCTTGGTCATGATGTTTGTACAGGAATAGAAACCCTGACTAAGACAAGTTGGTACCAGCGTAGTGGGGTATTCCTGTGACAACCTGACCATGTTTTGGGGAGGACTGTGGAAAGACTTTGGAACTTTGAGCTAGAAGAGCCATTGGGATGTTAAGAGCTCTGTGGGGCGTTCTGTAGGACCTTGGAAGATAATGTTGAGAACAGTGCAGAAGATGGAGGCTTGACTTGTGAAATTTCAGAGGGAAAATTGGAGACTCTTGCCAGGGCCATCGCTGTTTTGACTGTGAGGGTTCTGTGGTTTTGGTTGGCTGGGGCTGAGGGATCGCCTGTGATTAACAAGACACCAGAACTACTGGGGCAGGATCATTGCATTGCTGGGACTATTGATGCTGCTTGTTTGGAGCTGGGAGATTGGCGGTGAGTGACAGGAGACCAGCATCACTGAGGTGGAGTCTTCTGAGAGGGGTAGCCAGGGTTGTGCCTTGTGCTGTGGCTGGACTTGGTGGTGTGTGGGAGTCACCCAGGTGGTGCTGGTTTTGAGGGTATGGGGGAGTTGTGGGGAGCAGCTGAGGCTTGGGCACTGTAAGAAGCTGTGGAGGGCCATTGGTGAAGGTGCAGCCTCAGCTGCAGTTGATGGCACAGGACTGAAGGGGTCATGCAGGGGAGTTGAGGCTTGGCACCATGGGGAGTGCCTATGGGAGGCTGTTAGTAAAGCCTAGTTGCAGTGGAAGATAGCAGTGGTTTGGAGATGCCAGTACCATGAGATGACCACAAAGAACAGCAGCAGCAATGGAGTACAGGCATCTGGAGCCTAGAAGACAAGGTGTGTGCTACAAAGGGCAGAGCTGGAGAAGTGACTCAAGCCCTTGGAGGAATCCAGAGGATCATGAGTGGATCCCAGACATTGGACAGTTGGAGTTTGATTTTGCTTTTGATTGTGACTGTGGCCTGATATTTTTCCCTCTTGAAGGAAGAAGGTATTTTAGTGGAGTCCACAGTTAAGAGACTTTTGATGGTAAAAAGACTTTGAATTCTAAGAGATTGGATATCTTTAAAGGGATTGAAATTTTAATATGTAAGAATTTGCAAAGACTGTAAGACTTTTAAAGTTATTTAGATCTTGGGGATGAATAAGTAAGGGTTGAGGCTTAATAGTGATGTGTTTGTGGGTCAAGTTGACAAGGGGTCAATGGTACTGGCTAGTTTTGTGTGTCAACTTGACACAAGTTGAAGTTATCACAGAGAAAGGAGTTTCAGTTGAGAAAATGCCTCCATGAGATCCAGCACTAAGGCATTTTCTCAATTAGTGATCAAGGGGGGAGGGCCCCTTGTGAGTGGTACCATCTGTGGGCTGGTAGTCTTGGGTTCTATAAGAAAGTCAGCTGAGCAAGCCAGGAGAAGCAAGAAGCAAGCCAGTAAGAAACATCCCTTCATGGCCTCTGCATCAGCTCCTGATCCCTGACCTGCCTGAGTCCCAGTCCTTACTTCCATTCATGATGAACAGCAGCATGGAAGTGTAAGCTCAATGAACCCTTTCCTCCCCAACTTGCATCTTGGTCATGATGTTTGTGCAGGAATAGAAACCCTGACTAAGACAGTAGTGGAAGCACTTCTGAGAGGCAGGCTGTCGGCTGCTAGTGAAGGCTAAATTTGATTTTTGTATGTTGGAGGTGGAACCTCACACATGTTAAGCACATATAGAGCTCACTGGTATTATATATTATGACATTCTGCTCACTTATAATGTAATCCACTTTAGTCTAAAGCCTAGGGAAGTATTCGAAGAGCTTGAACAGCCCATTAAAAATGGCATTTAAGTAGACACAAAGTTAAGTACACCAGCACAGTGTTCCTTTGATATGGGAATTAAAAGTGGGGTAGGAGACTTCACCTGGAAAATGAAGACTAAGTTCTTGGTGCCATGAGATAAGAAGTAAAATAGGGAAGACAAAAATGGAGATTGCTCACCCATTTGCAAGTCACAGGAAGAGGCAGGTCACAGTTCATAGCACCTCGAACCTCTCGGGACATTGGTTTTAGTGAATGAACCACACAAATAGGAAAAAACAAAACAAAACAAAACAAAACAAAAAAACCCAGGGAGTGACTCAGCTCCTGCTCAGGCTGGGCTGCTTCAGTGCCTGGCATGATCTCTGCCGTCCTCGGACCTTGCTTCCCTTCTCCTCTGTCATTGTGGAGAAACAGGAAGGAATGTTTATTAACAAGACTGGCTGGGGTCACACCCAAAGCAATATCAGAGTTTTACCTCTCCTGGGCCTGGGTAGAGGTCCAAAGATCAAGGGGAGCTCCTGGTTAGGATGAAGCAAGAACAAACCTCAGAGAACACACTGCCTGCCTTTTTTTTTTGAGCCTTGACAGAAGGCCTGCTGGGTGTGATCTCATCTATTCCTCCTGGCTATCCTGAGGCTTGTAATAGGTCACCAGAACCATAATCCCCAAGGAACTTTGCCCAGGATGATGAAAGAGCAATGATTGGATCCCAATTTGACTCTCAGGGTTGTGTCTCCATGGCAGATGTCTGTAACAGCAGGGTTATCTGCCCACGTGGCATCCTCAGTTCCCTTATCAACAGCCCTTCCCATTTTGTCTTCCTGTCCAATCATGCGCTCATATCTCACCAGCTCCGGTAATGGGTCACACCCTAAGTGCTAAGGGAGAGCAGAGAGGAAGTAGAGAGAGAGGGGGGACAGGAGAGAGAGAGAGAGAGAGAGAGAGAGAGAGAGAGAGAGAGAGAGAGAGAGACATACAGAGGGGAACAGAGAGGGGAACAGAGAGAGACAAAGAGACAGAGATAGACAGTGAGCAAGGGAGATTTCTTCTTAAATATTTTTGGTATGTTCCCTGCCTCACTCAATAGGGAGGAAGGATACAAAAAAATTTATTGCTCTGAAGGGTATAAACCAGCCCAATGGGTGCCACCCTCTGTGAAAATCTCAGAGATGCCAGTAAGCCACTTGAGACAGCAAGGCTCCTGCTTTTCTGTTCTCATTCCTTATCAGTCCTTGGCTTGCAGAGGAGGAATGCTCAGGAAGAAGAAAGAACTCCAGGGTCTCAAAAGGAGGGCAGATTTGTGAACTGCAGCTCCTGAAGTAAATTGGTATGAGTCCTTGCTTAGGCTGTTTCTCCATCTTTCCTTCCTATTAGCTACACACATCACAGTCAGACCCTTTATCGGAACAGTGAAACGTAATCCCCTACACGGATGCTTCGTGTTAGGTCAGTACAGTTCCACTGTGTGGTCCGTGATCCAACACCAGGCAGCTGTCCCTGAAATTAACCCATGTGGTCACCAGTCCTCATGTCTATTTTCATCACAGCAGCTGACTAATATAGAACTGCTTAAATGGGTCACGGAATTCATGAAAAGGATTTGTTTAAACGACTCTCATTTATTGGCACTTACCGAGACTATGGCTGCCTTCCAGAGGCAATCAGAAACTCTGAGGAAGTGCCAGCGTTGGAGTGTAGCCACTGGGATAGTGAGAATTCTTATCCCAGCACCTTTCCCCCCCTCTGTGGCATTTGGAAAGTTACCCAACATTTCTGTGCTTCAACTCCCTCTTTGAATATGGGTGTAATAATTGTGCTTACCTCATAAGCTCATGAGGCCCTAAGGTAACAACTCATCACGTTCTTTACATGGGATATAGAAAGTGTCTACTCTGATGACAGTGAAGATAATGGACGTGTATCTTTAACATTTAACTATGTTTTTGCTTATTCAAGGTCAAGTATTCTAGTTTAATGAGGTCGTCCAAACCCTGTAAAGGTTCCTGGATTTCAAGACTGTGTAGCTCTATTGCTCCCTCCTCTGTATGCTGCTTCCTTTGAAGAAGCACGTATGTTCCAGTCCACTGGCTGAAAACTTTATGGCAATGAAGACCATACTGACTCTACTCTCACGTGCCCTTGGTCTGTGATCCATCAAATCAGGGGAGCCCAGAAGTGTGTTGGTGAAAGGGGGGGGGGGACAAGGAGGAAAATAAAAAGTCACATTATTCACTTCCCAAATGTCTTCCGAAAACAGTGACTACTTCCCAGGTCCTTCTCTCTGGTGTTCTGTGGCTAGGGAAGAACTATCCATATCTGCTACTGAGCCATTTCAGTCAATTCCCAGGTAGCCGTGCCTAGCACAATCACAACAGGCTACCTCTGAAATACTGGGCTTTCGGATTAAAGCTTTGAAGATGTTTGCCAGACTGAGTTAGTCATGATTGAAGGACATCGCCCTCTATGGGCTAATTGTCCATAATAAGTGAATTCCCCTACCACACATGGCCTTGGTAACACCAATCAGGCAGAGAGCTCTTCAGGCTGGAAGTGCAGTGGCTAAGTTAAAACATTTCAGCTCCAGGAGAGCTCACACCTCACCTGGAATTTGAAACTACGCTGAGCTAGCCTTTCTCAAATCCTGCTTTTGAAGTTAATAGCTTATGGTCTTGGACACTAACTTTGAACCTCTCTGAGGAATTCATCTCTGAAATATGGGCAATAAAACCTTCTGCCAAGGTTATTGTGAGGCCTCAATGAGATTTATATTTTAACAATCTCTAGTATAGACGTTCCACACACATGAATGCCCATTTTATCCTTTTCCTATTTCTTTTCTCGGTTTCTTAGGGTCACATGGGAGTCCTGATTTCTCAGTGCCAAGCCATTTTATAAAAAGCAAGTCAGCCTTTGGCATAGGCATAAGCTACCCTCATGTGTTTCGATGACTTGCAAGTCAAAGGGTTACAGTCGGCCTTTATATTTTGCCTTATGCTGGTCATCGGCAGCAGATTTCTAGGTAACTGGAGAACATGGGAAATCCTTAAGTGTTTCCCGATGAGTCACTGCATATCTGGTGCTTTTTTAGCATGCCTGGGGCTCTGTGATTATGTGGTGGTACCTAGGCCTTTCCCTTCCCATTTTACAGCCTGGAGAAATGAAACTCAGGAAGATGAAAGGTGATTTTCCCAAGTATATAAATCAAGGGCAGGGCAGAGCTAGAGTAGAATCTGCTCAAGCTTAATTTCTTGCCTAAAATATTATTATTAATATTTAAAAATATTAAGATTACATTCTAATAATGGTTGATATGTAGATTAGCAGGATGAAGGAAACGAAACTTAACTCTACAATGATAGGTTCTCATGCACCTCTTCTGGGGTCTCCTCTATGTTCCTGTCCTTGTTATTACCATTTCCACCACAGAGGCAAAAGCGTAGTCTCCACATGGTGCAGAGGGTGCTGTAGACTTTGTCCCCAGGCATTGTGCCATCCTAATAGCAGCCTTAGATTGCAGTAGCTGAAGCATGGAGATGTAGTGCTACTCTGAAATGGCTAAAATTTAAACCTAAAGATTTGGGTTCCAGAAAAAAAAAATCAACGTATCTAATAAAGAGACATATTAAAAAAAAACAAACAAAAAACTGACCACGGTTAAAGTACCAGGCATGATTTCTTTCTTGTTCAGTGGGGCTTATAGCTGTTAGTTACTGCCAAAGCATAATTACGACTATTGCTCATTTAGGGATATCTTGCTGGACTGGTCATTGGTGGAGTTCAGAGGTGTCACAGCTGGGTAAGACTTTCTAATTACCTCACTCAATATGATATTTCCTGGCTCCACAAAAAGAATACAGCTACCTAAAAAAGAAATAAAATTAATTGCTTTTTTCCCTTTGGCAGCTTGCACAGCATCTTCTGCTACTTGAAAGCTAGTCCTCAGGGAGGAGTCTTTCAGGTCATTTCCAGGCTTCTTCCTCTCAGTTCTGTGTCCAAAGTGTATGGTGCCCTTAGCAACAGGGCTCACCTTCAACTTTGAGTGGCAATTAGGAGAACAGCTATAGCCTAGATTATTTGGGGAGTATTTTGGACTACTCTGATAAACAACTTGAAAGGAGGTTTCTCAGACCAGGTCCTGCAGTTTTTGTTTGATAATCTGTCTATGGCTTTTGTGGGGAGTATGTGGTATAAGTTTATTTAAGTTATGTACCTATAGATACACATACACCTACTTATATTATATGTGCTGATTTTAGGTAACTGTACAACAATGTGGCTCCCTAGGGCCTTTTTCAAGCATCCTTAGTGCTACTTACCCATTCTCACTTTATATTGTCCTTCCTCCTGCCTTTCCACTTAAGCCCCAATTCCTGTTTTTACCGTTTCCCCTTTATATCACTTTAAACCTGTGATTCCCTTCTCTAGAGCTACAATCCTGATGTAGTCTCTTACTTCTCTGGTTTCTGTGATTCCTCCAGGTTATATACTCACCTCTGAAGATCTGGAGTGAGGAACCATGACTGAGAGAGAACATGCAGTGTTGGTCTTTCTGCATCTGGGTTACTTCACTCAATATGATATTTCATAGATCCACAAAAGAGATACAGTTACTTAAAATATATATATATATATATCAGAAACGTACAATCTTATAAGGAAAAAAAAAACCCTTAACGTTGTAGTACCTTTTTTTGTTAACTATATTTTTCTTAATTTTTAAATTAAGCCTTTGAGATTAATAATGCACATTACTGTTGCACATTAAACGTACTGGTTGTACAGGAGAAAATAGTGCTGAAATCATTCAATTTTGTATCCTGTTACTTTGTTGAAAGGGTTATCAGTTCTTAGAGTTTTTGATGGACTCTTCAATGTCACATGTGTAGAATAATGTCATCTTCAAATAATGATAGTTTGACTTCATCTTTTACTATTTATATCACTTTTATATTCTTCTCTTCTCTTACTACACTAGCTAAGAGTTCAGACAGTATCTTGAGTAGGAGTGTAGACAATGCACACACGTATGTATCTTGCTCTTAGCTAAAGCCATAGATGTTGGCTTTAGGCTTGTTGTATATTGTTTTTGTTATGTTGACGTAAACTCCCTCAGTCCCTATCCAGTCCATGATTTTTGTCATGAAGGGATGTTGAATTTTGTCAAAGACTTTTGTATCTATCTATTGAGATAATCATGGGATTCTATCTTTGAGTCTATCTATGTATGTGATAGATGACATTAATGGAGTATCTATCTATGTTCAACTGTGAAATGAAGCCAACTTGGTCATGATGAATGTTCTTTCTGATGTGATCTTGAATTCAATGAACCAGTATTTATTGGCATTTTTTAATCTATGTTTATCGGGGAGATTGGTCTGTACTTTTTTGTGGTGTGTGTGTGTGTGTGTGTGTGTGTGTGTGTGTGTATTTGAATTTGACAACCAAACTAATGTGGACATAAGTGTGGGAACTCTCCATGAGTTTTATGACAGCAGGACTGAAGTGAGTAGTTTAAGTTTCCACCAAAGCACATCAGATGTGTCTTTGATAGCCAAGCTGATGAAAGAAAGAATAACAAGTAACAGTTCAGCAGAAGGACTGGGAGCGAGAGAGTTTTCTCTGAAGGATAAGGAGCAGATGAAGGGAGGCTTCATGGCAGAGAAGTAGGTTGGCAGGTGCCACTCCTATGATAGGCCCAGGCCCAGACATGATAGCACTGAGAAAACAGACTTACAGAGACAGAAAAGTCATAAGCAGTACAGCTCTGAGGAAAAAGGGTCAGAGAGGGGAGACTATTATTAGTATTTACAAGCCTATTGTGTGGCAAGGGGAAGAGATTTATCTGTGTCACTGTACAGGACAGAATGCGAACAGATGGTACAACTGAAAGATTAAAACCAAATGGAGATCCTGTCACAGTCATAGACAGCACATTGACTGTTCTACAGTAATGCATTTCTTGGTCACTATTGATAGAAGTGTTAAGATGGACAGTTATTTATTTACTTGAAATGATGTAAAGAACAAAAGCTATAGAAACAATAAGTATTATGTTAGTTTCCTTTCTAAGACCTATGAATGTATCATTTGCATATGCAAACATACAAGCTGATAGTCACTTGCCTTGTGCCATTATTTCCCCCAGTTTTTATAGGTATACATTGCTTAAATAATTCAGAAAAATATAAACAGCATTTTTTCAACTTGTAAAAGCTTAATTTTATTAATTTTATTTTCTGAGGTCATTACTAAGGATCGAGATTTGAATCAACATGTGTGACTTAAAACCTCAACTTTGTTCAGGAAAATATTAACTCACACATCTGGGGATTGTGATGGAAATGGGAAAATTAAGTGTGGAGATAATGAGGGTAGAAAATGAGGCTTAGGTTAAGGGCCTTCAATAAGCAAACAACCTATTGTGAAGCCCCACTGGGAAGTGAAAGAGGGGAAAGCTAAGTTGATTGAAACTGAATTGTCACCAAAACAGGTCTGTCAGAAAATGGGCAGCCATGGAGGGTGTAGTCATTGTGCAAACACCAAATGGAAAACCATGATAGATTAGTCTTCTCTTTTTCTCTCTGATTTTAAGGCTCTTTATAATAAACAAAAATGTCCCTAAAATACTATGTTCCCTTCCGTATTGGAAAGTATTTTTATATTTCAGTCCTTCCTCATAATTTAATTATATATATATATATATATATACATACATATATATACGTATGTATATATATATATTCGAATTGAATATCCTCTTTCAAGTTTCAAGTTTGCTAGAAGTTGTATCTGTCATGTTAGACGAGAAAGGACTCATGGCTATGGGGTAGAGTAGTCTCTCATCATGTCACAGTGCAAGGTATTTTCAGCTAAATTGGAAGTTGATAGCAGTATTTACATAGTCAGTGTGGTCTGCCTCCAAGAGAGAGCTAGGTGTTTTATGACCACCAGCTTTATGAGTTGTAGCTATAAAATCATCAATCTTTTAAAGCAAACATGCCACAATGTCTGCATCCAAATGGGAATTGTCCTTCAGAGCCATGACCTTGGGAAAATGTCAGACATACTGGCATAAAACATACTTAAATCCTTCCTGGAAACTTCCATCAAAACCAGTCTTTCACGGTGTCACCAACTCTATTTGCCTACCTCTTTCTCTGTCTCTTCCATATATACACAAAGACAGAAATTATTAGCCACAATTTTTATATTGCTTGATAACTAATTTCATTTTATTTGTTGTTTTTGCATGTGCATGTATGTACTTATACATGTTTCCATGCGTGTTGGTTTGTATATGTGCATGCAGAGGTTGACTTAATGTGTGTTCCTCAATTGCTCTTCGATTTATGTACTGAAGCCATGTCTTGATGAGCCTGGAGCTTGCAGATTTGGTTAAGATCACTAGCTAATCTGCCCAGAAATCCCTTGTCTCCACCTCCCAATTGCTGGGATTGCCCAGTTGATTTTTATGTAGTTACAGAAGACCTAAACTTCAGTCTTCCTGCTTCCATGGGAAACATTTCATCTCCTGAGCCATATCTCTAGCTCAGATTAATCTTTTATATTATATGGCTGTGATTATCTTGGCTACTTGAAAAGTCAAATTCATTCTTTGTGTGCTATTTTGTTTGTTTGTTTGTTTTGTTTTTGGAAATAGGGTTTCTCAGCATATCCCTGCTGTCCTGGAATTCATTCTGCAGATGAGGCTGACCTCGAAGTCAGAGATCTACCTGCCTCTGCCTTCCTACTGCTGAGATCAAAGACAAGTAACACCATTATCTAGCTAAACCCATTCTTATAACTGAAGAAGTTACAATGAAGACATTATAACCAAAGAAGTATACAGAAAGGCAGCTGATTCTCATTCTATGTTCAAAGAAGAGTTATAAAAATACATGGGACTTTGGCAGTCTCCTTAGCATGTTCTCAAGCAGTATGAAAATTGTGGATAATAAGTTCTGTCTTTGTGTATATATGAAAGAGACAGAGACAGATAGCAGAATGCTATACTGAAGGATGCCTCTACTTCATGTCCCATCTTATGTGTGTGTGTTGCTTCTTATGTTAACTCTTTGTTCTGAATTAATGACTGCCTCCTAGTTAGCTTTATTGCTGTGATAAAACACCATGACCAAAAACAACCTGGGGAAGAAAGAGTTTATTTGACTTACTTATCTTGGGTCATGGTACATTAAGAGTAGCCAAAGCAGGACTGTACCATAGCAGAGGCATGGAAGAATGCTGCTTACTTTCTTGCTTGCTCATATGGAGCTGAGCCTGCTTTCTTATACAATGTAGGACTACCTGCCCAGGGGATATCACACACTGTTATTGAAAATATGTAATCCCAATCCAGGCTTTCTACCTGCCTTTGACCATTTAGTTCCTGGATAAAAGACACATACAACCTTTATATTTATAGTAAGCCTTAATCAACACAAGATCTGGGGAGATATCTATCCTCTATGCTATTATGTCTATTTCCCAGACAATAATCCCATTATATAATTTGCCCTGTTAGGTCTGGGCTACTATTAACTCCAATTAGCCAACCCACATGGCCATTATTTTAAGATTCTTCTCTCTCCACCTTCTCTTTTTCCACCTGGTGGTTCTCCTCTGACCCCCAAGCCCAGGAACCCTAAACTCTGCCTGTGTCTCTTCTGCTCAGCTATTGGCTGTCCACATCTTTATTCACCAATAAGGGATAACTTGGGGGGGGGGGGCAAGGTTACATAGTATCACCTGGGTTTACATGTGGTCTCTGGGAGCAACCAGTATTTAGCATAGCAAAAGACCAAGCCTTAACAACCCACAGTGAGCTGGGACCTCCCACATGGATCATTAAAATACTGTCCCACAGACTTGCTTATTGAGGCAATTTCAGTTGAGACTCCCTCTTTTCATATACATCCAGATTTGTGTCAAGTTGACAAAACCAGCCAGCACAATGGGCTCATTGTTAACTTGAAGCACAAAATCTCAACTTGACCCCCAAATCTCATGTTACTATTATTACCAAAACATAAAACATAAATAACTTTAAAAGTTCCATAGTCTTTAAAAAATTCTATCACTCAAAAGTTCTATGTCACTTTAAAATGTCCAACATCTTTTAAAAGTCTGAAGTCTTTCCAAAACCCAAGGTCTCTTAACAGTGGACTCCTATATAATCAAAAATAAGTTACATCTTATTTCATGAGGCAAAAAGCATGGCATAATCACAATCTAAACAAAGCAATGCCAAGTTTCAACTGTACTGCATCTGGGATTTACTCAAGATCTGGGTTCCAAAGGGTTTGTGCAGCTCCACCTCATAGGCTCTGCACACATAGCCTGTCTCATAGACTGAGGTTGGCTCCAGCCCATAGCTGCTGCTGTCCTAGGTGGTCAACCCATTGACTTTTCCAATATTTTGGAGTCTCCATAGTTCACACGTTCACCAGTGGCCTCCCCCGATCTCTCCTAGTACCAAGTTTCTGCTGCTCTCCAAGATCACTACAGTCCTTTGAGACCAGTTTCAGCTGGTAGACTCTTACATGTTAACAAGTTTGACCACCAAGCATGAGATGTAGCCTTGCCTCCCAACTCTGTGTGCTCACCCTGAGGAAATACTTCCCAGAAGATTTAACATCAGTGATGCTGGTCTCGTCTTAATCACAGTTGGTTTTACAGCCACTAGCCTAGCCAACTAGCGTTAATCACTCCAGTAAAGCAAAAGTTTCACTTTGGTAGTTCTACTCTCTTGTTGCAGCTGATCCTACAACTCCACCTTACCAGAAACTACATATTCACAATTCAGAGAGTCTTTGCTTTGCTATAAAACTTCACAAACCAGGGTTTCATCATTTGTATTATTTTTTTCAGCTCTCTCTTCCACATTCCTACAGTAGCTCACCAAGCTTTGAGCAGTCACAAGCTTTTCCAGCCCGAAATTTCAAAGTCCTTCTAGAATCCTCCCAAAGCAAGATGGTCAGGTCCATCACAGTAATGCCTCATAAACCTGATACCAATTTCAGCTGTGCTTGTTAGTTTTTGTCAACATGACACAAGTCTAGACAAATCTGAGGAATCACTTCCATCAGATTGGCCTGTAAGCAAGTCTGTGAGGGGATTTTCATGATTTATTTTGGAGGGGATAACTCATGGGGAAGCACGGTCACTTCCCGCATGTCTCCTGTCCCACCCAGAGCTGCAGAGCCCGAGACAGACACGTGGGCTTCATCCCACTGTGCCAGGTTTGTTCCAACAATTAAGTATATAAAGTTTGAGAAATAGGATTTAAGTGTGTATTTATAGAGATCTTTAAGACAATGTTATATGAAAGAGCCAGCTTTTAAAACTTTACATTTCTCTTTTATACCATACTCCTCCCCCAAATTTCAGGAAAAAAACATGTTTCAGTGTATATGTGCATTCACCTTAAAAGTCTAGAAAGACAAAGAAGGAAGAGTTTGGTTGGCGACACAAACTCCCTGGTCCTCTGGCTCTTACATTCTGTCTGCCACCTCTTTTTCAATGTTCCCTGAGCCTGGGAGTGTTTTGTAGATTTATCTACCGGGACTGGCTCCACAGCTTTACCTTTTGATTTGTTGTGGGTTTCTGTAATCGTCTTCATCTGTTGCAAAGAGGCGTTTTCTTGATGAGCATGAAGACTATTTATCTGTGGATATAAGGACAAATATTTATAGACTGCTGTTAAGGATTATGCTGGTTTAGTAAGTTAGTAGTTGTAGATTCTTCTTCAATACCCTGATTTCACTAGAATTGAGTCGTTAGCTAATTTTTTAATACCAGTCATGGTTTCCCTCTTGTTGCATGGATCGTAATACCAATTAGAGAGCTTTGCTTACTGACAACATATGTGTGCCACCACTGAACTCTTAGGGAAATCATGCTATGCTGGTCAGTGTGGTGTGTGAGCATCATTGCCATGTAAGAATTGATTTCTTCCCTTCTTTGGAAGCTTGCATGGATTCTTCTGGTTCCATGAAAGCTAGTCCTCAGGGAGGGGGCATTCAAGCTAGGTCTAGCTCAGGGTTCTCTGGGCCATTTCTGATGTGCCTGGTGTCCTCAGGAATAGGGACTTATGGTCTACCTGTGGAGGGCAACCAAGGGCATTAGCAATAGGATGTATGTTTTGGGAGTCTCATCTACAATCCTGGCTTTGACTTTTTTTTCCCTCTCTTTTTCAAAAGAGAAGAGCTGAATACTGATTCTTGGCCTCTGGGTGTACCTGAATGGTGATGAAGGCAGTGAGTGCTGGGAATTATTAGAAACACTCAAATTAGAGGGCTTGGGAGGTCACCTGTAAGCTGTCTATTTATACTGGAAGCATTTAACTGACTAGAAGAAAGGCTATGACTCAGTCCAAGGTGACACAGAAGGACATTAGCAAGATCAATAGGAAGCATGAAAAGAGGAGGGCCTCTGTAAATTCTACTGGAGAGTTCATGGGCAGGCTGTCTCATTAGAAGGAGGCAGAGAGAGGCAGACATGTATCTTCTGGACTCTTGAGACACAATAGAGGAAGGAAGGAGACTGAAAGATTTCTGGAAGTTCTTAGAGCATCAGTTAGGGGAAGCTGGTTAAGGTGGGGGAAGAGGGATACTTAAGTGTGTCTGCATCACCACGATGCCTTTTCTTTATCCATCATAATACTTTTCAGTGTTATTTTATGTTACATGTTGAACATTTCTTCCTGCTTAGTCAGGCTTTCTTTTACAGTTACAAGACTAAACGCTAAGATTTCATTTGTAAATATAGTTCATAGAGAAGATTTAAGGTTTCCTGATAGTGCTTTCTTTTCTTAGCTTTGAATTCTCCAGATGTGTGATCTGCTGGAGTATGCTTTCACTGACCTTCAAGGGTCATTTGCTAATTGTCATGGCCAGTTGGTTAAGATTTCCAGGCAGATGGTCCCTGCCCTCAGTCCTATTTTTTTTTTTATACAGTTCCATATGAAAGTACTGATCATATTGGAGGCTCTACAGAGCTGTTGTGATCATGGTCCATGAAACCATAAATTGTTAGGAAGCAAAGGACCTCCCTGTGTAGTGTCTGGCTCCTAAAAGTGAGTTTCCCACTTTTATGTGCATCATATTTGGAGCTGAGCTTCTAAGACAGATGACTTTTCTCTTTCTGTCTCCTGTAAGTCACGGTGCTAAGAGCACTGTGTGTTTACTGGCACAAGATTCCGCCAATGGGTGTGGCTTGAAGTTGAGAGTTTATGAACTGTGTAGCTTCTGCTATTGTCTGAAGCATTTCCTCTCTTGTCTCAGAGTTTCATACTTTCTCAGGCAAGGCCAGTTTTATATCCAGATAAATGTCTGGGTTTTCTTACTCCTAGGGTGAGAAGAGTAGGGGAAGTGGGCTGATGGGTAGTAGTTGTGGTATTCTCTTTCTGCCAGGGATTCTCTTGTGGGAGGAAGATCTGTCTTCTATAAAATATTAAAATAAAATTAAAAGGAAAGAAAAAACAGAATGACTGTAACTATTCTCAATAGGAAAATCATTCTTGTTATGAAGTGAGAAAAATAGCAATAACATTTGGGGAAAGAATCTGTAATAATTAAAAAAAAAAAAAGGAAGATAAGGAATTGGTCACAGAAGAGTCTATGAGAACAGTGAAGTTCAGGCAGATCATTTCGTTGTAAGTTGTCATGGAATGATAGTCTACTCCCACTAAATCAATAAAACCCGTTTTTGTTTTGCTCTGGGAGTCATCAAGCACACTGAGCTCTGGTATATAGAAAGCCAGTTTTCATAGCATTTAAAACCTCATCTTGCGGTAAGCAACTTGAAAAGCACCTTAGCCAGAATGAAAGCCCACAGTGTATGCATAGGAGGCAGTGCCCTCAAATATGGTTAGGGCCTCTTTTGGCCACCTGCTGTGCTGTGTCCTGTTTCTCTGTAAATGTTTGATGCCATGCCAATTTGTTTGATTTTTCTTAATAGATCTGTGTATCATTTTTGAGACAATAAGGCAAATACATGTTCACATTTAATCTGCACATAACACATAGCATGGAGAGAACTGGAGACCAAGAGCATGGTGTACTCAGTCTAGTCCAATCCATAGATTAGGTTAAGAACCATTTGAGCATTTCTTGGTCTGCCTTGTTCTGCTTTTGTGTGTTTCTTCCTATCTTTTGGCTGTGAATGATCTGATTTGTGTACGTCTGAGTGTCAGGTGCCATCCTGCACTGTGTGAGTTTTTCCAGATACTTTCTTGAGTCAAAGCTGACTTTCCCTCAAATGACATGCTGTCCCCTGTCACAGTTCACAGTCTATGTAGACCCCACAATATGTTTGCACGCCATGTGGGCAAGGTTCTTTTCACAGCTGTCAATTCCCCAGATCAGGTGATCTGCTGTGATTCCCCCACAATTCAAGGATGCTTTGCCCATTGCTTTGGTGGCCAGGGCTGCAGTGGGAAAGGCTTTAGAGACATGGGAGACTACTGATGAAGAGATCGGTTTCCTTTTTGGAGTTGCTTAGCCTTGAAGTCCCAATCTACCATGTTGCCTCCACCAGCACTAAGCTATCCTGAATACTATCCTCTTGGAGTTTAATGAAATTGGCTGATATTTAAAATGTCATTATAAGTGTGTGACCAAGCACATGCACATAAATAAACACAATTTATAATTTGCAAACACAAAAAGTGACAATTTGAATTTTAAGTGGAGGATAAGTATGAAGAAAATTAATTCATAAGCATTTAGTAAATGCCAGAAGCATTTTGACTAGCATTTATCATTTAATTTTTAAAACCAAATCTTTAAGGAAGAGGTACTTCATGTTAGAGAATAGGCAAGCGAGGCTTAGAAATATGAAACATCTTGCTAAAGCCACGGTGAAGTGAGGTTTTGTGTGTGTGTGTGCATGTGTGTGTATGAGAGAGAGAGAGAGAGAGAGAGAGAGAGAGAGAGAGAGAGAGAGAGAGAGAGAGAGAACAAGCACAGGGTCATGAATGGGAGATGTTGGAAGAAGGAAGGGAAAAGGAAAAGAAAGGGGAAAATGATAAAATTGTAATTAAAAATATAAATATAAATAATTCCTTCACAAAGGACAATAATTTTATTAGTTGTCCTTTTCAGGGACAGAACTTCATAATGAAAGAGTGAGATGAGAATTTATGTTTTTTTTTTTTTTTTTTTTTTTTTTAGAATTTATGTTTTTTAACAAGGAGTTCATTGTCCTTTCTGCTACAGTACACACCACCCAGTGTCTAATCTGTCTAAAGCATGAGTTCCTTGTCTATTAATAGCCTTTCTACTAATACTGCAAAGTGACTTTCAATGTGCCAAGCTTACTGGAATTTTGAATAATCAAACACTTCCAGATAGACATCTAGAATGTCTTTGGAGGCTTGCAAACATATTGTATAATTAGCAACAGAAGCTATGACAGAAAGGGAGAGCACACACCTGCACTGAGAACCTATTATTCCTCAGACACATCTATAGGCACTTAACACACAAAAGCTTCGTGAGACTTATGTAAGTGTCACCTTACAAGGGGTCCAAGGTCAGAGAAATTATTTCCACCACTATTGTTGAGCCAGCAGGATTTGCAACTTCTCTGTATAGCCCATAAATTTTCATATCCTACCCTTTAGTTTGGAGAAGCAAGTCTATAGAGTTTTATGCTTTAAACTCTCTCTGAATTACTTTATAAGGCTAAGTGTAACGAGTGCTTCCTGCTTTTCCAGGGTACCAGAGTTTGATTCCAAGCACCCATGCCAGGCAATTTACAACCACATATACCTACAGCTCTGAGAGCTCCAGCACCCTCTTCATATCCAAACCACAGCACAAGTTCACACCCACACACCCACACACACCCATCCACACACACTCATCCACACACACACACACACACACACACACCCATACACACACATACTCACACACACACACACACACACACACACACACACACACACACACACACACACCACACAAAGACTGCATGTCTTATTCCTGTCCACCACATGTTTTATTCCTGTCCTGAGCTGCCTAAGGTTGAGGAAGGGAGTCTGGGGCTCCAGTTTACCTAGGACACTGCCTGTAATAACCTGAAACCAAAGGCTATTAGTGTCCCTCTTCTCTGAGAGTGTTTATTGGTCAAATACAAATTTCAACACATTTTTATGATAAAGATCATATAAGCATTTTCTAGGCACAAAAATTGGTATAAAGAAAAGCTGGTTACCCTAAACTTGACCTAATTTTCTGCTTTGTAAGATAGCGACATAAATTATGGCCTGTCTATAACCTATATACTGTGTAGTGCATACTGGACTTTTTTTAGGTAGTACATACTGGACTTTTATTTTATTTTTATAATCTCCTAAGGTCAGTTCTTACTCCAGTACAAAGTAGATGTTTTATCTTCAAATGCAAAGTCTTAACAGGTTATCAGTAGTCACATTTTAAAAGTACAATAGTTGAGATCATGGCAAATTAGCTATCAGAACAAGATAAAGCAAGATATTAGAAGTTCACCTTGGAAATAAAGCAGTCAGGAGATGAATGTGAAAC
The DNA here is from genome assembly GCA_028551405.1 of Uromys caudimaculatus. Classification (NCBI taxonomy): domain Eukaryota; kingdom Metazoa; phylum Chordata; class Mammalia; order Rodentia; family Muridae; genus Uromys; species Uromys caudimaculatus. The sequence goes on from CM052702.1 coordinate 84,310,982, forward strand.
TGTGAGGGTCAAGAGGATAAAATCAAAAGACCATTGGGAGCCATGCGGTTCCTATGGAGTGTGCATGCATGGCTCTAGCTATGACTAGCAAGGGCAAAGCCATCACAGTGAGAACTGTCCTTTGACATGTAGTGTCTGCCCAGGTTAGCCCAGTTCATGTTCTGAAGGACATAGACATGGAAGAAAAGGGGTGTACTGTAACTTTCAATTGTCTATTCAAGTGTTTGGTAAACAGACCCAGACTTATAAAAGATAGAACATAACCAAATATCTGCATTACGATTTGTGTAGGATGTGGGTCTACTTTGAATATTCCTTTAAGGGGGTTGTCTGTTTCGAGCAGGCCCTAAAGGAGCAATGTGTCTCCCTTCCTTAACAGGTTTAAAATAGTATTTTGATATAAGTACACATGGGCTGGAGTTATGGCTCAGAGGCAGCCTAGCATGCACAAGGCCCTAGGTTCAATCTCCAGAACTACTAGACATTATATCTACATATTAAAAATTTTGACAGGCTTGCAAACAAGCAGATATGAGTGTAAAAATTAGAATTTTCTAAGGTAGTTTTGTTAGTAGACCAGGGAAGCTTGGTCAAATATGTCTTCTGATATGGTCATTTGAGACTTAGACAGCACAATGCTTCTGGCCCTTCTTCTTTATGAACAGAGAGAGCTTCCACTATGGACAGCAACCTTCATTCTGGTTTTCACATGGACACAAGTCTATTTCCCCATGATCAATTTGTTGACCCCTCTGGCCTTGGAGCTGAGCATATTTCCCTGGTTCACATTCCTTAGAAGAAGTCATGGGAGGAGAAGACGAGGTTTTCTTTAAGAGAACTGTCCTAGAACTCTGTGTGTGAGTTTCTGCATTTATGTATCTCATGCAAGAAGAAAAGACAAGACTTTAAACTTGCCCTTGAATTCACTCTTGTCCTAAACAAATCATTCCTTTGTAATTTGTACAGACCTTGTATGTGCTCTGTTTAGCAAGCAAGAGGCAGGGCTGACACGGCCACCTCCTCATGTGGAATCGCCTGGAACCATTTCTGTTCCAGTGCTTCTGTTCTTTGGCAAGTGTATGTGAGTTGTGGAATGACTTATATCGATTTTAGATCAAGCATGAGCCTCCTAATAATCGGTGACATAAAATGATAGAAACCCCTTTGCACTGAGCTGAACTTCTGTGTTGGTGAAATGATAAATATAAATGCAAATGAAAACTAACATTTATTATGTATTTATTCTCTACCATCATTGTACTGAGGTTTTTTTTTTTTTTTTTTTTTTTTTTCTAGATGCTCTCATTCTATCCTATCTTTTAGGAAAGTTCTAAAGTCTCAGTCTACTCATGGGGCAGTCATAGACATCTAGTGGAGTTGGTTAACCTGCTTCAGGGTAGTAAAAAATGAGCTGGGATTGGAGCCCAGGATTAGTGTCTCCAGAAGCAAGGTCTTAAACAAAGGGACACACTGCTGTTCACAGCTCCAAGGCCAACCTGGAGGGCTGACTGAGAGCAAAGCTGTAGTGCTAAGGAGGGACTCCTATGGACAAGGCAGGGATTAGCATGGGCTCATTAGCAATATCACGGAGAAGATGGAGGAGGTAGGGAACATGGCTTATAGAAGGGAGAGGAGGCAGTGTGATCAGCGAGTCAGGTAAAGGTAGTAGGAGAGATTCAAGTACCTCCGTTAGATGTTGTAGGACCAGGAAAAGAATCTTACTCTAGGCCTTAAGACAAATGGCAGTTCATCACAGTGGCCTTTGGTCGCCACAGGCTTGTAGTGACTAATGGGATCTGTATAATTCACAGACTTTGAGAGTTTCATCTTCCAGATACGTTAATGTTGGGTCCCCTTAAATATAAAAATATATAAGACATAAAATATAAAAATATAAAATATAAAAACACCACATTAAAAAAAAAACACATTACCAAACTCTTTAACAATACATGCTTCTTTTGAAAAATTTAGCCTATTCTACTGGGGAAAAGTTTTACATTTGTGATTATCAAGTCTCCTGATTATATGAATTGTTTTCATATTTCACTGCAGTCGTGTAAGACATTTTTACTTCAAAGGAAAAATGTTATGAATTTACAGTGCTTTTAGGGTTCAAGAATCTGTTTTGTTTTATTTATTAAGACAGAGGTGGCAAGTAAAAGGCATGCTGCATTTGAAAGAAGCGCAGGCATCCTGATGTTCCCCTGCTAGAGGCTTAGAACACCACAGGAATTTCTCAGTATTGTTCACCTCCTGACAACGTGTGGGCTGTAGAAAGGACAAATGGCTTTCTGAGGCACGGAGAAGGCCAATTTAAGAGGACTATCCAATCACTGTAGACAAATATTTGTGTTCCTGGGGATTATTTGATTTTTATCAAAGCAAATTGAATTGGAAACATAGTCTGTATTAAGTCATTGGTATTTACTGTCGAATTCTTTTTCTCATAGACATTGCTGGGTAGCACATGAGCTCCAAGCCATCAGTTAGACACAGCATGTAATGATTCTTATCATGGCTAGACAAAATAAAAGCTTTTTAGAAGTCACTTCACAAGATAGCTGCATAACTTTCTTCACAGGAACTTGTTAAACAAATAATGATTATTTAAGAGATTGGGTCAAACTTTTACACCAGTTTAACAAACACAGTTCCAAGATGTCTCTAGCCTGACCTACATTCTGAGAGACTATGGTATCCAGAGCATGGAAAAAATCTAGGCAACCCTCAGAAGTTTTCTTAAATTTTCTGTGGACACTGACACTGGGTTAACATGATGTGTTTTCAAGGCATAAGCACTGCTAATTGTATAAATGATTTCATTTCTGCCTGATATTGTTAAAAAGTTCACAGAGCTAAATGATATTGCTCATGTCCACACTGACGCTGGTAAAGGCACAGATCTCAGTGGTTGATGAGAAGGTCTCTGCTCTTTATGAGACTAATATCCTGAATTTTGTAGTTTCTAATAGATCGCACAGGTTAATGTCACTAACAAATGTCACCTAGGTTCCAGGTGTTAGTTTACTCTGAATCCACTTTTGTGCTCACAGCCGTGCCAAGCAAGAACGCGACAAAATCATAAGGAAGATTCAGAATGGGAGGGCACAGCTAAGCCACAACAGAACAGAACAAGTCTCACAAGCGAACTCAAGAGACAGGTGTGGTCCATCCTGTAGCTGTTATCCAAGGCGCAGAGGAGCGCACCCTGCTGTGTTACTCCACACGTGCTGTGTCAAGTCCAGGCGGCTTTGGGGAGAACAGTGGATACTCTAGGCCCGTGTTTCATAAACTAGCTGAAGAAACCAGAAATTTGAAGCTAAGAATTCAATATAAGAGACTGCAAAATGCAGTGTCAATAATTTAGGACAAATATCTGGCTACCGGAATCTCGACACCAGTGCAAACAGATGGCTAAGGTAGCTATTCTGTGCTTTCTGATTGGTGTCCAAAAGTGTGAAGGACTTTGGAGGGCAAGGGTATTTTTTACCTTTATTCACATTTATTAGATATCTATTATGTGCCAGACATTGTATTAGATGGACGAAAAGTTTTTAATGAACTAAATCCATACCACACACATGTACATACAAACACACATATACAACACACACACACACACACACACACACACACACACACACACAGACACCCCACATGAGTTAGTAAATGAGTCAAATTTATTGAAGAAGGTAACCACGAAATAGCCAAAAAGGTGTCAGGTATTTTTACAAAGGAAACATATACTAGCACATAGAGAGTGGAATGATTCTAAAGAGAAATACATGGAAGAAGTCTGAGAGTCAGGGAGAGGTGATGTGTTTGTGTGTGTGTGTGTGTGTGGGGGGATCAGAGAAAACCTCTACAAGGAAGTGATGTTTAAAGATGTAAGTTAGTTGTAACTTTAATTTTTTCAAACCTTATTTTTAATGATGGTTCTTAAACACTTTAACCTCGCCAGGCAGTGGTGGTGCACACCTTTAATCCCAGCACTTGGGAGGCAGAGGCAGGTGGATTTCTGAGTTCTAGGCCAGCCTGGGCTACAGAGTGAGTTCCAGGACAGCCAGGGCTATACAGAGAAACCCTGTCTCAAAAAAACCAAAAAAACCAAAAAAAAAAAAAAAAAAAAAAAAAAAAAAAAAAAAAAAAAAAAAAAAAAAAAAAAAAAAAACCAAAAAAAAAAAAATCAAAACAAAAAACCACTTTAACCTCCTTTGTAGCCCACCACCCACCAGAGGTAATAGAAAAGAAAGGATACAGAGAAGTGGACCTATTTGGAAAGGTTCTTTGGATCAACTCCCATCTGTGTTGTCTGGAAATCGGCAGTTCGGTTCACAGGTTAGCAGGCAGCAGCAGCTCGATCCACTCACAAACACTTCACGGATACACCAGCAGTCCGGTTAGGTAGAGTTGGTTAGCAGTAGAGGTGATGTGACCTAGCAGAGACAGCCAGACCTCAGCCTTGGCTTGAGTCAGCCAAGGAATCAGCAGGAACACCAGGAGTTCTCAGCTGTGCCTCCCTCAGGGAAGTGAAGATCAGCAAAGAAACACACAAGCATTGCACAGCTCGCTGTATCAGCAGGCCAAGCTCTCCCTCTGTCATGCCATGGAGTCCTATTTATACCCTCCAGACATCACGTGTTCTCCACGTGCCTTGCCTCAGCACGGGTATCAGTCTCAGCAGGCATCACTCTGCCAATCAGCCATAGTTCGCAGAAGAGGCAACGAACCTCAGCGCCTCACCACAAGTTTTTTGGTTCGTCTCTCTCTATGGCGACCCAACAAATGCAGCTCAGCTATGCAATGTAAGGTGGACCAAAACATGGGTGTCATTAGCAAATAATCCTTCATCACGTGTTCTTTCACGTGCTTGCTTTAGCAGAACATCATCTCTCCTGCGTCTGCTTCAGCGAAACTTTCCTTCACGAGACTGCCTTGCCTTTCAAACCTGTGTCCACTTTAACTAAACCTTCTTTCACATGTTTATCCCAGCAAAACACCATCCAACCGACTTTCCAAAGAACCCTTAAGTTTCTCCTTCAATTAGTTCCAAGAAAGAGCAGTTATTCAAGTACCTGCAAGAATACCCTAAAGTCTCTGTCAAGGACCAACAGTGAAAAACTATAGGTTGGAAAGGTCTTGGTTCAGTTCAAGATTCAGTGTGTGTAGAGGCTATCGAGCCGTGGAGGGTATGCAGTGAAGGATAGGGAAGTTGGCAAGAGCCAGTCAGGATTAGTCTGAGAGACAAAAAGCTACTTAGCTAGAGTAAGGGACCGGCCAGCTGCTCGGTTCTAACACCAGATTAGAGATACTGTCTGAAAATCAAATTAGGAAAAGCGAAGCAGACACTGCTGCCAGATTGTGGTGTTCAAAGAAATGTTGGAGGAGCTAAGGATTAAGAGGTAGCCCCCAGGCAAAGCATGCCGCCTGGGAGTTTGTGGCCATACCCGGAAGGATTTTCTCCTTGGGTAATGAAATGGTGCAGTAATGGGCAGGGGAGCACGGCAGTGAGTCACCCAATGTGGGCTGTTATCAGATGAGTAAGGTGTGGGTGGTCCTGAGAGGCAAGATGGAGGAAGCAGAAAATCTGTCCTTTTTCACTAAGGGGGGGGGGGTTCTTTGGTTTCCTGAGGAGCACATTGGGAGGTTAGCAGTTCGTGATACTTTCCTGTGGATTTAAGCTAATGTGAACATTTGATAATAATAAGCAAATAACAATAGCAGTACCTTGGCTCCTCCTACGGGTTGATTTGTATTTTCTGGAAATATCCATTGAAGTTCTAATTCCTAATACTTCAAAAAAAAAAATAAAAAATGTTTTTAGTTGGAAAAAGAGTTTGAAATGTTACTAGTCAAATTAAGATGACTTCATACTAATGTATCATGGGGCTCGTTTCCTAGTGAGGTATGTATCTGTGCAGGTAGAGGAAACTTGGATACAAATGCAGTGGGAAGATGGACACGTGGATACTTGAGGACACTCGAAGGGAAAGCAGAGATTGGCGAGCTATATTTATCAGCCAGAGAATGTCAAGGATTGATGCTCAGGATGAGAACCTAGAGAGGCTGATAGAAGATCCTCCTCAGAAAGTCGCAATGTGGACAGCACTCAGATGTCTCTATTCCCAGAGGACAGGAAGCTTCTGGGATTTTAGCGATCCAGTTTCAGCAGCCCCAGGACTCTCACCCCTCTTACTCTCTTCCAGTCTTTTCTCTTGCACACCATGGCCTGTGAAAACCAAATTTGCTTCTCTGCCCAATATTTCCTAACCCATTTAAAGAATTATTTTAAAATAATTAAAATATTTTAATATTGAAATATTTCAAAACATATAACAGGCTTCAGTCCTTCAAGTGTCTAGATTCATCAGATGACAATTTTCTCTCATATTTACTCCAGTTCTTCTCATTCTCAGAAGTAAATATTGCCAATGACATCTTTATCTGCCAGTCTTTTTCATTTCCATCCTCATCCCTAATTCTTATATTTGTATATATGTGTGTATCCAGAGCAACAGGAAAACTCACCTCATTGCCTGCTCCTATGATGCTTTGTACAGATCTCATGGTCTTGATCATATTGTACTTTAATTGTAGTCTCTATCTATGAGGAAAAACATAACTCGATTTTAAGCTTCTGTCTGGTACATATGTACGCCGATCCCTTGGTCAAAGTGAAATGGCTCAGTGGGGAAAGGCATTTGCTGCCAAGCACAATGACCCAAGTTCAATCCCTGGAAAGTACCTGGTAGGAGAGAATCAAATCCTTTATGTCATCCTCTGAACTTCATATACACACTATGGCATGTGTAACACCCCTTCTGCCCCTTAACTTAATAAATGTAAAAAAAATGTTAAAGTCATTGCTCATCACAAGAGCCTCAATACTGGACAAGCTGGAGTTATCTTTCTCTCTCCAAGTTGAAACTTTATGAATTTGACTTATTTAACATAGTGGAATTCTCATTTTACTACAAATCTTTTTTTCCTCATCCTGGTATATTGTTGATACTCTATTTCCCTGCACTCTAGATCTTGGGCTTGATCTTGTTTTTTTCTCTTAGACCAATGGAAAGCCGCAGAAGCAACTTCATGCTAGTTCCCAGCTGATGCTTTAATCTCACCTGTCTCTGTTCTCCTTGCTCTGTTCCATTGTTAGTGCCTAGTAGTGGCAGGCCCCACAGTCTAAAGTCTGATTGCTGTCTAACCTTACAGAATCACCACAAGCCTGTAGATCGTGGGAAAAAATGACTGCTTACACACATCAGTTATTGAGACTTGGGGTGATTGTTACACACCCTTAAAGCAGCAGAAATTTCACTAGTTCATTAGAGTCGAAACTAAAGCACAAACAGTTAAACTGTCATACTCCTCCCACACCCATGACTCTCCCTCAGTAAGAGAACATATGTCTATTGCTGACAAAGTAAGTTAAATTGTGGGGGGAATGACATCCTCTTAGAAGAGTATATCCTTCTGAGCTTTAGTGTGAGCTGAAGACTAGGAGGTGGCCACCTTTATGGTGCATGAGGAAGGCTCACTTGTGGACAGCAAAACAGAAGACGCTTCAAGAAAAGAAGTTTCTCTCCTTGCAGAAGGAGAGAACACTTTCATTTCCCCATACTTGTTCAGTATTAGCCCAACTGTTGCCACGGTCTTTCATTTGCATCTTGTGTGTTCAGAGCTATTGAGTTGTTTTTTAAGTTCCCAGAGAAAGACCAAAAAAGGCTTCATTTTCCCATTCCTAAGGGGGTAATTACATACCCGGCAGAACAACAAACAGCCCTAGGCTGTCAGTGAAATCTGGTTTCTCTCAGGTGAGAGCTGTTTTGTATATGGAAAGTAAAGAGAGGGCTATGGGTTTAGCAATACCTTAGGGAGCTGTGGTCAGCATGGATCTGATAAAAGCCTTTGTTTTCCATGTTTTGATTGGCCCTGTGAGATGTCCCAAGTGCTCACACATCCATCTGTATTCCTATTAGTGGGACCTAAAAGTGCTGACACAGGCTTGCAGATAGGCCCAGCGGCTTGCCAGGGTAAACTTGTGTAATGTGCCGCACATCCCGCCTGACAACAGTGGTTCTTTTGTCACTTGAACAGAGGCGATTAAGAACATGAGTCATTAAAAAGAGCTTTAGGAAGGCAGCATTTTCCAGTGCTGCGGCTTTGGGGGAGCTCCATGAAGCCTCGGATTCCGGACAAACTGAAGGATTTCTCTAATCACCAACAATCTGAATTGATTTGAGACAAAAAAAAAAAAAAAAAAAAAAGATACTACTCCAAAGTGTCATTTCTGAAGCTTAAAACATGCCTGATTTTTAAAAATGAGAATTGAAACAGAGGTAACAAATGTTTTCCCGAATTTACATCGATATGGCATAAAGATTATTTTCCAACCTTAATAGGGTTAACAGCAGCATGGGCTTTTCTTTTTCTTTTCCATTTTTTCTCCTTCCTCTTCTCTGTTTCTTTTACATTATTTGTGTTATTGCTGTTATGGACAGAGCTGTTCACCTTGTTCAGGCTGACCTTGAACTCCTGGAGTCAGCCCCCGGGTAGCGGGACTATTTCCTCATTTTCAATACATTCAAAAGTGAAAGTAAGAAAATGGGGTCTAAGAGGTCTTTACTCGACCTAAAGAAAAAGATACTGTTATTTAATGCTCTTCTCCGTAGCATTTTTTACAATACTTTTTGTGCAGTTAAGATCATACAGTAGGTGTAATTTTTTGCTATTCCTTTTTCTAGGCTTTTGCTACTTTATTCAGAGACTGACCATATGGCTCATTGGCTAAATTTGGCCTCTTGCTTGTGTGTTGGAACACAGCTATACTTAAATATTCACACATTCAGCCGAATGAGCAGTTTCAACAGAGCCTACGTGGCCTCACAAATTAAAATACTTATTCTCTGGCCTTTTACACAAATAGTTTGTAAATCTCTCTGATAGAATGTTAGAGTCCTATGCCCACAACACTTTAAAGGCTCTCATATACATACATTAGGTGTTTATATTTCTGTCGCTCACTAGCATTGCCTTCTGAAACTAGTTAGATACTTTATTGAGTAGAACCAAATGCATATGCGTGTATAAAAAATAACCACACACCTAAGAATCATCTACATATAAATCACATGAATGAATTTTCTGAGGTTATAGCATTCATGTTTAATTAATGTCTATTCTAAAACTTTTCATTTTTGACAATTTCATGTAAATGTCTGTACACACACACAGACACACAGACACACAGACACACACAGACACACACACACACACACACACACCATACATATACTGAATTTCAGTCAAATTTAGTCCTCATTACCTCTCTCATCCCTCTTTCTTCCACCGAGATCCTCCTTTTTCCCACCAAGTCCCCTCCTACTTTCAGTGTGTGTGTGTGTGTGTGTGTGTGTGTGTGTGTGTGTGTGTGTCCCACTGAGTTCAGTTCCGGTTACTGGTATAAACATACGTCATTTACTAGAGCACAGGCAACTTAACCAGTGGGTGTAGCACGGAAGAATGTGACACCCCTCCCCTCAGCAACCATAACTATCGTAGTCCCTCAGGGCAGGGTGGGGCCTCATGAACCGTATTCCCATTCCTGATGAAAGGTTGGCAGGCCCAATCTTGTGCAGGTCTAATGCTGGTGGCCACACTGTAGTGAGTTTCCCCACCCAATGGCCTTCTCATTTATTGTACGTCTTCTTTTTTGATGTTCCCCAAGTCCTAGAGAGTTGATTCAATTAGTATTGAGAACTCCACTGTCCTTATTCTAACTTTGAGTATCCAGATTAACCACCATCTAGTGCAATAAAAATGTTCTGACAAATGCGAAGAGAAGCACTAATCTTTGGATTAGTATTTAGAAGGCAGCTTGTCCACATGTCCACTAAGGAAAAACCAATAGTAGCAGGTTTCCCACAAGGGTCTACAATCTGCCCAGCCCCCATCTCTTGACCAGGTTTACAATAATAGGCATCAGAGCCTGGTGAGCTCACTAGGTCACACAGCTGAGGGCAGTGACACTCAGTTCCCAGAGTCTAGTAGCCACGACTTTAACATGGAAAGGTAGGGGCTTATGTTCTCTCTCCTCCTGTGGTTGGCTGTTCACAGTCCCACTCTTATTCAGGCATATCGTAGGGGAGGATAGTTACCCTAAGTTCATGATTTTCCCAGAAGACAGCCTTCTGTAGCCTTCCTTTAATATCTTCCAGCTCTCAGAGCTCCCTACCCTCTATTCCTCTAAGGAGCATGAACTCGTAGTTGTTGCTTTACATTGAGTACACCCCACCTTTTCTGTTTAGTTTGAGATTTAAAAAAAAAAAAAAAAAAAAGCCAAACTACTTGGTGTTCTTTAATTTATATAAAACTTTCTTGATTTTTTTTTTTTTTGGCAGGAGGTGACACACATTTTTAATTTGGGGAAGCAAAGGCCAAAGGATCTTTATGAATTCAAGGCCAGCTTTGTTTACATAGTGAATTCTAAGTTAGGAAGAGCTACATGATGAGGTCCTAACTCAACAAACAGACAAACAGACTTCGAGCAAAACAAAGCAAATGACAGTGGAAATACCCCACAAAACACCTTGATTCTTTTCAAAGTTTAAGAAATTCCTAATAAGATACTTAGAGAATATTCTATTTTTAGTTTTAAAAATGTATAGAAATTGTTATTTTTTCAAATATCTCCTAGGCATCTCCTGATTTTTCTAAAAAATAAATTTAAAGAATGATTTGAACCTAAAAACCTTGAAAAAGATAGTATATAGAATTCTAATAAATCCATATTTAGGTATAATTATTATTACTATCTGTTATTATTTGGATGCAAAATGTACCCAACAGGCTCACTGTTGGAACAGTTGGTTCTCAGATGGCTGCATCATTTGGGGAGGTTGTAGAGAATTTGGGAGGTGGGGCATAAATGGAGGAAAATCAATTTGTGCAATAGGGTAAGCTTTGTTTATAGCCCTACCCCACTTCTCATCCCACCTATGCATCCAGATCTATCCAGATGTGAGTAAGCAGTTAGACATTCTTGATGCTTCAGCTTTTATATTGTCTCTAGAATGATAGACTACACTCCCAAACCATGAGCAAAGAAAAACTCTTCTTCCTTAAATTGTTTATTGTTATGTACTGGTCACAGCAAAACATAACTAATAGAGAGAACTAGTACCAGGAGTAGGACTTTCTAGGCTTTTGGAACTCTGCCCGTTTGCAGAGGGAATGGAGAAAGTTTTGGAATGACAGGCTAGAGAACTCCTAGAAGGTCTAGAGGTTAATTGGTAAATCTGGTGAGTTTTGGAAGACGAGAATGCTGATTGAAATGCAGTAATGAGAACTGTTCATGAGGCTTCAGAGAGTAACAAAGGCTCTATCACAAACAGAGACAGAGGCCATTAATGCTATACTCTCTCAAAGGCTCTGGATGCATTCATCCCGGTTCCTAAAAATCCATGTGAGGCTTTATTCAAAAGTGATAGACTGGGCTGGAGAGATGGTTCAGTGGTTAAGAGCACTAACTGCTCGCCCAGAGGTCCCGAGTTCAATTCCCAGCAACCATCTGTAATGGGAACCAGTGTCCTATTCTGGTGTGTCTGAAGACAGCTACAGTGTACTCATATACATGAAATAAGTCTTTCAAAAAGCGATAGACTAATTTGTTTGATGGAGGAAACTTTATAACAGCATAGTATTTAAGACACTCCTATTGATCAATGCATTTAGTGAAGCTTATAGTAAGATTCAGAGCAGGAAAGGAGTAGAAAGATATGAGAACATTGTTTGTTAAGGAAAGGAGTATAGGTAAAATCATGGGCCAAGTGCTGAAACAGGTGTGGGCAAAGTGTCTGTAATTTCTGAAATTAGCACCATTCAAGAGAAAGTAGGCCTTTGCACCAGCACAAGAGGAAAAGTTGTTTGTAGGGAAGAACCTATCCATCAACCCTATTCAGTGTTTAAGAATTCAAATTCATCAGTGTAGGGGAGTCGAGGGCGGGGAGGCAGGAGTAGGTGGGTGGGTGGAGGAGCACCCTCATAGAAGCAGTGTGAGGGGGGATGGGATAGGGGGCTTCTGAGAGGGGGGGAAACCAGGAAAGGGGATAACATTTGAAATGTAAATAAAGAAAATATCCAACAATTTTTATACATACATATACATATACATATACGTATACATATACATATACATATACATATACATATACATATACATATACATATAAATTCATTTGTGAGAAAGCACCTGAGACAACAGTCTCTAGGGCATCTTGCCAAAGCAAGGCTACTTAAAGAAGTGCTTTTATGCACAAAGGTACACCAAAAGCACCAAACCTATGGATTAAGTGGGTTAGGCTTCATCCCAAGATGCCTACAGAATTGTTGACACCATCCACATTTTGCTGATTTTGCAAGTATGCAAGATGCACAAATTAGGGTTTATAAAGTTGGCAACAATGTTCTGGAAAGCTTCAGAGGCTAGATAACATCCAGCCAGGACACATATGCAGCATGAAATCCATGGATCGGCTCTCTGTGGCACTCTGAAGAGGAAGCCCAAGTCAGAATGGGGTTTTCAAGCTTCTCTGGAGTTGTTACAAAGTGCTATGTCCACCAAAGAAAGCTTCAGCTCCACCAAGTGGAGTGGAGCTAGCCCAAGAAAGAGGCTTTATGTATTTCAGGCTACAGACTTGGAAAAGTGGAGCTACCCAAGTCAACTTGGATCCCAGGTGATATACTCATCAGTCCCAGAGTGCTAGACATGTATCAAGAGAGTTTGATATTTGTTCTGCTGAGGTTTTTTTTTATTCCATTCTATTTTTCTTGCTATGCCTCATTGCTCTTTTTGTTGTTGTTGTTGTTTTGTTCTAATGGGAATATTTCCTTTTTGCCATTGAACACTGGAGGTTTATAATTTGCATTTTGATTTATAGTAGCTCTCACAATTAAGACTTATATGAGACACTTTTCACTTTGGATTTTAAGACAACTGAGAACTATTGAGGACTTTGGGTACTATGACAGTTGGAATAAATTTACATTGCATTGTGAGAGGGACATAGGCTTTTGTGAGGCCAGGGGTAAATAGTGTGGCTTAAACTGATGTATTTGAATGTCAAGTTGACAAGGTGTAGAACTGTGATGGTTAACACATGATTATCAACTTAACTAGATTAAGAAACACATAGGTATTAGTTAACACCTATGATTTGTCTGTTGTGATACATATATATATATCTCAATCTGTATGTTACTTGTATATGTGTTTTCAGGGCTAACCTGCCTGGGAAAGATTATTTCTAGTAATCTCAGCATTCTTTAGTTGTCTGTAGTTTTTTTTAATGCAAGTTGATAGACCCAAATCTAATTTTATTCTTCTGCTTGTGGACATCCAGTTTTTCCAGAACCATTTGTTAATGATGCTTTTTTTCCCTACAGTATATTTTGGTGGTAACTTTGTCAAATATTAAATGGGTGAACTGCTGCATATTCATGTTTGGGTCTTTGATTTTGTTCTCTTGGTCTGCATATCTATTTTTGTACAAGTACTGTATAGTTTTTATTACTGTGGCTCTGAAATATATATTAGGATCTGAAATGGTAATATCTCCAGAATATTTATTTATTTAGGGTTGTTTTAGGTAGCTGAATCTTTTATGTTTCCATATGAATTTTTGGATAGTTTTTTTTTTTTTTTTTTTTTAAGTTTCTGTGAGGAACAAGGTGGACATTTTGCTTGGGGTTACATTGAATCTGAAAATAAGTTTGGTAAATGGCCATTTTCACAATGTCAGTTCTAACAACCCATGAGTGATCAGGATGTCTTTCTACTTTCTAGTTCTTTTTCCATCTCTTTCAGGAATTTAAAGTCTTTTACTGTATTGGTTCAGTTTATTCCTAAATATTTTATTTATATTTTGAGGCTATTGTGAGTGGGAATGTGTTCATGATAGCTCTCTTTTCCTCTCTCTCTCTCTCTCTCTCTCTCCCCCTCCCCCTCTCTCTTTTTGTTGTTAGTATATATAAAAGTATTGATTTGTGCCCATTGATTCTATTTTCTGCCACATTGCTATATTTGTTTATCTTTTTTACAGCTTTCCATGTATCACAAGCAGGAGGTTTCATGGTTACTGTTGACAGGAAGGCGTCACCTGTCTGTGAACCTGCTGAGAATCTGCTCCAGGTAATGTCTCTGCGGATGTCCTTGCAGTGCAGAGAGACTCTGTGTTCCTGGTCCCAAGATACCATGGTTCTACAAGTGTTGGTGAGCTGAACCCATGAGGCCTGTGACTGCAGCAGAAGGTTCATACTTCTACTATAATTTAACAGCTCCCAAAGGCTCATCTGCCACAGCTGGAAGTTAGTGTCACCATGCCTTCCCCATGTGATGGGGGTAGCCCTGAAATGTGAGCCCAGGTAAGTTCTTTGACCATTAATTAGCTCCTTTGTTGCAGGCATTTTGTCAGAATGATGAAAAAAGTTTATTTTTCAGCAAATTAAACCAGTTCCTGGTGCCTAGTATAGGGCTGTTGCTCTAGCAAATACTTCTCTGCTCCATCTGTGTCTGCAGATTTGACAGGGAGCAATCTGCTTTCTCCTGGCAAGGATAGACGTATACCATTACTGTTGCACCTCAAGGCTGTTTTAACTGTCTAGCCCTGTGCCATAAGTTAGTTCTGAGGAATATCAATCACATGTCTGTTTCCTAGTGTTTCACACTTCTCTGTTACACTGATGATATGCTGTTGAACCAAACACTCTGGACTTGATGACATGTATTTCAGAGAATAGGAAATAAATCCTACAATAAAAACATTTTTAAAAGTGGGCTTCTACATCAGTAAAATTCCTAGTTGTTCAGTGATGAAAGACATGTAGAGGTATCCTTTAAAATTTTTTTAATTTAAATTAAAATTTTTTTATGTGTATATGTGTTTGTATCTCTCTCAACTCTTCATTCATATCATCCTTTTCATGGTGAGGTAGATCACAACAAGTGTGCCACATTCTGATACAAATTTCTGTATAAATAAAGTGGAGAAAAATCTCTCATGCAGAAAAGTCTCAAATAATTTATATAAGTCCTCCTCCTTTAAGAAGGAGGCACATAAATCTTCATTCCTCAAATATGAACTCTCACAGAAGCCTTATTCAAATAGTCAGTAGGCGAAGAGGGAAAACAGTAGATTTATCATGAAGAAACCCGGTAAACACTGGCCCAGACAAAAGGGCAAGGTCAACACTGGTGGTGATAAATCATCCTGATAGTAAGCACCCTTGATTTGAGATCACAGCAATGACACTTCACCTCTGTGGTTGTCCTCCCAGTTGCTCAAAACCCCATGAGAAAAACACCAAACAAATTCTAACAGATAAGCGTTTCTTAGAATGCTTGCCAATACTACATAAACTGTTAAGTTTATCAGAAACAAAAGAAGCCAGAGAACCTGTCACTACCAAGAAGAACCTAAGACATGGCAACTAAATGTATTGTGGTACACTAGATGAAATCCAGAGCAAAAAGGTGATATTAAATATTAACTGAGAAAATTCCAATGAAATAGGGGCTTTATTTAACAATTATCAACATTGGTTAATTGACTTTAGTAAAAATTTACAATAACAATGAATTATATTGCATTAGGCAGGTTTCTCTAGAGAAACAGAATGGGTAGAATATGTGTAACTATATCATTAAAAGGGATTCTGGTAGTATCTCCTTTTCCACCATTCCCTGCTTCACTTTCTGCCTTCTTTATAAATAACTTTCCTCAGTTTAGTTACTAGTTTTCTTGTTGAGTATCTGTTTACCATTTTAAAAGTAAAATATAATCTATATCAAGCTCACAAATTATCTGTTGAGTTTGCTATTGAAACCTGTGCTGTATCTGAAATTGAATTTGTGTGCCTGTGTTCAAGTGTGTGTGTGTAGGTGTGCACACACGTGTATACATGTGTGAGTGTCATCTCCCAGGTTCAAAAAATATTTTGATGCCTGACTTCCCACATGTAACATAATGACGAAAAACACTTTAAAACAAATAAAAGGCTAGACCTGACAGTGAAGACCTGTCATAACAGTTACTTGGGAAGCTGAGGCAGGAGGACTACAAGTTCAAAGCCTGCCTGGGATATAAAGAGAGTTCATGACTAGTTTTGGCAGCTTAATAAGATTGTCTCAAAACACAAACATTAACAAAAAATAGTTAAGGATATAGTTCAGTGACAGAGAGCTAGCTCAGCATGGGCAAGACCCTTGGTTTACTCCCCAGCACCACAAACAAACCCACTAAATAAATAAACAAATATATAAGCCAGAGGAAACTAACAAGTGACAAGTGTTAATCAAATCCATTGTATAAAAAAACAGCATAATAATATTTTTGGAATGTGATCTTTACAGAATAAAGCATCAAGACATATAGGGATTGAAGACTCTTAATGTTGACTTAATGAATATGCATGAGAATAATACCTATAGCAGCACAATTCTGTAGCCTATTAACAGCTTTCTCCCCTTTAAGAAAGTGAAGTTGAAAGTTCCAAAAGGTTAAGAGAATTCTTTGAAGTTAGAATGTTAATGATTTATTAAAGAGAAATACTAATCTGGACCAAATCTGTAAACAGGACATGCATTAGATTAATTATGCTAATGACTATATTAACATATAGTATATAGTAGTTGTTTATTCAAGATTACTTAAAAAAGAAAACCTAAAAAGCATGGTGCTATGCATTTGGAGGGGTAGAAAATTCTACAGAGGAAAATATTCTTATAGTCATTTGGGGAGTATTCCAACTTCTTGTAGGCTCCTTGTGCTCTGTAGACTTGTTGCCTGCCTTGAGGCTTGGCTTTCAGGTAGAACCCCAGCTATCATGTCTAGTGTTCAACTCTTACTGCTGGAGATTATGATAAGAAGATTTTAGAAACTAATCTTTGGGCAGTTTGAGGCAGTTGAAACATTGATAAACATAAGAATTTAAAGATGTCTTAAAAGAAGAAATACAAATATTCAATGAATATCTGAAAAGTTATTCTCTATCATCAGTCACCAGGGAGATAATAATCAAAATCACATGAAATGTTATCAGATCACAGTTAGAAAGCCTACTACCAAAAAACAAAAGCAAAAAACAAAACCCATACCATAAATGCTAGGGAAGATGTGGATAAAAAGGAATCCTTCTGTTTTGTGTGTGGGAATTTCAGTCAGTAGGTTCATGTTGGAAAGCAGATGGAGAATCCTCTGGAACTAGAAATAGACTTAGCATGTAATCAAGTTGTCAAATTCCTGTCTGTTCAAAGGAGATGAAGGCAGCACACAACAGACACGCTCATGACCCATAGCTGCCTGTCAATAGACAAACAGAAAAGGAGAGATGGAATATTATGCAGCCATAAGAAGACTGAGAACTGGCTATTTGAATCAGAATGGATAGAAATGAATGTCTTACTAAACAAAACAAGACAGACAGCAAACAAAGGACAAGAACAAGTATAGTGTTTGCTTTCCAGTGTGCAAATGTAAGATGAACCACATCAGGAATTAGACCTGGAGGTAGGAGAGTTGTTTCTAGGAGCTGACTGGGAGGGTTTGAAGTTAGAAGGGCAGACATATGCACACGATCCATGCGTGGCGTAAGAAATGTGTGTAAGAAGTATCATAGTGAGTTCCACTAATTTGTACAAGTAATATCCGTTATTAACAAAAATAATCACGAGACTCTCTTGACATTCCCGTATCCAGTGAGAAAGATGAACAGTAATTGCAGCAAATGTGGCCTGACGAGAACAAGGTAACCACGGTCTTAGGCTGCTCAGGGTGGAAGGTCTGAGTCACCTTATTAGGTTAGAAAAAGTGCCGAATGATCGTGAGGGAAATCTAATATGGGTGGTGGAAAGAGTTGATGACTATCAAGTACAGTGCAGGACCGGCTTCAGTAGCGAAGGCTGTTTTGTTCTATCAGGTCACATGTAGAGACTGGCTGGCTGACAGCCGCCTTGAAGCCTGAGAGGTAATTAACTGTAAGGCATAGGGGTAGCGGAGTGGTACAAAGGCTAGGCTGTGCGGGCTGCCTCTGGCTCCCTGACTCATATCCTCTTGGCCTCAGCTTTGATTACAGTGTAGCTTCAGCGGGCAGTTCAGCTTATGTCATGCTGGTGTTTTTCTCTAGCACCAGACATTTTACATTTTGCCTTCAGACGTTTCCAGCGCCATAATTACCCTTGGAGAGACCTCTGTTCAGGTGATTACACTCATCGGGGAGGTATACCAGGGTTTTCATCCCAAGGCAAGACTCAACAAATGTGGGATGCAAGCTGACAGAAGAACATGGTGGAGTCTCTGGAAACTGATTTCAAAAGGTGTCCCACACATACCTCAGAAGGTTCCAGACAGACTGTCAGTTCCCACAATGATGGTGATAAGAAAGCCCTCACGGACTGTGTTTGTTGTCAGTTTTCCCAGTCTCTCATGCCTGATCCTTTTATATGCCCTCTTCCTGCCCAGGCTCTGATTTCATGCAAACTCAAACTGGAACAACAATCTTTAAATGCCTCTGTTTTCCATTCTGCTCCATCTTATGACCATCCTTGCTGCTTGCCTGACATGTGTCAAGAAAGAGAATAGGCAGGTAGGATTGTCAATAGGTAATTCAACAAGATTTCTAAAAGCTTTTGCAATGCCAAATGCAAAGGGTCCCCCTCACTAGGTAGTCTAAGGAGCAATGGAAGTAGTTCATCCTGTAGCTACTTTCTCCCTAAAGAATCTTTCATTTCAACATCTTACACTCCTGAGGCGTCTCGTCTCAATTTTGTTTCCTGACGTTTCTTGCACCCTGTGCTTGCTTTCTTGAAGCCCCCGGTTCATAGCTGTAGAGAGAGCTCACGAAGGCAATTTCCCTTTAAACTTTGAAAACCAGAAGTTTCTGCTCCTTTCTTTCAGCTGAGTAGTGTGGACTTATAAGTCAGCAATGATTTCCTTGACGTGTCTGAAGACTACCCTGTCTTGTTCTAGTCTTGCTGTGGAAAGATCCCTTCTGAAATCCTGTATAATCCTGCATATATAATTTTTTCCTCCTTGGACAAACCTTTTGTTCTTTAGCCCCAGCTTTCTGAAATATCAAATTCTGTGCCTTTGATAAAGGTCTGATATTAAAGTTCCTGACTACTATGTCAAAAATGTCCACAGATGTTTACTAATCGTTAGAAACGTTTCCATTTTCGGCTGTATAGTAAATAAGATGAGAACATCAGGAAGGTCTGTACTCATTCTCCATGTCTGATTGTCCCTTGTTCTTTTTCCAAGTCTGCATTATCTTCCTGACATTTCTTCAACCTAAGTAACTTTATTGAGAACAGACTTGCTGGGAGTACATTTCCTGAGTTTCCATTTATCTGGAAAACTCTATTTTCTTTAAATATATTTCCACTAGATGTAGCCTTCTGACTACTTTTATATTGATTTTGTTTTTTAAATAACATTTTATTTATTCTCTTAAAAAATTTTCTTTATTAATTATTGTCTTTATTTACATTCCAAATGTTACCTCCTTTCCTGGTTCCTCTTTCCTTCTGAGAGAGTACTCCCCCACCCACCCACCCACCCACCCACCCACTCCCACCTCACCCCACTAGCATCCCCCTTCCCTGGGGCAGTAAGTTTCTACAGGATTAAGTGCATCCTGTTCCACTGAGGCCAGACAAGGCAGTCCTTCACTATATATGTAGCAGGGGACATGGACCAGCCCCTGTATGCTCTTTGTTTGGTGGCTTAGTCTCTGGAAGCTCTGGGGGGGGGGGGGGGTGTCTGGTTAGTTGATACTGTTGTTCTTCCTGTGGGGTTGCCATCTGCTTCAGCTCCTTCAGTCCTTTGCCTAACTTCCATTGGGGTCCCTGGGCTCAGTCCAATGGTTGGCTGTGAGAATCTGCATCTGTCTCAGTCAGCTGCTGGTAGAGCCTCTCAAAGGACAGCGACACTAGACTCCTGTCTGCAATCACAACATGGTACCAGTCAGGATTTGGTGCCTGGTCATGGGATGGATCTCAAGTTGGGCCGGTCTTTGGATGGCCTTTCTGTCAGTCTCTGCTCCATTTTCCCCTACATTTCCTTTAGACAGGAACAATTCTGGGTCAAAAATTTTGAAGTTGGGTGGGTTGACCCATGCCTTTAATGAGGGCCATGTCTATCTACTAGAGGTGGTCTTTTCCAGTTCCATTAGCCCACTGTTGGGCATTTGGGCTAATGTTGTCCCCATTGGGTCCTGGGAACCTATCACATCCCTAGTGTCTGGGACTTTCTAGTGGTTTCCCCCCGTCCCCCAACCCACACTGCTGCATATGTCTATTCATTCTCCTGGCCCTCTAGGCTTCTCTCCTGTCTCCTCTAATACTTGACCCTGTCCCCCCCTTTATTCCCCTCCACTCCCCCATCTCTTAAAATTTTATACATGAGTACAATATATTTTAATTGATTCTTCCAACCTATTTTTCTCTCTACTTCATATCTTCTTTTTTTGAAGGACATCTGTTATTATTTTTAGCTAATTTTTCTTATTTTTGAGAATAAACTCCATTTGGATGGAGTCCCCCAACCTGGCCCTCTCCTAACGTGATGTTTTCTTTTAAAACCCATTAAGTCCTATTAGTACTATGGACATGTTCTCGCATGTGGGGACATACACTGGAGTGTGGGAAACCTACTGGTGGCCACACTCTCTGAAAGGAATGATTTTGGTTTTAGTTTTTATTTAGTACTTACACGTCTCCTATTGTCTGCTGCCCTCATTGTTTCAACAAGAGATGAGGTATTCTTGCCCCTCTGTTATTCTTATTATTTTAAATATGTATCCAGAGTTATTATCATTATTATCTAGAGTAAAGGATATTATTTCAAAGAAAGACTCTTTTCATTTTATTTTAAAAATGTCTTATGTTTTGAAAAGTTTACAAATTCATACACCTTCAAAATATTATACAAGTATTTTGATCATACTTCTCCACCACTGCCTCTCTCCAATTTTTCCTGCAACCTTCATCTTGCCCCCCCCCCATACTTTTTTGTTATCATTAACCCCTGAATGATTAGTACTGTCCACGTGCACATGCATAGCAGGCTATCCAATGGAACACGGGTAATACCCCATCCATAGCAATACACGGACAACCTACCAGTGGCAAAATCATCAAAGGAGAGTGACCCTCCCTCCCTCAGCAAGCATCAACGTCTAAAAGCCTCTCTGCTATGGAGCCCTGGGGTTCAGTTTCCAATTCATGCTGAAATTCTGACTGATGTTATCTTGCTCAGGTAGTCACAATGGCCTTGAATTCATGTCTGAACAGCCATGTCATATCAGAAATTGGCATTTCACAGCTCTCCTTTCCACTCTGAAGCTCTTACATTCTTTCCGTCCCTTCTTTCTTGACGTTCCCTTAGCCAAGGATGAAGGAGATTACTGTGGATGATTCACCTGCAGCTGAGCACTCACACTTACCTAGACCCGACTCATGGAGAAGTGCATGAAGAAAATGCTGCTCTGACCAAAGCTGAGAGCAAAACAAATCTATGAGTATAAAGATAAATATTGATAAGGCAGTTTGTCAGGGTGACCATTATCAAAGTAACAATAGTTACTTTGTTTGGAAACATAGGTTTCCACCTATGGCCTATGATCTCCTGGTCGTGGACTTATGACCAGGTTTATAGTATGATAAATGAAATCCCTCTTCTGGAGCAAGCCTCATTCAATCAGAAAGTGGTTGGTTACAGAAACACCCCATTGCTTCCATGCCACTATTGCTCTGTGGGCAATCTTGCCATGCAGGTCCATATTGTAGCATGCAGGGTCCAGTGCTGGATGAGACCATAGATGTCTTTTCTCCCCCAGCAACCTACAGGCTACACTCTATTTTGAATGTTCTTAAACTAGATTCTATACTAGATAGCGCTTATGGAATTTGATGGGTAGCATCTGAAAAATGTTAGTGGCCTTTCATTGTCTACAAAATACATTTCTTACACACCCATGAAGACTCACTTTATCAAGACCTTACATTTGCATTCCTTCTTTCAGGAGTCCTGATGTCCTTGTCTTTTTATTTTTGTTTTACTCTTGAGACAGTCTTATGAAGCCAAGGCTGATATCAGGGTTGCCACAGAGCTGACATGACCCTCCCAAGTGCTGGCAAATAGGTATGTGCCATAACTCCCAGCTCTGTCCTCATCTTTATAGATGGTTTTCTTTTATACTCAAGTCCAGACTGAGAATAATATCAGGGATAATGCTTTCTTTGTGGTTCTTGGGGTTAACTCCAGGGTGCTGATATATATATTCACAGCCAGAGGGAGGTATCTGTCAGTCTGTCTGTCTCTAATGTACTACATTGCTATAGGTTTACAGACACCCAACTACCTCTCTATGATGTACTATACTGTTATAGGCTCATAGTAATAAGGACACATGTCCATGGATTGAAATCATAGGATAAAGTAACTTTTCTCTTTATTAATTGTATTGGACATTTGGTCACAGTGAAAAAGCTGGTTAACGCAAATTTATTGTTTATGCTATTTTCTTGTTTCATTCTACTAGTAAAACTTTTATCTTTTTTCATTTTTAACAATGACTGAAAACAGCTAGAGACTTTCTGTTTTGATAAGAGGCCTGGTACACAGGAGAGATTTCATTCTTGGTAACTTACACTAATAAAATCCCATTATCGGGACAATCGTAGGCCCTGGGAAGGAGCCTCTAAACTGCTCCCTGAGTATTGATATCGATATTCATAGATTTGTGTTGCTCTCAGGCAGCTGAGGGGAGTTCACTTTTCCACCAAATATCCTTTCACAGAGGCCTACTAAACCTTCATTTTTTTCTTTCTTTTTTATAACTGATCTTCTGTCCCTAGTTGCTCTGGCTTCTAGGGAGGTAGTAAGTATTTCTTGGCCCTTCTCACCACCAGAAAAGTTCTGCAGCAGTGGCCTTTTTTGAAATCCAGCTTTGTCAGCCCGCCTTGTGCAGTTCCACAGTGTAGGCAGATGCCAGAATCATCTATATTTTAAAATAATCTTTATATGTTTTCATATATGTTAACCATGATCTTTTTTTTTTTTTTTTTTTTTTTTTGCATGCATGCATCAAATCCCTAGGATCTAGCTGAGTATTTTAGTGTTCCTTAATAATTTAACTCTATTGAGTAAAAGAAGAAAGTCTTCAAACCATGAGCTGGACATTCATATTAAATGATAAAGTACGGCATTCTGAGTATGTTCTGCATTATGATGATCGAAGGAATCTGAAAAACCTAATAATAAGTTCAAAAAAAATTGTTGATATCTTTTGTTGTGGATAGTCCTGGGGCTGTTTGTATTTTGATGCTAATTCTGCCCTCCTGGGAAGGGCTTTGGACCAGGAGTGAGTTACATACTCATGTGACTTCTTGTGAACCAATCCCCTAATGAATAAAGGAGCCAATCACTGGGCGAGTAGGAGGGACTTCCGGGTTGGAGGGAGGAAGAGAAGAAGCAGGAGAGAGAGAGACAGAGAGAGAGAGAGAGAGAGAGAGAGAGAGAGAGAGAGAGAGAAAGAGTCTTTTTGGAACAGGACAGCATAAGGGGTAAGATGTAGCTGCTAGAGTTTCCTGGTATCATGGCGGATCCATCAGGATCCACCTCTGGAGGATTTAGATTTAATTAGACTTACAAGATTAGAAGTTTAGTTGATGCACCCAGAGATTGAGTTACCATTGTTTCTGAACTAAGTTTGTGTTGTATTTTCTATCATGCGGCTACTCATCTGGGTTCCAGAGAGAAAGGTAGGGCAGCCAAGTGTGGGTTTGCCTGATGCATCCCACTAAGGCCATGGGGGATTTGAAGCATGGGGCTGGCATGGTAGCAACCCGCCAGTGGGAACCTAGTGAGCTGGGTAGAGAGATCATGGAGCTCTGAGTCAGAACTCCACAAGATAAAAGCAGGTCGGCCATTACTCACCAGTGCATGGCTGGCCAGGCCGACAGGGCTGAGAGAACCAGAGCATAGCATGGGGACTTGTTATATTCTTTCTTTTTAATATTTCCTTCAACTTGGTTCTAATGAGGCATGTATATGTATAGAGGAGGGCATGTGACAAAGAATATAGGTAGTTTTAACACTATAAAAATATAGAATAACCTATCTAAAAGAACTGCAGGGGCAAAAATAGAGAAGAGACTGAGGGAAAGGAGGTCCAATAACTGGCCCAAATAGGGATTCTTCTCAAGGAGAGGCTCTAAGTCCTGGCACTATTACTGATGCTATGGTGTGTTAACAGATGGGAGCTTGGCATGGCTGTCCTCCGAGAGGCCCAACAAACAGCTGACTGAGACAGAGGCAGATACTTACACCCAACCAAAGGAATGAAGTCCGGGACCACTGTAGTTGAATGAAGGAAAGGATGGAAGAAGTTGAGGAGGAGGGCAACTCTATAGGAAGACCAGCAGTCTCAACTAACCTGCACCCCCATGATCTCTCAGACACTGAGCCACCAGCCAGACAGCATACACCAGCTGATATGAGGCTCATGACACATATACAGCAGAGGACTGCCTGCTCTGGCTTCAGTGAGAGAAGATGCACTTAACCCTCTGGAAACTTGAGGCCCTACTTGAGGAGTGAGTAGGCCTCGTGGGGTAGGGTGGGGTGGGAGGGTTGGGGGGTTGGGAACATCATCTTGAAGATGGGGGAGGAGGAATGGATGAGGAACTGTTGAAAGGCAGACTGGGAGAGGGATAATGACCAGACTGTAAAAAAGGATTGAAGATAATTTATAAAATACAAAATAATTTTCCTTATTATTGCTTTTTAAATTAATCATTGTATTCACTTACATTTCAAATGATATTCCCATTCCACAACTCCCATAGCTTACCCCCCTCTTTATCCTGGGTGCTCCTCCACCCACTCACCCACTCCCGCCTCACTCCCCCTATGCTGGGGCATCAAGTGTCCACAGGACTAAGGGCCTCAACTTCCACTGATGTCAGATAAATCCATCCTCTGCTACATGTGTATCTGGAGCCATGGATCCCTCCAAGTATACTCTTTGGATGATGCTTTAGTTCCTGGGAGCTCTGGGTGGTCCAGTTAGCTAATATTGTTCTTCCTATGGGGTTGCAATCCCCCTCAGCTCCTTCAGTCCTTCCCCAGAAATTGAATAGAAATATGTAGCAGTGGGCAATGGCAAACTGGCAGTAGCTACTAGAAATTCCCAGACTACAGGGAAGTGAGAGGCTTCCTGAACCCAACTGTGATGACTTTAGCTGAAATACCCAACAAAGGGGGGATACAAGTTGTAGAGACCACCTCCACCCACACATCTTGAAATTTTAAACCCAGAAATATTCCTGTCCAAAGGAAAGACAGGGACAAAAAATGGAGCAGAGACTGAAGGAAAGTCCATCTAAAGAGCTCCCCACCTAGGGCTCCATCCCATCTGCAGACACCAAACCCTGACACTATTGCTGATGCCAAGATGTGCTTGCTGACAGGAGCCTGCTATAGCTGTCTCCCGAGAGGTTCTACCAGCACCTGACTAATACAGATGCAGATACTCACATCCAACCATCGGACTGAGCCCGAGGACCCCAGTGGAAGAGCTTATCGCTTTTTAAAGAAAACTATTTTAAGGGCTATTTGAATACAAAGTGGAAGAAGAAGAATTGGAAGGAAACTACCCATGAGTCACAATGATGACTGAAAGGCAGCAGACTAAGAGTTCTAGGAGAGCCAGTGCGGGGAACGTGATGTGGGAAGAAAAATGATGTCCCTCCTTGGGGGCCAGACGGGAGGCGAGAGGCTTAAGCTTCAGCAGGAGGGATTTAGATAACCGAAAAGGAGAAATTTTCAGACAGTGAGGTTTGATAGACACTGGAATGTGTAACTGGGGAAGCTTATGGAATTTCCTTCTCTCAAGGTCTTTTAAAAATAGACAGCATCTCATCTGTTTGAAGGATGGACTTTATTTGACCCCCAAAGTGTCTACTGAGCCCAGAGGGAGAAGATTACCTCCCAAAGGAAAGAGAACCTGAGTGATCTTGGGGAGCTTGAATGTGAAAATATTGTGAACATTTTTCACTTTTAACTTGAATTCCGCATGGCACATATGTAGATTATAACTGCCACAGTATGCTTCCTGGTGTAATGTTTTTATTTTTAATGTCTGGAGATAGGAGTTTAAGTAAAACTCTTATAGGGAGAGAAGGCAGAACTATTTTATCTTATTTTTGAGCCTATTTGTATAGGCGTATGAGCAAGGAGAAAGGATATTTTGGACCTCTTTGACTTTAATTTCACTTCCCCTTCTAAATTAAAAATTGTTGTCTTTTTTATTGGCTTTGATTTTTAAAGGCAAACTAAAAGATTAATTTAGTACAAGAGTTTCTCACAGTGTTTTTGGCAAGACCAGAGCTCCAAGCTGGACCAGGTTCTCTGCACTTAATTTCCTCTCAGGAAGTTTACCTTCAAAAGTCCAAATATAAGGTCAAACTTTGGGTTGCCGGAAATGTTAATGTCCTTTACTGTCTGAGCACCCAGACAACCCTCAGTGAGATAGTCTACTCTGGACATCGTTAAGGATTCAAATGCTGTGTAATGATTTAGCTGCTTCCTTTTTGCTTATTTAAAAAAAACGAGCTGGGATATCTTTACCCAGCCTTCTAAAACTCAGAAATTAAAATCTTCACACATAAGAAGTGTTCTATATTCTCTGGATTAAGTTGACATCTAGTACATGTGATACATGTAGACATGTAGTTACATGTGATACATGTAGACATGTAGTTACAAGTGATGTGAACCTGTCTTCCTTCTTAAATAGCAAGGCGTGCTACAGGCCAAAGAGGAAGCACATGTTAAACTTATTGACCACTTTAAGCGAACAGTACTAGTGTGTTCTGTACATGATTTCTCTCAGATTCTGTTTTAGGTGATCTGACGATGCTTAATAGTTATAACACGTTGTCACTTAACTCTTCACAATTTTCTAAGTGGGTATGACTCTAAGGAAAAGCTTGTAAATATTATGAAAAATGGAGATCTTGTAAGAGGTTGCGATTTGCTTGAGGTCTCAAGACTAGAAACTGTAAAGTACTCCGGAAGTGCAGGGTTCTGTGGACTATTTCTGACAGCAGAGCCTGGGTCTCTCCCACTGTATAATGCTGTGATATTTGTGTGACCTGTAACGTTTTTTGCCATTGAAGAGATCTTTGCCTTACACATCTGACATCAAAAGCCCATTAGATACGATGGGACTGAAGGCTCTATCACCAAACAGAAAGTTGTGTTTGTTGTTGCTCAGTCACACGATGTAAACACCATAATTTTTCAACATACTCACATGGTAAGCCATTCCTCAAAGCATTCTCCCAGTGAGGCAATGGCCCCTTCTAATCCACGCTAGTTACTAGTGATTAAACCACACTAGAGAGTACAAAACACATCTTAATAATTGCATCAGCTTCTGACAAAATGTTGAATCCATCTCCTATAATTCCTGGCACACGGCTGTGGGTGTCACTGGGGGGCATGGTGGCTTTATTTCCTTCCCTAACAGTTCGGAAGTTTGTTTAATACTGACTCAGAGGAAGCGTTCTAGCTGAGTCCTCACATGGCCTTGTTTACAGCTCCAGAGTGTACATAATAGATAAAGAACTGACTTCCACATACCCCTGTGCTTCCTGGGTGTGTGGGCGAGTGTGCTTGAGCCTGTGAAACCGGGTTGTGCAATCTCCTGCTTGGCGCATTAGGATGCAGCCACCCCACATCCCTTAAATATTCCACTGAGTGAGCCTAATGTTTCACAAACTGAAAACCAATGTATTCTCTAAGAGAGAAGCCAGTAATTAATAATTAACATGAAGAAAACTCCGGTGAGTTTCTAGATGGTCAAAACAGAGGTGGCGGCCGAGTGTAAAAAAGCCATGGGGAACAAAGCTGTAAGTAATTGGGATAAACACTGTTCCAGCAGCAGTACCTCACTGTTTTGATTGGGACTGTAGCTGGCATTTATATACAGTCCAGTCTGGGGCAAGAATTTTTCTTATACCAGCATAATTTTCCTTGATTCTTGTGATAGTCTTTGTAGGTAAATATAAGCTATTGCACTTTTATAGGTCAGATATAAAATAATAAATAAAAAAAAAGGGTCCCGAGTTAGACTGATAGTCTAATAGTAACTGTCAGGGTAAGGAGAGGGACCACACTGACTCTCAAAGAAAAAACAAGGCCCTTCCCACCTATCTGTTTGATTCCTCTTTTGATCTGACTTTGCACAAATCTTCATTGCAGTTAGTTTCAAAAGGCATAGTGTAATCCATTTGAAGAACTTTCTGGCTTTACGAAGGTTCAGACTAAAGGTCTTTGGAGGATGGTGGGCTGGATGTTTCAGGGAAGAAACACTGCATAGCCACCAGTCTCTCAGGCCTGAAGAAAGGGGAATGGATACCTTTGAAACGTCTATGAAATTATCTATGAACTGTCCTTTGAGCACAGTGCAGGACTGACAACATGTGTCCCAAACAGATGTTCAATAGTACATATTAGAAGTACATTCTCTTTTATCAAAATATTCTCTTTGTATCAAAATTAGGTAAGACAGTGCTCAGTAAATTTAGCAATCTCTCTAAAGCTTAATTTTAAAGGCATTATAATCGTTCTCCTTTTCCCTCCATGTTTTATGGCGGCTGCTGCTGA
Organism: Uromys caudimaculatus; assembly: GCA_028551405.1. Taxonomy (NCBI): domain Eukaryota; kingdom Metazoa; phylum Chordata; class Mammalia; order Rodentia; family Muridae; genus Uromys; species Uromys caudimaculatus. Next base: position 84,339,718 of record CM052702.1, read on the forward strand.
ATTATGAGTCTTGCTGAATCATCTGCAGAAGACAGCGTTGTTTTTGCAAACTGAAAGAAATGTGGGATATAGATTGTGGTATATAGATTGCTGGCATTGAGAGAAACCAGAATAAATATGCAAGAATGACCACAAGGCCTCAGACGTGGGTGTCTTTATCCGTTTGCCTCATTCCTGGGAGGTTTCAGTTTGAAGACGTGGGGAGGGAGAGGGAGAGGAACAAGGCTTTTGAGTTTTGGAACAATTTAGTTGAATTTCCACTCAATATGTTCTAAGATCTTTATACTGTGGCCACACGTTGCAAGAGAGGTAGCTGGGGAAAAGATTGTGCTATGTTACTGATCATAACTCTTAAAAGTTAAAAGTGGGCCGGGCAGTGGTGGCGCACGCCTTTAATCCCAGCACTTGGGAGGCAGAGGCAGGTGGATTTCTGAGTTCGAGGCCAGCCTGGTCTACAGAGTGAGTTCCAGGACAGCCAGGGCTACACAGAGAAACCCTGTCTTGAAAAACCAAAAAAAAAAAAAAAAAAAAAAAAAGTTAAAAGTGTGTGAGGAGGGGGTAGTGAGACGGGTCAGTGGGTAACGCCTCTGCCAAGCAAGCTGACAACTTGAATTTGATCCCCAGAACCACCCTACAGTCTTCCTCTGAACTCCATGTTAGTGATGGGACACATGTGCCATTTCCCATCATGCATACATACATCAGACATGTTTTCCAGAGCCTGTGCTTCTCTGCTTCAGTTTTTGCTGCCAGGTTCCTGCCTTGCTTTAGTCACTGCCTTGACATCCCTCAGTGCTGGACCATGATGGGGACATTAAACCAAATAAACCTGTTCTTTCCCAGGTTGCTTTTAGTGATGGTCTTTTTCACAGCCACAGAGAGCCAACTAGGGCAAGGCTTTTCTTCCTTTTGCCTTTCTCTTTCTCTGAGACCGCTTAGGATTTTGGGAAGGACTCAGAATTCTGCAATCAGACTGCATTAAAATCCAGGCACTGCCACAGTAAGGATTTGTGATGAACACAAGTTCTTTATCTGAAAAATAAGGAAGTGAAATCAAACATCATAGCAAGCACATACTAGATCATGTGCTTCTTTTTAACTTAGTTTGTAGATACTGCAGAGAGCAGCATTGACTCAGCTGTGAAGCAGTGATGAGAATGGTCACATTTGATGCTTCTCTTCTGTGTTTGAAATCAGTGATTCCATTTGAATTGTGAAAAACCCCAGCACCTTGCGCTGAAGCATGTTGTATAAGGATAGTTTGTCCTTATGTGTATTTCATTGTTTCTCTCTCTCTCTCTCTCTCTCTCTCTCTCTCTCTCTCTCTCTCTCTCTCTCTCTCTCTCTCTCTCCTGAAATTTGTAAGGAATTTGGCAAAGAAGCCCATACCATGCAATGATATTAGAGGGCCTAGCTTAAATTTTCAGTTATGTTGGTTGTAGCTGTTTGACCTCTCTCAGCTTGGGCTCCATACTTTAAAATGTGATAACACTGACTTTCCAGGGTTACATGGTTTAAGTGGGAAAAATAATGGGCAGATGCCCGGTCATGTTTAACATATGCTAAATATTTAATAAGAATTTTAGACTTTAGTAGCATGCTTAATTTTAACACTTAAGTATAGGAGAAGAAAAAGACATCCAGACTTATTTACTTAGTTGGACTGTAGTCAGTTTGGGGCCCTGGTTTGCACTTGATCATTTTAGGAAGGGCACTCATGACTGTGTTTTGTTTATAAATGGTCCAGTCTTATAAATACAATGTGGATGTCAATAAAGAGAGTACATTGAGTGGATTAAAGTTAAGTGTAGGGTGATATTTAGAATTAGTTTTCCTTTGATAGTTCACACCTAAATAATAGACTTGAAGCAATGAGAAAACCCCACGATTAAAAGCTACAGAAGCCACAGTAGGTTGAGAGGTTATTTGTGGGTGTTACATTTTAGCATGGGTCAACTTCTCCCACCTAAGAAAAATGCAATGTGAACCTAGTATACAGCGTGGCTTCACAAGCTCAACCTGAGCCTGGTGCCATCCACTCTCCCTTCGCACCTTCTGTTATTCAAAGTTTATCAAGCAGATTCACAGAGGGTATGCCTCTAGTCATGTCCATGCATAGGTGTTGACATAAAAAATTGGGGTCACAGATGTTTGGGACTGACTACCAAGCCATCAGGGCCTGGGCAGGAAGGAGAGCAGAGATGACAGCACTTGTGACCAAATTAAAGATAGATAATTACCACAAAGAGATACTGCATTATGGGTTGTCAGAAGTCAGAGAAATCGTGAAAGCAAGGTACAGAACTCCATCCAGCTGGGAATTGAACCCATGTCCTCTGCAAGAGCAGCAAGAGCACTTAAGCACTGAACCACCTCTCCGGTCCCTCTTTGCTGTCCTACTGTGTGCTTGTTTAATCTTTTAGATGGCATAGATCACAGCCTATATACCTCTTGCTTGGCTCCTTGAGATTTGTTGGAATGAACAGAGAAGAATGTATGCAATCTTATTGACTGAGCACCATGCTTGCTTCATTTCCTTATGACTATGATGAGAATTTTGTCTCTTTCACTCACAAGTTCTCATCATACAGATGACTCCAAGTCAGGCCTCTACCCTCCACAAACATGCAATGGCAGGCCCACTCTCCTCCTATAAACAATAAAGAAATGGGAAAAGGAAAAGGTCAGAAACAAACTGGGTTTATGGAGTTCTGTCCTGGTGGTATCCCAGTAGAAAAAAAGAAAATGATTATTTAACTGTTTGTAAAATAATGAAAATCCTAGTTGCCACCACAAGCCATGCCACAGAATGTATTTCAGGAGGTTTCAAAATAAAATGGAAGTTTTTAATGAAGCAGCAACAGCATGCACCAAGAGCTCATCATATGAAAGAGTACAACTTGTTTTCTCTTTCATCTGAGGTCTTGCTGTATAGCAAGGCTGGTCTCAAACTTGTGGCAAATGTTTTGCCTCAGAGTCAAGTCCTGGGGTTATGGGTCTACATCACCCTCTCCTGCCGAGCACCAGACTTCCTAAGCATAAACAGAATAATGAAAACATATGTATAATAAAAATATTCAGTTTAAGAATAAAATAAAAATCAAATAACAAATGACAATTATTTGGTATCAGATAAAGGAGAGTTGTTCGTTTAGTATACTGTTGTTTTCTCTGAGATTGAAACATTCCATCTTGCAGGAAGATCCTTAGGTAGGAAGGCAAACCACTCAGAATAGTTTCAAGAAGTCCCTGAAATTGACAAGATTTACTAGACCTCTCTCTGTCTGAGTAAGTGATAAAAGCTGAGAGTCTCTCTCAGACAGAGAAAAGCTAAGCTGCAAGGAAGATTCTCAAATAACCTAAGCTGCAAAGAAGACTCAGAGTCCAGACCAGCTACCTGGAAGAGGCAGAAGCTATCCAAACTGCCTGAAAGATGTTTAGACCAACTGAGCCACCTTGAAAACACTCTCTGATCTGTTGAGCTGCCTGCAGGCTGTGCAGTGTGCTCCAGGCTCCTTGCTTTGTGAGCTGTCACCCATGCTGGGGTGGACTTTGGTGTGCAACTGTCTTTGTGTCATTTCTGCTCCTGTAAGTAACTCCTCACCCATATTCCTGTAAGTAACCCCAGTAAAATTCTTTAGTCCACTAAGTTGGACTTTGGTGCTATTCTTACTTTGGTTTGTTGTGGGTAGACATATGTGTAGTGCCTCCCTAGGAAAAGTTTTGTCCAACAACATATACAAAAGCTCCTACAATTCAGACCAAAACACTGGGCCCTACTTAGAGGATTAAGACTACAGCTGGACAGTCCAAGCATGAAAAGATATGAATGCCCCAATATTACAGATAAACTTCAAATCATTTAGTATAAAAATATTAATGAAACAAGAAATAACGTGTTGAAATAAAATAAATGTGTCTAAATACATTTGGTTTTGGTGATGGTGTGGCAAACTGCATAGTTAAGGTACAATAGTAGCTATACATTGGTGGAGACATATAGGTGTTCACTACCATGCACAGCTAAGAATATATTTTATATATATATTCTTTTCACATCAGCGTCCAAGGGAGACCTGCTGAATTCTTTGTTTTGCTCACTGTCCTGTTCTGTATTTGATAAGTAGAGTGCTTTGCCTTGGTGTGTCAGCTGATATCTGATTCATAATGTCAAGAGTTGTTTTTCCCCCCTTATTTCTTGTACTTAAAACCAGAGGCTTGGCTTGCTTGTGGTGAGATTGTGTATCCGTGGTATGTGCTCTTCTTGTTGCAACACACCAGGATGATGTTATTTCTGGTTGCCTCACTTTTAACGGTGCTGAAGTTGGTTAACAGCATGTGAGCCCTCCTCCAGGATCAACGTCTTCACTTCCATTTGGCGTGATGGTAAATATATTTGCCAGAGGGACCGGAGAGGTGGTTCAGTGCTTAAGTGCTCTTGCTGCTCTTGCAGAGGACATGGGTTCAATTCCCAGCACCTAGATGGCAGCTCAAAACCACTGGTTCTAAAGGACCCGATGCTCTCTTCTGATGTCTGCCAGCTCATATATACATGTGGTGCACATACATTCAGGCACACACACATAAGATAAAACTAAAAAATTAAGAATATATTTATTAGTGATCACTGTCTTGATCTGCCATTATATTAGAATTTATTAAATAGTAGGCTTCTAATTTATCTATTTCTGTACAAATTAACTGATAATTTTCTGTAAAACTTCTAAAAATGAAAATTTATCTTTTCTAATAATCTAATTACTTTAAAACAGCACGTGCTGGAAAGGTAGCTACACATCAGCCTTGATTCTGTCTCTTTGTCATTTTTCATGGTAAGGAGTGGGTGCTCCTTCACCATCTCTGTAGTTGAATTGTAACAGTGAAAGCTGGCTAGCAACATTGATATCCAACAATAGAAGGTGTGTTGTGATGGGTCTGCCCTGCAGATCCATACTGAGAATGTTGTGCGACCTCTAGACGACGAAGAATATTTAATAAAAATGTTCATGAGGAAATATCAAGTGGTAGAATAAATAAAAATAGATACATATTGTGGTCTGAAAATTAGCTAAAATACGAGGATTATAAAATATTCTCTCAGCCATGATATGGACGTGCTTTTCATAATCAGTGAAACAGTATCTTTCAATTTTTAATCTTTATTTTTCTATCGATCATCGTGTTATAGACAGTAGTTTTATAAGTAAAAGGTAGTTTATGTCTGTTTAAAAGAGAGGTCTATGGACAAGTTATACTTGAAGGATTCATGGTTGTTGATTTGGACACTGGTTTTGACTTCTTTTGTAACTTTGGATCTTCTCCTGGACTGTTTTTTTAAATAAGCGTATATACTTTCTATCTTTAAAAATATGTTGTTTTTTCAGTCATTCTTATTTTTAAATTGTATACACACACACACACATATACACACATGTGTGTGTGTGTGTGTGTGTGTGTGTGTGTGTGTGATCTATAGAGGGCATCAGATCCCATGGAACTGGAACTGGACTTGCAGACAGTTGTGAGCTGCCATATGGGATCGTGAGACTTAAACCTGAGTTCTTGGGAAAAACAGCCACTGTAAGCCATCTCTCCAGTTCATTCTCTTGGGATTCTTAAATGTGGCTTCATTTGGGTCAAGATTTCTCTCTATTATAAGAAGTGACGAAGATTATGTGAAGTTTGTGTTTTTCCCTGATTGTTCAGATGTGTGTGTGTGTGGTTTTGAGATAGAAGGGTGCATCCATCCTGATGGTTGTAGTTTCTGGGGCCTCTGTCTTCTCACCTTTCTATTGCTGTTGCTTCTGTAATTTGACAGTTGACTGCTCTGGCTCAGCAGGTAAGTATTGCTTGGGGAAGTGTAAGAACTTGATGGCCTAATCTTTTGAAACGATGCTGACAGTGGAAGGATTTTTGGATGGATTTAGACAGAATAATAATCTACATGGCCGAATATTTAAGGACTGTGATGCTAAGGTGCGTGTGCTGTGCCCTGGGGCAGCAGCCCATGGGGTCATTTTCATTCTGCCCATTCAGGAAGCCTGCCTTTGCAGCAATGGCCTTCATCTGATTGGGTGAGGCCTGCTCACATTCTGGGAATTCTTTCTTGCTCAAAGTGTATTAATTAAATTAATTGAATATAAAAGGCCTTCAAGGCAGCATTTTGACTGGTGTCTGACCAATGCTTTGCACTGCAGTATAGCCTAGTGGTCACATAAAATTACCACTGGAGAGGATAAAGTATTTATGATCTTACCATTAGGTCAGAGTTGATTTTGTTAGCCTACAGAATCCAGAGCCTGGGATTTTTTTTTTTTTTTTTGATACAATCAATAAAAAAGTCTCCTGTCCTTATCTGGTTCACACTGTAAAATGAGACCCAAGGTGGCTAGGACATTTTATAGCTCCATGGAAATCCCTCCTGATAAAGAAAGCACCCTTCTTAGAACCCCCCTATCTGCCCCAACTGTTATCACACAGTGCTTTATTGACAACTTTGTGATAAGAACTAATGCCTATTTAACTTCCTTATTTACACTATAGAAAAACCTGCTAATTGCTGTCTTGTTTATTCACTGAAGTTTGCCACCTTTAAAAAGTGAATGCCTTCATTTCTAGTGAGTGAATTTTCTTCTTAGGAGACATTTATAAAATTCAAAGCCTGGAAACACCATGGTATGAGGAAAGTGGCTAACAATGAAGAAAAGGGTGTTTTTTTCTTTCTATTTTCTACTTCAAAAAAATATATATGTATACACACACACACATATATATATACATATATATATATGTATATATATATGTATATATATCTGAAGCCAGGAGGTGGTGGGACATGCCTTTAATCCCAGCTCTCAGAAGGCAAAGGGAGGCAGATTTCTGAGTTTGAGTCCAGCATGGTCTGCCAAGGACAGCCAGGGCTACTATAGAAATCCTGTCTCAAAAAACAAAACAAAAACAGTGAAACAGTGATAAGCACATCAACAGAAACATAAGCGATCAATGTCAGACTGACAAGCAGGAAATCCAGTTTCTTAGGAGAAAAGGCTCAACACTTAACATCAGGAGCATTGAAGGCCTCCTATAATGATTTGAAGTAAGAAGAATCATAAAAATTCTAATAATCTTTCCTTCTTAGTCTCATCGAAACTGTAACTTTAAAAGTTATTTAGATTAAATTTCATCAAAACACATATCATCCTCTACATGGTTTGTGTGTGTGTGTGTGTGTGTGTGTGTGTGTGTGTGTGTGTGTGTGTGTGTGTCTATGCGTGATTTCAAACTCATAAGAGACTAGTAGGGTTTGAAATTCAGTGAAACATACTGATTATTGAATAAATACACATATATTCTGCTTGCAATCATTGTATGAATCTGTTTTCTGTTTTCTTATTTGGTTAACTTTATAAATGTTGATATAATTTAATATATTCATTTGTTTGATCTAAATGGTATGGTAAGCAGAAGTAAAATGAAATTTTATTACACATGGCAGCTCAAACTGTCTGTAACCCTAGTTCCAGGGCATCTGCCACCCTCACACAGACATGCATTCAGGAGAAACACTAATGCACATGAAATAAATAATAAATTATTAAAAGGAGTCCACCGAGTTATTTTCAAAGAGGTCATAAAAAGCATTAACGACATAACTTTGCTTTAGCCCACTCCTTGCCGTCTTCCCAAGTGCTCTGCAGCTACAAGCCAACTGAGGCAGACGAGAAATCAACTTTCCACACTAACGCTGCCATTGCCTACAGGACCGTTTCTAAATATTACTCTCAGTGACATCAGTACAAGCAGGCCTGTGTGTATCTAAATGTGTTTAGCTCTTTCGAAAACATTCCGAAACCCAGTGAACCCTTATCGATGGCTCACTTTTGTTTTGATATAAATAGGGTGCTTTAAAGATTTTAACGAGTTCTTTGATAAAACACCTGAAGAATTTGATTTGACTAAAAATGTTAAGCTGAAGGAAAGAGGTTAGGAAGTAGAGACTTCTAAATAACAATAACAACATTAGTCAAGTTAAAAGACTTATTTGATGTGTCTGAATATTTTGCCTGGACGGATGTCTTTGTACCTTGTATATGTCTGGTGCCCATGGAAGACAGAGGAGGGTGTTGGATCCCCTGGAATTTGAGTTCACACAGTGGCTGGCTCCCATGTGGATGCTGCAAGTGTACTCTGTGTCCTCTGGTAGAGCCCCCAAAGCTCATCACTGCTAAGACACCTTTCCAGCCCTTAACAATATCCAGTATTTATAGGCAATTCAAAAGTTACTTTGAAAGCTATGTAAAGACCAGGACTATGGAAATTAGGGTTCCTTGTTGTCATGAATGAGACATGACATTAGAAGCTGACGTCTGTGTCTTCGTTGCTGCTGGGGCACCTTGTATTTAGCCTTTCTGTGCACATCACTACAATATATAAGTAGGCATGATAAAGAGAAACAGACACCCGCACGTTTTGGCTATGTGTATATTTATACACTTAAGCAATAGTAGTAAAGTGGATGAGTCTGTATGTATTCATTTGCTCATCTTATTATTTCATTCTTCATTATTATTCATTGCTCATCTTATTATTTCAGGTCTAAATTATTTCAGAAGTGCTTTCTGTATACCATTAAAGAGCAAACCCATTAAGACGACAGGTCCTATTTGCTGATTCCAATATCTCCCTCACACTTTGCCAAGGCCAAGTGAACAATCCAGTCCTAAGTTGTCTGGAGTCGTAACTTCATTCCCACCTTACCCTTGTTCTGTTGGAAGTATTCTTTCGAATAAATATTAGGTTGATTGTTGTAGTGTTTCCTTTGTTTTTTTCTTATTGGCTTGATCTATCCTTTCAGCAGTATGATACCAAGAGAGTCATGGCATACCTTGACACTTTCAGCCACATGGCATAAACTTGTAAGTCCCTTTTTACTTCCTCCCCTTCCTCTCTTCTTGGTAACCAACTACACGGTGTTCAGATTTCGTCTTGCTTGTTCCTTTTACAAAAATATGTAGGAGTAGGTGTGACTTTCCATTTCCCCCTCCGTTTTACACGAAAGTGACAGACTATGGGTTCTTCTGCTCTAACCTTTTGTCATCTGACAGTATCAAGAAAGAGGGGAGTCTCTGCTGTAAAAGGAGAGGGTGTAGGGGAGGAGGCCGGGGAAAGCAATCTCCGGGAAGATTCTCTGGCTTGCAAGGTATAATTTATTGTATCCTTTTAGGAAACCTTCAGAAAATCCCACTTTTATGTCCCACTGGATATGCCTGCCCTCTTGCTGAAGACTGAAAGTAGAACAAGACGTTTGGATTCACTGGAGTCACAGGACAGCATCAGAGATCTCAAACTGTGAGTCAGGGAAATCGGCTTTGAAGCGTGGCTACCAGTAGAGAGTCCTTCCTAGCCTGCTCTTCCGCAAGAAGAAGGCCTGCGGATGTCTCAATACCTGCTCTCTGGAGACATCTACATTGTCTTTAGACAGATTACTCATGCCAGGTAGTGTACACTGCAATTATCCAAGCGAGGGCAGCCACAGAATCATCAAAGCATAACGCTCCTATGACAGCTAAGACCCGGAGGGTTAGCTACAAATGTCAGAGTGGGGCTATTGTTCTGGAGTCTGAGAACTGGAGATGAAAGGAGCCTCAAACACTGCAAGAGTAAACAGTGAGGGACAGGGGAAGATCCTCCAGCTAGACCAAGCACCGCCTCCCAGAGCCTCCTTTGAAGTTCCGGTAGAGAGTGCTAGAGAGTGCGTGCGGTGGATCAGCTGAGCGACAGAGCCTGGACACAAACACAAACACAAACACATAGACATTTCACTCAGATTTGGCCAAGAGACTGAAGAACCAGTGTGACCACTCAGCCCCATTTTACAGACTGCGGGATACCTAAACTCAGGCTCTCACCTAGGAACAGCTGAAAACTAAATTATGCTTTAAATGTCAAGTGGCAAAGGTAAACAGTTTATTTTTTCAGGAGTGTAAAAAAGAAAGTATGTACTTTACAGCATAAATTCTTGGATTAGTGACCTGGAATTAACTAGGAGGACCTAAAGGCATTTAAATAACCCCACCCCCATCCCCCGGGGACTACAGCTGGATGACCCGCAGAGCCGCTCTCCAACTTCGGTTCTCTCTTCCACTCTTCTTTCACTTTTGAATTGGTGACCGATATCTGTAATAGAATATGAACGCCCCAACAAAAACATTTTAATTAAATTTCTTTAGCGTTTTAAACGCTGGAAAGAAATTAAGTTTGACTGATATTTTCAAGACGCCATCCCTCTCTCCACTCCCCTCTCCTGTATTTCTTTCCTAATTCTAAAAACTTCTACTGAACTGATAATTGCATGTACTTTTGGAGTCCAGAGTGATGCTTTGATCAAGTCCTTATTTCTGAGTTCGCTTTTGTAATATTGTTTTTAACACAGATGACTTTGTTAGATATACCCTAGGAATGCTTCAAATAATAAGTAATAATAAATAATAAATAAATAATAAAAAACAATAGAAGCTAATCACGCTGAAATATAGCTACAAACACACACATGTGTAAAAGCCCATTGTGGTATACTAACATGTACATATTTTATAGTACTGGGCATTGAACCTAGAGTCTCACACTGGCTATGCACTCCACCACTGAGCTAAATCTTCAAGCCTGTTACTACCTTTTTCTTTTTTTTTAAAGACAGTGTCTCACTAAGTTGCCCAGGTTGGCCTTGAATTCACTCTGTAGCTCTGGCTAGTCTCAAACCTGAAGTTCCTGCCTCAACTTCTAAGCAGGCCTCTGCTATCGAGACTGGTGACTATGTACCCTTTAAAAAAAAGAAATACATTAAGTAACAAGAGGCTCTAAGCTGATTAAAATGAGTACCAGAACCCTAATAAGCACAAATGATGTTTAGTGGTAGTTAGAGCAGTTGTCATGATATGAAAATGTCTGACATATTAGAGAAAATACTAGTTATTATCATGACCATGATTTCTGCTTTTTATGCTCATAATAGTAAGAAGTTCTAGGTTTTGAAACACCAGTTATAAAAACAAATATATAACATTTCCCTACTCAGTTTTATAGACCCTGTGAATCGAAGGGACTATGGAGTCCATGTAAGAACCTTTGCTTTGAGTTGGTTTTACTTCTGTCAGGGGCTTGATGGCACCAAAAACATGGGAATCTTTGAGTCTATGTTTCTGGCTTTATTTTCATTACTAGATCCTCACAGGGATGGTGATCTGAGGCCTTTTGATTTCTCTGGTGGAAGGATTTTGCCTGTAGGTTTCTGATGCAGGTTTTATTCTCTCACACATTGACTATAAGGGTGACGTGGGAGAGTCTCTCAGTGTGCCTTTGACACCATTGTCTTTTGGGAATCACAGCTTTGGGTTTGTTTTTCAACTTGTTGGCACTGAGTCCTTGGTCCTCCTGAGTCACAAAGACCCACAAGGCAAATGCTGACTCAGGTCCTTGCATGGCTCTGTGGTTAGGAGATTTCTCGTCATTTCTCGCCTCTGAGAATTTGCCTGGTTTTCCTGCCTTCTCAGATACATATTCGTTTTTAAAAAGAAAATCACTCTACAAAGTTTCTGTTTTTATTTCCTTTTTGATGACCTTCTCCTGAGAGGGTTTCTTTGGGTAGCTAGAATATTGTCCTGATTCTGATCAAATTAATCTTGTCTAAGCTTGTTTGATGTTTACAGACATCCTATGACATAGCTCATCAGAGCTGGAGAGAGGACAAAGTACGCAGCTTTTTGTTTGATCAATAAATAAGTGAATTTTTATGCTACCACAGAAATGAGTAATGGTATATTTTGAGGCTATGCAACATGCCATCATGTTGAGGAATTAGGAATCCCCCCCACCTCCCTTTTGAGGGAGAGATACCTTTTTAACTTGCTCCAGGAAAGAACAAAAGAAAAAAATAAAAAGAATTTGTATACACTGCCATCATAAACAGTCTTTTAAGTGAGAAGTTCTCTGAAATGGACCCACATTGTCCTGTCATTTACCATCTCCTTTCCGACATAGCCAAATATATTTCTTCTCCTCTCCTTCTCCTTCATCCTCCTCCTCTCCTCTTTTCCCTCCTTCTCCTTCTTTCGCATTTTATTAATATTTTAAAAAGCCAGCTATGTTGTGAAGTTCCTGCATTTCTACTCTGTACCATGGGCTGATGGGCCCCTTGCCCATTTTTTCTGGGATTGTGAGGTGCCTGGTGTCTGTCTTTCGTGTCTTGCAGTGTTCCCTGTTGACATGAGTCACAACAGAAATGCAATCTTAGACATTTCTTCTGCCTGCAGCGGACCATGAAGCAAAGTAAAGGGCAATCTGTTTATAAGTCAAACGTTTACAGTTGCAGAGAAAGATAAGCAGTCAGCTTTGTCCAGGTTGGGAGGCCATTCTTACTGAATTTCTTTTCGTGGGCTACTACAAAATGAACTCAAAGCAATACACAGGTCTGGCTTCCTTAAAGAAGCCTGTGCAGTAGCTGAGTTCTCTCTCTCACCTAAGCTGCACAAAAAGTTTCTGTCAAAGTTTCTATCTTTCCCCCCTTTCAATCAAGGGTTTTGTAAGTACCTGCTGTGAGCAAACAGCATGCAAGGAGGTGGTAAAACCAGCAGAGAAACAAGGAAATGATTAACACGTTTGTAATGCTGAATGCAAATGGCCTTAGAGAGGCTTCCTGGTGCACAGCCCAGCTCTCTCTGTGCGCACTGGCTCCACGCATTTGCCTTTCTACTCTGCTGCCCTTATTTTGCTGGCTATCCCCAGCTGGCCTTGCTGGCCCCTCAAGGTTTTTCTTTGTCTTTATTCTTTTCCTGTCTTCCTGCACACCTGTCAATTGATTACTACATACTATCAGTGCTTGCAATCAAGAGCAGGCCATTTCAGGTCAGGCCCCGTATTCCGACCACTCCTAGTACAAATTGAAGTATTTCGTCATACAGACACATTTTCCTGTAACTTCTCTTTTCTCTCTTCTATTCCAGCTCCTGCAGTTTATACCTGCTCACTTGCTTTTCCTCTTGCTCATTTATACACTTATTTATGTGTTTTAATTTCCCAGGAATTCTCTTCTTTCTTAACATTTCAAAAGTATCGCTCCGCTCATCTTTCATTATGAGTTGTTTGCAACTCCTACAAACCCAACACTGCAAAATTAGTTCTTATATTTTTTGAGATTATAATTAATTACATCACTTCCCCCTTCCCCTTTCCTTCCTTCAAAGCCTTTCATATACACTTCCTTGCTCTTTCTCAGATTCATGGTGTCTTTTATCATTTGTTGTTTTTGTGTACATATATGGATATATGTGCATGTATATAAATTCCTAAATATATAAATACAACTGTTCAGCCTGATTAATATTACTTGTATGTATGTTTTTAGGGCTGACCATTTGGTATTACACAACTAAAATTGGTTATTGGATAATTAGTGTGCCCTTCTCTGGGGAAGACTATTTCCCCATTATTAACATTCCTTAGTTGAAAACCTGGTGTCGTTTTATTATTTTTTTTATCTTGAACAACTTAGAAATATTTTGATATGTATGGAAGTTTTTTAAATTCATCTGAGTACCATGGCTAAATTTGGCCAAGGCATTGTCATTGCACAGAATCAAACTTCACAGGTTTATTTTTAGATGCAAGATGTGACTAGACACAAAATAATCATAAAAGTTATAGTCATAGAATAAATATCGATTGGCCAAAAAGTATGTCTCCTCTCTTCATTTGTCATTTCTTTTCTTCCCTCCTGTAATTATCTATTCACCTGTTTCTTTATGTCTGGAAGAAAGTATTCTACATGTCCACCTTTGTTCCTAGCACTTCAGAGGTGCAGTGTGGTGTAGTAAGGTGTGCAGCCTACCATGGAAGATGGGGAGGCATGTGGTTTGAATATGCCAAGAAAAAAAAAAAAAAAAGAACCAGGTTGCATACGTCTGTGTCCAGTATGCCTTTGGTTCAACCCTCTTTGAGATCCATTGGTCATCTATTACTCCCAGGGGAATTTTGTTACATTCACATTTCCAGTGTGGTAACAGATGTGCATTACATTTACCTGAAGCCAGAGCATGACACATTGTCTTTCTAAGGCTTACTGTAGTGTCTCTGAGGGAAAAAAAATGTTTTCCCTTTGAGAAAACAACCTCCTATATCTGTGATGCCAGACAACGGTTTTCAGATGCATTTAGGAAGTCTAGTGCTCTTTGCTGCCTGTTATCTCTGAGTTGAGTGAACAGAGAGCCTGCTGCCTATGTCTTAGGGTTGGCAGAGGGGTGGCTGGGAGTGGAGGATGTGTCAGAGGATACCAAACCCTCTAAATGACAAGAGACTGTCCAAGTGTCAGTGGCTATAATTTTAGGAGCGTTCTGGAGTGTAATGGGAAAGTAACTCAGGTAATCTCTGGAGGAGCTTGGTACCATTGCCTGGAAATAGCAGGTTACAAGTGATTGGCATGTCATCTGTATGTCTTGGTTTTTTGTTTGTTTGTTTTTCTTTTTCTTTTTCTTTTTTTAATCCGATGAGTCTGTATCCTGTGAGGCTTTGACACACCAGCTGTTCTCCTAGCAAACAGGAATCTCGAGGTTGTCTCCAGTTCATCTTTAGTGGAGCTGCTGTGACATGCTAGGGAGGGGACCATCTGACTGTGGAATTGCCTGAAACATTCCATCTTAGGAAGAGTTGTGAGGGACCATGGCCTTTTCAGGTTCCTTCAACCCCCCACATCATAAAATTCTCCCATTTGTTTTTATTTTATATTTCTTCCTGTTTTATATGGAGCCCAGCATATGTGGTGTGTGTTTTTTTTTTCTTTCACTTTCAAAGGAACTGTATTTAGGACAGTAAACATGGCATTTAATGCCCTGTGGCCAGTTGGCATCAATTTTTTTAATTTTTAAAATTATTATCTTTAATCTTTCCTCACAGTCTAATCACTATCTCCCTCCTGTTCTGCCCTCCTCCCTCTCTATCCTCCTCCCATTCCTCCTCCTCCATCTCCACAAGGATGTCCCCACACCCCCACACCCTACCAGACCTCTCCACTCCCTGGGGCTCCAAATATCTCAAAGGCTAGGTGTGTCTTCTCTCACTGAAGTCAGACCAGGCAGTCCTCTGCTGTATATATGCTGGGGGGACTTGGACCAGCCAGTGTGTGCTGCCTGGTTGGTGGCTCAGTGTCTGAGAGATCTCAAGGGTCCAGGTTAGTTGAGACTGCTGGTCTTCCCATAGGGTCACCCTCCGCCTCAACCTCTTCCAGCCTTTCCCCTAATTCAACCACAGGGTTCCCCAACTTCAGACCATTTGGTTGGGTGCAACTATCTGCTTCCATCTCAGTCAGCTGCTTATTGGGCCTCTCAGAGGACAGCCATGCTAGGCTCCTGTCTGTAAGCACACCACAGCATCAGTAATAGTGTCAGGCCCTGGAGCCTCCCCTTGAGATGGATCCCAATTTGGGCAGGTCACTGGACTTCCTTTCCCTCAGTCTCCTCTCCATTTTTGTCCCTGCAGTTCTCCCAGACAGAAATAACCCTGGGTCAGAGTTCCTGACTGTGGGACGGCAACCCCATCCCTCCACTTGATGCCCTGTCTTTCTACTGGAGGTGGACTCTACAAATTCCCTCTCCCATTTCTTTTTTTCTTTTTTCTTTCTTTTTTTTTTTTTAGGATATCTTATTTTATTTTATTTTTTGATACTTTATTTACATTTCCAATGTTTCCCCCTTTCTAGGTCTCCTCTTTGGAAACCACCT